>JAOPSE010000181.1:1200000-1889251 GCA_029449295.1 Zea luxurians
CAGCGCGCCGCCGCCGGCCTCGTCGTGCGGCGCAGGCTGCAGCTCATGCTCTACAACATCATGTACGGGATGATGTTCGACGCGCGCTTCGGCTCCGTCGACGACCCCATGTTCGTGGAGGCCACCAGGTTCAACTCCGAGCGCAGCCGCCTCGCGCAGAGCTTCGACTACAACTACGGCGACTTCATCCCCGTCCTGCGCCCCTTCCTGCGCGGCTACCTCGCCAGGTGCAAGGACCTGCAGGCCAGGCGGCTCGCCTTCTTCAACAGCAACTACGTCGAGAAGAGGAGGAAGGTCATGGACGCGCCGGGGGACAAGGGCAAGCTCAGGTGCGCCATCGACCACGTCCTCCAGGCGGAGAAGAGCGGCGAGATCACCCCGGAGAACGTCATCTACATCGTCGAGAACATCAACGTCGCCGCCATCGAGACCACGCTCTGGTCCATCGAGTGGGCGCTCGCGGAGGTCGTCAACCACCCGGCGGTGCAGCGCAAGGTCCGCGACGAGATCAAGGCCGTCGTCGCCGACCACGAGCCCATCACGGAGTCCACCATCCACCGCCTCCCCTACCTGCAGGCCGTCATCAAGGAGACGCTGCGCCTCCACTCCCCGATCCCGCTCCTCGTCCCGCACATGAACCTCGAGGAGGCCAAGCTCGGCGGCTACACCATCCCCAAGGGCTCCAAGGTGGTGGTCAACGCGTGGTGGCTGGCCAACAATCCGGAGCTGTGGGACAAGCCCGAGGAGTTCCGGCCGGAGCGGTTCCTAGGCGAGGAGAAGAGCGTGGACGCCACCGTCGGCGGGAAGGTGGACTTCCGCTTCCTGCCGTTCGGCGTGGGCCGCCGCAGCTGCCCCGGGATCATCCTCGCGCTGCCAATCCTCGCGCTCATCGTCGGCAAGCTCGTGCGCAGCTTCGAGATGGTACCACCGCCCGGCGTGGAGAAGCTCGACGTCAGCGAGAAAGGAGGACAGTTCAGCCTGCACATTGCCAACCACTCCGTCATCGCCTTCCACCCCGTCTCTGCATGATAGATCGATTGATAGCCAACCACGAATGCTGCTCGTCGTTTTCTGCATATCAATGTTACCATACCCAGTCATTTTTTTCGCTTTCATTTACTAGTAGGCTGGATAAAATACTCGTGCCTCGTTCGACTTGTGGTCAGCTTGACTTGCTCAGCTCGACTCAGCTCGTTTCAATTTTGTCATGAGCTGAGCTAACATTTTAGCTCGGTTTGTTAACGAGCTAGCTTAACACAAGCTCGAGCCAGCTCGTTAGCTTGAATGAGCTAGCATTTATCTGCAAAACAAAGCCTATATATATTGGATGAATTAATAAGTGATGAACTATATTAATTAGGGTTTAAATAATGTGATGTATAAAATTATGAGTATTGTTAGTCTTCTCTAGTGTTAAATTAGTATGAAATTAACTAGTAATTGATTATATTGTTGTATATACATATGTATACTATTTTTTGTTGTGGCTCGTGAGCTAGCTCGTAAACGAGCCGAGCGGAGCTGGATCTTTGGCTCGGTTGATTAACAAGTTGAGCCGAGCCAGCTTATTCTCTTAACGAGCCAGCTCGAGCTCGGTCGAGCCGAACTGGCTCGATATCCACCCTTATTTACTAGGCATTTCTCATGTATAAGCATCTCCAACAACAATATGACATATAAAAATACATTATAAATTGAAAATGAGTATAATTTATAAAAGTTAGGGCATTAAAAAATATACATAACAAATATACAGCTCCAACAGTAAAGTAAAATCTAGATTATAGGACAGTCTACTACAGTATACTCTCTGTCCTAATTTATTATTCGTTTGACTTTTTCTGTCATAAGTTTAACCAACTCGTCTT
Organism: Zea luxurians; assembly: GCA_029449295.1. Taxonomy (NCBI): domain Eukaryota; kingdom Viridiplantae; phylum Streptophyta; class Magnoliopsida; order Poales; family Poaceae; genus Zea; species Zea luxurians. Next base: position 1,201,869 of record JAOPSE010000181.1, read on the forward strand.
ATCAAAAGTTTTGAAAAAAAAAACAAAAAAATTGTTATTGTTTTGTTTATTATCAAATATACATTATATTTTTATGAACTTTTTAATAAGACGAGTGATTAAAGTTAGGGTTAAAAAAGTCAAACAAATTATATTTTGAAATGGATGGAGTAGTATATTTGAGACATCTAAGAGGGTGTTGTATAATTTTTTGATCAAATTTTATAAAATAAAGCATTGTTGAAGCTCTATATTTTAATTTGAAGCACCAATGAGATATTGTTGGATATGCTCTCATAGCAACTCCAAAAAAATTAGCCAAATTTAGTCATTTTTAGCTACAGTGTGGAATAAATCTTACATAAAAATATAGAGTATCTATATTCGATCTGTCATGTCATCGGTACTTTTTGGATCACCACGTCGAGAGGGTGTCGCGAATCGGTAAGGATTTTGGTTGCTTTAGCGGTGAAAGATAGAGCGTATATGCAGTGGTGGCTCTGAAGGTGGGGCAGAGGGGTGGTCGTCCCAGGCCCCCCGAATTTTTAGGGGCCTAATTCTAATCATATGATCCAATAGCTTATTAACAAAGTAATGAATATCTAAACATGTTAGAAGAAAATTTCAAGATAATACTGTAATATATATCCTTTTATTTACGTATTATTTGATATAAATATTTTTAGATGTATTTTGAGTATTTAATTAGTAACATTTATATATTAAAAATAATTTGAAGGGTCTCTATTTGAAACTTTGTTCCAGACCCCTAAAATGTTAGGACCGCCGCTGCGTATATGCCATCAATGCAAATCGCTAGGACCTAGTACAATAGGCAGTTTTATCTCTAAATATATATACTACTCCTTAAGAATCTAAGGAGGGCGTCCACAGGGCTTCATCGTGCCCCCGCCCGCGATGCCCCGACCCTAACCCCGAGCTCCCGACTCAAGCGTAATCCTGCCCGTCTCCCATCCCGCACGCATTCCCTTCCTCCGTCTCCGTGCTCAGTGCCCTCACCGCCTCTCCCTCCGCCTCTGCTCCACCTCCCCAGCCGCTCACAACCACGCATCCTCGCCTCCCCGACCAGCCTCCACTGTGCCATGGTTGCCACCTCTCCTCTCACCTCCTCACTCCCACTCTTCCCAGCGTAGCCGACGGTGACAGGGGTGGGGTTGGGTGCGGTGCGGTGCCGCTCGATGCGCTGCTCCTCGCCAACGCTCGCGCACATCCACACACCCGCCGGTGCCTCAACCTCTCTTGGTTCAGTTCTCGATCTGGTCGTCACTCTCCCTCCGCCGCCACCACACCTCACGTGGCATCCTCTGCAGGCAAGGCACAGTCGGGCCCTCGCCGCTCGCCCCCTCCTTGTCACCTGCCGTGCCCTCGCCCCCGGATCTCGTGCACGCCCCGCCCCGGATCTCGTGCACTCCCCGCCGCCTCTGCCTCCACCGCGCGTCCGCGCTTCTGCTCCCCGCTGCGCATTGCCCTCGTCGCGCGTTTCCCCGTGATCCCCGCCGACAAACTCTCGTGCGATACCCGCGCGCGTGCTCCGCCGGTAGCACCGCCCCCTGCCTTCTCACCTACCTCCCCGCCCTCCTCCTGCCATCGCTCCTCCCCGTTGTCGCCTCCGTCTACACCAAGTGCAACGCTCTCACCTTCCCACGCGTCCTGTCCGTCATGCCCCGTGTCTGGCTGAGGCTCGCCGCCAAGTTCCTAGCTGCCTTCACGCTCCTCTTCGCCTACCACGCCGCTGTCGTGCTCGTCTTCATCGGCCTCCTCATCACCGAGGACAACGACTCCAGCCTCTCGGGCCTGCTCCACCGCAGCGCCCCCTCCCCGCCCGTCGCACATCGTGCAACCGCCTCCACAATAGACGACCTCCCAACCCTCGCCCTCGCCCATCGCTCCGTCACCTTGGATGCTATCACACCCAGATTTAAAGGACAAAGCCGAGTGCATCTCATACATGTGCCAAAAAAGACAACATATATAATAACAGAGTGTATAGAGATAAATGTCACAATATAATCAGAGTACTTATTATATAGCGGAAGTCTTATCACAAAATAAAAGAATAAATATAAAACGAACTAAGGATCGTCAGTGCCAATGTCAACTGAGAAACGCCACCTAGATCAGATCATACTCCTCGCCTTGTGGCTCCTCCTGAACCACCTGCTCTTCTCCTGTGGGGGGTGTGAGACAGCAAGGGTGAGCTCACACATGATCATAGCTCAACAAGTTGTGGGGAACCAGTGGACATGAACTCACAAAGGTGGGAGTTCATGTGATGTGTAAGGCTAATCAATGACAGGGGTTAAAGCTGAGCATTGCTTTTAATTAGTTGGTCAAAATTTTATTAGCAGTTACTATGTGTAAGTAAATACCAAACCTTAAATAAAGTAATAGAACAAAATTAATAATAAACCCATGCAATGCAAATGAAAAAATTGAATTTATGTTCCATAAATTAATCATCAGAGAGTCCTGGGCTGCTCATGACCGTGAGCTCGGCTAGTATACCAGTTTTACACTCTACAGAGGTTGTACCCTTTACCCACAAGTCATGTTACCCATCTGCCAAGGGGTCGCGACTCCCATACACCACTACCTAGGAGGCGAGGCAGGGCAACACAACGAGGCCTTTACAAAGTTCCACTTGCTTCCGAAAACCCGCTACAGTTTATGGGAAAAGCACTTGCAAGAATCCCCCGTCTGACCGCCATCGCAGCTAAATCAACCCGAGAACCTTCTTGCATGCAACTCCCCTACTGCCCTTGCCCCTTTCGGGTAAGGTAGTCTTCCACTAGCTTTCCTAATTAGTCAGCCAAGGGTGTCCCATTAAACCCTTGTGGTGGCACGTGTTTCTCAAATTAAGCTCTATGTTCCAATTAACATTAATGATCTTGACATGAACATAAATAGAATAACAAAAGGAATTGGAACATAGATGTAATAAATGATTATCCCAAAACCATGTAAAGCAATAGCAAACTACCTAAGTGATTTAGGGGTAAACAAGGTAATGAGATAAACAATCTGGGGTGACCTATCGGGTCCCATCAAAATTAACCTATGCATGAATAAATGATATTAAAGAACATTATTGGGTAAAAAGTGGTCAAGGGCACAACTTGCCTTCAATGAGCTCATGCTCAACTACTTCTATCTGCTGCTCACCAGGATCCTCAGTCACGGTCTCTTCTACTCGCCACAATACAAACAAGCATAGTATATAGAGAAAATTAACATCACACCAAACATGTACACAAAATACACAGTAATAATCTACATATTAAAATAAAATCCTAGGAACAAGAATCATAATTTTTGGAGTTATAGATTTTTAGATATGAATTTCCAAAGGTTTTATGTGCTTAAAATAGGATTAAGTGGGAGATTAATTTTCCTATTGTTTTCATGTCAAAACAGAGACTCTAGGTGCTAGACAATAAAATTACAAAATTTTAGAAAGTGGAATGGGGTAATTTGGAGCTCATATGAATTTTCTATGAATTTTACAAGTTCTAGCACTTATTTTCATATTAAATATTCAATTTCTAATTCATTTATAACATTTACATGAACTCTGGACCGGGCGCATTATTTGTAGAACATACAGGGGTCTCAGGAGAACTTTCCCAAGACACAGCGCACAGCACTCTCTAGACGACGGGTTCGTTTATAGAAAAAACCGAGGACTCTTTAGCATAATGCCATCGCGAAGGGGTAAGCTCTATTCTGGGCCGTTTGATCAACAATGCGCGGCGCAGATCAGATCTAACTTAACCGAAACGGTAAGCGCTGTTAGCCGCTGGATCCAAGATCCACGGCCACGGTTTAATGAAGCTAGAGCTTGTCTGAGCCGAGGGATGGCAAATCTACGGTGCCCGTTTGATTGCACGAACGGGTAAAAGAATACCTAATCTCGGTCGTTCACAACCTATCCGACGGCTCGCACCTTTCTTCCTCCCCTCGACAGCTTGCGACCGTGCCGCCCCCAACCGAGTACCGCGGCGGTCCGCCATGGACGGAATGCCAATTGCGCTCCGTGGTACCCAATCCCCCCGTATCTCGAGTGCAGAATGAAATTGAGAAGGTAACAAACATGGGAGTTGTGCTTTTACCGTGATTCCAGTCGTCACCATGTCTGCCCGCGACGACCCACGGCCCTGCTACGGCGGCGATGAATTAAGCGCCCCTCTGATCACCCTCCGAGCCCACAATCGCCACCCAACCGGTCCAGGGGCTTGGGCGAAGCCTTCTATCCGCACGCAAGGCCCCAATTTGGTGTCGAGCACCACCGGCAATGGTGAGGTCGTCAATCCGCCCGCTCGGTCACCATGGGTTCTGGCTCCCTCCCTTCTCTCTCTCTATCAACCCCTCTGGTGGACGTGAGTTGGATTAAAGGATAGGAGGGGCGAGACGTGACCCGTTTTTATACGCAGTCGGTTGGTCAGCGACAGATTCCGCGATCGACGGTAAGCTCCGCCATGCGTGCATTTTCGTTGAGGGACGAACTGACAGCCACGGCCCACCGAGCAGCGACATGGAACGGAAACGTGGCTCCAGGTCCTCGTGCAAGCGAGCGGTGAAAGAAGCGAGCGCAAGGGAACCTGATGGGTGGGGCCCGCCTAGCAGTCAGTGCGCGCGGGGTGAAGACTGGGCCGCGCGGGTGGCATTCGGTTTGGGCCGAATTGCTAGTTTACGGCCCAGGTAAGCTTCCTCTTCCTTTTTCTTTTATGTTTTATTTTCTGTTTTTATTCATAATTATTTTTGAATCAATTTTTGAATTTAGAATATGAGTTTCATCTTGCAACCAGTTTATACAAGTTCTAACTCTGTTATAGGAATCACATGTCTTTATTTATTTATTTTTCTCTACCTTATATTTATTTTCTTCTCTTTTTTCTAATTTCTAGAGTTTCTTTTAGATGTCCAATTCCACTTTGGACTTTGATATACTTTTCATTATGTTATTTTTATATTGTCACATAAGATGCACACAAAGTAAGATCCAGCATGATGCACAGGTTAATTATGTGTTCTTTATTCTATTTATCCACTTTAGCTAGTGTTGATCACATGTCACGGATAGTAGAGGCCACAAACTATTGAGATTATTTCTATTCTCTTTATTACACTTTTGAGTATTACAAATCCTACCCCCCTTAAAAATAATCTTGTCCCCGAGATTTAGGAAGAACGAGGGAAAAGATGGGGAAAATCTATGCGAAGCTCTTCTTCTCTTTCCCATGTTGCTTCATCTTCTCCATGGTGACTCCATTGCACTTTCCACATCTTTATCACCTTATTTCTTGTAACTCGAGTCAAAGTGTCAAGAATCTTGATTGGATACTCCGTTTAAGTCAAATCACCCTGAACACTGAGCTCTTCCATTGGTAACTGTTCCTCAGGGACACAGAGACACTTCTTCAGTTTAGATATGTGGAACACATTATGCACATCCGATAGAGTAGCAGGTAACTCGAGTTGGTATGCCATCTCCCCAACTCGCCTAAAGATCAAGAATGGTCCAATATAGCGAGGGGACAATTTGCCCTTAACTTTGAATCTCCTCATTCCATGAAGTGGTGACACCTTGAGGTACACATAATCTCCTTCCTCAAATTCTAGCAGTCTTCTTCTATTATCAGCATAGCTCTTTTGCCTGGTTTGAGCTACCCTCAAATTTTCTCGAATTATACGGACTTGTTCTTCTGCTTCTTGAATTAGTTCAGGCCCAAAGAACTGTCTTTCTCTAGTCTGATCCCAATATAGAGGAGTCCTGCACTTCCTCCCATATAAAGCTTCAAAAGGTGACATCTTCAGACTGGCCTGATAGCTATTATTATAAGAGAACTCAGCATAAGGTAGACTCTTATCCCAACTTCCTCCATGCTGAAGGGCACAAGGTCTCAACATGTCTTCCAAAACTTCATTAGTCCTTTCAGTCTGTCCATCAGTCTGAGGGTGATAAGCTGTACTAAAATTCAACTTCGTGCTCATATTCTCATGAAAGCTTCTCCAAAATCTTGAGGTAAACTATGAACCTCGATCAGACACGATCTTCTTTGGTACTCCATGTAAACACACAATTCGAGCCATATATAACTCTGCTAGCTGAGAACCTTTATAAGTAGTCTTTACAGGAATGAAGTGAGCCACTTTAGTCAATCTATCCACAATCACCCATATAACATCATATCCTTTCTGGGTGCGAGGCAATCCTGTAATGAAATCCATACCAATCTCTTCCCACTTCCACTCGGGTATCTTCAGTTGATGCAATAGTCCGACTGACCTCTGGTGTTCAGCCTTAACTCTTTGACACACATCGCACATAGCCACATGTGCAGCCACATCTCTCTTTAATCCATACCACCAATATTTTTGCTTCAAATCCTGATACATCTTGGTACTACCAGGATGAATAGAATAATCTGAGTCATGGGCCTCCTTCAATATAGTCTCACGAAGGCTTTCAATATCAGGAACACATATCCTGTCCTTGAACCACACAGTGCCTTGCTCATCTTCCATGAATTCCGGACCTCGACCTTCAGTAATTAGATCCTTAATCTCTTGTATTTTAGCATCAGCAATTTGTCCTTTGCGGATTTCTTGCTCCAAAGTAGGTTCCACATCAATAGTAACTCCTTTAGTGTGAGCAACTATCCCCAGGTTAAGTCTCCTGAAATCCTCAACAATCTCGTCGGGTAGCTGGGCAACAATAGCTGAATGAACATGCTCCTTTTGACTCAAGGCATCTGCAACCAAATTTGCCTTGCCCGGGTGATAGTGAATCTCCAAATCATAATCCTTAATAAGCTCCAACCAACGGTGTTGCCTAAGGTTGAGATCCTTCTGAGTGAATATATACTTCAAGCTCTTATGATCCGTGTACACTTGACACTTGGTCCCCATGATATAATGTCTCCAAATCTTAAGTGCATGCACAACGGCTGCTAGTTCTAAGTCATGCGTGGGGTAGTTCAATTCATGTTTCTGCAATTGTCGAGAAGCATAAGCAATCACATGTCCTTCTTACATGAGCACACATCCCAAGCCTTGGCCACATGCATCACAATAGATATCAAATCCTCTCTGTAGGTCTGGCATAACCAGCACTAGTGGCGACATCAATCTCTTCTTCAATTGATCAAAGTTGTCTTGGCACTTCTCGTTCCACTTAAATTCTCTTCCTTTCTCCAAAAGCGAGGTCATAGGCTTAGCAATCTTAGAAAATCCTTCAATAAATCTCCGATAATATCCAGCAAGTCCCAAGAAACTCCGAATCTTAGTAACTGTAGTGGGTACTCTCCACTCCATTATCTCCTTAACCTTAGCAGGATCCACTGATATTCCTCCATTAGAAATAATATGACCAAGAAATGGCACCTCGCCAATCCAAAACTCACACTTGCTAAACTTAGCGTAGAGTTGATTATCTCGTAGCTTCTGTAGCACCAATCTCAGATGTTCCTCATGATCACTATCACTCTTGGAATAAATAAGAATATTGTCGATGAATACCACGACGAATCTGTCCAAATACTCCATAAATACCTTGTTCATCAAATTCATAAAATAAGCTAGTGCATTGGTTAATCCAAATGACATAACAGTGAACTCATATAATCCAAATCGAGACGAGAATGCTGTCTTGGGGATATCCGACGGTCTAATCCTCATCTGATGGTAACCGGATCAGAGATCAATCTTCGAGAATACCCTAGCACCTCTCATTTGATCAAATAAATCCTCAATACGGGGTAACGGATACTTGTTCTTCACAGTAACATCGTTAAGTGATCTATAATCCACACACATCCGCTGTGATCCATCCTTCTTCTGTACAAACAGAACCGGCGCTCCCCAAGGTGAGGAACTCGGATGAATGTACCCAGCCTCTTGCAAATCCATTAAGTTTCTTAAGTTCCTTTAACTCTGCTACGGACATCCTGTATGGCCGTTTAGAAATAGGGGCAGTCCCAGGTAAGAGATCAATCACAAAATCAACTTCCCTATTGGGTGGCATCCCTGGTAACTCCTCTGGAAAGACATCCGGAAAATCTCTAACCACATGGATGTTGTCACCAACAAACTCCTCATGTATAAAGAACATTGCACGTTTGGATGAGGTGGTTACTGCAATATTAACTTGAAATCTTTCTCCATTAGGGCTGGTGAGTTCTACGGTACCTCTACCACATGCTATAATGGCCTTTGCCTTTCTTAACCATGACATACCAAGGATCAGATCTATACTGCTTGCCTCTAATATTATAGCAGTAGCTCCAAATTCTCTACCCATAATGGTCAATGTCAATCTACGTGTCATTTGATTTGCCTCAACAGGCCCTATAGGTGTAATTACTATCATTGGTTTTCTCATTTTCAGCAGTGGTATTTCATTTGTGTTGGCATATCGAGCAGACATGAATGAATGTGTAGCACTAGAATCAAATAATATAGTTGCAGGAATAGCATTAACGTAAAACATACCAAGTACGATGTCAGCACCATCCGGAGTAGCATCAACGCTGACTTGATTAACCTTGGCAATAGAATATCCCTTGCCAGAACCTGGAGTTTGCTGCCTATTCTGAACTGGAGTAGTAGCCATCCTCTATGGGCAAACATTTGCATAATGACCAGTCTTCCCACACTTGAAACAAGTGGTGCCTGCACTCTGCCCTGAAAACTTTGTCGGGGTACCAGTGGGGGTAGCCTGTCAAGGCGGTGGTGTCCTCTGAGGTGATTGCTGAACTGGGCGCTGGCCTCCGCCAGTGCGAACTGGTGTACCCTGGGGTGAACTGTAGCAAGGATGAACACTGCTGCTTCCTTGTCCTTGAGATATAGCTTTCCTTTTCAAATCTCCCAGCTGAACACACTTGTGTTCAATAGCTAGAGCCTTATCGAGCAGCCTCTGAAATGACGGAAATGTATGTGCCACTAGAGCATACTGCAGAGGTCCATTGAGTCCTTCAATAAAATGCTCCTATTTCCTCTCATCCTCAGCAACTTCATCTGGAGCATATCTGGAGAGCTGAATGAACTTATCGCGATACTCACTAACTGACATGCTTCCTTGCTTTAGCGATAAAAATTTCTTATTCTTAATCTTCATTAATCCAGCTGGTATATGATAATTCTTGAATTGTGTACTAAACTCTGCCCAAGTAATAGTATCAGCAGCATCGTGGGTAGCAGTATAAGAATCCCACCAGTCAGCAGCAGGACCTGTCAGACGTCCAGAAGCATATAAAACCTTCTCCCGGTCAGTGCATTGTGCAATATTCAACATCTTCTCTATGGACTTCAGCCAATCATCTGCATCTAGTGGATCAGGAGAGCTTGCAAACGTTGGTGGCTTATGACTCATGAACTCCCTATGCTTATCTTGGGGTGGAACTGGTGGTGGTGGTGGAGGCAGTGGTACTTGTTGTTGTTGCTGCTGTTGCTGTTGTTGTTGCATTTGCTGTTGCAGCTGCTGTTGCGCCCTCCTTTCCTGGCGTATCTCCTCTCGCTCCTAGCGCAACTCCTGGCGTATCTCTTCTCTTTCCTGGCGCATCTCCTGGCGTTCTTGCTGCATATGAGCGCGCATATCTGTCATAGTGTCCGCCATCTGTTGCATCATCCTCATCTGAGCTGCAATCAGTGGGTCAACTCTGCCTGATGGAGGATTAGGAGGATTCATCTCTGCTGGCTGTGGCTGGGATCGTCTATATATCCACCGAGTGTGTCGATTAGGAGGCAAATCAATTCCACCACCACGCCTGGTATTGACCATCTGAGTTAGATACATATGGTAAGAGAATAGTAGACAAGGCAGGTAGTTATGAATCATGTTACTTTGGGGGATTTATTAGCTAAGCAGATTAATATTTTACCTACTAAAACTAACTCAATATCTTATGGTGGTACATGCTGAGATGTCCATATATAATATTTCAATCAATCAAAGAAGCAAATCAGACATTTATCATCAAAACAATCAAACAACATTTTTAAATAAAGAAAATAGTTTTAATTTTGTCTTAGGTTCCCTATCACTTAAGAAGATCATAGTCATAGGATTCCAAGGTGTGAAATCCATCCTGTCTTAGAGTAGAAAGGATAAGATTAATCAGAGTAGAAAAGCAGAAAGTGAGACAAGACCAAGATGAGATGAGTATAGAATGAATCAGAATAAGGTAAGTAGTGAAGGGTTTTGTCCATTTCTATCTAGGTTTCGTCCTACAGTCAACATTTCCTTTGATACCACTTCTGTCACACCCGGATTTAAGGGACAAAGCCGGGTGCATCTCATACATGCGCCAAAGAAGACAACATATATAATAACATAGTGTATAGAGATAAATGTCACAATATAATTAGAGTACTTATTACATAGCGGAAGTCTTATCACAAAATAAAAGAATAAATATAAAACGAACTAAGGATCGTCGGCGCCAATGTCAATTGAGAAACAACACCTAGATCAGATCATACTCCTCGCCTTGTGGCTCCTCCTGAACCACCTGCTCTTCTCCTGTGGGGCGGTGTGAGACAGTAAGGGTGAGCTCACACATGATCATAGCTCAACAAGTTGTGGGGAACCAGTGGACATGAACTCACAAAGGTGGGAGTTCATGTGATGTGTAAGGTTAATCAATGACAGGGGTTAAAGCTGAGCATTGTTTTTTGTCGTGTACCGAAATTAGGGGTACCCCCAACGCTCCTAATCACGGCTGGTAAACACCTTCAGAGCAAAACTGTGAAGGCTGACAGTTCGGGTCAAAGTCAGAGCTTTGTCTACCGAGGGACTCGGTCTCGCTTCGCCCGGGCCCGGCCTCGGGCGGAACAGTGGTCCCGGACGAATTCACGTCTCGCCCGAGGGTCTCCTTAGGCAGTGAGCGCACCCTCAGGTCAGCCGAAGGCAAGCCTTGTCATGCAAGCGACCTTGGCCAAATCGCCTTACTAGCTGACCTTATTACATGCGCATTTAATGCTGGGATCGCCTCACACCTTATCCTGACACGCGTGCCTCAGTCGGCAAGGTTGAAGTGACTGCAGTCACTTCGCCCTTTCACTGACCGATCTGACAGGAAAACAACGCCGCCCGCCCCGCTCCGGCTGCTGTGCCAACCACCCAGGCGAAACCGACAACGGTCAAAGTTTAGCCTCGGGCGCAACAGGAAGCTCCGTCTCGCCCGACCCTAGGGCTCGGCCTCGGCCTCGGGAGGAAATCTCCGCCTCGCCCGACCCTAAGGCTCGGCCTCGGCCTCGAGAAGAGTCACATCCTCGCCCAACCTTGGGCCTCGGCCCCAGCCTCAGCCTCGGAGGAGCCACCGCCTCGCCCGACCTCAGGCTCGGATCAACCGCGCCACAAGGGATGCATCATTACCCTACTCCTAGCTAGCTCAGGCTACGAAGGAACAAGACCGGCGTCCCATCCAGCTTACCCTGGTAACAGGCGATGGTGGTTTCCCGCATGCAACCATGACGTCGGTGGTTCTCAAGCCCCCTACGAAAGTATGGAGACGTCAGCAAGATCCATGCAGCGCCAACAGCTGTACTGCTACAGGGCTCAAGGCACTTCTCCGACGGCCATGATGCTACCTCTACAGGGCTCGAGATGCCCCCCTGACAGCCACGTTGTTATCTATACAGGGCTTAGGGCACTTCCCTGCCAGCCACGTTAGCTCCCAGCTACACCCCATTGTACAGCTGGGCATCTCCTTACATCTATAAAAGGGGGTGTCTAGGGCCCCAGAGGGGGGGGAGGGGAGAGGAGCGAGAGAAAAGACGAACAAACATACGAGCACACGAACATACGAACACACGGTGGGAGAAGACGAGCAGGGGCCGGACCCTCTCTCTCTCTCGCTCTCTGCTACTCGCTCTCTCTCGCCCTCGCTCTCTCGCAACACTTGTAACCCCTACTACGAGCACCCTGGTGCAGGATAATACAAGGCTCATTTCCCCACTTGTGTTCCATCTCGCACCAACCCATATGGGCAGGGGCACGCAGCGACAAATTTACTCGTCGGTCCAGGGACCCCCCGGGTCTGAAACCCCGACAGTTGGCATGCCAGGTAGGGGCCTGCTGCGTGTTAATGAACACTTTCCCGTTGAGTTCCAGATGGGGAGTCTTCAGCAACCTCTTCAGCCCGGGACAGTGCTCCACTTCGGGAGTCTCGAGTTCATGTCCCTCGACGGCAGCTACGACATGGTACTCCTCCCTCCGCGGCACGACGACAGCGACAGTCAACGGCTCGCCCGTCGGAGGCGACCTCCACGACGGCATCTCCTCGCGGCGGAAGAGGGACACTCCGGTCGTCCCCGCCACCCTCCTCGCCGGAGGAGGCAGAGATGGGGCAACCGTGGCCACGCAGGAGGCGGCACCTTATCGGCTGTCGAGCCGGATCAAGTCAACGACACCGACACTCCTCCGAGGGACATGTCGGGTGTTGTCCTCGCACCTGAGACAACGACGAGCACCGCTTCCCCGCAATGTGCCAGCCCCAAGCGGACTGACGACGCCAGCACCCTCGTAAAGGACCTGCTGGGCGTCACCCTCGTACCTGAGATGACGGTGCGTTCTGTCCCCGATGCGACTTCACCACTGTCCATCGACCAAGAGGTACCGTCCGTATTCCACCCTGTTCCCTTTTGATTTAGTTTCGATCCACCTAGCGACCCCGCTACGGTGAGCGCTTTCGCAAGGGCGTATCCAAACCTTCCGGGGTACCATATGTGGTCAACCTGGAACGACTGGCAGCCGTCTCAACCTCCAGACCGACAGGTTCCGAGGAAGAGGACGACCCCAATTTTGGTTGGGATTTCTCTGGCCTCGATAATCCCGGTGCCATGCGGGACTTCATGTCCGCATGTGACCACTGCCTCTCCGGTTGCTCTGACGATGACCACGGCCTTGACGACGAGGGTTATGGCCCAAGTCGCGAATGTTTCCATGTCGATCAGGGAGATCACGACGAAGGCAACCACCTCGGTATGCTGGAGGTCGACGATCCCCCTGGGCCCGCATCTCGCGTTGACATCCCGCGAGAGCTAGTTGTGGTCCCAGTCCCTGCGGGGGGTTGGGACACATAGCTCGAGCAAATCCACGAGATGTAGGACAAGGTCGACGAGGAAGCAGGCCGGCTTGTGCAGCTCTGACAGAACATCGAGCAGGAGTGGGTAGGCCAAACACTCGCCGGAGGAGCCCATCATCAGGCCCAGGACGTCCAGCGCCGCATCATCAATAATGCTAGGGCAGCGCTGCCCCTGGTCATCAGTGGGTCCGGCCAGGACGTAGCTGTAGCGGCGATGCTACTTTGAACCATGCCGGAGCCATCCACCACCGAGGGACGGCGTATCCAGGGCGAACTCAAGGATCTCCTGGAAGGTGCTGCAGTTCGACGAGCTGAGAGCTCTGCCTCCCGAAGGAGAGCTGACCCCTCGGAGCATCACGCGACGTCCTCCCAACGCATACGAGAGGCCTCGGTCCATCCCGAGCACACACGGGACGAGGCACCTGCCGCCCGGGATCGCCTCGGCAACGAGCATCACCATCGCGACCATCGAGCCTGCCTCGAGGAGAAGGTGCACCGAGGCTACCATCCTAGGTGCGGGGGACGCTGCGACAGCAAGGAGGATCGGAGTCCCTCGCCCGAGCTGCCCGGTCCATGAGTCTTTAGCCGGGCCATACGACGAGCGTTGTTCCCCGCCCGTTTCCGAGCCCTGACTACCATCACCAAGTACTCGGGGGAGACGAGGCCGAAGTTGTGGCTCGCGGACTACCGACTGCATGCCAGTTGGGAGGGGCGAACGATGACAACCTCATCATCTGTAATCTACCCCTTTTCCTCTCCGACGCTGCCTGGGCCTGGCTGGAGCATCTGCCTCCTGCGCAGATCTTCAACTGGGACGACCTGGTCAAGGCTTTCACAGGAAATTTCCAGGGCACGTACGTGCGCCCTAGGAACTCATGGGATCTCCGAAGCTGCCGCCAGCAACCTGGGGAATCCCTCCGAGAGTACATCCGGCGGTTTTTGAGGCAGCGCACCGAGCTGCCTAACATCACCGACTCGGACGTCATGGGAGCTTTCCTCGCCAGCACCAGTGCCGAGACCTGGTGAGCAAACTGGGGCGCAAAACTCCCACCAAGGCGAGTGAATTGATGGACATCGCCACCAAGTTCGCCTCGGGTCAGGAGGCGGTCGAGGCCATCTTCCGGAAAGACAAGCAGCCTTAGGGGGAGCCGAAGGAAGACGCCCCCGAGGCGTCCGCCTAGCGTGGCACGAAGAAGAAGGCCAAGAGGAAGGCGCAAGCAAAGCGCAACGCCCCTGACGCGAATCTTATCGCTGCTGCCGAGCATAGGAACCTTCGGAAGCCTCCTGGAGGAGCCGACGCGTTCGACAAGATGCTCAAGGAGCCGTGCCCCTATCACCAGGGTCCTGTCAAGCACACCCTCGAAGAATGTGTCATGCTTCGGTGCTACTTCCATAAGGCCGGGCCCCGGCGGAAGATGGCAAGGGCCAAGGCAACAACAAGAAGGAGGGCGGCAAGGAAGAGGAGTTCCTGGAGATCCACAACTGCTTCATGATTTACGGCGGGCAGGTGGCGAACGCCTCAGCTCGGCACCGCAAGAAGGAGCGCCGGGAGGTCTGCTCGGTAAAGGTGGTAGCGCTAGACTACTTAGACTAGTCCGACAAGCCTATCACCTTCGACCAAGACAACCACCCCAACTTCATGCCAAGCCTAGGAAGGTACCCGCTCGTCGTCGATCCGATCATCGGCAATGTTAGGCTCTCCAAAGTCCTCATGGACGGAGGCAGCAGCCTCAACATCATCTACACCGAGACCCTGGAACTCTTGGGGGTTGATCGGTCCGAGGTCCGGGCCGGTGCGGCACCCTTCCACGGGATCGCACCCGGAAAGCGTATCCTTCCCCTCGGGCGAATTGACTTGCCCATCTGCTTCGGAACTCCCTCCAACTTCCGAAAGGAAACCCTCACCTTCGAGGTGGTCGGGTTCTGAGGGACCTACCAAGCGGTGTTGGGAAGGCCGTGCTACGCCAAGTTCATGGCCGTCCCCAACTACACCTACCTCAAGCTCAAGATGCCAGGCCCCAACGAGATCATCACCGTCGGATCCATGTACCTCCATGCGTACGAATGCGACGTGGAATGCGTGGAGTACGCTGAGGCCCTCGCCGAGTCCGAGGCCCTCATCGCCGACCTGGAACGCCTCTCCAAGGAGGCACCCGACACGAAGCGGCACGCCGGCAACTTTGAACCAGTCGAGGCGGTTAAGTCCGTCTCTCTTGACCCCAGCAACGACGCCAGCAAGAAAGTCCGGATCGGCTCTGAGCTCGACCCCAAATAGGAAGTAGTTCTCGTTGACTTTCTCCGCGCAAACACTGAAGTTTTTGTGTGGAGTCCCTTGGACATGCGAGGCATACCAAGGGATGTCGCCGAGCACTCACTGGACATCAGAGCTAGAGCCCGGCCTATGAAGCAGACCCTACGCTGTTTTGACGAAGAAAAGCGCAGGGCCATAGGCGAGGAGATCCACAAGCTACTCGCAGCAGGGTTCATCAAAGAGGTATTCCATCCCAAATGGTTAGCTAACCCTGTTTTTGTAAGGAAGAAGGATGGGAAATGGAGGATGTGCGTAGACTACACTGGTCTAAACGAAGCATGTCCGAAGGTTCCCTACCCTCTGCCTCGCATCGATCAAATTGTGGACTCCACTACTCGGTGCGAAACCCTGTCATTCCTCGATGCCTACTTAGGCTATCACCAAATCAAGATGAAAGAGTCCGACCAGCTCGCGACTTCTTTTATTACACCTTTTGGCATGTATTGTTACACTACAATGCCATTTGGTTTGAGGAATGCAGGCGCCACCTACCAGAGGTGCATGAAACATGTGTTCGGAGAACACATCGGCAGAACGGTCGAGGCTTACATCGATGACATCTTTGTCAAGACGAAGAAAGCCTCCAACCTCCTCTCTGACCTTGAAACGACATTCAAGTGTCTGAGAGCGAAAGGCGTGAAACTCAACCCCGAGAAGTGTGTCTTCGGAGTCCCCCGAGGCATGCTCCTAGGGTTCATCGTCTCCGAGCGGGGCATAGAGGCCAACCCGGAGAAAATTGCGGCCATCACCAACATGGGACCAATAAAAGATTTGAAAAGAGTATAGAGGGTCATGGGATGCCTTGCGGCTCTGAGCCGTTTTATCTCACGCCTTGGTGAAAAAGGATTGCCCCTGTACCGCCTCTTAAGGAAGGCCGAGCGCTTCACTTGGACCCCCGAGGCCGAGGAAGCCCTTGGAAACTTAAAGGCACTCCTTACAAATGCACCCATCTTGGTGCCCCCCGCTGCGGGAGAAGCCCTTTTGATCTACGTAGCCGCAACCACTCAGGTGGTCAGCGCTGCGGTCGTAGTCGAGAGACGAGAAGAAGGGCATGCACTACTCGTCCAGAGGCCATTCTACTTCATCAACGAAGTGCTATCCGAGACCAAAGTCCGCTACCCGCAGATCCAGAAGCTGTCTACGCAGTGATTCTGACACGGCAGAAGCTGCAACACTACTTCGAGTCTCACCCGGTGACTGTGGTGTCATCCTTTCCCCTGGGAGAGATCATCCAGTCCTGAGAGGCCTCGGGTAGGATAGCGAAATGGGCTGTGGAACTCATGGGCGAAACACTTTCATTCGCCCCTCGGAAGGCCATAAAATCCCAAGTCTTGGCCGACTTCCTGGCTGAGTGGACTGACACCCAGTTACCGACGACTCCAATACAGCCCGAGCTTTGGACCATGTACTTCGATGGGTCGCTGATGAAAACCGGAGCAGGCGCAGGCTTGCTCTTCATCTCACCCCTCGGAAAACATCTTTGCTACGTGATCCGACTTCATTTTCCGGCATCAAACAACGTGGCCGAGTACGAAGCACTGGTTAACGGGTTGCGCATCACCGTCGAGCTAGGGGTTCGGCGCCTCGACGCTCGTGGTGACTTGCAGCTTGTCGTTGACCAAGTCATGAAGAACTCCCACTGCTATGATAGGAAGAAGGAGGCCTACTGCGACAAAGTTCGGCGCCTGGAGGACAAGTTCTACGGGCTGGAACTCAACCACGTCGCTCGACGATTCAACGAGACTGCGGATGAGCTGGCTAAAATAGCCTCGGGGCGGACAACGATTCCCCCAGACGTTTTCTCCAAGGATATACATCAACCCTCCATCTAGATCGACGACACGCCCAAGGAAGCCTCGGCCGAGCCTGAGGTGCCCTCGGCCGCCAAGGGTGAGGCCCTGCGTATTGAGGAGGAGCGGAATGGGGTCACACCGGTCCCGAACTGGCAGACCCCGTACCTAGAATATCTCCTCCGAGGAGAGATGCCCCTCGATAAGGCCGAAGCTCGGTGACTGGCTCGGCGCGCCAAGTCGTTCATTTTGCTGGGTGATGAAAAGGAGCTCTATCACCGCAGTCCCTCGGGCATCCTCCAGCGATGCATCTCCATCGCCCAAGGACAAGAGCTGTTACAAGAAATACACTCGGGGGCTTGCGGCCACCGTGCAGCACCTCGAGCCCTCGTAGGAAGTGCCTTCCGACAAGGTTTCTACTGGCCAACCACGGTGGCCGGCGCCACTAGGATTTTACGCTCCTGCTGAGGATGTCAATTCTACGCAAAGCAGACACGCCTGCCCGCTCAGGCCCTGCAGACGATACCCATCACCTGGCCGTTTGCTGTGTGGGGTCTGGACCTCGTTGGTCCCTTGCAAAAGGCACCCCGGGGCTTCACGCACCTGCTGGTCGCCATCGACAAATTCTCCAAGTGGATCGAGGTCCGACCCTTGACCAGCATCAGGTCCGAGAAGGCGGTGGCGTTCTTCACCAACACCATCCATCGCTTTGGGGTCCCGAACTCCATCATCACCGATAATGGCACGCAGTTCACCGAGAAAAAGTTCCTAGACTTTTGCGAGGGCCACCACATTCGTGTGGACTGGGCCGCCGTAGCCCACCCGATGACAAATGGGCAGGTGGAGCGCGCCAACGGTATGATTTTGCAGGGACTAAAACCGAGGATCTACAATGACCTCAACAAGTTCGGCAAGCGATGGATGAAGGAGCTACCCTCGGTGGTCTGGAGTCTGAGGACGACGCCGAGTCAGGCCACGGGCTTCACGCCATTTTTCCTAGTCTATGGGGCCGAGGCTATCTTACCCACGGACTTGGAATACGGTTCCCCGAGGACGAAGGCGTACGATGACCGAAGCAACCAGACCAGCCAAGAAGATTCCTTGGACCAGCTGGAAGAGGCTCGGGACGTGGCCTTACTACACTCGGCGCGGTATCAGCAGTCTCTACGACGCTACCACGCCCGAAGGGTTCGGCCCCGAGGCTTCCAAGTGGGAGACTTGGTGCTTCGGCTGCGACAAGACGCCCGAGGGCGCCACAAGCTTGCTCCTCCCTGGGAGGGGCCATTCATCATCGCCAAAATTCTGAAACCCGGGACATACAAGCTGGCCAACGATCAAGGCGAGGTCTACAGCAACGCTTGGAACATCGAACAGCTA
Source organism: Zea luxurians (assembly GCA_029449295.1). Taxonomy (NCBI): domain Eukaryota; kingdom Viridiplantae; phylum Streptophyta; class Magnoliopsida; order Poales; family Poaceae; genus Zea; species Zea luxurians. Next base: position 1,220,432 of record JAOPSE010000181.1, read on the forward strand.
CGTCGCTTCTACCCTTAAAATGTTTCAAGTCGTTCATGTTCCTCGTTTTTACACGCTTAAATAAAGTCTAACCTTCAAGGAAGGGTCAGCCTTGCCTCGGCAAAGCCTGACCCTCCCTTGGGGGCTAGAAGGGGGGAACCCCCTCTGCGTCAAAATTTTCTTCGGAAAAGTTTTCTACCAAGAAAAGTTTTCTACCGAAACAACTTTCGTGCTTTCGACTATATCGATAGCAGGGTCCTACGAACGGGTGAGAGAGCATGTAAGCGGCAAGGCCGACCGAGCCGAGGGACTCCTACGCCTCCGAGATACGGATACCTCACTCATCACCTTCCGCGAAAAGTAACTATCGTTCGGATAAGCGGTCCTGCTACCGAACAGGTCCTGACGCTCGGGTAGAAAACGACTTTCGTGCATTTTTCGACTATATCGATAGCGGAATCCTACGAATGGGTGAGAGAGCGTGTAAGCGGCAAGGCCGACCGAGCCGAGGGACTCCTACGCCTCCGGGATACGGATACCTCACTCGTCACCTTCCGCGAAAAGTAACTCTCACCCGGATAATGCGATTCTGCTACCGACAAACAAGTCCTAAATGCTCGAAACAAGAGGAAAGAAAACACAGCTTTATAATCCGAACGCTAAATATGTTTAGGCCTCGGTGGCCACAAAAAACATACGCATACTTCAGATGAACTGTTCATGCAAGCTCAAACATCAGCAGGGGGAGGAGCGGCACCCTCGGCGTCATTTTCACCCTCGGCGGAATCTGGCCCAGCCTCAGACGGCGATGCGAGCAGGCGCCTCGACCAGCCGCTTCGAAGCCCCAGACAGCTGTCCCCCAAGGATCTCAGCCCAGCTCACGGCCTCGGTGGCTTGGCTCCGGGGTTGGTCCTGCTCGCGAGTGATCTGGCCAAACCCCAGCTGCCGCTGCTGCACCGCCTCGGCCTAGGAAGCCACCTGCTCCCGCGCCGAGAAAGCTTCTGTTCGAGCCGACATCGCCTCTGTCCACGCCACCGCTGCCTTCAGCTTCGGCTCATCGCACAGCAGCCGAAGGTTCTAAAACTGAGCAAGAGAGGCTTTAAGCGGCAAGGCTGACCGAGCTGAGGGACTCCTACGCCTCTGGGATACGGATACCTCACTCGTCACCTTCCGCACAAGGCAACTCACGCTCGGTTAAGCGGTTCAGTCACCGACAGGCAAGTCCTAGTGCTCGAAATGAGGAAGAAACATAGCTTTATACTCGAATACCCAAATGTTTAGGCCTCAACAACCACAAAGAACAAATACATATGCTTGGGGTAACTATGCTACATAGGCCTCAACAACCACAAAGAACAAATACATATGCTTGGGGTAACTATGCTACATAGACTTAGACGTCGGCAGGACCCTCGACGGTTCTCCCGGCCTACGACAAATGTCTAAGTCCTTGAAGCAGTTACATTTTGCTCAGGCAAAGACCCAGTATATTCCCTTACAAACGGGACTCTGGTTCCATTCCTGCGGGTATGAACAACCTCCACACCAGGGGGCCCGCGGGATAACAAACTCCAAGCGGCTCGCCGACGACCTCTGCAGCAGCAACGACAACGACCTCCGTCTCGAGCGGCTAGACAGCAGCAGTGATGGCCTCAGGGCAAACGCTACTGCTGGAGGGCCTTCGTTCACGTCCCTCACGGAGGACGAGAACCAGCCATTAAAGCCAAAGAGCCGGAGGCCTAGAGTGCAGGTGGCACTGACGGTCTCGTCGGTGACAACCGCTGGTGCAAGAGGAAGCCTCACCTATGGCGATCACCACCTCAGCACCGACGGCAGCGGCCACCTGCCCACCAACACCGCGCCGGCGAACAACGGCCGCCCCAAAGCGCACCGGCAGGTCCTCACTCCTGTCCTTGCTGAGGCCGTCCCAGAACATGAGTACCGCCCTTGCGGCGTACGACGTGTTGAGCGACCCCCCGGTGCAGCTGACGGTGCGAGGTGGACCTAGACGTGGCCGGCCCACGCACGGTATGACCACTGCCCAGGAGGAGGACGAAAAGCTACACCCTGGCCAGGGAGCAGCAGTTCGCCTTCCCCCGCATGGCTGGAGGACGCCTCCGCAGGGCTAGAGGATGCCCTTCTCCCCCAAACGCTGGGGGAAGAAAAGGGTCACCGACCCACACGGAGGCAGCCCCCTACTCGGTGCACTCCTCCGCCTCAGTCCGGATGACAAAGATCCTTGAAGCTGAGGGCGGGGCGGAGGCCGCAGCCCGGCTTGCTTCTCCCCACCAAACTGACCATTGGTGAGGGAATGCAGCCGGGCTGCATAACGAAAATCCTCGAAGCCAAGTGATGGCTGAAGAGCGCCAATCTCCATGAGGCCGCGCTCCTCCGACGACAGCAGGAGCAAGGCGACACCGGTGCGCCCCATCTGGGGGCTCAAAAGGTGGAAGGGCGCAATGCATGAGGGGAGAACGAAGGCATGGCCACTGCCCAGGGATCGATCCCCTTTTATAGGCAGATCTCCTCACTTGCTCCCCCAAGCGTCACGGGCAAAGTCTCCACCGACGTGCTCCAAGGTTCCCACCCCACGATGCGAGGGTCGGGTCCCACACGTCATCAGAACTGACTCGAGACGCGAAGGAGGCAAACTGCCGCACGTAAGGCATAAAACCGCCCTGCGGTTATAAGCGTTCCCTCATCCTCGCCGGAACCAGCGGACGAAAGGGCGAGCCGCCACGCAGGGAGCATGCAACCGCACCACGGTTATGCACCCTTTCGGCTTCGTCACTTCCGGTGGACCAGCATGAAGGCCCGGTCCCACATACCATGCAACCGGCGCGATGGTCACTACATGCAAGGAAACCACACCGCCACCTGCGCCAATGCTGCGTCTCCTCGACTACGGAACCAGTGCCGCGACTCGAGGCAGCCCCGCGTGTGACCCAACAGTGCCAATTGAGTGCAGCGGTCACGGGTTAGCTAGTCGCGGGGGTAGGCACGACAGTTGGTGTGGCCAAAAGCGGACCGGCAATAACTGCTGCAACAGACAGGCGGAAGCAGCGGTCAAATCACCCCCAGGCTCGCGTCCTTTCCTGAAGTAGCAGAGGAGCCCTCTCCCATGGCGTGAGAACGACGCGTCCATGCCCCGTTCCTCGAACGGCCCGCGCACGCGCAACAGACGCCCCGCGAATCACCCGTCCCGTTGCATTAACTCCTTGGCAGAGCAAGCGACACTGTTGGCAGGCAAAGCAGGCGACGTTACACCTCTGTCATGATGACCGCGTCAAAAAAGGTGTGCCACGCTATTTAAATTCATATCCTTTTCCGTTTCCTCTCTCTCTCTTGCCACAGGGACCGAGAAAGGGGATATTTTGAAAGGGATCCTTCTCCGCGAAGGAAATGGGCCCCCAAGCCCTCCTACTAATCAGGGGTTCGAAGGCTGGCCCCTCGGAAGGGTTCGACAGCCGCCCCAGAGCACTCGGGCTCCACGCTCATTACTGATCAGGGGTTCGAAGGCTGGCCCCTCGGAAGGGTTCGACAGCCGCCCCAGAGCACCCAGGCTCCGCGCCCATTACTGATCAGGAGTTCGAAGGCTGGCCCCTCGGAAGGGTTCGACAGCCGCCCCAGAGCACTCGGGCTCCGTGCTCATTACTGATGAGGGGTTCGAAGGTTGGCCCCTCGATAGGGTACGACAGCCGCCCCAGAATACGCAGAGTGAGGGATGACCCTAGGTACGTCTGATACATGGTCGAGGCTCGGGCTGCGCTCCTGAGGTACCCTAGGACATTTCCGAGACCAGCGGGAACGACTCGTAATGGAATCCCACCGGAGGGAGGCATCGAGCCCTCGGACCCTATCGAAAAGGGTCCGGGTCCAGCGAATCGCCTGCAGGTACTTTTGGAGCACGCCTCTGGGCCACTAGCCGACCCCTAACGGACGGGGCACGGGCGTCCACTCGGATCACCCGTTAGCAACTCACTGGAAACACCTTGATCGGTGCCCTCCGAGGGTAACGTGGCGCTTTCCCCCCTTCCTCCTTGCAAAAAGGCGACGAAGGGGTGTATAATAAAAGTCGAGACAGACCTTGATCGTCCTCTCGCTCCGTGCAGAGGCTCGAGGGCTGCTCTCACACCCGGCTACGGCCAAACTGTTGACAGCGTCAACAAACCAGCTTCAAAACTCGGAACCTGATCGTGCACCTGGGCTACGGCCAGGCTGCATGAGGGAACAACAGGACCGACCGAGGCATCACGAAAAGTGTTAAGACCTCAGAGGAGTCAAACCACTCCTCCAGGCCTCGGGGGCTACACCCGGCAGGTGCGCTCGCACGCACCCGTCGGAATAATTGAATAAAGTATAACCGAGAAAGGTCGGTCCCCTCACCAAAAATGCGGCAGAGCCTCGAAGCGAGTGCCTGTACTCCCTTTGAGGCTCGGGGGCTACTGTCGGGTACCAAAATTAGGGGTACCCCCAACACTCCTAATCACGGCTGGTAAACACCTTCAGAGCAAAACTGTGAAGGCTGACAGTTCGGGTCAAAGTCAGAGCTTTGTCTACCGAGGGACTCGGTCTCGCTTCGCCCAGGCCCGGCCTCATGCGGAACAGTGGTCCCAGATGAATTCACGTCTCGCCCGAGGGTCTCCTCAGGCAGTGAGCGCACCCTCGGGTCAGCCCAAGGCAAGCCTTGTTGTGCAAGCGACCTTGGCCAAATCGCCTTACCAGCCGACCGTATTACATGCGCATTTAATGCTAGGATCGCCTGACACCTTATCCTAACACGCGCGCCTCAGTCGGCAAGGTCGAAGTGACAGCAGTCACTTCGCCCTTTCACTGACCGATCTGACAGGAAAACAGCACCGCCCGTCCCGCTCCGGCTGCTGTGCCAACCACCCAGGCAAAACCGACAACTGTCAAAGTTTAGCCTCGGGCGCAACAGGAAGCTCCGCCTCGCCCGACCCCAGGGCTCGGCCTCGACCTCGGGAAGAGTCACATCCTCGCCTGACCCTAGGCCTCAGCCCCAGCCTCGGCCTCGAAGGAGCCACTGCCTCGCTCGACCTCAGGCTCGGATCAACCGCGCCACAAGGGATGCATCATTACCCTACTCCTAGCTAGCTCAGGCTACGAAGGAACAAGACCGGCGTCCCATCCAGCTTACCCCGATAACAGGCGATGGTGGTTTCCCGCATGCAACCATGACGTCGGTGGTTCTCAAGCCCCCTACGAAAGCAAGGAGACGTCAGCAAGATCCATGCAGCGCCAACAGCTGTACTGCTACAGGGCTCAAGGCACTTCTCCGACGACCACGATGCCACCTCTACAGGGCTCAAGACGCCCCATGCCCCCCCTGACGGCCATGTTGTTATCTGTACAGGGCTAAGGGCACTTCCCTGCCAGCCACGTTAGCTCCCAGCTACACCCCATTGTACAACTGGGCATCTTCTTACGTCTATAAAAGGGGGTGTCCAGGGCCCCAAAGGGGGGGGAGGGGAGAGGAGCGAGAGAAAAGACGAATAAACATACGAGCACACGAACATACGAACGCACGGCGGGAGAAGACGAGCAGGGGCCGGACCCTCTCTCTCTCTCGCTCTCTCTCGCCCTCGCTCTCTCGCAACGCTTGTAACCCCAACTACGAGCACCCTGGTGCAGGATAATACAAGGCTCATTCCCCCACTTGTGTTCCATCTCGCACCACCCCATCTGGGCAGGGGCACGCAACGACAAATTTACTCGTCGGTCCAGGGACCCCCCGGGTTCGAAACTCCGACACTTTTAATTAGTTGGTCAAAATTTTATTAGCAGTTACTATGTGTAAGTAAATACCAAACCTTAAATAAAGTAATAGAACAAAATTAATAATAAACCCATGCAATGCAAATGACAAAATTGAATTTAAGTTCCATAAATTAATCATCAGAGAGTCCTGAGCTGCTCATGACAGTGAGCTCAGCTAGTATACCAGTTTTACACTCTGCAGAGGTTGTACCCTTTACCCACAAGTCATGTTACCCATCTGCCAAGGGGTCACGACTCCCATACACCTCTACCTAGGAGGCGAGGCAGGGCAACACTACGAGGCCTTTATAAAGTTCCACTAGCTTCCGAAAACCCGCTACAGTTTATGGGAAGAGCACTTGCAAGAATCCCCCGTCTGACCGCCATCGCAGCTAAATCAACCCGAGAACCTCATTGCATGCAACTCCCCTACTGCCCTTTCCCCTTTTGGGTAAGGTAGTCTTCCACTAGCTTTCCTAATTAGTCAGCCAAGGGTGTCCCATTAAACCCTTGTGGTGGCACGTGTTTCTCAAGTTAAGCTCTATGTTCCAATTAACATTAATGATCTTGACATGAACATAAATAGAATAACAAAAGGAATTGGAACATAGATGTAATAAATGATTATCCCAAAACCATGTAAAGCAATAGCAAACTACCCAAGTGATTCAGGGGTAAACAAGGTAATGAGATAAACAATCTAGGGTGACCTATCGGGTCCCATCAAAATTAACCTATGCATGAATAAATGATATTAAAGAACATTATTGGGTAAAAAGTGGTCAAGGGCACAACTTGCCTTCAATGAGCTCCTGCTCAGCTACTTCTATCTGCTGCTCACCAGGATCCTTAGTCACGGTCTCTTCTACTCGCCACAATACAAACAAGCATAGTATATAGAGAAAATTAACATCACACCAAACATATACACAAAATACACAGTAATAATCTACACATTAAAATAAAATCCTAGGAACAGGAATCATAATTTTTGGAGTTATAGATTTTTAGATATGAATTTCCAAAGGTTTTATGTGCTTAAAATAGGATTAAGTGGGAGATTAATTTTCCTACTATTTTCATGTCAAAACAGAGACTCTAGGTGCTAGACAATAAAATTACAAAATTTTAGAAAGTGGAATGGGGTAATTTGGAGCTCATATGAATTTTCTATGAATTTTACAAGTTCTAGCACTTATTTTCATATTAAATATTCAATTTCTAATTCATTTATAACATTTACATGAACTCTGGACCGGGCGCATTATTTGCAGAACATAACATACAGGGGTCCCAGGGGAACTTTCCTAAGACACAGCGCATAGCACTCTCTGGACGGCGGGTTCGTTTATAGAAAAATCCGAGGACTCTTTAGCATAATGCCATCACGAAGGGGTAAGCTCTATTCTGGGCCGTTTGATCAACAATGCGTGGCGCAGATCAGATCTAACTTAACCGAAACGGTAAGCGCTGTTAGCCGCTGGATCCAAGATCCACGACCACGGTTTAATGAAGCTAGAGCTTGTCTGAGCCGAGGGATGGCAAATCTACGGTGCCCGTTTGATTGCGCGAATGGGTAAGGGAATACCTAATTTTGGCCGTTCACAACCTATCCGACGGCTCGCACCTTTCTTCCTCCCCTCGACAGCTTGCGACCGTGCCGCCCCCAACCGAGTACCGCGGCGGTCCGCCATGGACGGAATGCCAATTGCGCTCCACGGTACCCAATCCCCCCGTATCTCGAGTGCAGAATGAAATTGAGAAGGTAACAAACATGGGAGGTGTGCTTTTACTGTGATTCCGGTCGTCACCAGGTCTGCCCGTGACGACCCACGGCCCTGCTACGGCGGTGATGAATTAAGCGCCCCTCTGGTCACCCTCCGAGCCCACAATCTCCACCCAATCGGTCCAGGGGCTTGGGCGAAGCCTTCTGTCCGCACGCGAGGCCCCAATTTGGTGAGGTCGTCAATCCACCCGCTCGGTCACCACGGGTTCTGGCTCCCTGCCTTCTCTCTCTCTATCGACCCCTCTGGTGGACACGAGTTGGATTAAAGGATAGGAGGGGCGAGACGCGACCCGTTTTTATACGTAGTCGGTTGGTCAGCGAAGGATTCCGCGATCGACGATAAGCTCGACCATGCGTGCATTTCCGTTAAGGGACGAACTGACAGCCACGGCCCACCGAGCAGCGACGTGGAACGGAAACGCGGCTCTGGGTCCTCGCGCCAGCGAGCGGTGAAAGAAGCGAGCGCGAGGGAACCAGATGGGTGGGGTCCGCCTGGCAGTCAGTGCACGCGGGGTGAAGACTGAGCCGCGCGGGTGGCATTCGGTTTGGGCCGAATTGCTGGTTTGCGGCCCAGGTAAGCTTCCTCTTCCTTTTTCTTTTATGTTTTATTTTCTGTTTTTATTCATAATTATTTTTGAATCAATTTTTGAATTTTGAATATGAGTTTCATCTTGCAACCAGTTTATACAAGTTCTAACTCTGTTATAGGAATCACAGGTCTTTATTTATTTATTTATTTATTTATTTTTCTCTACCTTATATTTATTTTCTTGTCTTTTTTCTAATTTCTAGAGTTTCTTTTAGATGTCCAATTCCACTTTGGACTTTGATTTATTTTTCATTATGTTATTTTTATATTATCACATAAGATGCACACAAAGTAAGATCCAACATGATGCACAGGTTAATTATATGTTCTTTGTTCTATTTATCCACTTTAGCTAGTGTTGATCACATGTCACGGATAGTAGAGGGCACAAACTATTGAGATTATTTCTATTCTCTTTATTACACTTTTGAGTATTACAGATGCCTTCCTCCGAAGCCGTCGCGTCCCCCTCGTGCATCGTCTCTGTCCCCACCAAACTCGTGCAAACTCTGGTGCCTGCCTCCCTCCACAGCGACACCACCGCCTTGCCAATCTCACGCATGCCTCCCTCTACAGTCGACACCACCACCTAGGCATGCTATGATAGGGGTCTCCACGCTCAGCAATAGGGGCTCGGATTAGGGATGGCAATTCTGCCCGCGGGCACGGATATCCGCGGGTTCCGTACCCGATGGGCATGGATACGGGTAAAAAATCTCGCCCACGGGTAAGGATACGGGTAACACTTCTCACCCGCGGGTAATTGGCGGATATAAAATTTCGCCCGTGGGTATTACCCGTTACCCGCTTAATTTATTAGCCCACAAAAACATCTCCTGGTCCAGCCCAATTCTCAGTCGGCCCATCAAATATCCCCAAAGGCTAAAACCCTAAATCTCTAATCCTCACTCTCCTCTCACGCGGTCACGTTGGCGGCTGGCCAGTGGCCACTCCCTGTCTCGTGCTCACGGCGGGCGGCAGACCGCCAGGCGCCAGACTGGCAGGCGGCAGTGCAAGCCGTCATGGCTCACGGGCTCACGGCCGGCGGCAGACCGCTAGAGGCCAGGTCGGCAGTCCAGCCATGCAGGCGGCCGACCCTCTCCGGCTCTCCCTCAGGCCCTCACTCCCTTGGCGGCGGCGGCGACAAGCTGAGGTTATAAGTGAAGTCAAATACTCCCTTGTTTGCTTATTAATCCATTCTGGACGCCACGAGATCCTACTCCCGCGGGCAGAATATTGAAGAATATGCATCTCCGTTCATGGACTTGTTAATCCATTTCAGGTTTTTTTATTTCTATTTGTAATATCAACTCCGGGAGACAGTGCGTTCATTTTATCTTAGCAAATATTGTAATGACTCAGTATCAGGATATGTTTGAGACGTGTTTCTGGATGATCAATGTTCCTTATATGCCATTATATTATGTCTGTCAAACTGTTGATGCATTTAGTGAAATGGACATGGTCACATACACACATGTTATTTTCTGGCGGGTAACGGGTTGCCCGATATCCGCGGATATCCTGCGGGTACGGATACGGGTCGAAAATTTTACCCGCAAGCTCTCGTGGGTACGGGTAAACACCAGAGACGCGGATATGCTGGCGGGCGGGTAAATAGCTTACCCGCACTTTACCCGACCCGCTGCCATCCCTAGCTCGGATGTGCTCAACTACGACGTGTCGAATGACCGCCTAGCCGGATAGGGCGCGTGCAGCTGAGTCCGAGCGCTCCGTGCTGGGCGGCTACTGACTGGGGCACAAGCTGTAGACCATTGGGTGGCTATGTAGAATTGAGGTGGTCAAGCTATGCAGCTATGCAGGATATGGAGGATTCAAGTTGTGGGGCGTCGGGCGACTATGCAGGATCTCAACACCATGCAGGATTCAGGTGGCTTTGTGTCATAGTGCTTAGCGACCTGAAGGAGTTGTTGTCGGTCGCGACAGACCACAACAACGGTGGCAGTATCCCTTGCACGCAGAGCAGCAACCTCGACCGCGCATTGCTGCTCTTGCCCCTCACATTCCCCTCCCCACTCCCCCTGTGAGCCATATCCTTTTTTACCAATTTGCAGCGTTGATTTGGTTTTATGAACTCATATATTCTCGCTTTTAGATGCAGGAGCATGCACACACTGACACACGCACAACAATTTTCCATGGCATGCTTTGATGGAATATTTCTTGGATTTTATATCCTCAATCCCTCATGCGTTGATTTTTATTTCCTGCCAAAAACTATACTGGCAGATGTCTGATTATCTGGTCTGTTACTGTAGTTATCTCAGCGTAAAATCTCAGGATCTCTCTTGAAATATATTTCTATGCTAAAGGTGAAATTCACTTTTGGATTTAAAAAGGTTTATACTGCAGCTATTGCATGCTACATGAACGATGGGGTCCGTCCCCAAGATACAACTATTGTGTTATTTGTTTTTATTACCCTTTTTGATGTTATGTACTAATGAAACATGTTGAACATGTTGTGTTAGAGAATTTCATGGAAAATAGCTTTTATAGATATTAGTTGCATGTAAAGAGGCATACTTTAGCCTATTATGGCACTCGTGGAGGCTTATGAGGTGCTACAGAATGTGTTAAGATAGCAATTGGTTATTCAGACTTGTTGGAAGCTGGTGGACTATCACTTTCGTCAGTTTCGATGAAGCAATTCAAATCCTCTATTGGGATTCCAATTTGAGGAGACATCAAGAGAGTACCGGTGCTTTATCTGCAGCTGATGAGTGGTACTCATCTACCCTCCAACTAGTATACATCCATTGCCTAGATCATCTATTCATAATCTGACACTCCAACCGAAGCTCTCAATTAGTGATCACTATTTCAATTCAATGGTTCAAGTAATGTTCATTGCTTGAGCAGATGAAAAAATGATTCCAGCAATTGTAACTATAGCCTCTCTTTTGTCAAACACTCAATAGTTGTGTATCATCGTTCAATTAATATGAAAATAAATGCATTGTCTCTGTTATTACTCTCTCAATTTTCAATTATATGATGTGCTTTGAACTAACTAGCTTGTACTAACATCATATATGCAAAACAGGAGGGAGTATCTACTTTTTTGAAACTTATATGTTTCCTGCGTACCTGTGGGCGAGCGAGTTGTCTTAGAACAGTCGGCTGCTCACAATGGGGATACTTTCAATGTTAGACGCCAGACCCATCCCTGCCTTGAATCAGGATGCTTCCCCTGTCAAACTTGAGGCTAATGGTGGATTTTACATGTTTTCATTTTTGTGCCATCTTGCTTCTTTTGCTGACGATAGTGGTGTTGGCTGGTTTTTATAAACAAGAAAGTGTTGAAACTCAAGCTGAAGAGTCACAGGTAGAAGAGAAGAAGAAAGAGTGTGGCCAGAAGAGGAAAGCAAAGTCACATTACAATGATGTGAGTGTAGGCTTTATACATTGTTCTCCATCTTTTGTATTTTGTTGCATGTGTTGTCTTTAGTTTTGGATCAATGGGTTTTATCATACTTACCCTACTATAATACTACACGCTATATGCATATCTTGATTCCACTAATAGTAAGTATCTGACACTGCTAGACTTATGCTAAGGATGTTGCTACTCTGTTGCTCACCATTTTAGGGGTGGCCTTGTTCTGTTATTAATACTTCATAAACTTATGTAGTATTATTAGTTGAAAAGATTGTTCAAAGATGGGTGAAGCTTGAACCCAGTTGTACTCTTCAGTAAGAGTTAGGATATGAGGATAATGTTCTATGGTTTGTTTGAGTTGTCAGCATCTATTCATCTAATGACTATGATTTTGAAACTTACACTTATTATTATTAGTTGAAAAGATTGTTCAAAGATGGGTGAAGCTCGAACCCAGTTGTATACTTCAGTAAGAGTTGGGATATGAGGATAATGTTCTATGGTTTGTTTGAGTTGTCAGCATCTATTCATCTAATGACTATGATTTTGAAACTTACACTTAAATATTATTATTATTTGAAAAGATTGTTCAAAGATGGGTGAAGCTCGAACCCAATTGTATACTTCAGTAAGAGTTGGGATATGAGGATAATGTTCCATGGTTTGTTTGAGTTGTCAGCATCTATTAATCTAATGACAATATGGCTCTAAAACATACACTTAAATATTTTTGAGGGTCAAATTCAAGTTATACAAGGCACCGGTGTGCAGATCCTACAATCGCTCGACCTGCCCTTCAAGACGCTCGCCAAAGAGGCGCTCCGGCATGGGCTCAAGGAGTGCAACTGGCCCACCTTGCCACAACTCTACATAGATGGCAAGTTCTTCGATGGATGTGACATCACCTTTGGTAAACTCCTATATGTTTTGTCGCTTCATTTAGATGCTTGGGCATGTACATTTTTACTGAACTCACAATCTCATGGTATTGGGAACTGACCTGTTCAACAGTTTATCTCTATGCCATCCTATTCCAGGAACACGACACTTTTGGAGCCTCTCAAGATTATAGATTTCATAGATTATCTTTACAATCTCCATACATGGTTAGCTAATTTCAAGTGTATGACAACATCAGTGAACTATCGAAGCTTGCAGTGTTAAAGAGGGCTAGGATGGAGAGCGTATGAAGGCATTGGAGAAGATGAAGAATTCCAAACCAGCATCTTCAATTGCGAATCTGGTGGCTTTGATCATTTCCATCATATTTTGCTTCTTCATACTAAGGCAAGGTATAACAACTGGTAACCCATAAGTTATGTTAACATGCATTATGTTCTATGCACAATTGGATTCTTGTTCACCAGCATGGGTTGTGCATAGCAGTAAATCATCTTTGTTGCTCCTACTACATCTGTTTTGAGCTAGAAATTTCGTACTTAATCACCATTACAATATGACAGGTGTTCACTACAGTTATACTTGCATTCACTTTGCAACCAATACCTTGTTAGTTATTTTTAAAATGGTCTTTGACTAATTCCTTCAATGTTCTACTGGTCCACTGCATCTTTGTTAACCAATACCATCAGTCTTTATTAATTTGACTTTGCCTAGAAACAACATATGTGTAGAATATGCACAAAAGCACTTATTGAGTTGAGTGGTAATATATACTACCAACTCCTAGGGAATTTGATTTTATTCCTCAACGTTTATGCCTTTCATTTACTACCTTCATTCTTTTTTTCAAAAGTATTTAGTGCATCAACATTGTTTTCAGTAAATGTCTTTGATTGTTGCCTTTTATTGCTATATGTTGGCCAGTTTTGTTGCGCTGTTTTGCACACAAAGGGAGTGCGTATTGTGGTGGCTATGAAGGACCAATGTTTCTATGTGGCGGTGACAACAACCTCGTGGAGCCAAGGCAATGCCGGCAAGCTGATTTTTAGATTGGAATCTATGGTTCTTTTTAAATATCGAATATGTTCTAGGATCTTAAAAAATATTTGTCAGAACGTAAACATTTGTTATGAGGTCATTTAGGCCTCAAACAAAATTTCTTGGACTTATTTTGTTGATGGAGGGAATGGGACATCTCGAGATCTAAATGTGTATAGAAGATCCAAATGTGTATAAAACATATTTTTTATGGGTATCAAATATAATTGTGTGCACGGACATGGTACTATAACAATGAAACACACATTTGTACATAAGCCATCGTGATATTATATGTTGCCATTGCAATGCACGGGCACTCATCTAGTCTACTTTAAAAAGAATAATCTAGTCTCTAGTGATCAAAATTCTTTTTCCCTATATTAGATCCTTTTGTGATCCTATTTTCTCTATATGTTTCTTCTATATCCAACTACGTACCTACTATTTTATTTATTACATTCAACTACCATCTCTAACATAAAAATACACTAGTCGATTGTCCGTGCGTTACGACTGCTTACAACACCTATGTAAACTATCCATCAAAAAATTCAAGATTTTTTATTGATTGTCTCTGCTCTCTGTATAATATTTTTTTGATTTAGCTAACTAATGTTATTGTTTACTCCATCCAATATGTACAACATGGCCAATGAAGTGAGCGATTAGAAGAGAGTTCACAACGACTGACTAAACGGACAGAGATTATAAAATGACATAATTCCACCATACAGAGACCAAATAAGATAAAGTTTGTGAGCTCAAGTTTCTAAAATAAGCCACATAAACTCAAACTTATAAAAAAGATAGATCAAAATATGGAGTGATTGTTAAAGTAAGACATCAATAAAAACTGGATACGCTCCATATAAATTATGCTATTTCGTAATAATTACTAATGTTTAAAACCAACAAATAATCTTTCATTTTACTGTTAGTGTGACAAATCATTGTTGCTCCATCCAATTCAGCAACCTCAAACACCATGGAGTCCATTACGCCAATGTGGTCTTAGAAACGACCTAATGCTTGTAAGAGCCAAGAACGTGGTGCCGTGTTTGGGTTGTAGCCTTGGCCCATAGTGCTGGCCCGGCCCGACACGATTATATTTTTTATTTTACAAAAACGTATATACATATATACAATTTATATTAAAAACATCTGAACATGATGTTCTACTGGTTAGACAGCTTCACCCAGTGTCTCCCGCCCTTCTTCTATTAGGGCATGGGTTTGAACCCCACCTCCTGCATCGTTTTTTAACATTTTACGCTGATTTAATCAAACGGCCCGACGGGCTAACGAGCAGGCTAGGCCAGAGTTGTGGCTCGCAGGTGTCTGGCTCGTGCCGGGCCACCGTTTGGCCATCTATAAACATGCAGCGGGTTAATTGAAATAGCTGTGAGGGGTTATTTGTAAAAAGATGACGCTGAACGACCGTTGAAACTGGTGTTTAAGTATAGTATAGATATAGATTTGTTTTTTTTAATTTTTTTGTAAGTATGGTCTATAGTGAGTCAAGTTGTATAGATACTATGTATACATAGATTCACCTAGCTAGCCGAGCTGTCCATGCATGTCTTGTAGTTGGCTATGCTGCAAGGATGATTTCCTATACACACGAAGCTGTTAGGATTTATGGGCTTGGCCCAGTTAAGAAATTCTAATAAATCCCAGGAAAATCCCAAAAGCCCATACAAGTGGATGGCTAGGGAATTGGTGGAACCAATAGCACCATATTGCTAGTTCTAGTGGAGTAGAGCTAGCTTAAATATGGAAGCCACACTCACTCATCAAGTCATGGATGAGAGGAGAGAGTGTGGAGAGCCACACGCGCGCGTGCTCGCCTCGCCTGGGCGGGGCGGGGCGAAGGGCGCGGGCGCACGACATGCGCGTGAATGGTCCGCCGAAATCCGGCCCCTCGCCTTGCGGGTGCGTGCCTACCTTTTGCCGTTTGATTTTTTGGTTTCTTGGTTGTTATGTTTATCCTAACCGATCGCTATAAAATCTCAACTGAACGCGAGATTTTCGTGGGCGGATAAGACCAGGGGTCGCGGATTCGGCCCTATAAAAGGAGCCCGGCAGGCAGCCTCCAAATCATCCCCAGTTCGCTTTTGCCTCTCTTCACAGCTGAGCCGCCTTCCAGTTCTCTTCATCCCGACCGCAGAGGTGCATCTGCGATCAGGAGAGCAGGTCTCCGGAACCCTTCGCCTTCTAGATCCTGCACCAGGAGAGGCCGAATAAGGTTTTTGGGAAGCGTCTTCACGCGACTGCTCGTGATCTTCTGACCTCGTCGATCCTGCTGATTTCGCTACTTCGACGTCGTCGACCCTGCTGATTCCGGCGCGCGCCATCTATCAGTATGTCTAATTAGTTCGCATCATCTGATTTGACTTTTTACTTCAGTGCTTGTGATTTTGTCATGATTTATATTCGGAATTTAATCTGAAATTTGTCTAATTATTCAACAATCCAAAAACCTTATTGTAGACAATTTCCTAGTTTTTCTATGGCTGCTTTTGCCGACGCGCTGAAGCCAGAAAAGTTCAATGGTATGCACTTTAAGAGATGGCAAGTCAAGGCCACGCTCTAGCTTACTACTATGAATGTCTTCCATGTTAGTAAAGGCAGACCTGAGGGTCCACTGACTCCTGAACAGGAGAAAGAGTACGACCATGCCAATACTATCTTTATGGGAGCCGTTCTTAGTGTCCTTGTTGACCGTCTGGTTGATGCGAATATTCAGTACACAGACGGGAAAGAGTTGTGGGATGCACTTACTACTAAGTATGGTGCATCAGATGCTGGCAGTGACCTGTATATCATGGAGAGCTTTCATGATTATAAGATGGTTGATAATCGCTCTATTGTAGAGCAAGCTCATGAAATACACTGTATAGCCAAGGAGCTCGACCACCTTAAGATAGTTCTTCCTGACCGATTTGTGGCTGGGTGCATTATTACAAAGTTGCCTTCTACATGGAGGAACTTCGCCACATCTCTGAAACATAAGAGACAGGAGATATCAGTTGAAAATCTGATAGCGTCTCTGGATGTTGAGGAGAAAGCTCGAGCTAAGGACACGGGATCTAAAGGAGGCGAGGGCCACTCCAGTGCCAACATGGTTCAGAGGAACCACAACAAGGGCAAAGGAAAGCCAAAATCTAACAAGCCCAACAAAACTACCAACTTTAAGAAGAAGAAGAAGAACAAGGCTGAACTGACATGTTTCGCATGTGGCGAAACGGGTCATTTTGCCAAGGATTGTCCTGATCGAGCGGATCGCCGTGGCAAAAAGGGCAATATCAACACAGTGATCGCTAGCAATGAGGAAGACAAAGGGTATGGTAATCTACCTTTCATCTTCTCAGTATTTCAATCACCTAGTTGGTGGCTTGATACTGGTGCTAATGTTCATGTGTGTTCTGACATTAACTTGTTCTCTTCTTATCAGGGTGCCCGGGATTCTTCCGTCCTAATGGGGAATGGGTCACATGCTTCTGTTCATGGCACTGGCACGGTGGATCTGAAGTTTACTTCAGGAAAGATCGTGCAGCTGAAGAATGTGCATCATGTCCCTTCTATACACAAGAATCTCGTTAGCGGAACCCTTTTGTGTAGAGATGGGTTCAAGGTAGTTTTGGAGTCCAATAAATTAGTTGTGTCTAAGTCTGGACAATTTATTGGTAAAGGCTATGATTGCGGAGGCTTGTTCCACTTTCCT
Source organism: Zea luxurians (assembly GCA_029449295.1). Lineage (NCBI taxonomy): Eukaryota > Viridiplantae > Streptophyta > Magnoliopsida > Poales > Poaceae > Zea > Zea luxurians. The sequence goes on from JAOPSE010000181.1 coordinate 1,237,635, forward strand.
CTGTTAGATTTCAATAATAAGTCTGTGAACCATATTTGCGCTAATGTTGATGACCTTACGAGTATTTGGCATTCTCGTTTGTGTCATATTAATTTTGGCTCTATGTCTCGGCTTGCAACCATGAGTTTAATTCCGAATATCACCATAGTCAAACGTTCTAAGTGCCATAGTTGTGTGCAGTCGAAGCAACCTCGAAAGCCACACAAGGCTGCTGAGGAGAGACACCTGGCACCTCTAGAACTCATACATTCTGATCTTTGTGAGATGAATGGTGTGTTGACAAAGGGTGGTAAGAGATACTTCATGACATTGATTGATGATGCGTCTAGATTTTGCTATGTATATTTGCTAAAAACTAAAGATGAGGCTTTAGACTACTTTAAAATCTATAAGGCTGAAGTTGAAAACCAACTAGAGAGAAAGATCAAACGTCTTAGATCAGATCATGGTGGCGAGTTCTTTCCCAAAGTCTTTGACGATTTCTGTGCAGAACATGGCATTATTCATGAGAGGACTCCTCCCTATTCACCCGAGTCAAACGGGATTGCTAAAAGGAAAAACCGTACGTTGACTGACCTGGTGAATGCCATGTTAGACACTTGTGGTTTATCTAAGGCATGGTGGGGGGAGGCAGTCCTGACTTCATGTCATGTTCTGAATAGAATTCCTATGGGCAAAGAAGAGAAAACCCCTTATGAGAAGTGGGTTGGGAGAAAACCATCACTTTCATACTTGTGCACTTGGGGGTGCATGGCGAAAGTCAATGTACCAATTAATAAAAAGCGCAAGCTTGGTCCAAGGATAGTGGATTGTGTCTTTTTTGGATATGCTTAGTGTAGCATAGCATATAGATTTTTAGTAGTTAAATCTGAAGTTCCTGATGTGTATGTTGATACTATTATGGAATCACGTGATGCTACTTTCTTTGAACATATATTTCCAATGAAAGACATTCATAGCAATTCTAGATACTCTTCTGAGATAACTCCTGAACATAGTACACCTATTGAGAGTTTTGAATAGCCACATGAAATTGTCCTAAAGGAGGATGACAATGATGCTCCTAAAAGGAGCAAGAGACAAAGGGTTGAAAAATCCTTTGGTGATGATTTCATTGTGTACCTAGTGGACGATACTCCTACTACCATTGCAGAAGCATTTGCATCTCCAGATGCAGATGATTGGAAAGAAGCAGTTCATAATGAGATAGACTCCATTCTTTCAAATGGTACGTGGGAGGTCACTGATCGACCCTATGGATGCAAACCTGTGGGTTGTAAGTGGGTGTTTAAAAAGAAGCTCAAGCCTGATGGTACACTTGAAAAGTACAAGGCTAGGCTTGCGGCTAAAGGCTATACTCAGAAAGAAGGAGAAGACTTCTTTGATACTTACTCACCTGTTGCTAGAATGACCACTATTCGAGTACTACTTTCTTTGGCTGCCTCGTATGGTCTCCTTGTTCATCAGATGGATGTAAAGACAGCTTTTCTTAATGGAGAGCTGGACGAGGAAATCTATATGGAACAGCATGATGGATTTGTAGTAAAGGGTCAAGAAAGCAAGGTGTGCAAGTTATTGAAATCTCTGTATGGTCTGAAGCAAGCACCAAAGCAGTGGCATGAGAAGTTTGACACGACTCTAACATCTGCAGGCTTTGCCATTAATGAGGCAGACAGGTGTGTATATTATCGCTGTGGTGGGGGCGAAGGAGTTATATTGTGCTTATATGTTGATGATATATTGATATTTGGCACAAACATTGATGTGATCAATGAAGTCAAGTCTTTTCTATCAAAGAGTTTTGATATGAAAGATCTGGGAGAAGCTGATGTGATTCTAAACATCAAGCTGATTAAGGCAGATGGTGGGATTACTCTCTCGCAATCTCACTATGTTGAAAAGGTTTTGAAGCGATTTGGCTTCTCTGAGTGCAAACCTTCTCCAACATCTTATGATCCCAGTGTGACACTGCGAAATAACAAGAGAATTGGTTTAGACCAATTGAGATACTCTCATATTGTCGGTTCACTCATGTATCTTGCTGGTGCAACAAGGCCCGATATCTCATTTGCTATGAGCAAATTGAGCAGGTTCATGTCAAACCCTGGGACTGATCATTGGCACGCACTTGAGCAGGTTATGCGCTACCTGCAAGGTACAATGAGTTATGGAATTCACTATTCTGGTCAGCATGCAGTACTTGAAGGATATAGTGATTCGAACTGGATATCTGATGCAGACGAGCTTTATGCCACTAGTGGTTATGTCTTTACTATTGGTGGAGGTGCGGTATCATGGAGGTCATGCAAGCAGACCATTTTGACGAGGTCAACCATGGAAGCCGAGCTAGCTGCACTTGACACAGCAACCGTTGAGGCAGAATGGTTGCGTGAACTCTTGATGGACTTGCCGGTGGTTGAGAAACCAATACCAGCTATCCTTATGAACTGTGACAATCAGACAGTGATTGCTAAAGTGACGAGTTCTAAGGATAATGGAAAGTCATCAAGACATGTCAAAAGACGATTGAAGTCTGTTAGAAAGTTGAGAAACTCCGGAGTTATAAGTGTGACTTATATTTCAACAGATAAAAATCTGGCAGATCCTTTTACCAAGGGACTACCATGTAATATGATAGAAATCGCATCGAGAGAGATGGGTATGAGACCCGAATAAAGTTGCCATGGTGGAAACCAAGTCTATGTGATCGGAGATCCCGTGAATTAGGTCCTGGGAAGAATAAGCCATTGGTGAACTGAGGAGAGTAACCTTTGACCCTCTCTAAGTAAAGATGCAATACTCTCAAATGTTGTAAGGCAGGTTGGCTTTGTGCCTTAATGTGTTCTGTTGGCTTGTATTAGTGAAGATGTTGTCCTGCAGAACATTCTTTGAAAGAACACACCTATATGAGTTAGACTGTCTAACATCGTAGTCTATGAGATTTGGGTGATCTCTAGTAAACTCATGAAGAGACCTTGGAGTATGACGTATATGCTCCATCCGAGAAGGGGACTACTGGTAGCCAAGTACTGGTCATGACTTCAAGTGAAACCCATTCACGCAAAACTTGCAATTCAAGGCATAGTCCATTGTCCAAGTTGTGGGTTGGTGTAGCTTGGAGTTCTAGGCGGAAGTTTAACTTAACAGTCTCTGCTGAAAAACTAGTATATTAAACAGTAGTGAACAGTGGCGAAAACTGCAGATGGGCATTTGAGATCTGGTGGGGGATTGTTAGGATTTATGGGCTTGGCCCAGTTAAGAAATTCTAATAAATCCCAGGAAAATCCCAAAAGCCCATACAAGTGGATGGCTAGGGAATTGGTGGAACCAATAGCACCATATTGCTAGTTCTAGTGGAGTAGAGCTAGCTTAAATATGGAAGCCACACTCACTCACCAAGTCATGGATGAGAGGAGAGAGTGTGGAGAGCCACACACGCGCGCGCTCGCTCGCCTCGCCTGGCCGGGGCGGGGTGAAGGGCGCGGGCGCACGACATGCGCGTGAATGGTCCGCCGAAATCCGGCCCCTCGCCTTGCGGGGGCGCGCCTACCTTTTGCCGTTTGATTTTTTGGTTTCTTGGCTGTTACGTTTATCCTAACCGATCGCTATAAAATCTCAACTGAACGCGAGATTTTCGTGGGCGGATAAGACCAGGGGTCACGGACTCGGCCCTATAAAAGGAGCCCGGCAGCCAGCCTCCAAATCATCCCCAGTTCGCTTTCGCCTCTCTTCACAGCTGAGCCGCCTTCCAGTTCTCTTCATCCCGACTGCAGAGGTGCATCTGCAATCAGGAGAGCAGGTCTCCGGAACCCTTCGCCTTCTAGATCCTGCACCAGGAGAGGCCGAATAAGGTTTTTGGGAAGCGTCTTCACGCGACTGCTCGTGATCTTCTGACCTCGTCAACCCTGCTGATTTTGCTACTTTGACATCGTCGACCCTGCTGATTCCGGCGCGCGCCATCTATCAGTATGTCTAATCAGTTCGCATCATCTGATTTGACTTTTTACTTCAGTGCTTGTGATTTTGTCATGATTTATATTCGGAATTTAATCTGGAATTTGTCTAATTATTCAACAGAAGCTCTGGCGCATTTGTGCAAGTATATAATCATGGTCTTCAAAATCAGATCTGAAGGTGAGAGAAGGGAAATTACAGCGACACGGGTTACGATACAGACACCAGGTCTTCTGTAGGCTACCGTACCAGTCCCACTGCTCTCCTCTAAGTATGTGACACAAATCGATCGACGATTTCTTCCCACATCAGATAATGTCCTCGCCAGCATTCAAATAGTAGGCACAAATCGCCTTGTTAGGGACACCCTTCATTGATCCGCTTCTTATCAGCCTTTATTGCGTGGCTCGGTCTCTCTTCACACTCGTTCCCCTCCTCTACTCGCAACTTCCCTATGCCTAATGCCTAGGGTTGTAGTCTGTAGACCATCCTCCTGCTAACCTAGGACCGCCATTGCCCGGCTCCTTCTTCCCCTCCAGGACACCGGACGCGGAGCGCCGCTGCCTCGGTTCGACCTTGTCGCCTTTGCCCCCTTTTCTAGTATGTTCACCTTTTCGTCCAAGCCCGTGAGGGAGGGAACAAGAGGGTTGGGAGAATATCAGAGGAGCGACACCATCGAGGGGATAGTGAAAGATATTTGTTCCTTTGTGTATGTCGAGACACAAGGAACGTATTCTGTGTATAAAACCATCTTTGTGCACATATGCATAAAATCAACTTGGACCCTTCTTCGCAATTTGATTGAACCCTTAATCATTTTTTGTTTAAACATGTATAGAAATAGAGTCCGATCATAATCTTATATGGTCCTCAAATTTTATAGTGTAAAGTTTAGAGTCTATTATCGTCTCTAGGAGAGAGACTAGTATTTAAATAAATGCCATACATGTTTTAGAACTGTCCAGTGTTCTTTTTATGAAAATTGGACATAAAGATTAGTTTAATCTGACATTAACGGAATCCAACGGTAGAAACTTCAGAGAAAGAACTCCAACACCAATTTGCCTTGATTCTCCATTGCTGGGTTAAAGGAAAGACAAGTTTTACAAGTTAAAAGAGAAAATTCAACATCAATCTGGCTTCAGTCTCCGTTGGGTTAAAGGAAATAGTTCACACCAATTTGCTTTGATTCTCCATTTTCTTCATTGGGCCAAAGGAAAGATACGCACCTCTTTTACATTTTTATTAAAAAAATACCAGCCTAGGATGAAGTTGTCGTTTTTTTATCTTCATACAAGAAAATAGACAAACTGAAGATGACTCCAACCAGATTGTTTGCCGCATGCTGGCACCTTCCACCCCAATCAGCTGAAGTAGTCTCACTTTTCTACTTTTCAGAAATCTCAAAACAGGGGAACAAAAGTTTTTTTATTTAAACCTTTAGTTATTATTTGTTATTTTTATTCTTTTTTTTCTTAACTAGCTCTGTAAAGAAAATAGATCTATGCCTATTTAAAATAATGGTTTTAGTGTTTAATGATTAATATGACTATTTAGACTAACATTATTTGCTAGTCTTTTTGATAGAGTTTAAAGGATCCAAAAGTGGATTTAGACTAAGGTAAAGTGATGATCCAGATAATCAACAACTTGAGCAAGACATTACAAGATATGTTGAAGACCTACTAGTATATATAAGAGTTCTAGACACAAAATGGAAGAAGCCCAAACAAAATCACGTGAATAAATAAGAACAACACATATTGCTCAGTAGCATCGGACGTGTCCAGTGATGCACCGAATATAAGAGCACTATGACATAGAAGGACAACTACAAAAGAGTGCACTGGACATGTAGGTATGCACCAGATCCTAGTCACCCGAAATGTTTGGAAGGACATCAAATATGTGTCACACCCGGTTTTAGAAGGCAAACCAAATGCGAACCATGTACGCGCCAGGATCAGCAATTCGCGTACACAACAGTTACATAACATGGACATCATCACACAGTGCTCAAATAGTATTAAAAAGGGAAATAATAGTCGATTACATCATCAGTCTGAGACATCCACATAGTCTTTACAATAATCAAAGTGCGGAAAAGAAACGTAGATAAACGTCGATTACATCATCAGTCTGAGACATCCACATAGTCTTTATAATAATCAGTCTGAGACATCCACATAGTCTTCACAGGCAGCCGACTGGGGGTTGCCGCTAACCCACGCCTAGAACTCATCGTAGTCTTGAAACTCCTGGAAGTCTCCTTCCACGGCTTCATCTTCTCCTAAGCAGTGGTTGCAATGTGGACAACCTGAGGAAGGGGGGGGTTTGGTGTGTAGAGCAAGGGTGAGTACACATCAACATACCCAGCAAGTGTCCTGTTTGGCTGTAGTGGACTAGCTTTATGTGGGGGGTAAGTCAAGCAGTTGCTTTTAGTTGGTCAGATTATTATTATTACTAGTAGAGAAATCCAAGTTTTAGATTTAGCCCACGTTATTAACCCAAACGTACTCCTTTCCAAACGGAAAGAGTACCACTTACCATTACCAGAGTCATTACCAAGAACCATCAACCTCGTTGCCACCTGTAATCCGAACATCTCTGATCGAGTACCACTAATCACTGGAGCTCCCTTGGCCGCTCATAACCGCGAGCACGGCTGATATATCAGTTTTCATAACACTCTGCAGAGGTTGTACACTTTACCCATGAGCCGTGATTCCCTTTTTGCCTCGGGTTGTACGGACCCTTGAACACTCCCAAGGTGAGTAGGCAGGGTCTCACTACATAGTCTTTACAAAGATTCCCCGGGGCTGTAGCCGCCCGTTAGGTTTCCTAAATACACCGCACTCCTCCCCAAGGGGGCGAACCCAAGCTTGGCAGAGCGAGCCGCATACACCGAGCCCCATTGACGGCACGACGGCTAAGCGAACTACACCCCAGTTCCTCAAATTATTCGGCTAAGGGTGTCCCACTCCACCCTCATGGTTGCACTGTTTTCCCGGGCGGTCATCCAACGAACAGGTCCTTACGGAGAGGCACTCGAGAAAACCGTTCGAACCCCCTTGAATGACTCAAGTATAACATCAAAAAATAAAGAAGGGAAACAGCGTATAATTGATGAATCTCATCATGTTCATTGATTAGAGTTGAGCAATAGCATAAAGCTAAACAATAATAATCCAACCCAAAATAGGTAAACAAGGGCATGGATAACAAAATCTAATCAATCCTTAGGTATAACTGTGAAATGCGGGAGGTGAATTAAAGAATGTATAGGACAGAGATAGGTCAAGGGACACTTGCCTCCACCAACCGGCTGCTGCTCAGGGGCTTCTCCTGCGAGTTCTTCGGGTTCCTCAACCAGATTGTTCTCTATACGAGTTCAAACATGCATTCACATCTCAAATCAGAAAGTAAACAGTACACCATACAAAGAGATGAATCCAACAGTCATACACTCGACATATGGCTAGCGCTTACGACCCTTTTAAGTAGTAAGAAAATCATAACCATTACTACAATTGACAACTCGCTATGCTCATGTTAAGTGAAAGAATGAACTTAACCACTTCATTTCATGTAGTTATACTAACTGATATTTAATATAGGTGTAAAGATAGTTATTATCTAAGCATAATTAACCCACGCCTAGTTATTGCCGCTTCTTGATACAGTTCAATGGGTACTAGCACTTTTAAATGGTGAAGAGCATCGTCGCGCGACAATTCGCACACAAAAGGTAAATGACTAAGCGTGACGTTTAAGCGTTGCACGGGCGAGCGAGCGAACGAGCGAGTTGCTAGTCGCGCGCTACGCCGTGCTGGGGGCTCTAGCCGTGAAACGCGCTGCGCGCTACGGGCAGCCACGCCGGGGCCGAGCTGCGTGCACGGACGGACAGGCTACGCGAGCGAGCGAACGATGCCATGGACCGCTGCTACGCACGCGAGCGAGTTGCTGCTGCGAACACGTCGCGGACGGGCTGCCACGTGCCGTGCAGGCTGCCACGAGCAAGCCGCGCGGGCTGCCGCAGGCGAGCTGGGATGCCAGGGGGCGCTCCACGCCGCGACGTCGCGGGCGAGCCACACGAGCAGACCGCGCCGGGCACTGCCGCGGGCAAGCCACGCGGGCGAGCCGCGCGAGCAGACCGCACCGGGCGCTGCCGCGGGCAAGCCACGCGGGCGAGCCGCGCGAGCAGGTCGCCGAGCCGGGCGGGGCTGCGCACCGCGCCGAAGCCACGGCGGGGCCACGGCCGCGCGCCAGCAGCCAGGGCGGGCCTGCGCACCCGAGGCCATGGCGGGGGCGCGACGGGGAAGAACGGGCGAGCCGGGGCGGGGTCGCGCGCCAGAGCCGCGCACCGCGCGAAGAGCGCCCGCGCCGAAGCCGAGCTGCGAGCGGGGGGCTGCACGGGACGCCGGGGGTCACGCCGGACGCCATGGCCGAGCCGTGCCGGAGTCGCGGGCGGACGCGCCGGGACCGCGCCACGACAGGCGCACCGAGCTAGGGCAGGACGAGGGGGCGTGGGCGCCAAACCATGCCGGGCACGGGCGAGCCGCGTCGCCGCGCCATGGCCGCGCGCAGGGCCGCGCCAAGCGTGTCGCGCAGGGAGGGAGAGAGCCGGGACGGGCGCGGGGGAAGAGGGAGGGGGACTCGGCTGAGCCAAGGAAGAAGAGGGGGGGGCTGGGGGAAGGGGAGGGAGAGGGCTCACCGCGGTGGAGCGAGGCCGGCGGCTTCGAAGGGCGGCGATGGCGTCTGGGAGGGGTGGGAGAGAGATCGTGCGAGGTGAAGGAGGGAGGCGGTTTTTGGGGCGCCTGGCGAGCGAGCCCCACTCGGCAGAGCAGCGGCGGCCTAACCGCTCGCACAGGGCGCAGCGAGGGGGCCGGCTGGGGCGGCTGGGCCGCGAGGCCATGGCTGGCTATGCCGCCGAGGGGGGAGTAGGCCGCGGCTGGGAAATGGCGGCTGGGCCGCGGACGCCTGGCCAGCCCACTGAAAGTCGCCTAGAGGGGGGGTGAATAGGGCGAGACAAAAATAATCACAACTACAAACCGGGTTAGCGTTAGAAATATAAACGAGTCCGCGAGAGAGGGCACAAAACAAATCGCAAGCAAATGAAGAGTGTGACACGCGGATTTGTTTTACCGAGGTTCGGTTCTCGCAAACCTACTCCCCGTTGAGGAGGCCACAAAGGCCGGGTCTCTTTCAACCCTTCCCTCTCTCAAACGGTCCCTCGGACCGAGTGAGCTTTTCTCCTTCTCAATCAAACGGGAACAAAACTTCCCCGCAAGGGCCACCACACAATTGGTGCCTCTTGCCTTGGTTACAATTGAGTTTTGATCACAAGAACAAGTGAGAAAGAAAGAAAGCGATCCAAGCGCAAGAGCTCAAAAGAACACGGCAAATCTCTCTCGCTAGTCACTAAAGGCTTGAGTGGAATTGGAGAGGATTTGATCTCTTTGTATGTGTCTAGAATTGAATGCCTAGCTCTTGTAAGTGGTTGGAAGTTGGAAAACTTGGATGCAATGAATGGTGGGGTGGTTGGGGTATTTATAGCCCCAACCACCAAACTTGACCGTTGGCTGGAGGCTTCTGTTCGATGGCGCACCGGACAGTCCGGTGCACACCGGACAGTCCGGTGCCCCTGCCACGTCATCAATGCCGTTGAATTCTGACCGTTGGAGCTTCTGTCTTCTGGGCCCTCCTGGGTGTCCGGTGCACACCGGACATGTACTGTTTGATGTCCGGTGCACCGGTATGGGCACGCCTGACGACTGCGCGCGCAGAACGCGCATTAAATGCGCCGCAGGGAGCCGTTGGCGCCGAAATAGCCGTTGCTCCGCTGGTACACCGGACAGTCCGGTGCACACCGGACAGTCCGGTGAATTTTAGCGGAGCGGCTGCCGCGCGAACCCGAGGCTGGCGAGTTCCGGAGACCGCGCTTCCTTGGAGCACCGGACATGTCCGGTGCACACCGGACAGTCCGGTGAATTATAGCACGCCGGCTTCCGAGAATTCCCGAGGGCGAAGAGTTTGAGTTGGAGTCCTCTGGGCGCACCGGACACTGTCCGGTGCACACCGGACAGTCCGGTGCCTCCAGCCAGAGGTGCCCTCGGTTGCCTCTCTGCTCCTTTGTCGAATCCAAAACTTGATCTTTATATTGGCTGAGTGTGAACCTTTTGCACCTGTATAACTTATGCACTAGAGCAAACTAGTTAGTCCAATATTTGTGTTGGGCAATTCAACCACCAAAATTATTTAGAAACTAGGCGTAAGCCTAATTCCCTTTCAATCTCCCCCTTTTTGGTGATTGATGCCAACACAAACCAAAGCAAATATAGAAGTGCATAATTGAACTAGTTTGCATAAAGTAAGTGCAAAGGTTGCTTGGAATTGAACCAATATAAATACTTGCATGATGCGCATGGATTGTTTTCTTTGTTTTTGACATTTTGGACCACGCTTACACCACAGGTTTTGTTTTTGCAAACTCTTTTGTAAAATTCTTTTCAAAGTCCTTTTGCAAGATAGTCAAAGGTAAAAGAATAAACAAAAACTCCCCCTCAAATAAGGTCTCCTCTTAGTGTTCAAGAGGGTTTTAAGACATCAATTTGAAAATACTAGTTGCTCCCCCTCTAGAACACAAAGAGATACCAATTTTTAAATTTACCAATTTAAAAATCATCAAATTTATAAAATTAGGTGGTGGTGCGGTCCTTTTGCTTTGGGCTCATATTTTCTCCCCCTTTGGCATGAATCGCCAAAAACAGAATCATTAGAGCCCAATAAAGTACTTTCTCCCCCTTTGGTCATGAAATGAATGAGTGAAGATTATACCAAAGTTGGAGAGATGATGCGGAGCGACGGCGAAGAATGAGTAGTGGAGTGGAGTGGAAGCCTTGTCTTTGCCGAAGACTCCAATTCCCTTTCAATATACCTATGACTTGGTTTGAAATACACTTGAAAACACATTAGTCATAGCATATGTAAAAGAGACATGATCAAAGGTATATTTATGAGCTATGTGTGCAAGACTAGCAAAAGAAATTCCTAGAATCAAGAATATTGAGCTCATGCCTAAGTCTGGTAAAAGATTGTTCATCAAGTGGTTTGGTAAAGATATCGGCTAATTGATCTTTAGTGTTAATGTATGAAATCTCGATATCCCCCTTTTGTTGGTGATCCCGAAGAAAATGATACCGAATGGCTATGTGCTTAGTGCGGCTATGCTCAACGGGATTATCCGCCATGCGGATTGCACTCTCATTATCACATAGAAGAGGGACTTTGGTTAATTTGTAACCGTAGTCCCGCAGGGTTTGCCTCATCCAAAGCAATTGCGCGCAACAATGGCCTATGGCAATATACTCGGCTTCGGCGGTAGAAAGAGCGACCGAATTTTGCTTCTTTGAAGCCCAAGACACCAAGGATCTTCCCAAGAACTGGCAAGTCCCCGATGTGCTCTTCCTATTAATTTTACACCCCGCCCAATCGGCATCCGAATAACCAATCAAATCAAATGTGGATCCCCGAGGGTACCAAAGCCCAAACTTAGGAGTATAAGCCAAATATCTCAAGATTCGTTTTACGGCCGTAAGGTGTGATTCCTTAGGGTCGGCTTGGAATCTTGCACACATGCAAACGGAAAGCATAATGTCCGGTCGAGATGCACATAAGTAGAGCAATGAACCAATCATCGACCGGTATACCTTTTGATCCACGGACTTACCTCCCGTGTCGAGGTCGAGATGCCCATTTGTTCCCATGGGTGTCTTGATGGGCTTGGCATCCTTCATTCCAAACTTGCTTAGAATGTCTTGAGTATACTTTGTTTGGCTAATGAAGGTGCCCTCTTGGAGTTGCTTGACTTGGAATCCTAGAAAATACTTCAACTCCCCCATCATAGACATCTCGAATTTCTGTGTCATGATCCTACTAAATTCTTCACATGTAGATTTGTTAGTAGACCCAAATATAATATCATCCACATAAATTTGGCATACAAACAAATCATTAGCAAGAGTTTTAGTGAACAAAGTAGGATCGGCCTTGCCGACTTTGAAGCCATTTGCAATAAGGAAATCTCTAAGGCATTCATACCATGCTCTTGGGGCTTGCTTGAGCCCATAAAGCGCCTTAGAGAGCCTATAAACATGGTTAGGATACTCACTGTCTTCAAAGCCGGGAGGTTGCTCAACATAGACCTCCTCCTTGATTGGTCCATTGAGGAAGGCACTCTTCACGTCCATTTGATAAAGCTTGAAGCCATGGTAAGTAGCATAGGCTAATAATACGCGAATTGACTCAAGCCTAGCTACGGGTGCATAGGTTTCACCAAAATCCAAACCTTCGACTTGTGAATACCCCTTGGCCACGAGTCGAGCTTTGTTCCTTGTCACCACACCATGCTCGTCTTGCTTGTTGCGAAAGACCCACTTGGTTCCTACAACATTTTGATTAGGACGGGGAACTAAGTGCCATACCTCATTCCTTGTGAAATTGTTGAGCTCCTCTTGCATCGCCATCACCCAATCCGAATCTTGAAGTGCTTCCTCTACCCTGTGTGGCTCAATAGAGGAAACAAAAGAGTAATGTTCGCAAAAATGTGCAACACGAGATCAAGTAGTTACCCCCTTATGAATGTCGCCGAGGATGGTGTCGACGGGGTGATCTCTTTGTATTGCTTGGTGGACTCTTGGGTGTGGCGGCCTTGGTTGTTCATCCTCCTTGTCTTTATCATTTGCATCTCCCCCTTGATCGTTGCCGTCATCTTGAGGAGGCTCATCTTCTTGATCTTCTTGTCCAATATCTTGAGGCTCATCCTCACTTTGAGTTGGTGGAGATGCTTGTGTTGAGGAGGATGGTTGATCTTGTGCATGTGGAGGCTCTTCGGATTCCTTAGGACACACATCCCCAATGGACATGTTCCTTAGCGCTATGCATGGAGCCTGTTCTTCACCTATATCATCAAGATCAACTTGCTCTACTTGAGAGCCGTTAGTCTCATCAAACACAACGTCACAAGAAACTTCAACAAGTCCTGAGGACTTGTTAAAGACTCTATATGCCCTTGTGTTTGAGTCATATCCTAGTAAAAAGCCTTCTACAGTTTTAGGAGCAAATTTAGATTTTCTTCCTCTCTTAACAAGAATAAAGCATTTGCTACCAAAAACTCTAAAATATGAAATATTTGGCTTTTTACCGGTTAGGAGTTCATAGGATGTCTTCTTGAGGATTCGGTGAAGATATAACCGGTTGATGGCGTAGCAAGCGGTGTTGACCGCTTCGGCCCAAAACCGATCTGGTGTCTTGTACTCATCAAGCATGGTTCTTGCCATGTCCAATAGAGTTCGATTCTTCCTCTCCACTACACCATTTTGTTGTGGAGTGTAGGGAGAAGAGAACTCATGCTTGATGCCATCCTCCTCAAGAAAGCCTTCAATTTGAGAGTTCTTGAACTCCGTCCCGTTGTCGCTTCTAATTTTCTTGATCCTTAAGCCGAACTCATTTTGAGCCCGTCTCAAGAATCCCTTCAAAGTTTCTTGGGTATGAGATTTGTCCTGCAAGAAGAATACCCAAGTGAAGCGAGAATAATCATCCACAATTACAAGACAATACTTACTACCGCCGATGCTTATGTAAGCGATCGGGCCGAATAGATCCATGTGTAGGAGCTCCAGTGGCCTGTCGGTAGTCATGATGTTTTTGTGTGGATGATGGATGCCAATTTGCTTCCCGGCTTGGCATGCGCTACAAATCCTGTCTTTCTCAAAATGAACATTGGTTAGTCCTAAAATGTGTTCTCCCTTTAGAAGCTTGTGAAGATTCTTCATTCCAACATGGGCTAGTCGGCGGTGCCAGAGCCAACCCAAGTTAGTCTTAGCAATTAAGCATGTGTCGAGTTCAGCTCTTTCAAAATCTACCAAGTATAGCTGACCCTCTAACACACCCTTAAATGCTATTGAATCATCACTTCTTCTAAAGACAGTAACACTTATATCAGTAAAAAGACAGTTGTAGCCCATTTGACATAATTGGGATACGGAAAGCAAATTGTAATCTAAAGAATCTACAAGAAAAACATTCGAAATAGTATGGTCAGGAGATATAGCAATTTTACCCAAACCTTTGACCAAACCTTGATTTCCATCCCCGAATGTGATAGCTCGTTGGGGATTTTGGTTTTTCTCATATGAGGAGAACATCTTTTTCTCCCCTGTCATATGGTTTGTGCACCCGCTGTCGAGTATCCAACTTGAGCCCCCGGATGCATAAACCTACAAAACAAGTTTAGTTCTTTGTTTTAGGTACCCAAACGGTTTTGGGTCCTTTGGCATTAGAAACAAGAACTTTGGGTACCCAAACACAAGTCTTGGAGCCCTTGTGTTTGCCCCCAACAATCTTGGCAACTACTTTGCCGGATTTGTTAGTTAAAACATAAGATGCATCAAAAGTTTTAAATGAAATGCTATGATCATTTGATGCATTAGGAATTTTCTTTCTAGGCAACTTGGCACGGGTTGGTTGCCTAGAACTACATGTCTCACCCTTATACATGAAAGCATGATTAGGGCCAGAGTGAGACTTCCTAGAATGAATTTTCCTAATCTTGCTCTCAGGATAGCCGGCAGGGTACAAAATGTAACCCTCGTTATCCTGAGGCATGGGAGCCTTGCCCTTAACAAAGTTAGATAAGTTCTTTGGAGGGGCATTAATTTTGACATTGTCTCCCCTTTGGAAGCCAATGCCGTCCTTAATGCCAGGGCGTCTCCCATTAAAGAGCATGCTTCTAGCAAATTTAAATTTTTCATTTTCTAAGTCATGCTCACTAATCTTAGCATTAAGTTGTGCTATGTGATCATTTTGTTTTTTAATTAAGGCTAGGTGATCATGGATAGCATCAACATTAATATCTCTACATCTAGTACAAATAGAAACATGTTCAACATTAGATGTAGAGGGTTTGCAAGATTTTAGTTCAATAACCTTAGCATGTAATATATCATTCTCATCTCTAAGGTTAGAAATGCAAACATCAAAATCTCTAGCCTTAGCAAGCAATTTTTCTTTTTCATCTCTAAGGCTAGCAAGAGAAACATTCAACTCATCAATTCTAGCAAGTAAATCAATATTATCATCTTTAGAATTGGAAGTTGAATCAATACAAACATGAGAGTCAACCTTAGCATTTAATTTCTCATTCTCTTTTCTAAGGTTGGCAATAGTGTCATGGCAGGTGCTTAGCTCACTAGATAATTTGTTACATTTTTCTACCTCTAGAGCATAAGCATTTTTAACCTTAACATGTTTCTTGTTTTCCTTGATTAGGAAGTCCTCTTGGGAGTCCAAGAGATCATCCTTTTCATGGATGGCACTAATTAGCTCATTTAATTTTTCCTTTTGTTCCATGTTAAGGTTAGCAAAAAGAATGCGTAAGTTATCCTCCTCATTTTTATCATCATCCTCATCACTAGATGTTTCATATTTAGTGGAGGACCTTGATTTTACCTTCTTTTTGCCGTCCTTGGCCATGAGACACTTGTGGCCGACGTTGGGGAAGAGGAGGCCTTTGGTGACGGCGATGTTGGCGGCGTCCTCGTCGTCGGAGGAGTCGCTTGAGCTTTCGTCGGAGTCCCACTCCCGACAAACATGGGCATCGCCGCCCTTCTTCTTGTAATACTTCTTCTTCTCCTTTCTTCTTCCCTTCTTGTCGTCGCCCCTGTCACTGTCACTAGACATAGGACACTTTGCAATAAAGTGACCGGGCTTACCACACTTGTAGCAAACCTTCTTGGAACGGGATTTGTAATCCTTCCCCTTCCGTTGCTTGAGGATTTGTCGAAAGCTTTTGATGATTAGGGCCATCTCCTCATTGTCGAGCTTGGAGGCGTCAATCGGTTGTCTACTTGGTGTAGATTCCTCCTTCTTCTCCTCCGTTGCCTTGAAGGCCACCGGTTGCGCCTCGGATGTGGAAGGCTCGTCAAGCTCGTTGATCTTCTTCGAGCCCTTAATCATGCATTCAAAGCTTACAAAATTCCCGATAACTTCCTCGGGGGTCATTAGTGGATATCTAGGATTACCACGAATTAATTGTACTTGAGTGGGGTTAAGGAAAATAAGTGCTCTTAAAATAACCTTAACCACCTCGTGATCATCCCATTTTGTGCTCCCGAGGTTGCGCACTTGGTTCACCAAGGTCTTGAGCCGGTTGTACATATCTTGAGGCTCCTCCCCTTGGCGAAGACGAAAGCGACCGAGCTCCCCCTCGATCGTTTCCCGCTTGGTGATCTTGGTGAGTTCATCACCCTCGTGCGCCGTCTTGAGTAGGTCCCAAATCTCCTTTGCGTTCTTCAACCCTTGTACTTTGTTGTATTCCTCCTTGCTTAGTGAGGCAAGGAGAATGGTTGCGGCTTGGGAGTTGAAGTGCTCGATTTGGGCCACTTCGTCCGTGTCATAGTCCTCATCCCCTACAGATGGTACCTGTACACCATACTCAACAACATCCCATATACTTTTGTGGAGAGAGGTTAGATGAAATCGCATTAAATTACTCCACATAGCATAATCTTCACCATTAAAAGTTGGTGGTTTGCCTAATGGGACGGAAAGTAAAGGTGTATGTTTAGGAATGCGAGGGTAGCGTAGGGGAATCTTACTATACTTCTTACGCTCTTGGCGTTTAGAAGTGACGGATGCCGCGTCGGAGCCGGAGGTAGATGTTGATGAAGTGTCGGTCTCGTAGTAGACCACCTTCCTCATCCTTTTGTGCTTGTCCCCACTCCGATGCGGCTTGTGAGAAGAAGATTTTTCCTTCTTCTCCTTGTGGTGAGAAGAGGAAGTTCTTTTCTCCTTCCGCTTGGAGGAGTTCTTCTTCTTCTCCCTTCTCTTGGTGCGGGACTCTTCTGATGAAGTGCTCCCTTGGCTTGTAGTGGGCTTGTTATCGCCGGTCTCCATCTCCCTCTTGGTGTGATCTCCCGACATCACTTCGAGCGGTTAGGCTCTAATGAAGCACCGGGCTCTGATACCAATTGAAAGTCGCCTAGAGGGGGGGGGGTGAATAGGGCGAGACAAAAATAATCACAACTACAAACCGGGTTAGCGTTAGAAATATAAACGAGTCTGCGAGAGAGGGCGCAAAACAAATCGCAAGCAAATGAAGAGTGTGACACGCGGATTTGTTTTACCGAGGTTCGGTTCTCGCAAACCTACTCCCCGTTGAGGAGGCCACAAAGGCCGGGTCTCTTTCAACCCTTCCCTCTCTCAAACGGTCCCTCGGACCGAGTGAGCTTTTCTCCTTCTCAATCAAACGGGAACAAAACTTCCCCGCAAGGGCCACCGCACAATTGGTGCCTCTTGCCTTGGTTACAATTGAGTTTTGATCACAAGAACAAGTGAGAAAGAAAGAAAGCGATCCAAGCGCAAGAGCTCAAAAGAACACGGCAAATCTCTCTCGCTAGTCACTAAAGGCTTGAGTGGAATTGGAGAGGATTTGATCTCTTTGTATGTGTCTAGAATTGAATGCCTAGCTCTTGTAAGTGGTTGGAAGTTGGAAAACTTGGATGCAATGAATGGTGGGGTGGTTGGGGTATTTATAGCCCCAACCACCAAACTTGACCGTTGGCTGGAGGCTTCTGTTCGATGGCGCACCGGACAGTCCGGTGCACACCGGACAGTCCGGTGCCCCTGCCACGTCATCAATGCCGTTGAATTCTGACCGTTGGAGCTTCTGTCTTCTGGGCCCTCCTGGGTGTCCGGTGCACACCGGACATGTACTGTTTGATGTCCGGTGCACCGGTATGGGCACGCCTGACGACTGCGCGCGCAGAACGCGCATTAAATGCGCCGCAGGGAGCCGTTGGCGCCGAAATAGCCGTTGCTCCGCTGGTACACCGGACAGTCTGGTGCACACCGGACAGTCCGGTGAATTTTAGCGGAGCGGCTGCCGCGCAAACCCGAGGCTGGCGAGTTCCGGAGACCGCGCTTCCTTGGAGCACCGGACATGTCCGGTGCACACCGGACAGTCCGGTGAATTATAGCACGCCGGCTTCCGAGAATTCCCGAGGGCGAAGAGTTTGAGTTGGAGTCCTCTGGGCGCACCGGACACTGTCCGGTGCACACCGGACAGTCCGGTGCCTCCAGCCAGAGGTGCCCTCGGTTGCCTCTCTGCTCCTTTGTCGAATCCAAAACTTGATCTTTATATTGGCTGAGTGTGAACCTTTTGCACCTGTATAACTTATGCACTAGAGCAAACTAGTTAGTCCAATATTTGTGTTGGGCAATTCAACCACCAAAATTATTTAGAAACTAGGCGTAAGCCTAATTCCCTTTCACCCACGACGAGAGGGAGGGGAGGGGGAGAAGAAGGCCAAGCTGGGCCGCGCAGGGGAATTGGCCCGAGAGAGAGGGGAAGGGTTTTCTATTTATTTTTCCTATTTTAGCCATAATTCATCACTAAAATGCATGATTCACAAACCCTCTCAATCAAACAGCAAAAAAATTGCAAGATCCGGCATGATGCAACAACCAAATAAAATACTTCTAGGGTTTATTTTTATTATACGACTTGGAGTTTTGGAAATAGGTAGGGTTTTAGCGAAAAGAAATGGGGAAAGAGAGGTAACGCCCGAATTTAGTGAGCGATAGAGAAAGAACAAAATTCAACTCGAAATTCGGGGCGTTACAATATGACACCAGACAAGATACTCAGAGAAGGTCGCAGTGTGAATGGAGAGGCACATAAGACACCAAACTTGTCTAGTTACACACTAGATAAAGCACTAGATACCCGATCTCAGATGATCGGCAATGGCTAGCTGGCATGGATGCATAAGATGTGTCTATTCAGTATATCATACATGTTTGATGAGTGTAGAGAAATTATGTCGCCTTCTACGGTTAGTTTTGGATTTGAGAGCTATAGATACCACTCGATCCATCCATTTGAGATGTGTAGAACTTGAGAACACACCTGTTAGAATTCTGTTTAGGGTTTTGGTTTGAGTTCTCCTGTAATTATCTGACTACCCTTGTGTAATGTGCTTGGCCCAACTCTTAGTCTATTTAATACACTCCCAACCTTTATAAGGGTTAGGGTTTCTCATATGTTATAGAGCCAAGTTACTTTCCAGTTTTCTCTTCAATCCCTCCGTCCCCAATAGCCGTCAGCGGCTCCCCTCCATTGCCACAGCCCCTCCTCTCCCGGGACACCGACCATGGCCTTCTCTAGCACTAGCGACGTCTCCCTCCCCTTCTCCAGCGTCAGCGACGCTTCCAGCACGGACCTCCACACCACCGCCCCTACGTGTGGGCCCACTCCATCTCCAACGTGGCCGCGGGAGCAACAGGCACGCACGTGCCTAGATGCCGCCACCGCGGGCGCGGCCGACCTCCTCGAGCCCAGCGTGGACGCCGACGCGGGCGCGACCGACCTCCTCTCTACTAAGACTGTCCGCAACCGTTCCCCCTAAATTTTTCCCCCTAAATGTTACTATGCAGCCACGTCAGCAAGATTCCATCCCCTATATTCACTCGTCCCGCAACCGTTCCCCCTATAGTTTCCCCTATATATCCCTCTACTCATTAAAAAACCATTTCCATATAACTAACTTAACCAACTTCAATTTTGATTTTATTTAATTATTTTGCATACGTCCGACATGTTGCGCATGTATTAAAAAAATATAATTATTAAAAATAATTAGTTTACAATTACTTGCACATATAATATATAACAACTATTATTTTACAATACATTCGAAATTGCATAATTTCGTGAACACGTATTATCCGTCCTCGGATAATACGTATATATTTTCCTGCGAACCAAATTCCAGTTGTCGTGTGCGGCAAGCCGCACTTGTCTTGCAACGAAAGCCACGTTTGGCTTTCGTGGGAAGCCACTAGCTTCCACCTGAAGCCGCTTTCCTCTCCCCTATATATATGGAATCCATCTCTTCACAAATGCAGCAACAAAGTTCAGTAGATCAACAATTGAACCATTTCACGGTATGTCTCACAGGCATAGCGATGAAGACTCTGATTCGAGTGATAGTGAGGACGAAACACTTATGCTTGTCAATCTTCTTGTCCTCAACATAGAGGCCAGACGCCACCTCCAACGACGGTCCCGTTTGCCTCGGCGGGTTATTCACAGAGATCATTTTCGTGGAGAAAATCTTATCCATCATCACTACTTCGCCGAGAACCCAGTGTATCCACCCTATGTCTTTCGTAGAAGGTACCCACTACTTATTATTCGAATACGGTTTGCTATTTGCAATTTCATTACAAATATTCTTTATTCAAAACTTAGGTTCCGCATGAGTAGGCCTCTCTTCCTCAGAATCTTGCAAGGTCTTCAACAACATGATTCGTACTTTACACAACGGGTAGACGCAACTGGTATGCCTGGTCTAGGTCCACTACAAAAAGTATGTGCGGCAATGCGGGTACTAGCATATGGGTTACCTTCTGATGCTGTAGACGAGTACATTCAAATAGGGGAGTCGACAGCTAGGGAATGCCTTCAGCATTTCTGTCGAGGTATCATTGCATACTTCAGTGGGTGGTATCTACGAACTCCTAATGAAGCTGACATAACACGCATCATGCACCATAGCGAATCAAGGGGTTTCCCAGGGATGTTGGGTTCTATAGATTGCATGCATTGGGAGTGGCGGAACTATCCTACCGCATGGCGTGGTCAGTTTTGTGGCAGAAATGGTCGAGCGTCCATGATTCTAGAAGCTGTGGCAACGTATGACCTTTGGATTTGGCATGCTTTCTTTGGCATGCCCGGGACAAACAACGACGTGAATGTGCTCCACCGATCACCTGTTTTCGACCCCATGACATCTGGTCGAATGCCACCTGTCCATTACACAATTAATGGTAATGCATATAACTTCGGATATTACCTAGCTGATGGTATTTACCCCAACTGGCCAACTTTCGTAAAAGCTATAAGGCACCTATATGAGCAAAAGAAAGTCTATTTCACACAAATGCAGGAAAGTTGTCGAAAGGATATTGAGCGTGCATTTGGAGTTCTTCAAGCTAGGTGGGCGGTGCTACGAGGTCCAGCATATGGTTGGGATCGTAATCGTTTAACTGAAATAATAACAGCTTGCATCATCATGCACAACATGATTGTTGAAGACGAAGGGCCGTTTGCTGCTAATACTGATTTTGGAGATAACACTTCAACCAGTCAAGCACCACAACAAATTGCAGAAGGAAGGGCAGAATGGGTCATTAACCACTTCGATCTTCGTCGCCAAGAAAGATCGTGCTCCCTCCAAAATGATCTTGTCGAGCATTTGTGGGCTCGGCGTGGAAGCATGTAAACTTCTGCATTCGTATGCTAAAGTTTATTTCAACTTCATTCTACTATGTGTAATTTCCATTCTCATGTCCTACGTATCGGTTCTGAAATAAAGTAGATCCTCATTGGAAACCTGTACTTGTTCTTTGAACACAACAAGATGAACACTGCTAACGATTTGTACACATCACAAGCGATTCGAAGCTGAACACGCACCAATTATTTGCAAACCTCGAATACGTTGACGATGAAATATATGAAACTTTAACCAAACTTGTTCACAACAAATGCAAATAATTATTGTCGATTACAACACCATACAACAAACAGCACAACACGACTGTCCTTGACGACTTATGGTTCGAACAAAAATATAATGGTCTGCCAAACAAATGTAACGTTCTGACATAAGCAAATAATAGAAACCGGTTCGGTAAAACAAGCTCAAGTTACGAGTAACCGAATATATCTTTCACTCGTAACCAAATATGAATTCTTGCAACTTCTTTTTTTGTTTTGCATGATAATCCAAACTTCGGGTTCGACATCTTCTTCATTCATTGCCTCCAGCCTTTGTAATCTTTTTTCAGCAGAATCTAGTTCTTGAAGTTTCAATTCCCTTTTTCGTATAATGACCTTTTCTGCTTCCAATTCTAACCTCTTTTTCTCCATGTCCCTGTCTTCTTCTGACCACTTCTCTTTCTTTTCACCCTTTTCTATGGACCTCTGAATTTGTTTTTCAGTTATTTCTTGCAAACGGCTAAGGAACTCTGGAGATGAAGATGATGCAGGTTTGTTCCTCTCTGATTTACTGAAATCACGACCACGCGGCCGTTTTCCTGTCAACCCTGCAGATGCACTATCATTTTCAGTTGTGGGAGCATACGGAGTACCTGTTGAGCCAATTGGATTTGCATTCAATCCGCGGAACGATTGTCCACTACAAATGCTCTCCCATTTCGGTTCTCCCTTTAGTTGGTGCCAGCAATGCATGTACTGGAAAGTTTTGTTCTCCTCGTGTGCAAATAATGTTGCCGCCTTCGATGTCTGTACAAATTATGGTTTCATTTTACAAATGTGTTAACATGTATACAATCATTTGTACATGATTTAAAGTCGGTAAAATTTGGGTTACCTTGTCGTCATCAGTTAACCCACTTTGTTTCTCTCTTAGAACTCTTGCGTAGTAGCCAGCAAACTTACTTACATCTGCTCTTATCTTGTCCCATCTGCTGCTAAGCGCTCTGTTCACTCTACAAGGAAAGTTGCCCCTCTGTTCGTTGTATCTTTTTTCAATTCTAGCCCAAAGGCCCTCCCTACGTTGGCCAGTGTGCACAATAGGGTCACTGCTTATTTGCAACCAGGTTGTGCAAAGTAGAAGATCTTCAGGGCCAGTAAAGTTTTGTTCCTTAGACTTTTTGGGTTTATGTATAGGAGGTGCATTCTTTTCAGGACTATTGATGTCATGAACACTGTGTTCTGCATCTGAGTCCAAATTCACAGGTAAGGAAGGTATAGTATTGGAACCCTGCAATGGTGTACTAGTATTGGATGGTGGAATGCAATCAGGAAATGGGTTTACTTCAGGTGGCCCAAGAGGATTCCTGACAAAGTTCAAGTAATGATTCCAGTACATAGCTGATTGTGAGGCGGGAATCATGGTAGATTGGGAAGAAGTATTTCCTGTATGCATGGGTGCCCACATTGTTGTCGGACCATTAGCAGGGTTTGGAAAATTCAGGTTTCCCATAAAGTTACAATCCATAGCACTCTGCTGCATGTAACCCGTTGGCCACATAGGGGGTGGAGGAGGAAACTGCTGGCCAATTGATGAATTTGACATGGGCTGAGAAGAAGTGGCATTGTTTGATGGGTCCATTCTAGTAAGTGTGGAGAGGGGACAAATTAAGTAAGATGCTAAGAAGAGTTAAAAATGTGCAGAAGCATTTGAACAAATGATTTAGAAAACAAGCATACAACTCAGCAACAGTTATAATAAAAGGTTCCCATTCACGGTTACAGTAGTAAACCAAGCACATCACAAATAGTACTGAACAAAGTTCACTGACTACATAATTGCTTACATCAAACTAAGTACTTCTTGGGACAGTGTACTGCTTAGACTTAGACATACATGACATATGGGTGTTCAAAAGGATGTCATGTACCTTTGACTGCGAACATAAACCTAAAACATATTCCAGTAGCTATTACGGGTAGACCTATCTGAATCACTGAAATACCATTCGTCACTGACGTCGGGGCAGTAGAACTCCTCTTCCTCAACAGAAGGATCAGTAACTGTTGGAGGGGGTGACGGAGAGGGAGGATCAACACTGATGTCATCCCACTCGTACTTAGCTATTTCTGGAAAGGCTTGGACTTTTGCCTCTAAGGCATCCTGCTGAAGCAACTCTAGTTTTTCTTTGATGGCAAACAATGTCCTAGCTAGGATTTCTTCATCATGCATGTGGTCTAATGCATGATCAACTAAACCCCCCAGGGATTTTGTGGCATCCTCGGTACAGTCGACAAGGACTTTCATCAAAGCCTTCATCTTATCTTCTTGGGAGGATGCCATTATCAAATGGGCTGCAAACATTTAATTTATGAAGTAACATGTTGAAACCCTTTAAAAGCATATGCATTCTTGTAATGACAAAAGTTGGCACAAAATATTGCATACAAATTTTGTTTGCACCACCAGGGTATCATAAAAACAAGGAAAAACATTACAAACTTGTAGGAAATAGAAGGGAAGTATAAATTAGAGATTCCAAACCACAACTGATATGTACAAGCCCTTTCCTAAGATATATCATAATGATGATGAAATGTAACAAACAAATTGTACCTTAACCCATATGAAAAACATGAACATGTCCAAATGCAATTAGGGATTTTCAGTAAAGTGAAGATGACATATGACATGTACACTTCGAATCATAAAACAAACAGACAGATGCAAACTTTGAAGTTGTACATATCAGTTATATAATTGTTGGCAGGTACATGGGAATGAACGAAAGCAAGAACATTTTATACACAATTCAAGGTTAGGAAAATAAGTGGCACAGAAATATAAAGGTAACTAGTAAGTGCAGAGACAAATGTTAGAGCTAATGTCATGACAGAAAGACAAGATGAAGTCTTCAACATTACATATCCGGCCAGATAATCATAGTCAAACACAAGTTGTGGCAGACACATGATCTGGCACATAATCGAAGTCATAAGTAATTTCACATGTCATTAATTTTAGTGACTCTACTCATGAACATACGTGTACTCCATGGAAGCACAAACAAGTGTGAGAAAATAAGTGATTCAGTGTTTTGGCTTATATTGGTGCATACTCATATAGTGCGAAAGGGTAACATTGCACATAAATGGCACAAATACATTGTCTTCAGTTTAAAAACATCAAGAACAGTCCAATGAACACCACTGGGGAAATATAATTGCTGCCATGCCTAATGTTAGGGTTACTGTTGTTCGTGTATTTGCATCAGGTGGAACATAAAGTTTGGTATACCAGGCGCCTAAATCGGAGGACGAAAAACTTCCTAAGTTCATACCTCGAACTGTAGTGTGGATCTGCTAAACTCCTATGGGCTTGGCAACAAAAATTACGAATTTTGAACACAGCTTCAGTGCTAATGTACATTTATCCTCACTGAAGTTTTTGTTTGACGGGGTAGAAGATGCTGTACCTCTAGTAGGGATGGATCTGGGCCGCAAGACGGCGAATCAAGCAAAATACGAGTGGTGTTGTAAATCAATCGGGAAATAACTAATGATTTGCCGTGGTTCATGAAGGTAATACCTTAAGAACGGGAGATTTAGTGCCCACCACGCCGAATCGTAGGGGATCCGTCTGGATCTGATGGCGCCGTCGTTTGTCGGAGAAGGAAGCAAACCGATCGGTCGCGACGTTCGTCGCCGGAAGCGGAATGTACTCCTCTTCACCTTCGGTCGCGAACGGCTGTGCGTGTTGACGAAGTCGACCTCCTCTTCTGCGCAACCGAGGGGGGCCGGGGCCGACTCCACCGGGCGACGGTGGATCCGCCGCCGCGTCGCCGCGCAAAATCGCCCGTCCGCGGAGGCGTCGAGGCGAAGCGAAGTGGAACGCGAAGTTTCAGTAGTCTGGCGCGGCCGGCAGCGTCCGCGCGAAGGAGGCGAGGGGGCGGCTACAGTCGTCCCCTGCATCTGGCGTGAGAGAGAAGAGTGTCGCGAGGAAGGGGAGAGGGTAGCGCGCGCCGCTGCGGGAGGAAGGGGGGCACTGTATCCCCTATACGATGAACAGTACAAGGGGAGGGGAGGGGAAGAGTATTGCGTTGCAGTCAGTCTAACCTCCTTCCCCGCTACTCTACCCCAGCGACTGCGAGCTTCTCCGACACTAGGGCCCTCTACATGTCCAGCAGTCTCCTTCCCCATGCCCCTGCTGCCCTCCTCACGCTCGGCTACAGTGGCCTTGATCTCCTCGACTATCTGACGTGCACATGCAACTCCTCCATCGTTGCAGCAGTGGGCGCAGCGGGCGCGTTCGGCGCCCTCTCCCCGGCCCGCTTCTCTCTGCAGCAACACTAGTGAGTTGGGCGAAAGGTCTAGATTTAATTTGTGCATATATGCCCGAATAGATCATGTGCGCAACATACGCACCTATCTAAAAAAATTTAGGATAGAAGATGATTCAGAATTGGACTGGACAAATTTGTAGATTTTCAAAAATCTATTATGTTGTTGTACATCAAGATTCTAGATTTTTTTTAAAGTGAATATGGTTTAGAAGGCTAAACTAAACACACTCTAAATAATACACACGACATGTTATCCACATAACATTCTAATATAGCTTTGACAAGTTAGATCCATTTTGGTAGGGTTTTTACTTTAAAAATGGCTTTGGCTCTAGTTCCTTCGTCAAATAAGCTTTTTCAAAGGAGCCAAAGCCATTAAAAACCATTTAACAAAACAACTTCTAGACTGGTTTTTGAAAACCCCTATCAAATCCATGGCTCTTTGTTGGCCGTGCGTGCCTCTATGGTTGGCCATGACCTGCCTTAAGCCTGTGGATGGTTCTAGCGTCAAGCGTGATGTGAAGGTCTGGCGTCAAAACACAAGGTGGCTTGATGCCCTAGCGTTAAGCGCGAGGTGAAGACGGGAGGCGACCTTTATGGCTAGCCAGTGGTGACACACGAGGGAGCAACGCTTGCGGTCGTTTGTGGCGAAGCTAGAGCAAATTTGAGAATGGTGCAGTGGCCTTATGGATACATAAGAATTAATTTTAGAGGGACATATATGGTGAACTTTTAACCGATTCTATAGATTTTGTATTTTAAGTGTATTTGCACCTGTATCTAGAGTGTAACTTCGCCCCTGGCGGTAGTTAGAGTCGAACAGACTGAAGACAAGGACGAGGAGCTCCCCGAGAAGGATGTGGTCGTGTGCGGTGTGGAATTCGAAATAAGATTTATGTGAAAAACGGATACATTTTAGTGGGTGGGTATCTTTACAAAATGTATGCAAACCAAAGCTAGTCGAGCTAGTGTTTTTGACTTTACCGTTCTAATGAAAATGGGGGAATGCTTTTGACACAAAGCTATTTTAAAAATCACCGATTGTTATGGTTTCGTTAAGAAAAAGGAAGATAGAGTAGAAGTGGCTTCAGAGAAACGCTGCCATTGTTTAGCTAATTATTTAAATCCCGTTACAATCAACTGATGCCCTAGTTTTCGCGGATCTCAGTTCCCCTTGCACCTTTTTCTGGGTTTCTCCCCCGTCACGGAAAGCGCAAAGCCGCGGCCACACCGCAACAAAGCCAACGAGCCCAACCCGGACGGGTGAGCGAGCGGCTCGTGCGGAGGTACACAGAGACGCGGACCGGGTCGCCGGACGACGGGACGCACTATGGCACCGTCGCAGCTGCTTGGCAGCACCGATCTCTGGCGGCCCGTTGCCGCCGCGCGCGGGGGCGGCTGGGCCACGGCCGCCGCGCTCCTCCTCCTCCTTGCCTCTCACCTCGCAGTCCTCCTCGTCCGCCTCCGCCGCCGCCTCCGCGGCGGAGGCCGAATCGCCCATCCGGAGGCCGCCGTGGCACCCGCGCCTGCCTCCACGCCCCCTGGTTCCGCTTCCGCCTCAGGGTTGGTCCCCCCTCCCCGTATTGCCTTCGCGGCCGTGGGTTTTTCGATCGAAAAATGCGTGTGAACTGGTCGCGGCGGGCTGATTGTGCTGTGTCTTCCCTTTGGTTGGTGACAGAATAGAGGGATTAGTGACGGAGGGCGATCTGAGGCAGCTGGTAGGCAGTCTGGGCTTGGGCGCGCGCGAGCCAGAGAGGGAGGGCTGGGAGCACGTCATCTCCAAGAGCAGCGACGACGTCTCCTACAAGGCCTGGTGCGACAAGCCCACGGTATGGCTTCATCTCCCTCTCGCCTCGTTCTGAGAATACAATATGCTCTGTGAAAGCTCGTTCCGAGCAATTAGATAACCCCAGCTGGATCATGAGATTCTGGTTCGGTGCGCTCCATATATGCTGTAACTGTTTTCAGTTGGTTCATGAGATTCTGGTAATCATGTGCTTATGTCTGCTCAAATTTGCTAGAGGCCACGGGATGTTTCTGGATTCTTATTAAGAGTTTGCCATGATTAAATGTTTGTTGTTGTTGCTGTGCTCTTACTATAGTCTATGACCTGCCGGCAAGAGTTTGCCAGGATTAAATGCTTGTTGTTGTTGTGCTCTTATGATATTTCTATGACATCTGGTCTCCTGTTTTATCCATTCTTTTGCCACTCAATGTCAATGACAAATAATTCATACAGTCATGGATCTCATTTTGGGTGATACTTTTATTCTTGCAGGCTGGCCCTCCTAAATATCTGAGTATTACAACATACGAGAGATGCTCGGCAGAGCAGCTGAGGGACTTCTACATGGATAATGAGTACAGAATGGAGTGGGATAACACTGTCAAAAAACATGAGCAGCTGCAGTATGACGAGAACAGTGGGGTGGAGGTAGGGCGAACAATTAAGAAGTTTCCACTTCTGACACCAAGAGAGTACATATTGGCATGGCGAGTCTGGGAAGCAAACGACAAGTCTTTCTATTGCTTTATCAAGGTTACCCTTCTTTCATTTAACTTTACATACTACTGTGCATAAGAGGTATCATATCTTTTCACCAGAAAGAAATCCATATACAGCTATCTCCCTCAAATGTTTGTCATATTTTCATGTGAAACTCCCGTGGCCTTAGCATCAGCTGTTTCAAATGTTCTCCAAATGAAAAATAAAAATAAAAATCTTATGTCAGTCATGAGGTCATAACATGAAACCATAACTGCTGCATTGGACTGCAATCTATAATCCTCATAGCTAATTAGCTATTGCCAAAGAACTTTTTAACTGACGTACATCCTATTTGCTCTCATTATAAACATAACATTACTGGAAATGAGCTAAGCTGGCAGGCTTATTTCATGTTTGGGTTACCCTATATGTGTCGTAAATGGTGTCATGGTGATGCTGATGGTGACATCTGATCCTCCTTTCACTCTCTACCAGCTTTGCGTTTTTTTGGTTTGCCTTGCGTAAGCTGTTAATCTTGACTGGAATATTTGGTATATTTTCATGTGCAACTTCCGTGGCCATAGCATCAGCTGCTTCAAATGTTGTCCAAATGAAAAAAAGAAAGAAAAAAAATCCCATGTCAGTCATGAGGTCATAGCAGTTTTTGAGCTGATGCAGAATGAAGTAAATGAAATCATAACTGCTGTATTTGACTGCAATATCTTCATAGCTATTGCCAAAAAAAATCAACTGATGTATATCCTCTTTTTTCATTGTGTGATTAACATTACTCAAAATGAGCTAAGCTGACAGGTTTATTTCATGCTTGGGTTACCCTATATGTGTCGTACATGGTGGTGCTGATGGTGACATCCGATCTCCTTTGCACTCCCTACCAGATTTGCATTTTTTAATTTGCCTTGTGTAAATTGTTAATTCTGACAGGAATGTGAACACCCTCTTGCGGCACGACAGAGAAAGTTTGTTAGAGTGCAACTTCTAAGATCAGGATGGTGTATTAGGAAAAGTAAGTGATATTTGAAATTTTGTGTAAGCCCTTTTATTTTGGTCTTGTACTAAGCCTAATCTTGTTTTTGTTTCATTGCGCGTTTTGAGCTTTTTAAGAAAAAAAACAGGAAGTGTCGGGCAGACTGAAATTTGATGATGTAGTATTAGTCTCTTCTATTTCCTTTTGTTGTCAGTGTAAATTGTTCCTTTTCTGTATCAGTTATGTTGCCACTTTTTTAGATCAAAGGCAAACCCCTGCTTATATTGAATGCAACAGGATGTCTTTTGCCACTTTGATGCAATTTTAAACTTTGAACTGGCATTTCAGTCTTGCTTTTATTTTACTGGATGAAATATTATCATAATTAAGTCTTTCATGTGTAAATCCTTTGGGATACATATGTTTATATATTCTTTTCATTTCTATATATACAGTCCCAGGCAGGGATGCATGCCAAATCACGGTGCTGCATCATGAGGACAATGGAATGAATATAGAGATGGCAAAGCTAGCTTTTTCCAAGGGCATCTGGAGCTACATATGTAAAATGAACAATGCTCTACGTCGGTATCCTCAGCATGGTAGTCCATCAGTGTCAATTCTGACCATGCAGAAACTTATGAAGAAGGTGATGGTTTAGTATATTTAAATTTGCTGTCAGTAGTTTTTTCCTTTCTTAACCTTCTGATCTGAAGCGTATTATGGAATATGTAGTTTTTTCTGTCATGTGCACATCTTTGATGAATTAGGAGCCAATTCTAACGTTTTATTTGATTATTATGTTTCTCACGTTCGTTTGCAGGACAATGTTAAATCCCTGAAACTGTTTTTAGAAGTTCTGAATCAAGGAATCACATAATTTGAGTAGACTGTTATAGTATCTTGATTCTTGACCTGCTCGTTCAGGATCTGACAAATCTAAGCCTCTTTGCATGTCAGTTTCCCCAGGATTTGGAGACTGCCGACGCAAGCCTTTCTGCTTCTCAGAACACTGCAGCATCGGTCGTTCCTTCCACACCGACTTCCAGGACTTCACCATGCAAGCTTGCGGGGAGGAAGTCTCGCCAAATGATCGCGAGCGGGGTTCTGCTGGTTGGAAGCATCGTTTGTCTATCTCGAGGCCGATCCAACCTCGGGGTGCAGCTCGCGATGGCCTTCTTCCTGAAAAAGGCCTTCAAGAAAGAGAGGCAATCAGGCTCCTCATCGACATGAATGGTGAAAACAGACGTGACTAGATGCAGGCGGTAGCCGTACTGGTTTGACCCTTTGAGCCGTGCAGACTCCAGACAACGTATTATTAGTATTTTTAACCTTTCTCTGATTACAGAATACGTGACTAGATAACCTTTGACCCTGAGCCGTGCAGACAAGTTGTAAAGAGTTTTTTCCGGAACTAGTTTTGTAAATAATCGTTTTCAAATCTGGAAACATACAATTACTTTGAGAATGGAAGACCGTGCATGCCTGATTTTCTAAGGAAAATTGCGGACGAATGCAGAATGTGGTGCATGGGTGGAGCTTCAAAACTGCAGGAGTTCCTGGCCTGGTCGCTATCCAGTAACGCCAGATCTTTGTTACATCTCTGATCTTCCTCTGCTGGTCGTGTATAGGACCTCTTTTACTTTGTTTTTTTTTCCTTCTTTTTTTTAGGTCCTTGACTGGGTGGGTGTGAACGTGTGAGCAGAGGTCCGTCTTGTGTAATCAGTTTGGCTTTACCGGACTTTGTTTTTCTCTCCTTAACACGCAGATCTTATGCGTTGTTTGAGAGAAAAAATCCCACGAACTTTTTCTTCCGAGTCCACACGAAATATACCAATTTTAGTGGTACGGACAGAAAATAAGAGATTTTTTGTATTGTCATTCCTAATTTATAGATTCTTTGTATACTTTCTAATTTGCAAGAATATAAATGATTTGTTAACATTTTGTGAAGATGCTTCTTCGCAGAAGGCCAAGCAATAGTGTCAATATTGACAAGACGTTGATCTTCAAAGTTAAAAACACTAAAACCTGACCGTTGTTCGCGTCGGCTGTGCAGCCCAGATTGGTTGTTGGTACTGCAGGTCATACAAGAATAGTTACAATTATATAATAAAAAAAATATGGTACTTGATATAGGGTGAAATAGTAAGGAGAATGGTTAGAGTAGTTAATTTATAGGGAGAGGAATCTCCCACGAGGAGTAATAAAATATGATATAAAATACATATGGAGTGAAAGTTTTAGATACTAGTAACGTTCGCGCGCCTTGCACGCGTGGGAAATAATTTGTAACTTTAGTATTGAAGATGGTTCATGTTAGTTGTTTATGTCTGTTAGAATTATTATATTAGCAGATGGATACAGCAAGCGACGTTTTTTAGATAATATAGAGCATGAAAGACAATATAGAGCATAACAGGCTTATATATAAAATAGAGTTAAGTTAGATGTGCAGGAGCTAATATTTTGTTACAATATTTAAAGCTAGATTGCTATATTTACACGAAATGTCTTTAAAGGAGTTGAGCAGACATATAATTATACAGAGGACATTTCACAACTTAAAAGGATGTCGACGATCTGAGAAATTAAAATCTTCAGTTCTTGAAAGATCTGGTGTCTGTTTTTTCTTTGATGCGTTGCTGTCCCTGTTTGAACCTGTAATTGGAAATAATGACAGGCGGTTTTTAAAAGATAATAAAAAATTAAGCAAGCAGAAAAGGAAGTAATCGAAATGTTTAGTATAACTGGTTTTCATATTTAATTTCTATATTCAAGAAGCATATAGATGAGTGCATTGTCTTAATTTAAAACTCATACCTATTATGGTAGTAGATGAAGTCCTTTTAAAAGGAGTTTTGTAGTAGATGGAAGAGTGTGAGCACCATGTAATAGCTAGGAATAAACTTGTTAAAATTTGTTGTGTCGATGTTCAGAGTATTATAGAGGAAAACAGGAAAAATAAGGGCATCTCCACATAAAACAGCAGTTTCATCACAAAGTATTTTTATTTTTTCAGTTTGAATGCATTGCCGATACCTTTCTTGTATTTGTGTGTATATGTGTACCTAAATTTGTGTGTGTGTGTGTGAGGATTTGTGTATACAGAGACATGTACACAGCAGGATACGTAGATGCATAATTGTTGTGTAATAAAATATAAGCGGCGGATTGCATATATTTTTCAATGAATAGCATATTTAGGAAGCCTGAAGCTTTGTATATATTCACTATCCGAGTAGTAATACCTGGTCCTTTAGGGGATGTAACGTTTCAAAAGCAAGCTACGATTGTTACAAGTGTTTCAGCGACCTGTTTCATTTGGGCCAAATCAAATTATAAATTGTTATATGTACGTTAAATAATTTTTAGAAGAAAGGATAATCAATTTATATGTTGGTATATGTAGTAGGTAAACATATTAGGCAAAAGTATTTTGTTTATGATTTGCTGGGTGTACGAACCTGATCTTGATAGAAAAAGCAGGATGTAAAAATATATTCTCGATGGTTCCAAGCAACGAAACGACCTGGCGAGAGGGCCTGCAACATGTGGAATTAACAGATCAAATCTTGTTGTGTACATTAATGGCAATGAAAAATAGGACTATGATGGTGCTTACTAAACAAATCAAGTTTAGCTAAGAACTAAGAGAGAGTCGCCAAAGTGAAATCAAATCTTCTCTGGTGAACATAGGATTCTAGCATAGTAGTATTTGCTTATCCTATACAGATTAACGTAAGGAGAACGGTGAGAGTGGCTACTTCTGCTTTCCATGTCAGACGACTAGGCTCCTTTTCGACCTCTCATTTTTCACCTACATGTTCTTTTTCCCCTCGAGCGAGCAGCGACAATAGGCCAGCAGCTGGGACCGAATCAAACCGAAAGGTGAAGAGCTGTTGCCATGCCGATGCTGGGATCTGGCCAGAATAACTAACGCTGCATTTTTTGAGTAATTGAAGAAACCTTTTGAAATTGACTTGTGCAATGCCGGTGCTAGGATTTGGCCAGAATAATTAGTGTTGCAATTTTGAGTAATTAAAGAACCATTTTGACTTGCACAACAAAGAAACCAGCAAGTAATAAGCATACTATTTTGCAGGACCGGGAGAGGGGACTTTGCATATCGGCTCTGCAAATGGTGGCAGAAGAACGGGGGCGACAATGTCCGTTCCCCACTCCAACCCACAAAGGTACAACGTCTATTCAAAATCACCACAAAACCCTAGCGAACAGAAATAACGGAGAAGAGGAAGCATGGGAGGATGTTGACGGACACGCACTTACTATGCAGCGAGGGAGACGATCGGGACCAGGAGTGTCGCTGATATCGTCGGAAGAAGAAACCGCCGGGAACCACTGTCGACGGAGGCGGCTTGGGCTTATGCGAGGGAGGCGGCCAGGTCAACGGGCTGTTTTTTTTACTTACTCATGAACATTGGTGCAAGTGCAGCAGGTCCGAGCTCCAAAATGATTTAAGGGTGTTGACGCCTTTTTGGAGCGCCAAACACTCAACAAGAACCGTGGCGGTGCCTTCTGCACAGGGGCGGACGGTCCGCGCGCAGGGGCCGGACGGTCCGTGGCCTGGTGCGAGGCGCGGTGGTGCTCTCTGCGCAAGTGCGGACTGTCCGCGGCCTGGGGCCAGACGGTCCGCGGCCTGGTGCGTGGCTAGGGCTCCTGCCTGACGGCCGGACGGTCCGCGCCCTGGGGCCGGACGGTCCGCGCGTACGCAGGGACGACGGAAGATCGCCGACGGCGCCTGGATCTCGCTCCCGGGAGGGACCCCGTCGGGGAGTAAAGATCCTAGGTGGTGTCTAGGCTCGGGTAGACCGACCTAGACTCCTCTAATCGACGTAGAGTCGAGGAGAGGCGGAGAATTTGGGGATTGGAAGGCTAAACTAGAACTACTCCTAAGATAAAATGTGAAATAGAAGTTGTATTGATTCGATTGTTGATTACAAATCGGCCGTAGACCTCTCTTTATATAGAGGAGGGGGGCTGGACCCTTTACACGACTGGATTCCGGGTTAATTCCGCAAATCTAGCCAACAAACATAGCACAAAACTTGGAACCCTAAACTACTCTGCGCATGCGCGGACCGTCCGGCCCACAGGCGCGGACTGTCCGGACCGCGGACCGTCCGGCCTCAGGGCCGGACCGTCCGGCCGCTCAATATGGTGCTCAACATATGCCCCCTGCCTTTTGGTGGAGCTGAGCAAACCAAAAGCAACTAACTCGATGTGATTACATCGGTTCTTTTAGGCATCCTGCCACATACTAGGATGGTACTGTTTGAGGAAACGCTCATTCAAAGCCTTAGGCAAGTCCTTGCCTTGTAATGTTTGTAGCAAATAGGCGTTGCCAGACATCACCTGTTTTACTTTATAAGGGCCTTCCCAACTTGGTGACCATTTCCCGAACTTCCGGTCTTTATTTCTTAGAGGCAGAATGGTCTTCCACACCAGGTCCCCTACTTGAAATGATTTTGCTTTGACCTTCTTGTTGTAGGCCCTGACTACCATGATTTTGTCCTTTTCTATTGCTCCCAAAGCTATCATCCTTTTGTCAGTCACCTCATCAATATTATCCATCATTGAATCATAATAATCGGTAACAGTTAGATCATTTTGTCTGGCGAACCTGATAGCATTCAAACTTATTTCCACAGGCAACACTGCTTCCTGCCCATAGACAAGCTCAAAAGGAGATACTTTAGTAGCCCTATGTTTAGATATTCTATGAGCCCATAAAGTCTCAGACAAAATCTTATGCCAATGTTTAGGATTATCAGATATTTTCTTTTTTATCAAATTAATCAATGTCCTATTGCTAGACTTGGCCTGACCATTGGCCTGAGCATATTATGGAGATGAATTAAGCAGCTTAATTCTGTATAATTCAGCAAATTCACGTACCTCCTTTGACATAAAAGAAGTACCTTGATCTGTAGTTAAGGTCTGGGGAATGCCGAATCTATGAATGATATGCTCAGTTATAAACTCAATTACCTCCTTGTGTGTCATGTTCTTTAGAGCAACGGCTTCAGTCCATTTGGTGAAGTAGTCAGTGGCAACTAACACAAACCGATGCCCCTTTGATGATGAAGGATGAATTTCTCCAATAAAGTCTAATCCCCATCCTCTGAACGGCCAAGGCTTGATGATAGGATGTAATTCGGCTGTAGGGACCAACTGTAGGTCGCCGAATTTTTGACACACTTGGCAACCCTTGTAGTACTTGAAACAATCAGCTATCATACTAGGCCAATAAAAACCAGACCTTCGCAACAACCACTTCATCTTTGGAGCTGATTGATGAGTACCACAAATTCCCTCATGTACTTCGGCCATGGCTAATATAGCGTCATCTGGGCCCAAGCACTTAAGCAGGATGTCATTGACTGTTCGGCGGTAAAGTTCATCACTCATCAAAACATACTTGAAAGCTGTTCGCCGAATGTTCTTATCTGTCCTGATATTGGGACTTCGTAAATAATTAAGTATAGGTGTCCTCCAATCACTTGCATCGGCTGTGGGGGATAGATATCCCCCGGGTCCACTAAAAGAGTAAAGGACCTCACGAAAGGCCCAAGGGCCCAATAAATCGTAAGGTTATTCTTTCGTGGGCCTGGGGAAAAACGACCAGCAACACAGGGCGACATGAGGCCGGATTGGTGCAAACCCGGACGGCCCATAGCGTCGAGCCGTTGGCCGCAACAGAGATCCGACTTTCCCGCGTCGGGGCCTCCATGCAACGAAGCCACGTGAGGATAAGTCGGCGAGGGTTACGTAAAAGATAATCTCGAGAGGTTCACTATCTTTTAGCCACTTGTTGTTATCTTATCCATGTGTACTGCCCCACGGTCGAGTATATAAGGCCTAGGGGGCACCCCTTCAGAACGATGGACCCAATTACTTAGCCACCCACATCAACTCTCTGTATTCTCGATCCAGAGAGCTCTCTTGTAACCATATCCACCAAGCATACTCATCAGGACGTAGGGTGTTACGCATCACTAAGCGGCCCGAACCTGTAAATCTTGTCCACCGTCCCTCGTGCGATCGGCACGAACCATTCTGCTACAGTTGTCGACACCTTCCTACTCCTAAAACACCTTGAGGGGCAACCCCGGGTGTGCGGTCGGACCCTAAACACCGACAGCTGGCGCGCCAGGTAGGGGGTGTGTCGACAATCCAAGCTAGCTCAATGGCCATCTCCTTCCACAGCAAGATCGCCCTACGCCCTGGATCTACGTTCTGCTTCGGAACAATCTCATTCATAGCAGACGAAGAAGGAATTCTGCACCGTATCGCGGATCCGCCGGAAAAGGAGTCTTCCTTAACGAACTCCGAAAATACCGGGGAAGTGCAGCACCGCTCTCCGGTTCCTCGAAAGAAGATCACCACGACGGCAGCACCGTTCTACCCCGACGTCCTCTTCATCGGAAGGGAGGAATCGCCCACCATCTCCGACGACGAGCCGACTGTACCCGGGGAGGAACCGCCTCAGCGAGAGTCCCGTCGACGAAGGAACCGGCGCAGGAATGTTTGACGACATCACGCAGCCGGAGAGCGGAATCCGGAACAACCTGTCTCACGAGACGAGGTCTCGGAGGTGGGAGAAACCCCGGAAGAACGCGTCTTCAGAGAGCGAAGGAACTCCCGACGACGTGATCGCCGACGAGCTCAGGAACAGGCTGAGCAGGATGCAAGGCAACGTCGAGAGAATCCACTCTTCGGGCGCAATCTGAACCCCGACTTCGCCCGAGCCATGAACACGCCGAGCGAAGTCGGAGGGGTGCTGGCTCGGATAGCGGAAGGACTTCCTCGGACTCCTGACGCCGACGGCTACCGACGACTGTTCACCCAGGCGGCCAACCATCTTCTACCGCTTGCTCACCCGCCGAACGATCTACGACACGCCATCAACAGTCGCCGGGACGCGCGGAGCTCCATCAACGCTTCGCGGGAACGGCGGCATGAGAACGAAATTCGTCGTCGAGAGGAGTACGACAGGGATCATGGTGCCCCGACTCAGAGCCAAGCTACCAGGACTGAGTCGGCAACGGCTTCAACTGGCGGAACCTCCCGGGGACGGTCGAGGAATCACAACCACAACTCCCCTCCCCGGGACAGGCATCGACCCCGACGACAGGAGGACACGTGCGGAGTGTCCGCCCTTACTCCGCGCCTCAGGGCCATCCAATGGCCTCCCAACTTCAAGGTATCCAATGTTGACAAGTATGAACCTAAGCAGGATCCATGGGGTTGGCTAGCCGTCTACACCACCGCTGCTCGAGCTGCCGGAGCATCCGAAGACGTGATGACCGCGTACTTGCCCATTGTCCTTGGACAAGACGCGCTGCAATGGCTACGACATCTACCCCGACACTGCATCGACGCCTGGGGAGACTTCAGTCGGCGTTTCACCGCCAACTTCCAGTCCCTCTCCGACAAGCCGGCGCAGCCGTGGGACCTTAAATCTATCAAGCGCCGGGGGGACGAAACTCTCCGATCGTACCTCAAGAGGTTTCAAACCATGAGGAATCGAATCCCCGATGTCACGGAGGCGGCCGTGATCGAGGACTTCTACCGAGGATCTAATGATTCGGCTTTCGTCCGAGCCATACTACAAAGGGCGCCGACCACCTCGGAGGAGCTGTTCCGGGAAGCCGACCTCTACATCACCGCCGACGAGCGAGCCCAGGATCTCATCGGAGGAGCAAAGCCCGCACCGGCAGCACCACGACGCGACACGAACCAGCAACCCGACAAGCGGTGGGAGAAGAGGCCACGCGAAGAAGTGCACGCCGCCGGCGGACCACCTGCTTCTCGCGCTCGAGGAGGACCTCGTGGAGGCGAGCGCACGCTGGACGACATCCTCGACGCCCAGTGCCCGTACCACAAGGACATGCGCCACACTCTTCGTAACTGCCGAGACTTCAAGCACTCCGTCGGACACGGCCGACCTTTCCAACCTCTACCTCCTCCTCCGCCGAGGGGAGGACCAGATGAACCACGACAACCCCATCGGCAGGAGGAGGGAGGAGGAGGAGGAGCTTTTCCGCGCGTTGACAGGGAGGTCAACGTCATCTTCGGCGGACACGGATCGCAGGAGAGCAGAAGACAGCAAAAGCTCAATGATCGCCAGATACTGGTGGCGACCATCGGCCCTCCCGCCCCATACCGATGGTCGGAGCACCCGATCACCTTCACTCGGGCGGATCAATGGCTCAACTTCGACCACCCGGGCAAGTACCCGCTTCTCGTCGATCCGGTGATCCGAGAGAGCCGGGTGAAAAAAGTGTTAGTGGACGGGGGGAGCAGCATCAACATCACCTTCCCCCGGACACTCCAGAGCTTGGGAGTTCATCTCAAAGAGCTCCACGAGTCGGACACTCCTTTCTTCGGCATCGTGCCGACGGAAGGGGAATACCCGCTGGGCCACATCTACATGCCGGTCACCTTTGGAACTCCGGAGAACTACAGAACCGAGTTCCTGAGGTTTGAAGTGGCGAACTTCAACTGTGGGTACAACGCCATCATCGGGAGGCCAGGATTGGCCAAGTTCATGGCCATTCCGCATTATACATACATGATACTGAAGATGCCAGGGCCACAAGGGATCATAACTGTGCGCGCCGACCTCCAAGGCGCCGCAGAATGTTTCCGAGTGGCTATTCAAGCAGCCCTCACCGCCAAGCCATCGACAGCTCCCTCCGCAATGGCGAACTCTAAGCCTGAGGAGGACCTCCCAATACCAGCAAATGAAGCTCAGACCGCGACCTCCATGCGACCGACTGAAGAAACCAAGAGAATCAACCTGGGGTTTGCTGATGAGCGCAAGACGGCCATCATCAGCTCCAGTTTGGATGACAAATAGGAAAGCGCGCTCGTCTGGTTTCTGCAAGATAACCGAGATGTATTCGCATGGCAACCTGCGGATATGCCGGGAGTCCCGAGAGAACTGGCCGAGCACAAACTGAAGGTTTTTCCCCAGGCGAGGCCGATTCGGCAGAAATTACGTCGTTTCACGCCTGATAAGAGGGAAGCCATTCGCGCCGAGTTAGCTCGCTTGGTCGCGGCTGGATTCATTAGAGAAGTATTACATCCTGAGTGGTTAGCCAATCCTGTTCTTGTACTCAAAAAGAATAAAGTGGACTGGCGCATGTGTGTTGATTATACCGATCTCAACAAACACTGTCCGAAGGATCCCTTCGGGCTCCCGAGGATAGATCAGGTGGTGGACTCCACCGCTGGGTGTTCTATGCTGTCTTTCTTGGATTGCTATTCCGGGTATCATCAGATCAGTCTGGCAAAGGAAGATGAAGAAAAAACGGCATTCATTACTCCGTTTGGCGCTTTCTGTTATACCTCCATGCCGTTCGGCCTCAAAAACGCTGGAGCGACTTACCAGAGAGCTATTCAAACATGCTTAGCCGATCACTGGGGCAAGCGTGTGGAGGCTTATGTGGATGACATGGTGATCAAAACACAGGACTCAAAAGACTTCATTGAAGATTTGCAACTGGTTTTCAACAGCCTGAGGCGGTATAGATGGAAGCTTAATCCCGAGAAATGTGTTTTTGGAGTACCAGCCGGAAAGTTGCTCGGATTTATTGTCAGCCACTGGGGAATTGAAGCTAATCCGGATAAAATTGAGGCTATCATGAAGATGGAAGCACCTCGATCGCAGAAGAAGGTTCAGCGACTTACTGGATGCATGGCAGCTTTAAGCAGATTTATATCCAGACTGGGAGAAAAAGGTTTGCCGTTTTACAAGTTACTCAAGAAGGTGGATAAATTCCAGTGGACTTCAGAAGCACAAGAAGCTCTGGATACTCTGAAAAAATTCTTGACAACACCACCAGTGCTGAAACCACCTCGGCGAGCTACATCAACTCAACCAGCTGAAGATTTGCTATTGTACATCTCTTGCACGACTCACGTGGTAAGCACCGCGTTGGTAGTCGAGCGAGTAGAAGAAGGGCATGCCTACCCAATGCAACATCCTGTCTACTTCATCAGTGAGGTCCTCGGCCCCTTAAAGAAAAAGTATCCTCAAGTTCAGAAATTATTGTATGCAGTACTTCTAACTGCCCGCAAGCTGCGTCACTACTTTGACGACCACAAAGTCATAGTAATCACAAGTTTTCCAATAGGGGATATTCTTCACAACAAGGAAGCCATCGGTCGAATAGCCAAGTGGGCCTGTGAGCTGGGATCTCATGATATCGAGTTTCGGCCTCGCACTGCCATTAAAACCCAAGCACTGGTTGACTTCGTATCAGAATGGACTGAACAACAAGTACCAGACAACCCGGAGACTGCAGAAGTATGGCGAATGTATTTTGATGGCTCGCTCAAGCTGCAGGGAGCAGGAGCGGGGATTCTTTTCACTGCACCAGGAGGCGAACACCTCAAGTACGCCCTCCAGCTGCTATTCCCGGCCTCCAACAATGCAGCCGAGTATGAAGCTTTGATCCATGGATTGAACATTGCCATATCACTGGGCGTCAAAAGATTAATGGTATATGGGGATTCTCTGGTAGTCATCAGCCAGATAAATAAGGAGTGGGATTGCTCAAACGATTCGATGGGAAGATACTGCACTGCCGTCCGAAAACTGGAGGATAAGTTCGAGGGTCTGGAATTTCATCATGTGGAGAGAGATCGGAATGCAGCAGCCGATGTACTGTCCAAGCTAGGATCCAGTCGAGCTCAGGTTCCACCCGGGGTTTTTGTGCAAGAAATTCTGCAGCCAAGTATCTCATGGGGTCAAATGGAAGAATGCAACATCATAGATCAACCCGAGTCAGATCCTGATGACTGGAGAAAGCCAATCATTAAGTACATAAGGAATGAAGAAGAACCAGATGATAAGAACTCGGCAGAGCGCATTGCAAGACAATCAGCTCATTATACACTTATTGGGGAAACATTATACAGAAGGGGTGCATCAGGTGTCTTCATGAAGTGCATTCTCACATCCACTGGAAAGCAACTCTTAGAAGAGGTCCACGCTGGACAATGTGGGATACATGCAGCCTCCAGAACACTAGTTGGGAAGGTCTTCAGGTCAGGATTCTATTGGCCGACAGCAAAGAATGATGCAGCCGAATTAGTTCAGAGGTGCGAAGCCTGCCAATACTTGTCAAAGCAACAACACCTGCCAGCACAGCAGCTGCAGACCATACCAGTGACCTGGCCTTTTGCATGCTGGGGGCTGGATATGATTGGACCTTTCAAGAAAGCTCAAGGGGGATATACTCATGTGTTGGTAGCAATTGACAAGTTCACTAAATGGATAGAATTCAAGCCCATTGCCTCCTTAACTTCTGCTAAGGCCGTGGAATTCATACAAGACATAATATTCAGATTCGGGATACCAAATAGCATCATAACTGATTTAGGATCCAATTTCACGAGTTCAGAATTCTTTGACTTCTGCGAGAAAAAAAGCATTCAGATCAAGTATGCATCTGTAGCCCATCCAAGAGCCAACGGGCAAGTTGAGCGAGCCAACGGGATGATATTGGATGCACTCAGGAAAAAGATTTTCGATAAGAATGAAAAATTCGCAGGAAAGTGGATAAGGGAATTACCCTATGTTGTTTGGAGCCTAAGAACCCAACCTAGCCGAGCTTTGCATGGAAACACTCCTTTCTTCATGGTCTATGGGTCGGAGGCAGTGCTGCCTGCTGATCTCAAGTTTGGGGCGCCAAGGCTGATTTTTGAAAGCATAGCAGAAGCTGAGACCACCAGGCTGGAGGACATAGACGTACTCGAGGAAGAACGGCTAAGCGCAGTAATCCAGTCAGCAAGATACCAGCAGACTCTAAGGCGCTATCACGACAAGGTTGTGCGGCAACGATCCTTTTCAGTAGGGGAACTCGTCCTTCGCCGAATTCTAACGGGAGAAGGACGACACAAGTTATCACCCTTATGGGAAGGACCCTTCATAGTAGCAGAAGTCACTCGGCCTGGATCATATCGCCTCACTCAGATGGATGGCACGGAAGTCGGGAACTCTTGGAACATAGAACACCTGAGAAAGTTTTATCCTTAGCCGTACCTCAAAACTGCTGGGATAACAATGATGTACTCTGTAAAGTGGAAATATGTCATCAATAAAGAAAAGGTTTCAAGGATACTCAATTTATTTACGATTGACTTGCATTCTTACTTAACTCGGGGTGACCACTATGCCCTGCTAACGGAGCAATCGACTTAAGTCGGCAACGACTTAAGGCGGTGCGACATGCTCACGCTTACTTAACTCGGGGTGACCACTATGCCCTGCTAACGGAGCAATCGACTTAAGTCGGCAACGACTTAAGGCGGTGCGACATGCTCACGCTTACTTAACTCGGGGTGACCACTATGCCCTGCTAACGGAGCAATCGACTTAAGTCGGCAACGACTTAAGGCGGTGCGACATGCTCACGCTTACTTAACTCGGGGTGACCACTATGCCCTGCTAACGGAGCAATCGACTTAAGTCGGCAACGACTTAAGGCGGTGCGACATGCTCACGCTTACTTAACTCGGGGTGACCACTATGCCCTGCTAATGGAGCAATCGACTTGAGTCGGCAACGACTCAAGGCGGTGTGACATGCTCACGCTTTACTTAACCCAGGGCGACCACTATGCCCAGCTAACGAAGCAATCAACTCCAGTTGGCGTCTACTTAAGACCAATGCAACATACTCTCGCCTATTTAATTCAGGGGATGATTTCCATATCCCACAGACAAAATTCATAGTCATCATGCAAACTCATTAACTAAAAAATTCTGATACAATAAGTGAGTAATTATGTTGTTCAAGTAAACCGGTGTCCTCTAACAAATGTTCGATCATGCAAGCTGCGCGCTCGGAGCACGCGAAATGTTTTCTCTATTTTGCAATGTCTTTTCCAGGAGCAGTCGACGAAGAAGGACGACTCGAGGAGTCAGGGGCAGCGTTCACGTCAGCCCTTATATCTTCAGGAACGACTACGCCAGGCCTCCTCATCAGAATTCGTCCCGCCCGAATGGCCTTATCCATGGCCCTATCGCGTTGGGCTCTCAGA
The DNA here is from genome assembly GCA_029449295.1 of Zea luxurians. NCBI lineage: Eukaryota > Viridiplantae > Streptophyta > Magnoliopsida > Poales > Poaceae > Zea > Zea luxurians. Next base: position 1,281,046 of record JAOPSE010000181.1, read on the forward strand.
GTATTGGAAGTCTCTTCAGCAACCTTGACAGCCAACTGGGCAGCCTCTAGCTCCTGGGTAACGGATTTCTTGGAAGCACGCAGATTCTTGATGACAACGTCTTTAGCCGATATCAACTCCCGAAGGCGAATCACATCATCCAAGGACTCCTGCAGCTTATAGCGAAGATTGTTCAACTCCTCCATGGAAAAGCGATGACTCCTCTCCAGAATAGTCAGCGAGTTGCTAGAATCTCGATACAACCTATCAAGATTGTCACGAGAAGCAGCAAGGATGCGTTTTTCTTCCTGCAAGCACAAATCAGTTCCTTCAGAAAACCAGGCAGACAATAGGAGTATAGCAAGTCAAAAGCGCAGTTTCGTATTTCACCTTTTCAGAGTCTAGCTGAGCATGCAAGGAAGAACTCAACGCGTTGGCATCATCTAAAGCGGCAGAGACTTGACTCAGCTCAATTTGACCTTGAGAGTACTTTTCCTCAAGATCAGTGCATCGCCGAGACAGTTCAGCCCGATCTTGAGAATGTTTCTCCTCAAGTATTGTAATCTGTCGAGTCATTCCTAGCGAAGGATAACCAAACAAAGCGAGGTCAGAAGGTCAAACAGTCCACAACAAGCACGAAGAAAAGAAAAAGGGGCACTAACCAGCGTTAGTCGCCTCCAACTCGGATACACGGCGATGAAGAGACACCGGATTCCAACACGAAAAGGATGAAGCTACTTCCGGGATAGGAGCGCCATGCAATTTCAGCTGGCTGGTCATCCCATCCATCAAAACCTGATGAGAAGAGCAGATGAGCATAATGGCAAGAGTTCATGTAAAAGTCAAGCTAAAAAACAGCACAGTACCTGGAGGTTGGAGAAGAACGAAGGGATTCCCAAGTCAGGAGAAATCAGATGATAACCCGGCGCAAGGTCATCACCCGAAGCAGCATGCAATGGAACAGTGGGAATCAGTTCATCTCCTTCAACAGAGCCGGATACTCGATCAACGGGGACGCTGCCCTCCAAAGCGACGCCCCGGTCTGAAGTTTGGGCCACCACCATGCAGCCAGAGTGTGGAGGTGACCCAGCGTGAACGTCCATGGAAGCGCCGGAAGGAGACCCTGTTTGGGCACCCTCGGGGACTGGGCCATAGTTGGCACTGCCCACTTGAGCCGGGTTATCCCCGGCAACACCCTCGGGGGCTGGGCAGTAGCTTGCACTCTTCGCCCGGGCTAAGTCGTCCCCGACGACACCCTCGGGGGCTGGACATGTATCAACACCATCCCTGGGGTCCAAACTTTCAGCAATAACCATCTCTAAGGTTGATGGGCCCTCGGCTACTTCCATGGAATCAGGACAATCCAGGTTAACATCCCGTCCCTCAAGATCGCGCTCTAAGGTTGATGAGGCACGGGATGACCTCAACCCAGCGTCCGGCACGGCATCACAAGCTTCTGTCACATCATCATCCACTGGCCCTGATAGCAAGTCCTCTGGGACCATATCCTCCAGAGTTTGATCAAAGTCGGCCAGGGATATGTTTTGCAGACCAACAAGAGCAGACAAAGCCGGAGAAGGAACCCCACTACTTTCCCCACTGGCGAGGAATTGCCGACTATTCTTCCGAGTCAGAGGAACCTCATCCTCTTCTTCTTCGTCGTCTTCACCAGCAACACTAGCAACACACCCATTGGGATCAGCAACAGATGGACCACACCCATTGGGGTCAGCAACAGTCATACCACACCCATTGGTTTTGGCATCAGCAAATTCAGGCGCAGGAACCTCCTCATCAGCAGGAACCGAGGGACCAGCACCCTGATCCAAACTAGATACTCGCCGAATACGTCTCTTCTTCTTTTTCTGCTCATCAGCAGAAAGATCAGTCTGATTGGTTCGGCGGGGACGCCTCGAGCGAGCACGGAGAGGTCTCTGAACATCCAAGATTATACCGACCTCTGGGAGAGGCGCCACCGCCAATGACTCAGCAGGAATAGCGTCAGAAGAATCTTCAGCCAACATGTCAAGCACGACATTTATTTCAGCATCAGTAGGATCCAAAGGCACCCCGAAATGGATTTGTCGTTCATCATCAGGGATTTTCCCAAGTGAAGCAACCAAAGCACTAACCTCCTCGTCAGAAGGCCGCGTTCTAAGGCCCAAACTGCCATCAGTCGCAGGTGGGTTTGACACGAAGCGAGTGAAGGCCTTGGCAGGAGGCAGATTCCAGGCTGAATACGCCACCGGAGCACCAACATTGGATACCTTGCCTCTGAGAATCATCTCCAGTCGGCTCACCAAATCTGCAGAAGGAATCCTTCTATTGGTAACTCGAGTTGGGTCGGCTAGCCCTTGATACAGATAAGCCGGGTGGACCCTGTCTTTCAGTGGCTGAATGTTTTTGAAAACGAAGTCAGCAACTATAGCTTCAGCAGTTAAACCCCTCTCTTTCAATAGCCCAACTTCAGCTAGCAGCGCACTGGCCTCAGCCACCTCTTCGTCTGTAGGAGACTCGGTCCAGCTCGGGGTGCGAACATCTGGCTGTCTTCCTGACCGGGGGGGGGGAGAGAATTTCCATAGTTATCAACTATAAACCATTCCAGGCGCCATCCCTTAATGCTGTCTTTAAGGGGGATCTCAAGATACTCGGTTTTCCGTCCCCGGCGCATCTCCAAGCTGGCACCTCCAACCAACTGATGCTGTCCTCCGGCCATCCCAGGGCGACAATGATACAGGTGTTTCCACAAGCCAAAATGCGGCAGCACGCCAAGAAAGGCCTCACATAAGTGGACGAAGATAGAAATTTGCAGAATTGAATTAGGGTTCAGATGGGTTAAGTTGATGTGGTAGAAATCAAGTAGACCGCGGAAAAAAGGAGAAATAGGAAGGCCAAGGCCGCGGAGAAGAAAGGGAGCGTAAACCACGGACTCGTGGGTATCCTCCGTCGGGACCGTAGTTCCGTGGCAAATCCGCCAAGAACAGAGTTCCCGTGGAGGAAGAACCCCGATGGACACGAGGTGAAGGAGTTCGGTTTCAGAGATGATTGACATGTGGTTACCTGCGAAAGGCAACTGGCTGTTGGGATCAATTGGGGGAATCACCACAGCGGAAGAACTCGCGACTTTCCTCTTGGGAGCCATCTCGATTCCACCAGCGAGCAAATTGGAGGCAAGCGCAGAGAGGATTTGGAAGCAGGAATGCAAGAACTAGGGCGCGGAAAGCAAAGGCGGCTAAAAGTGCAACTCTTATGGGATATTCTCGGACCAGATACCGTTTCAAAAAGTGCCCAGTCATCACTCGGCAGTTATTTCAGAAATCCCAGCATGCCACGTGGTCATTCGGCAGTTATTTCCCAAAAAACTAGTAGGCCCTCTCCTTACTCGGATGCTAATCCTCGAAGTAACTCGGTGTTGCCTCTAAAATGCCGACGTCACTATTCAGTCACTCGGCGTTGCCTCTAAAACGCTGATTTTGAGTTCAATCGTTCGGCATTACTTCTAAAATGCCAACGTTGACCCTCAATCACTCGGCGTTGCCTCTAAAACGCTGATCTCGAGTTCAATAACTTGGCGCTGCCTCTAAAATGCCGACGTCACTATTCAGTCACTCGGCGTTGCCTCTAAAACGCTGATCTTGAGCTCAATCGTTCGGCATTACTTCTAAAATGCCAACGTTGACCCTCAATCACTCGGCGTTGCCTCTAAAACGCTGATCTCGAGTTCAATAACTCGGCGCTGCCTCTAAAATGCCGACGTCACTATTCAGTCACTCGGTGTTGCCTCTAAAACACTGACCTCGGGCTCAACCGCTCGGTGTTACTTCTAGAAATGCCAACGTTGACCCTCAATCACTCGGCGTTGCCTCTAAAACGCTGACCTTGAGTTAAATTGTTCGGCATTGCCTCTAAAATGCCGAAGTCACTAATTAATCACTCGGCGATGCCTCTAAAACGCTTACCTCGAGTCTAATTGCTCGGCATTGCCTCTAAAGTGCCGAAGTCACTACTTAGTCACTCGGCGTGGCCTCTAAAACGATGATCTGGAGTTCAACTACTCGGCATTGCTTCTAAAATGTCGACGGCGACTTCCGATCACTCGGCATTACTTCTAAAATGTCGACGGCAACTTCCGATCACTCGGCATTACTTCTAAAAACATTGATACAGACTGCAAAATTGCTCAGAAGCATCAGTATAATGATCAAGCTGTTCGTCTATGGCCTCAAAAGACTCAAGTTCATAGTCAAACGAAACGATTCATCAAAAGGAAACCAAACTCGTTCTTCATTCAAGGGAAGTGACAACATTTACAAATCAACTCATTATGAGTTGATACTTCCCTATTTCTACTACTATACTACACTCTACTGCTGCTACTACTACTACGCTACACTATACTACTCTACATTACTAATACTACTACATTACCTAACTATACTACTTCTAATCTATACTAATATTTAGAAGGACCAGTGGCATCTAGCCACTGGCCCTGCCCCTCCCGCCGCCGCCGCTCTTGGTGCCGCCCCCGCCGCCGCCGCTCTTGGTGCCGCCCCCGCCGCCGCCGCTCTTGGTGCCGCCCCTGTCGCCGCCGCCCCTGGTGCAGCCCCCGCCACCGCCGCTGTCGTCGTCGTCGTCGTCGTCGTCGTCATCGTCGTCGTCGTAGTCGTCGTCCCCGCCCTCACCGCCGTCGTCCGAGTCCTCCTCCTCCGAGGAGTACTCGGACTCATCCGAGCCCTCGAGCCCGGAGCGCTCGACGGCCCGGATGTATGCCCAGACCTCCGCGGCTAACCCCTGGGAGTCGTCCGAGTCATCGGACGACGCCGGGGGAGAGACGGGGGCCGGGGACCTCTCGGACTCGGAGGAGAACTCCTCCTCCGAGTACTCCGAGTCGCCGAAGTCCTCCGATGGAGGAGTCGGCTCACGCTTGCGTTTCTTTCCCATGGAGGCAAGCAGAAAAGAAGAGAAGGAAGCAGTAAGGAATAGCAACAGCGTTATTTATAGAAGAGAAAGGCAACCGCTCACCTCCAACCGCGGTCACTGAACAGTCGCTAAGCATTCAATACACAACTCCACCCGTCCAAAGACACGTCAGGCGGCGGACGCCGTTTCATGCAGCACTACACCCATTGGGACTCCAGTCAACAGCGCAAAGGATATGATTACACTCACCGTCCCATCACATTACAACTCAGAAGCAGCCGGTTAAAACGCTCAGCGTACCAAGCCGTTCCTTGCCCACACCCATTGGGGGGGGGGACGCCCAGGAATTGTCAGTATATTTTTCAAAATGGTCACATCTGTGCAGAGCATGCAGTGAATGCCTCAAGACAAAAATGAGATATCAACAAGAGTTAAAGGGAAGCCAAGTATAGCCAGCAGAGTGCAAAATATGGTCGACAGACATGACTTGAAGACTAGACAGGGAACGTCCATCGAATGTCCAATCGAGTGCAGAGCAAATACACTATGCTACCCAGCGAGATACGGAAGGATTGCAAATTCAGCTGCAAAAGACAAAACATATGCTGACCTCTGAAGCATAATATTGATGACATAGCACGGATGACATCATGCCAACTTTTTTATAAGCAGAAAGAGTAATTTTCAGCAAGAGGACACAAAAAGAAGACCTTCAAGCGAATTATCCTCAAAAAATCCACTTGAAGGTCGGGGGCTACACCCATTGGGTGCACCTTCGGTGCACCCCATGGATTGTCATTCTAAGCCAGGATAACACCAATTCCTAAAGGCATGGGACAAGATTAAGAAGCCAATCTTCAACCGGAATAAAGGAACACAAATGGAAGTGATCTCTGCTGAAGACCTTCGAGTAGATTGTTTTCTAAAAATCTACTCGAAGCTCGGGGGCTACACCCATTGGGTGCACCTCCGGTGCACCCAATGAAGTCCAGAATCCTACAAACAGGAATGCCGATCTCTAAGGCACAGGCACCGAGCTAGGTTCTGGTCAACAAGTGATCGAAGCAGGAGAGAACAGCAAGGAGTCATCTTTCTTCAAATCACCTACAAGCTGGACCTGGGATCTTCGGGTTGATTACCTCTAAATTAACCCAAAGATCGGGGGCTTGTGGGGGATAGATATCCCCCGGGTCCACTAAAAGAGTAAAGGACCTCACGAAAGGCCCAAGGGCCCAATAAATCGTAAGGTTATTCTTTCGTGGGCCTGGGGAAAAACGACCAGCAACACAGGGCGACATGAGGCCGGATTGGTGCAAACCCGGACGGCCCATAGCGTCGAGCCGTTGGCCGCAACAGAGATCCGACTTTCCCGCGTCGGGGCCTCCATGCAACGAAGCCACGTGAGGATAAGTCGGCGAGGGTTACGTAAAAGATAATCTCGAGAGGTTCACTATCTTTTAGCCACTTGTTGTTATCTTATCCATGTGTACTGCCCCACGGTCGAGTATATAAGGCCTAGGGGGCACCCCTTCAGAACGATGGACCCAATTACTTAGCCACCCACATCAACTCTCTGTATTCTCGATCCAGAGAGCTCTCTTGTAACCATATCCACCAAGCATACTCATCAGGACGTAGGGTGTTACGCATCACTAAGCGGCCCGAACCTGTAAATCTTGTCCACCGTCCCTCGTGCGATCGGCACGAACCATTCTGCTACAGTTGTCGACACCTTCCTACTCCTAAAACACCTTGAGGGGCAACCCCGGGTGTGCGGTCGGACCCTAAACACCGACAGCGGCTTCATTGTCAGCCGAATTAATGAAAAGAACATTTCTGGTAACCCCGGACGGTCCGGCGTCATCACGCGGACGGTCCGCGACCTGGGAATTTGGCTCTGCACTGGTTATCAGATTTTCAGTTTTGTGAAATTTCCCTTTCTTTATCCGATAACCTGATGCATCTTGTGCCAAATCGTTAGCTCTATGATTCTCAACTCTAGAGATATGCCGAATACTGAATTCGTCAAAAGAATGGATTATGCTCCAACATTTCTCAAGATAACTATTTAGAGTATCATCAAGACATTGATATTCTTCTAACACTTGTTGGACAACCAGCTGAGAATCACCAAATACCTTCACATGTTTTACTCTCATACCATTTAAAAGTTCTAAGCCGAATAGGAGGGCCTCATATTCAGCTTGATTATTAGTGCAATAAGTTTTCAATCGGCTAGAGAAGTCAAAGGAGACATTTCTTGGTGAAACAAGCACAATGCCAATTCCTTGCCCTTCATTGCAAACCGATCCATCAAAATATAAAGTCCAAGGAGTAATAGTGAGGTATGACATGTCTAGTTCATGAATATCATTAACCCGATGTTCTACAATAAAATCCGCTACGACTTGGCCTTTCATAGATTTCAATGGTTCATAGGCCAAGTCATATTCTATGAGTGCATAAGCCCACTTACCAATTCTACCACTCATAATTGGGTTATACAACATGTATTTGATTACATCGGCTTGACCAGAAACAGTGCAATGACTAGACAGTAAATAACATCTACATTTGGTGCATGCATAAAACAAGCATAAGCATAACTTTTCAATAAAAGTGTACCTTGTTTCAGCATCCACCAACCTTCGGCTTAGATATGTCACCACATGCTCCTTCCCCTCAGTTTCTTGTGTCAGAACAGCCCCAATAACCTTGTCTTCAGCTGCAATGTATAATCTGAATGGTGCTCCTACTTGTGGTGCTTTTAACACGGGAGCCGAAGACAAGTATTTTTTAATGAGATCAAATGCTTCCTGCTGCTCTGCCCCCCAAGTGAATTCAGCATCATTCTTAAGCCGAAGGATAGGGGTGAAGGCATCAATCTTCCCGGCTAGGTTAGAAATAAACCTTCGTAAATAATTCACCTTGCCGAGAAACCTCTGCACTTCGACCTTACAAGTCGGAGGCCCCACATTCCGAATAGACTTGATTCGGTCAGGGTCTATTTCTATACCATGTTCATGGATGACAAATCCTAAAAACTTACCAGCCGACACTCCAAAAGCACATTTACGTGGGTTCATTTTTAAACCATACCGACGCATTTTATCAAAGGCTTTGCGCAAATCAGCTATATGAGAACTAAACTTAGCCGATTTGACTACAATATCATCAATGTAGACTTCCACAGTGTTTCCTAACAACTCATGGAAGATCAGATTCATAGCCCTCTGATAAGTAGCACCAGCATTTTAAGACCGAATGTCATGACAACCCATTCAAATAAACCAATGAAGCCTGTACATATAAAGGCCGTTTTAGACGCATCTTCTTCGGCCATGAAAATCTGATTATATCCGGCATTACCATCAAGGAAGCTAATAATTCTATTTCCTGATGCATTATTGATTAATGTGTCGGCTATGGGCATGGGATATTCATCTTTAGGAGTTGCTTTATTTAAATTACGAAAATCAATGCATACTCTAAGTTTACCTGACTCCTTCTTCTCCACCGGCACAATATTGGAGACCCACTCTGCGTATCTGCAAGGTCTAATAAAATTAGCTTCTAGCAGCCGGTGGATTTCGTCCTTGATTCATGGGAGAAGATCTGGATGAAATGTTCTAGCTTTCTGCTTGAAAGGTCTGAAACCAGACTTAATGGGCAGCCGATGTTCGACAATCTCTCGGCTTAGTCCAGGCATTTCAGTGTAATTCCAAGCAAAACAATCTGAATATTCCTTCAATAGACCGATCATCTCATTTCTAGAATCGGTCTCCAGGGTCTTGTTTACAAAAGTCGGCCTTGGAGTTTTACCATTTCCTATGTCAATCTCCTCCAAAGGATCAGCCGATGTAAACCCCTGTCCTAGTTTATCAAGATCTCTGAATTCCTCTATCATGTCCCCCACAGAGGAATCAGATGATCTTTGTGTGATGGCGGACTTTCCGGTCTCGGGGACCGGATCATCCGTAATACTATCTTTTCGCTGTGGTAAATGTTCGGTCTTAAAGTCCGAACTGTTCTGTGATAGACCAGACCATTCGGCTTTGAGGGCCGAATTGTCCGTGATCAAAGACTCATGAACTTTGTGTGTATTCATCGTTTAAACTCTATTTAGGATTCAGCCGATTCTCCATCGGCTCTAGCATTACAGGAATGAAACCTTTCTTATCTATACTTATGAACTGATAATCAGAAAAATCTACCCCTGTGAGACATGTAGCAGTCTCATAAGTCCAGAGTACAGGGGCATCGGCCACAGCGATGCAGGCCGATACATCAGCATGTACTTGTTCTACCTCATCGCCTACCCATTGTATTAGCATTTGATGTAATGTAGAAGGTATACATTGATTGGCATGAATCCAATCTCTGCCTAGAATTAAACTGTAATTCCCTTCTACATCAGCGACGAAGAATGCAGCAGCAAGGGTCTTAGTCCCGATGGTTAATTCAACGGACGTGACTCCCCTGGCTTTAATCGAACTATCCCCAACACCGCTGAGGGTCATGTTGGTTTTGACAAGTTCGTCATCTTGTTTACCTAATTTTCTGTATAATGAATAAGGCATTAGATTTACAGCCGCCCCTCCATCCACCAACATCTTAGCAATCGGTATTCCATCAATGTGACCGCGCACGAAGAGCGGCTTTAAATGATTTACCGATTCCTTTGGTTTAGTAAAGGCGGCTTCTTTAGGACCAAAATCAAACTGGGTAGCAACAGGTTCATTGTCGCCAATGATAGTACAATCGGAAGAAAATGTAATAATATTTACATCCATACCTGGGCGTTCTGGAGAAGCCTCGTAGTCGACCAGGTCTTCTCCTAGCAGGTCGTCCTCTTCCATTGATGTTGTCGTGTTGTTGGAGGCTTCCTGATGAACGGCGGACGGTCCGCACGCGGGGGCCGGACGGTCCGCACCTGGTGCAGGTCGTCCAGAGCCTTCCTGGTGAACGGCGGACGGTCCGCACGCGGGGGCCGGACGGTCCGCGCCTGGTGCAGGTTGACTTTCTATTTCTGTGGCTGTTTGTTTTTTTTCAATGGTCTTCGGTCTCCATTTCTTTTGCGGTGGCGGGTATAGTGGATGTGTGTCATTAAATGTCTTTTCCGCCTCCTTCTCCTGGCTCTCCTTTGCTCTTAGGCGCTGTAATTTTCTCTTTTGGGATCGTGTCAATCCCGCTGGGCACCATCGAGGCATGGAGTATTTTGGATCGGCTGTTTTGATGGTAGCCGTATCCTTTTCGGTTGTGTTGGCCGATTCGCCGAAAATCATCGGCCCTTTATTGTCTCCCTGTATGACAACATCTGCAGTGCCTATTTTGATGATGTCCTTTTTTGTTGTTCTTTGAGTTCCTACAGGCATATGCCCCCCTGCCGGATTGGTCGGCCTAGGAGGCCGAGTAGTCCGACAACCTTGTTGGACCTGTGCCTGGTGACTGGATTCAGCAGTGCTCAATCGGTCTTGCACTGGCGGTGCCAACCTATCAAAAACGGATGTTTGGGGTGCCCCCCAGGCGGGGTACTGTGGCATCCCAAATGGATATGGTGGCATGCCCCACATTTGATTTGGGACATATGGTGGAGGTAAGTATGTGTATGGATATGGCATAGATGGATAAGGAGGTGGAGGGGTCCATGTCGGCATGTTAGGTCTCAATTGTACAATAGGACCTTTCATTTCTTCCGATTGGTGATATGGTCCAATCGGACTGACCTGACGTTGCTCATGAATGGGTGAGCGGGGTCGCTTCGGTGGCCGGTCACTGGGGCCAGCCTTCTTTTTCACATATTTAGACAACAATTGATCGAAAGTCGGGCCAGGCTTGATCAGCCGACCAGCTGCTTTAAATGTATTTGTTTTCCACGTACCTATCTCTGGTCGTCGTGGTTTGAAGGTACGTGGTCGCTGCGAGTCCTGAGCATGGCCGGACCGTCCGCCGGAGCTCTCCGAACCGTCCGGTGGGGTCCCAGACCGTCCGCGCCTACGTGCCGGACCGTCCGGGATACGCAGCACGGGTTCCTGTATCTGTCTCCCTGTCTGCGCTTGCCCCCCAGTACTGGAGGTTGTGATGGTCACCTTTAGGGTCTCCCCTCCATCGGGAGTCTTCTTGGCTACCACTTTCCTGCAAGAAACCTTATGATCCTCATCGGCCTTTTTAGAATTGCCGATGATTGCCTCTTTGCCTTTGCCTTTATCGGCCGTGTTTGGCCGAACCAGGACTTTCTTGCCCTCAAAGTCGATCACGTTCATTGGAAAGGGCTCTGTATCCACCTGCATTTCCTGAAATTTCAATCGTCCCTCATTAATGGCCGATTGAATCTGTCGTCAGAATACATTACAATCATTAGTGGCATGATAAAATGAGTTATGCCACTTGCAGTATGCACGACGTTTTAGCTCGTCGGCGGATGGAACAGTGTGATTTATTTTAATATTGCCATTTTTGAGTAGTTCGTCAAATATTTTATCACATTTACCAACATTAAACGTAAACTTAACCTCCTCTTGCCGTTTCTTTTGAACCGGCTGCAAGGAGGAACAAGCCGAAGATTTGGCCTGTTTTGGCCAAACCATTTCAGCAGCATACACTTCTGCTGATTCGTCATCTGAGCTACTTTGGTCGCATTCTACTATATGTACGTTGTGACGCATTGTTTTAGCAGTTTCTTTGCTCCGGCTTTCGCAAGCCAAAGCCCTCTGGTGTAACTGTGCTAGTGTAAAAAATTGGATGCCTTCTAATCTCTCTTTTAAATAATATCATAGACCGTTAAAGGCTAATCCTACTAGCTGTTTTTCTGCTAAATGAATTTGAAAGCATCGGTTTCTTGTATCGCGGAATCTCCGGATGTAATCATTAACCGATTCGTCTTTTGTCTGTCGCAATGACACTAAATCTACCAAATCCAATTCATAATCACCGGAGAAAAAATGATCATGAAATTTTTGTTCTAGATCCCCCCATGATGAAATGGAATTAGGAGGTAAAGTGGCATACCATGCAAACGCGGTTCCTGTTAGCGATAATGAAAATAAACGCACACAAAATGCCTCTGTGTCTGCCAATTCTCCCAATTGTGCTAAGAACTGGCCTATATGTTCGCGCGTGTTTTTCCCTTGATCACCCGAAAATTTCGCGAATTCGGGTATTCTAGTTCCCTGTGGGTACGGGTGGTGATCAAATCGGCTGTCATAAGGTTTCCGATATGATTGCCCCCCAGGGACCATGCTTACTCCGAGCTTATCTCGGAACGCCCCGGCTATTTCTTCCCTCACTATATCAATGGCAGCCGGTGCAAGACCACCGGCTCTCTGGTCAAACATAGGTGGAGTTGGTTGCATATTAGTATGTTGTCGTTCCCCCCATTGGTTTGAGCTACGTGGTGCATTCCCATTTGCCCTATATGGCTCATAGGTTTGATCGTTTCTTTCCGGCCTTTTAGGTGGGGCCGGAAAGCTTTCCTGGGCTCTGGATCCTGAATTAATGGGCTGGTGCATTGCATAATGTGATGGGAAGTGTTGCTGGGACGGGCGAGGATTCAGGTAATAATCCTCCTCAAAAGACTCATGCGCAGACTGTCTGGATATGTACCCGGACCGTCCGTGGTCATATGCGGACCGTCCGTCATTGTATGCGGACCATCCGTCTGGGTAATTTGGGTTCTGTGTCATATGTGGTGGCTCGGGCGCATATCTAGGTAACTCATTAAAAATAGGCCCAACTGCTGTTGGCCCGGACGGTCCGCGCTCACGTGCGGACGGTCCGGGCATGTGCAGAACGGCTGGTTTGCTGCCGATTTGCGGTTGCTTAGGGTATGTGTCCATCGGCATCCCATAAAGGGGTTGTGACTGGTCGTGACAACATGTAGCCGATGTGTTACGCGCGTTATCTCCTAACTCAACCTCATGCGAAGGAAAATTTGCGGTACTAGATTTATCGAATGCACGTACTAGTCTCTTAAGATCGCTTTGCATACCCCCTATGATGTTCTGCATTTGTTCACGCTGATCTTCTACATAATTTCTAAGAGATTGCAGATCGTTGGTATTACTTACATTAGGGATATCTGGCGTGGGTTGGAGCGAAGCCGGATCCGTCGCCCGATGTCGGACGACCTTGTTGTTCCTGTCCACTTTGAAGTTGGCCAAGAACTTTGCTTTCGCCTCCTGGATCATCCGCTCCTTATGCTCCTCAAACTGGAGCTGCTCGTCAGCTGGCAAGGTTTCCCAAGTCGGCTCTATGATGTTGCTTAGAGAAATATCAGAGCTATCCTTTGAACCGGCCATTGAGGGCCGATCTGATGAGCTTAGATGTGTTTTCCCCAGCGGAGTCGCCAAAAAGTATGTTGACGCCTTTTTGGAGTGCCAAACACTCAACAAGAACCGTGGCGGTGCCTTCTGCACAGGGGCGGACGGTCCGCGCGCAGGGGCCGGACGGTCCGCGGCCTGGTGCGAGGCGTGGTGGTGCTCTCTGCGCAAGGGCGGACTGTCCGCGGCCTGGGGCCGGACGGTCCGCGGCCTGGTGCGTGGCTAGGGCTCCTGCCTGACGGCCGGACGGTCCGCGCCCTGGGGCCGGACGGTCCGCGCGTACGCAGGGACGGCGGAAGATCGCCGACGGCGCCTGGATCTCGCTCCCGGGAGGGACCCCGTCGGGGAGTAAAGATCCTAGGTGGTGTCTAGGCTCGGGTAGACCGACCTAGACTCCTCTAATCGACGTAGAGTCGAGGAGAGGCGGAGAATTTGGGGATTGGAAGGCTAAACTAGGGCTAAACTAGAACTACTCCTAAGATAAAATGTGAAATAGAAGTTGTATTGATTCGATTGTTGATTACAAATCGGCCGTAGACCTCTCTTTATATAGAGGAGGGGGGCTGGACCCTTTACACGACTGGATTCCAGGTTAATTCCGCAAATCTAGCCAACAAACATAGCACAAAACTCGGAACCCTAAACTACTCTGCGCATGCGTGGACCGTCCGGCCCACAGGCGCGGACTGTCCGGACCGCGGACCGTCCGGCCTCAGGGCCGGACCGTCCGGCCGCTCAATATGGTGCTCAACAAAGGGAAAACCTATCTCCTCTCTATCCTCGTCCTCCCAGCTCAATACAGCCATAGGAGCTCTCCGGCACCCGCCCCGCTGTAGATCCAAATCAGGTGGACCTCCTCTCGTCATGGTTAGAGAGAAGAGCGAGGACGAGGGAGACATTGATGGCGGCGAAGATCGAGAGGATGAAAAACCCTAGACACGAGTATGCATTACGGAGGAAGAAAAGTCTATGACGTGTTGGACGAACCTGTACCAACTGTGGAGACAAACGGAGCACACGAGGAGAGAGGACACACGGCCGTTGGTCCCCGGCGTCGCCCTCACCCTCGCTGGGGACGCCAGACCGTTTGAGAGGCCCTTCTAGGAGACAACGGAGGCGAGCTATTCATACATTTGTTTTACTGGAAGGTTCCAAACGCAAACAGACAGAGAAGAAATCACGTCCGTTGATCAAACATCGTGCGCACGTTTTTTTCCAGCCGACGTGGACGCACGGACGAGAGTGTTTGCGTCCCGCTTTGTATAGTAGTAAAGTAATAATGGGGAATAGTTGGAGGTGTCCTCATGCACAGTATCCTCCTCCATCCATTATTGAAAATAAAAAAAATTACGTTTTGGATGCTTGTTGCTGCTCATTTCAATGTATCCATCGATAGTAGAAAATAAAAATTGCATCTGTATGTTTGGTGCCGCTCATTTCAATGTATCTACCTACCGTTGAAACAAAAAAATGCATCTTGGATGCGATGCTGCCCATTTCAATGTATGGAGCCAGTCGATGCGACTAGGTGAGTCAAGATGCTTAGGACCCTGTTTTGTAGGTCAACATAGAACGGTCGACTCATTTTCAGCAACAAGCTCAATGTACATCCCTTCAATTGCTTTGATTCGTACACCAATGCAACATTGCATGAAGAAAAATGATGCTTATGATACACAAATATGATGCATGAGTGAGGCAGGAGTACTTAGACATAGCTTGGAAGTAGGGACAACAAAGCAACATTGCTACTTAGGGTGCTGGTCAACTGATACAGATTGTTCATCTAAGACACTGGACCATCCATATCCATATGAACTAACTAGATCATGGAGTGTGTCTTGAGTATGTTTGTGTTAAATTGGAGGTTTAATGATTATCGGGTTTCAATTATCTTTTGTAGGTGCTTTTGTGTGATCCTAAGGTCTTTGGTGGAACAAGCCACACAAAATTTCTATAGTTGGGTTTCTTCTAGCATATTTTCATGTGTGTTGGCATAATGGAGATGTCGAAGTTCAATTTTGGGCTTGCCAAGATTGGATCGATTCAAAGCTTGGTGCAAGTCTTGTCCTAGAGTGTTCCTAGAGGCCTTTAGAGCAAATCTAGTAAGGTATGTTGGTGGGGTGATGCTTGTGTGGAGCTTTATGCCATCAATGGCTATTCTTTCCTAGGTAGGTGTTTTCTAGGGGTTACAATGATCCTTAAGGATTCAATGGAGAGGGTTAGATTAAACATACCACTCCATAAGCAAGATATCATTAAGGTGATCTAGGTTCATAGAGAGATCTAACTGAAATTATTCTTGCCTCCTACTCCCTACCTTCAATCAGAACTACCCTCAATGCAAGGAAGAAGAGCATTCTTTGCTCTCCCTTAGAAATGGGTGGCACATAGGGATGGTGCTAGGCCTAAGGGATGTTTTTTACCTTCTCCTTGATTTTCTTTCTCTTCTCCTTTCCCCTTATTCCTCCTACTCTTGAGTTTTTGGTGTTCTTGGGTGGGAGAGAGAAGGTAAGAGAGATAGAGTTGGAAGTGTGGGTGTTGACTAACATGTGAGCCTAGTGAGGGTGAGAGCTGGATAGCTCAACTATGTAAGTGTGATGTTCTAGCAAATTGTCTAATATCCCTACTAGACTTAGAGTATGACTTTGATTGACTACAATTAGTTTGTCACAATAATTGTTGTATTGTCTTGTAATCCACCACTGCACATGAATGTCAGACTTCTCAATACTTAAAATCTAGTTTTACATATAGACTCTTTTACGATGCAATGTTCATGATGATGATGATGCTTAACAAGAAAGGCATGTTGACTTGTTGAGTCGTGAAAGATCCTCACCTTACATAGAAACACGTCCAAAAATTCTTATAGAGGATGATTATAGGCAGCAATATAAATTGTTGGTGGCAGCTTCAGCTGATCTATCCACCACATCACATGAATAACCTCTCTCTCTTAATCACTCAAATTCATTGGATAATATTATTTAGATCTCTCGCTTTCAGCCTGCCTTCGCTCTCGCCTTGCCCCTTCACTCGCATGGCCGCTGTTGATCCCTCCTCACCCGGGACTCCGGGAGGTGGCATTACTTCTAGTTAAAAGTTACACGGGAATGCTGCCCGGAGAGCGTTTCACGCGAGGTCATCCGCTTAAGCAGCGACGCTTGTGTGTGCGGTATAGTGGGCCCGTTTAGCTGTTGCTCGACGTGGGTGTGGGCCCACAGTGGGGACGACGGCACGACGCACCAGTGACCCATCTCCTCTCAGGTCGTCCCGTCCACGCTCGTCTGCGACGGACGGCGCGGGCGGTCGGATCTACGACGGAGCGACGGCGGCCAAGGACGGCACGTGGGTTGTGCCTGGCGCTTCGCCGTTAGCCGCGTGGATCTCGGTTGCGACACAGCCCCATACGGCAACGCGGATCTCGGCTGCGACACGGCTCCCAACGGTAGCGCGCTGGCGTCCGCGCGCGAGGACGGTCGTCGTGGTTGTCGGGAGAGGGGATGGCTTCGTCCACAGCTGTCGGGCGTGCGTGGTGCCACAACCTGGACGGCTCGGATCAGATCTGCGACGAACGGCACGGGCGACCGGATCTACGACGGAGCGACGCGGGCCAAGGACGGTGCGTGGGTTGCGGCCGGTGCTTCGCCGTTAGCCACGTCGGTGCTCTCCTCTTCTGTGCCTCTTCTGTGGATCTCGACGTACGCCGTTGTGCTCCGCGGTGCCTGTTCCCATAGCGTTAGGTGAGGGTTAGTCACCGGATTCTAAAATCCCACAAATCCGCGCACCCTTGCCTCGATGCGTGCTCTGCATCCGTCCCGTTGCCTCTGCTTTTCCAACAGCGTCGGCTCGCTGTGTTTCTGTCCTTCGCCATAGCGCCCATGCCACTGCTTTTTACTACATATATGGAGCACCTTCGCTCGTGTCTTACTTCTAGTTAAAAGTTACACGGGAATGCTGCCCAGAGAGCGTTTCACGCGAGGTCATCCGCTTAAGCAGCGACACGTGTGTGTGTGGTACAGTGGGCCCGTTTAGCTATTGCTCGGCGTGGGTGTGGGCTCGCAGTGGGGACGACGGCACGATGCACCAGTGACCTGTCTCCTCTCAGGTCGTCCCGTCCACGCTCGTCTGTGACGGACGGCGTGGGCGGCCGGATCTGCGACGGAGCGATGACGGCCAGGGACGGCGCGTGGGTTGCGCTCGGCGCTTCACCGTTAGCTGCGTGGATCTCGGTTGCGACACAGCCCCATACGGCAACGTGGATCTCGGCTGCGACACAGCTCCCAACGGCAGCGCGCTGGCGTCCGCACGTGAGGACGACCGTCATGGCTATCGGGAGAGGGGATGGCTTCGTCCGCAGCTGCCGGGCGTGCATGGTGCCGCGATCTGGACGGCTCGGATCGGATCTACAACGAATGGCGTGGGCGACCGGATCTGCGACGGAGCGACGCGGGCCAAGGGACGGCGCGTGGGTTGCGGCCGGCGCTTCGCCATTAGCCAGGTCGGTGCTCTCCTCTTCTGTGCCTCTTCTGTGGATCTCGACGTACGCCGCTGTGCTCCGTGGTGCTTGTGCCCATAGCGTTAGGTGAGGTTTAGTCACCAGATTCTAAAATCCCACAAATCCGCGCACTGCCTTACCTCGATGCGTGCTCCGCATCTGTCCCGTCGCCTCTGCTTTTCCAATAGTGCCGGCTCGCTGTGCTTCTGTCCTTCGCCATAGCGCCCATGCCGCTGCTTTTTACTACATATATGGAGCACCTTCGCTCATGTCTTCCTCTTTCCCTCGGCCTGGTATCCGGCGGAAGCGCCTTTCTCCTCCTTGACTCCGTCACCGTCGTCCGTTCCTTTCTTCGGATCCTAATTTCTCTTGCGTCGATTCCTGCTCATCTCTTCATTGGATCCGTGTGCATTGGCTCATAGTGTTTGTTGTTCTCGTAGATCTGCTACGTAGCAGAAGGGTAGACATGCACAGATCCTCTGGCTGTCCTGTCGGTCTCTTCTACAGCTGTTCCAGGTGAGCCAGTCCTTCCACCATTCCTCTTTTTGTTATCTTGATTTGGTGTCGTGATTCATTTGGTCCTACACGTTTTAGCGCTACTTTCTATTCTGTTTGCATGCATAGATGGTTGTTTCCCATTTCACTAAGAAGTCTATCTGCATTAGAAAAGGAAAATGCCAAGTGTCAACGACAGCATAAAAAGAATACTAACATTGCAAAGTGGTTTCCAAGGTTGAGCTATTCTTTTAAATTTTAGACAAATGAAATGCTGCAAAATAGGTAATGTTCAAAATGTGACCTCATTACAGAAACGAATAAATCCCATCCACTGGTCCATTGTTATCACCTTGTAGTCATTTTGGTACTGAAACACATTTCAAATATAGCATGTCAATTAAGCACCGAGCCTCAATGAAGAAAGCATGAACAAAACCACAGAAGAAAAGTATAATCCATTACCATGAGGTAATTATTAAGCTTGTCAACCTGAGGGCGGAACTGCAAGCCTAATACTAGATTCAGCAACTCACAAGCAGCTGGTATTTCTATACATTTCTTCTTATCCTCTAAGGAAAGATAATCATTGTGAAAATTCACAGAAATAGCAGTCATCTTAATCACTTTGCTTTGGAGCGTTATAATTTACAATAGAAACCAACCATACCTGTGAGGCAATAACGAAATGCATATATGTAGAAATCCTGGAAATTGGATGGCCTTGTAACCTGGATTTATAAACATATGAAAGTGGTCAGCAAGGTTACACAACAAAAAAATATCAACAATTAATGATAGCTCATTGTCCATTACAGTCACAAGGTGGCAATATATCATGATATATCTGTTAGATGGAAGTTCTTCACTCCATAAATTAAATCTCTGATATGCATGGCTCACTTGAACATAAGATAATATTTGGGGAGACAGAATCACCTCTTGGACCAGTTCTAGAAATGCTTTCTTCAGTTTATTAATACTGTCAGCTCGAAGAGCTTTCAAGCCAGTTCTCCATTCATCCTGATAACATAAAAACATGTATTAGTCAACACTTGAAAGCATAGAACAATTTTTTACTATTAGAACTAAAGCAGGTTCTTCATTGAACACTTGAATAGTAGTATGTAATGCATACCAAGGTAAAATAACCTTGCTTATCACAGCATGTGCCTCTTCTATGGATCTCGTCATACGCCGCTGTGCTCCGCGGTGCCTGTGCCCATAGCATGTGCCTTACCTATGAGGGCCCTGATTTACACCTGCATTATCAAAAGAAATAGGGTCTGTTTCTGATACACCTGCATGTATATTATCTCATTCATGGTATTCTTGGAAAAAGAACAAGGGAATGAAAAGAAAAACAGAGATAAGATATGACACACTCAAATAATTCAAGTAGACTTTTTAGATTAGGTGTGGTCGTGTGGCGCTTCCTTAGCTGTCATTATGTCGCACATCAATTTCTTGGAACTGTACTTTTTTGGGGAGAGACAGAGTTATCTAGGCTATCGCCATGCCTAAGATTAAGTTAGAAAAATATGGCTTGACCAACATATTAGAATACAAATTAGCTTATGTGGCTTTACAAATGTGGCTTTCTCAACTGGGTCACCAATTGTCCTAAACAAATGATGGACCATAGACCGAATCCTACGCTCTAAAATCTTTGGTGGATCAGATTGACTAACATGCAATACCTAGGAACTCATATTACAAGACATTTGTACGTACTTCTGTTCTCAGAGTCTGTAGACACTTTAGAATCAGCGTGCTTGTAGCTTACTCATCGGTTCTATTGCCGCTCTTGCTACCTTCTTTCTCGTAGAGACACAACTGCATTACCTTCCCTTCCATACGACCACGACCCTGTTAGTTTTGCATCCATGTTTTTGTGTGCACTGCCAATGATGGATGGGGGCACACGTGAGAGCATGGCATGCTGCCGTCAAAGCCCGAGTGCTCAGCGTTCTGCGGTTTTGTGAGGTATGTACTGGTATAGCTACCTTCTTTAGGTTTAATATGGCCCCTGGTTATGCCAGTCTAGCTCTTTCCCTTTCGCCTACACAAACATAGAACTGTTTTGTCTTCGAACAGCTACTGTCGAGCACATTAGCTGGCTTCCCAGCGTTTCACGGGACCTCCTCCTCTTCCCGCCAACTGCCTACTTTCTCGCAGAGATATGCCTGTGGTATCTCCCCTTCCATACGAACCTGTTAGTTTGGCATTCCTGTTGTTGTGTGTGCTGCTGCTAATGGATGGGGGCACATGTGAGAACATGGCGTGTTGCTGTCGAAACCCCATTGCCCTACGTTCTGCAATTTCGCAAAGTCTGCACTACTATTATGTGTTCTTTGAGTTGAATATAGCCTTTGTTTAAGGCAATCCATCTCTTTCCCTTTTGCATAGACAACCAAACATTCATTATGTCTTTGAACAGCTACTATCGAACACATGAACACACTTGATTAGCCATCCACTTCGGCACCGGCACATGCGTCGCGTTATGCAATTTCATTGCGTCCTCAGCAGGTTCGTCAAAAGTGGCCAGGTTAGTGACTGTCAAGCTTTTGATGCTGCTTGTATCTACTACAACTCTATGCTCATACTAAGATGCGTGTGCATGCCGTTTGTAGGCGACAAGTCCTTACTCGACTTTCCTACGACGGTTGCCACTGCTAACAGACACCATCGCAAACAGAGAATGCGTCGTACGCTTGCGTCTGCTAAACGAGCATGTGCCAACAATGGTTTTTCCCTGCCACATGTCTTTTCCAAAATAATCTTTTGGTTTGATATCTGGTGCGCGTTAAAGAAAGCCTATGAAATTCTGCTCGCCTTCCTGCTTATAGTTAGCACGGATGCAGCCTCACCGCCTCTTGAGCGATCATACATCGAGCTGCTTAAAGGTACTTGTGTACCACCTAGATTATTTTCTCTACATGTTCCTAAAGTAATCCATGCAGCGTTTACACATATTTGTCTGTAGAGACCTACAAAGATCGCTCATACTATGGTGGCCCATCGAACAAGTGCCCACATTGTGGCACCGTTTTCTGGTTTTAGGAACGGGTCAAAAGTGTGTCTGCTGTTGCGCAGCGCAGGCTTGTGTACAACCTTTGTTGCAGAGGAGGCAAGATTGTTTTGGAGCCTTACAAATGTCCATCGGCAGCCTTATGTGACCTGCTGCGATTCGATGGTGATAGTCGTGCCAGAAGGTTCCTTAGGCAAATTCGCTCATACAATTCCCTTTTCGCGTTTACCTCACTAGGTGCCATCATTGGTAGATCGATAAATAACTGTCACACCCGGTTTTTAGAAGGTAAACCGAATGCGAACCATGTACGTGCCAGGATCAGTTATTCACGTACACAGCAGTTACATAACATGGACATCATCACACAGTGCTCAAATAGTATTAAAAGGGGAAATAATAGTCGATTACATCATACGTCTGAGACGTCCATATAGTTCTTACAATAAATCAAAGTGCGGAAAAGAAACGTAGATAACACGGCCTTCACAGGCAGCCGACTGGGGGTTGCCGCTAACCCACGCCTAGAACTCGTCGTAGTCTTGGAACTCCTGGAAGTCTCCTTCCATAGCTTCATCTTCTCCTGAGCAGTGGTTGCAATGCTGACAACCTGGGGGGGGATTGGTGTGTAGAGCAAGGGTGAGTACACATCAACATACTCAGCAAGTATCCTGTTTGGCTGTAGTGGACTAGCTTTATGTGGGGATAAGTCAAGCAGTTGCTTTTAGTTGGTCAGGTTATTACTTACTAGTAGAAAGCCAGGTTTTAACATTAACCCAAGTTATTAGCCCAATGTATCCTTTCCAAACGGAAAGAATACCACTTACCAATACCATAATCATAACCAGAATCATCAATCTCATTGCCACCTGTACCAAAGTATCTCTGATCAAGTATCACTAATCTCTGGAGCTCCCTTGGCCGCTCATAACCGCGAGCACGGCTGATATATCAGTTTCATAACACTCTGCAGAGGTTGCGCACTTTACCCACAAGCCGTGATTCCCTCTTGCCTCGGGCTGATCAAACCCTTAAACACTACCAAGGTGAATAGGCAGGGTCTCACTACGTAGCCTTTACAAAGATTCCCCGGGGCTGTAGCCACCCGTTAGGTTTCCTAAATGTACCGCACTCCTCCCCAAGGGACAAATCAACCTTGGCAGAGCGAGCCGCATACACCGAGCCCCATTGACGGCACAACGGCTAAGCGAACTACACCCCGGTTCCTCCAATTATTCAGCTAAGGGCGTCCCATTCCACCCTCATGGTTGCACTGTTTTCCCGGGCGGTCATCCATTGAACAGGTCCTTACGGAGAGGCACTCGAGAAACCGCTCGAGTCCCCTTAAATGCCACAAGTATGATCATAAATAAGAAGGGAAAACAGCGTATCATAGATAATCACATCATGTTCATTGATTAGAGTTGAGCAATAGCATCAAACTAAGCAGTAATAATCCGACCCAAATAGGTAAACAAGGACATGGATAACAAAGGCTAGTCAATCCTTAGGTATAAATGTGTAATGCGGGAGGTGAATTAAAGAATGAATAGGACAGAGATAGGTCAAAGGACACTTGCCTCCACCAACCGACTGCTGCTCAGGGGCTTCTCCTGCGAATTCCTCGGGCTCTTCGACCGGATCGTTCTCTATGCGAGCGCAAACATACATACATCCACATATTTAATACAAAAGAACAGTACACCATACAAGGGAACAAGTAAAGTGAGTATGCATCAAGTATGACATTCGGTATCGCATTTGTTATGGTTAGAAAGAAACGGGGAAAGGGTCTCGCAGGGGGTTAAAATCTATGCACTAATGATCAGTTACAATTGGTTCTTAACAAAAGAATTCTGTTATATATATATACTAATGGAAACCTAATCATTTTTAGTTGATCAACATTGCACGGGATAAACAATTAACTACGTGAATCAATAGCATAACGGAATTTTAAATTAAACTTCCTATTTTCCATAGCATAAACAATGATCAGTCTACCTACAATAAAGTAATTATGATCACAGAAAGTAAATAAAATAAAATAAAAAAATAATAAAAAAAAACAGAGGGGGGGGGCGGTTGAACCGGCCCTAGGGCGGTTGAACCGGCCCTGGGCTGGGCGGCCGAGCTGGGGCGGGCGCGCGGGGGAGGGCGGCCGAGCTGGGGTCGGGGCGGCGGTGGGAGAGAGAGAGAGAAAATGAGAGGGAGAGGGAGAGGGTTAGGGGAAAAAGGGGAGGATGGGGGGGGGGGGCGGCTGGGCCTTGCCAAGGCCCAAGAGGGGGCGCCAGGGGCGGCTGGGCCGGCCGGGGTCGGCCCACGGCGCGGGAGAGAGAGAAAAAGAGGAGAGAGAAAGAGAGAGAAAGAAAAAAAGAAAAGATTATTTCCCCGTTTTCGAAATCCGATCTTTCTAGATGAATGCATTTGCACTTTCAAACAATCAAAAAAATGCAAGGTTCGGCATGGTGCATCAAACAACACAAAGTATTTTTAGAGTTTTTCTTACACGGGAAATCCAAACCGAATCCCGCTAAAACTTTGGAAAAGGTCAAGGTTTAGCGAGGGAAAAAGAAAAGGAAAAGGTAACGTCCGAATTTTGGCGAGTAAAGAAAAGAAAAAAAATTCAACTGCAAAATTCGGGGCGTTACAATAACGGTACCGCACCTTATGTTTTCAAAATCAATGGTGTCGTACACCATCGCATTGGCTCACTACTACCCAGTCATGGATTGTGACCACAGTTTGCGCAGCTTTACATATATGACACTGAACACGAGGTGCAAAATAGGTTTGGCATGTTTGAGAACGAGCCTGATGTCCATGATCGTCCGGATCCAGAGGTGGCCCGTTTATTACATAACATGCTAGATGAGCATAACAAGCTGGTCGCGGCATTTCGCTTTGCTAAAGAACGTTTAGATGAAGAAGGCGACCAAAAGGTGACGTTGCGATTGTTAGGCTGTAACACATGTCATGACGCACAATACAACTTATCGGCCAATGGTGAGCTCGCTGCTGTAATAGTGGGTGATTGCTTACCTTCACAATACAAGTATGATGTCCTCGTGCACGCTAGAGAGGGTGGGCTCAAACATGTTTCGTGCTTGCACCCGTCCTACATGGCCCTGCAGTACCCGCTGCTTTTCCCTTACGGTGATCGTGGATATCACCATGGAATAAAATACACTGACGTGGGAGAAGGCGATACCACATGCCGCAAGTATGTTACGATGCTTGAATTTGTTAGACATCGTTCACACTATAGGCTCAACGAACCGAACCCATTCACTTGCTATGGTAGGCTGAGCAACTAGCTAGCTATCGATGCGTATTCTACGATCAAGGCATCTCGATTGCAATTCATAGCAGACCACCAAAAAGAATTGCGTTGTGAATCCGTACAGGGGATAACCGACACCATTGGCAGGGGTCTCACCAGTGCAGATTCAGTTGGTGGAAGAGTGATCGTGCCTGCATCTTTATGGGTGGTCGAAGGTACCATGTAATGAACTACCAAGACGCGATGGCCATCTGCAGAGTATACGGCCCGCCAGATCTCTTCGTCACCTTCACATGCAACCCTAAATGGAAGGAGATAGTCGATGTGCTTCGCTTCGAGCCTGGTCAGCAGGCATGCGATCGTTCCGATATCGTTGTAAGGGTCTTCCATATGAAGGTCGATGAATTCATAGCAGACATTAGAGAAAATAATTTTTTTGGTCCTATCCGTGCTGGTGAGCTTCATCTTAACTTGACACATTGAGTGGTCCCTTAATATTGCTTTGCATGCTCTCATCTGTAGCCTTTCCGATGCAGTGATTGTAATACCCACTTTGTAAGAAAAAAAAATCTAAGAGGAGAAATTATATTCCTTTGCATATATGGGTGTCATCCCTATTTATCATTTCATGTGGGCACCTCACTTACACCAATAAATAATCAACAAAAGACACCAACTAAATTATGCATCATGCTGGTATTTTCTTTTGTGTGCACATTGTGAAAAAATAAAATAATAATGTGACAAGAAATATATTAAAGTCCAAAGTGGAACTTAAAATCCAAAAGGAATTGTAGAATTTAGAAAAGAGAAGAAAATAAGAATTTTGTGGATAAAAATAAGTAAATAAAAATATATTATTCCTCCACTAGAAGCTTGAATTTGTATACTTGACTCAATGGTGGAATTCGTATTCAAAATTTAAATTTATATTCAAAATAGTTAAGAATAAATAGGAAAACAAATCAGGAATTATAAAAAAAAACATTACCTGCGTTGGGTCGTATTCCCCTAGCTTGGCCCAGAACAAACCTATTTCCCCGCAGCCCACTACAACAGTCGGCGCCGACATGTGGCCTCGCTTGGCCAGTCAACCGCGCCATGTCACTGCCTGGTGGGCCCCAAATCGCCAGCTCCTTATCTGCCTGCCCGAGATGAACAACGCCAGCCGCCGCGAGAAACCAGGGCGTGATCCGCTTCCACCGGCCGACTCCTTCCCCATAAAATCCATGGATTGCGGCGCCGCCCTCCTGAGCTGACCCCTCCTCGCCTCATCGTTCCGATAAGGCGATGTCCAGACCTCAAACGACTCACTCCGAGGCGATTCATGGCTTGTGGCGGGTGAACGAGAGCGAGGAACGTGTGTTGGGGTCGGAGTTGTGCGGCGCGGGCGTTCGAATTCCAGTGGGGAAGCCTGGAGCTTGGCGTGTGGCGGCATGGCGCCCTCCTGGGTACTGCCGAGATGACCGCCTGGGTTCTTGGTACCCTGTGATGGGATCAGCGTGCCTAGGTGCCTCGGTACTCTACGAGATTCTTCGCCGGTGGTCGATTTTGTCTCTGTGCCGCCGTTGACATGGGTAGTACTGGGGAGACTTCATGGCACGGTAAGTTGGCCACCCTCTGGATCACCGAGCTCTCTGCTATACATTTATCCTGTGCGCGCTAAGAATAAGGCTTCGGCGGGCGGTGTTTGGCATGCTCGGTGTGCATGAGCGCCGCTATGCGCGCTGTGCGCCGCCCTGGCTGGCACCGGAGGGAGAGAGAGGAAGAAGGGTGTTGGCCATTGATGTTAGGATTGGTGGGGCCTACGCCGGTGAAATCTCCTGCCGAGTTGTGCAGTGCGCCACCATGGGGGGGCTGTTGGCTGTAGCTCCGTCAAGCTCGGGTCACAGTGAGAAGAGAGAGAGTGTCGAGGGAAGAAGAAATGGCCCTGGCCGTTGGATCATAATCAGGCACAGTGAAATCAGATGGTGGGCGCTCTGTACAGGGGATTGCATAGCAAGCGTTGATCCGTGGATGGACGGATGGGGTTAGATCACGCGTTAATAAAACCTAGACCGTAGATGTGAGATCCAGTGGTGTAGAATCAGATCTGTGATTCATTAAATCCAAATCGTCGATCTTGGATCGAACGGCTTCAGTCGCGTACCGGTTCATTATATGGGCCGATCTAATCTAGGCCGTTCACGCTTGATCGGACGGCTGGGGACCGAGGATACCCTTTCGGCCAGTCAATTTAACAAAAGAACCCCTCAGTTTTTAGCGTATCAACCCGCAGTCCTGTGCTCAGCACTCTGTGTCTTAGAAAGTCTTGCACCGGGACCCCTGAACTTCAGCCTAATTGAGGCCCAGTCCAGGACCTTATAAAACCAGAGAAAATAATTTATAAATGGGTTTTTAATAGGAAAATAATTGCTAGAACTTCAATAAATCATAGGAAATGCATATGAACTCCAAATTACTTCATTCCACTTCCTAAAATTTTGTATTTTTATTCTCTATCACCTAGAACCTCTGTTTTGTCATGAAAACAGTAAGAAATTTATTTCTCACTTAATCCTATTTAAAACACATAAAACCTTTGAAAATCCATAACTTAAATTCTATGACTCCAAAAATTATGATTCCTGTTCCTAGGATTTTATTTTAATGTGTAGATTATTACTGTGTATTTAGTTTATATGTTTGGTGTGATGTTAATTTTTCCCTATGTATTGTGCTTGTTTGTATTGTGGCGAGTAGAAGAGCCCGTGACCGAGGATCCTGGTGAGCAGCAGGTTGAAGTAGCTGAGCAGGAGCTCATTGAAGGCAAGTTGTGCCCTTGACCACTTTTTACCCAATAATGTTCTTTAATATCACTTATTCATGCATAGGTTAATTTTGATGGGACCCAATAGGTCACCCTAGATTGCTTATCTCATTACCTTGTTTACCCCTGATTCACTTGGGTAGTTTGCTATTGCTTTACCTGGTTTTGGGATAATCATTTATTACCTCTATGTTCCAATTCTTTTTGTTATTCTGTTCATGTTCATGTCAAGTTCATTAATGTTAATTGGAACATAGAGCTTAACTTGAGAACCACGTGCCACCACAAGGGAGGAATGGGACCCCTTGGCTGACTAATTAGGAAAGCTAGTGGAAGACTACCTTACCCGAAAGGGGCAAGGGCAGTAGGGGAGTGGTCAGTGTAGGGAGGTCCCTGGTTGATTTTGCTGCGATGGCGGTCAGCCAGGAACCCTGCATTGGAACTTCCTATAAACTGTAGCGGGTTTTCAGAAGCTAGTGGAACTTTGTAAAGGCCTCGTAGTGTTGCCCTGCCGCGCTTCCTAGGTAGAGGTGTATGGGATTCGCGACCCCTTGGCAGATGGGTAACATGACTTGTGGGTAAAGGGTACAACCTCTGCAGAGTGTAAAACTGGTATACTAGCCGAGCTCACGGTCACGAGCAGCTCAGGACTCTCTGATGTTTAAATTATGGAACTTAAATTCAATTTTGTCATTTGCATTGCATGGGTTTATTATTAATTTTGTTCTATTACTTTACTTATGGTTTGGTATTTACTTACACTTAGTAACTGCTAATAAAATTTTGACCAACTACTTAAAAGCAATGCTCAGCTCTAACCCCTATCATTGATTAGCCTTACACATCACATGAACTCACACCTTTGTGAGTTTATGTCCACTGGTTCCCCACAACTTGTTGAGCTATGATCATGTGTGAGCTCACCCTTGCTGTCTCATACCCCCCCACAGGAGAAGATCAGGTGGTTCAAGAGGAGCCGCTTAACACTGAGGAGTTCGATCTGATCTAGGTGGCGTTTCTCAGTTGACATTGGCGCCGACGATCCTTAGTTCGTTTTATCTTTATTATTTTATTTTGTAATAAGTCTTCCGCTATGTAATAAATACTCTGATGTTTTGTGACATTTATCTCTATACACTCTGTTATTATATATGTTGTCTTCTTGGCGCATGTATGAGATGCACCTGGCTTTGTTCCTTAAAGCCGGGTGTGACAGAAGTGGTATCAGAGGAAATGTTGACTGTAGGACGAAACCTAGATAGAAATGGACAGACCCTTCACTACTCACCTTATTCTGATTCATTCTATACTCATCTCATCTTGATCTTGTCTCACCTTTTGCTATTCTACTCTGATTGTTCTTACCTTTTCTGTTCTAAGACAAGATGGATTTCATACCCTGGAATCCTACATTTATGATTTTTTTAGAGATAAGAGACCTAAGAAAAAAAAATAAAACTATTTTCTCTATTAAAAAAAAATATATTGGTTGATTGTTCTGATGATTAATGCTTGATTTGCTTCTTTGATTGATTGAAACATTATAGTCGGGCATCTTAGCATGTACCACTATAAGGTGATGTGTTAGCTTTAGTTGGTGACACACTAAGCAACTTAGCTAATAAATCCCCCACAGTAACATTTCTCGTAGTTACTCGCCTTGTCTACAATTCTTCCTTCTTACCCTGTGTTTCTAACCTAGATGGACTACCCCTATAGTGTTAGAAGAGAGCACTATAGACGTGATGTCATAGTTAAGAAAGACAAAGGCAGTATATACACGATGCTAAGGGAACCGTAGAACTCACCAGTTCCAAAGGACGAAGATTTGAAGTTGAAGTTGCAGTAACTACCACTACCAGACGTGTGGCATTCTTCATAGATGAGGAGTTTGTTGGAAACAACATCCATGTGGTTAGAGATTTTTTCCGGATGTCTTTCCTAAAGAGTTACTGGGGATGCCACCAGATAGGGAAGATGAGTTTGTCGTTGATCTCTTACCTGAGACTGCTCCTATTTCAAAATGGTCATACAGGATATCCATAGAAGAACTAAAGGAACTTAAGAAGCAATTAACGGAATTACAAGAGGCTAGGTACATTCATTCGGGTTTTCACCTTGGGGAGCACCGGTGTTATTTGTACAGAAGAAAGATGGATCTCAACGGATGTGTGTGGATTATAGATCTCTTAATGATGTTACAGTGAAGAACAAGTATCCGTTGCCCCGTATTGAAGATTTATTTGATCAGATGAGAGGTGCAAGAGTATTTTCGAAGATTGATCTCCGATCGGGATACCATCAGATGAGGATTAGACCATCGGATATACCTAAGACGGCTTTTCTCGATTCGATATGGATTATATGAGTTTACTGTTATGTCGTTTGGATTAACCAATGCCCCAGCGTATTTTATGAACTTGATGAATAAGGTGTTTATGGAGTATTTGGACAGATTCGTCGTGGTATTCATCGACGATATTCTTATTTATTCTCAGAGTGATAGCGATCATGAGGAACGTCTGAGGATGGTGCTACAGAAGCTACGAGATAATCAGCTATATGCCAAGTTCAGCAAGTGCGAGTTTTGGATTGGCGAGGTGCCATTTCTTGGTCATATTATTTCTAATGGAGGAATTTCAGTGGATCCTGCTAAAGTTGAGGAGATAATGGAGTGGAGAGTACCCACTACAGTCACGGAGATTCGGAGTTTCTTGGGATTAGCAGGCTACTATCGAAGATTTATTGAAGGATTTTCTAAGATTGCCAAACCTATGACCTCGCTTTTGGAGAAAGGAAAAGAATTTAAGTGGGACGAGAAGTGTCAAGACAGCTTTGATCTATTGAAGAAGAGGTTGATGTCGCCACCAGTATTGGTTATGCCAGACCTACAGAAAGGATTTGATATCTATTGTGATGCATGTGGCCAAGGCTTAGGATGTGTGCTCATGCAGGAAGGTCATGTGATTGCATATGCTTCTCGTCAGTTGCGGAAACATGAGTTAAACTACCCCACACATGACTTGGAATTGGCAGCCGTTGTGCATGCGCTTAAGATTTGGAGACATTATATCATGGGGACCAAGTGCCAAGTATATACGGATCATAAGAGTTTGAAGTATATATTCACTCAGAAGGATCTCAACCTTAGGCAACACCATTGGTTGGAGCTTATTAAGGATTATGATTTGGAGATTCACTATCACCCGGGCAAGGCAAATTTGGTTGCCGATGCCTTGAGTCGCAAGGAGCATGTTCATTCAGCTATTGTTGCCCAGCTACCCGACGAGATGGTTGAGGACTTCAGGAGACTTAACCTGGGGATAGTTGCTCATACTGAAGGAGTCACTATTGATGTGGAACCTGCCTTGGAGCAAGAAATCCGCAAAGGTCAACTTGAGGATGCTAAAATAAAAGAGATTAAGGATCTGATTACTGAAGGTCGAGTTCCGGAATTTACGGAAGATGAGCAAGGCACTATATGGTTCAAGGACAGGATGTGTGTTCCTGATATTAAAAGCCTTCGAGAGACTATTTTAAAGGAGGCCCATGATTCGGACTATTCTATTCATCCTGGTAGTACTAAGATGTATCAGGATTGAAGCGAAAGTATTGGTGGTATGGATTAAAGAGAGATGTGGCTGCACATGTGGCTATGTGCGATTATGTCAAAGAGTTAAGGCTGAACATCAGAGGCCAGCTGGACTACTGCATCCACTGAAGATACCCGAGTGGAAATGGGAAGAGATTGGTATGGATTTCATTACTGGATTGCCTCGCACCCAGAAAGGATATGATGCTATATGGGTGATTGTGGATAGATTGACTAAAGTGGCTCACTTTATTCCTGTGAAGACTACTTATAAAGGTTCTCAGCTAGCAGAGTTATATATGGCTCGGATTGTGTGTTTACATGGAGTACCCAAGAAGATCGTGTCTGATCGAGGTTCGCAGTTTACCTCAAGGTTTTGGAGAAGCTTTCATGAGAACATGAGTACAAAGATGAATTTTAGTACAGCTTATCACCCTCAGACTGATGGACAGACTGAAAGGACTAATCAAGTATTGGAGGATATGTTGAGAGCATGTGCCCTTCAATATGGAGGAAGTTGGGATAAAAGTCTACCGTATGCTGAGTTCTCATATAATAATAGTTACCAGGCCAGTCTGAAGATGTCACCTTTTGAAGCTTTATATGGGAGGAAGTGCAGGACTCCTTTGTATTGGGATCAGACTGGAGAGAGACAGTTCTTTGGGCCTGAACTGATTCAAGAAGCAGAAGAACAAGTTCGTATAATTCGAGAGAATTTGAGGGTAGCTCAAACCAGGCAAAAGAGCTACGCAGATAATAGAAGGAGACCACTGGAATTTGAAGAAGGAGATCATGTGTACCTCAAGGTGTCACCACTTCGTGGAATGAGGAGATTTAAAGTCAAGGACAAATTGTCCCCTCGCTTCATTGGACTATTCTGAGTTTTTTTAGGCAAGTTGGAGAGATGGCCTATCAACTCGAGCTACCTGACAATCTATCTGATGTGCATAATGTACTCCACATGTCTCAACTTAAGAAATACCTCCGTGTCCCCGAGGAATAGTTACCAATGGAAGAGCTTAGTGTTCAGGGAGATTTGACTTACACGGAGCATCCGATCAAGATTCTTGACACTTTGGCTCAAGTTACAAGGTTATAAAGATGTGCAAAGTGCAATGGAGTCACCATGGAGAAGATGAAGCAACATGGGAAAGAGAAGAAGAGCTTCGCATAGATTTTCCCCACCTTTTCCCTAGATCTTCCTAAATCTCGAGGACGAGATTCTTTTTAAGGGGGTAGGATTTGTAATACCCACTTTGTAAGAAAAAAAAACTAAGAGGAGAAATTATATTCCTTTGCATATATGGGTGTCATCCCTATTTATCATTTCATGTGGGCACCTCACTTACACCAATAAATAATCAACAAAAGACACCAACTAAATTATGCATCATGCTGGTATTTTCTTTTGTGTGCACATTGTGACAAAATAAAATAATAATGTGACAAGAAATATATTAAAGTCCAAAGTGGAACTTAAAATCCAAAAGGAATTGTAGAATTTAGAAAAGAGAAGAAAATAAGAATTTTGTGGATAAAAATAAGTAAATAAAAATATATTATTCCTCCACTAGAAGCTTGAATTTGTATACTTGACTCAATGGTGGAATTCGTATTCAAAATTTAAATTTATATTCAAAATAGTTAAGAATAAATAGGAAAACAAATCAGGAATTATAAAAAAAACATTACCTGCGTTGGGTCGTATTCCCCTAGCTTGGCCCAGAACAAACCTATTTCCCCGCAGCCCACTACAACAGTCGGCGCCGACATGTGGCCCCGCTTGGCCAGTCAACCGCGCCATGTCACTGCCTGGTGGGCCCCAAATCGCCAGCTCCTTATCTGCCTGCCCGAGATGAACAACGCCAGCCGCCGCGAGAAACCAGGGCGTGATCCGCTTCCACCGGCCGACTCCTTCCCCATAAAATCCATGGATTGCGGCGCCCCCCTCCTGAGCTGACCCCTCCTCGCCTCATCGTTCCGATAAGGCGATGTCCAGACCTCAAACGACTCACTCCGAGGCGATTCATGGCTTGTGGCGGGTGAACGAGAGCGAGGAACGTGTGTTGGGGTCGGAGTTGTGCGGCGCGGGCGTTCGAATTCCAGTGGGGAAGCCTGGAGCTTGGCGTGTGGCGGCATGGCGCCCTCCTGGGTACTGCCGAGATGACCGCCTGGGTTCTTGGTACCCTGTGATGGGATCAGCGTGCCTAGGTGCCTCGGTACTCTACGAGATTCTTCGCCGGTGGTCGATTTTGTCTCCGTGCCGCCGTTGACATGGGTAGTACTGGGGAGACTTCATGGCACGGTAAGTTGGCCACCCTCTGGATCACCGAGCTCTCTGCTATACATTTATCCTGTGCGCGCTAAGAATAAGGCTTCGGCGGGCGGTGTTTGGCATGCTCGGTGTGCATGAGCGCCGCTATGAGCGCTGTGCGCCGCCCTGGCTGGCACCGGAGGGAGAGAGAGGAAGAAGGGTGTTGGCCATTGATGTTAGGATTGGTGGGGCCCACGCCGGTGAAATCTCCTGCCGAGTTGTGCAGTGCGCCACCATGGGGGGGGGCTGTTGGCTGTAGCTCCGTCGAGCTCGGGTCACAGTGAGAAGAGAGAGAGTGTCGAGGGAAGAAGAAATGGCCCTGGCCG
The DNA here is from genome assembly GCA_029449295.1 of Zea luxurians. Taxonomy (NCBI): domain Eukaryota; kingdom Viridiplantae; phylum Streptophyta; class Magnoliopsida; order Poales; family Poaceae; genus Zea; species Zea luxurians. The sequence goes on from JAOPSE010000181.1 coordinate 1,314,620, forward strand.
TTGGATCATAATCAGGCACAGTGAAATCAGATGGTGGGCGCTCTGTACAGGGGATTGCATAGCAAGCGTTGATCCGTGGATGGACGGATGGGGTTAGATCACGCGTTAATAAAACCTAGACCGTAGATGTGAGATCCAGTGGTGTAGAATCAGATCTGCGATTCATTAAATCCAAATCGTCGATCTTGGATCGAACGGCTTCAGTCGCGTACCGGTTCATTATATGGGCCGATCTAATCTAGGCCGTTCACGCTTGATCGGACGGCTGGGGACCGAGGATACCCTTTCGGCCAGTCAATTTAACAAAAGAACCCCTCAGTTTTTAGCGTATCAACCCGCAGTCCTGTGCTCAGCACTCTGTGTCTTAGAAAGTCTTGCACCGGGACCCCTGAACTTCAGCCTAATTGAGGCCCAGTCCAGGACCTTATAAAACCAGAGAAAATAATTTATAAATGGGGTTTTAATAGGAAAATAATTGCTAGAACTTCAATAAATCATAGGAAATGCATATGAACTCCAAATTACTTCATTCCACTTCCTAAAATTTTGTATTTTTATTCTCTATCACCTAGAACCTCTGTTTTGTCATGAAAACAGTAAGAAATTTATTTCTCACTTAATCCTATTTAAAACACATAAAACCTTTGAAAATCCATAACTTAAATTCTATGACTCCAAAAATTATGATTCCTGTTCCTAGGATTTTATTTTAATGTGTAGATTATTACTGTGTATTTAGTTTATATGTTTGGTGTGATGTTAATTTTTCCCTATGTATTGTGCTTGTTTGTATTGTGGCGAGTAGAAGAGCCCGTGACCGAGGATCCTGGTGAGCAGCAGGTTGAAGTAGCTGAGCAGGAGCTCATTGAAGGCAAGTTGTGCCCTTGACCACTTTTTACCCAATAATGTTCTTTAATATCACTTATTCATGCATAGGTTAATTTTGATGGGACCCAATAGGTCACCCTAGATTGCTTATCTCATTACCTTGTTTACCCCTGATTCACTTGGGTAGTTTGCTATTGCTTTACCTGGTTTTGGGATAATCATTTATTACCTCTATGTTCCAATTCTTTTTGTTATTCTGTTCATGTTCATGTCAAGTTCATTAATGTTAATTGGAACATAGAGCTTAACTTGAGAACCACGTGCCACCACAAGGGAGGAATGGGACCCCTTGGCTGACTAATTAGGAAAGCTAGTGGAAGACTACCTTACCCGAAAGGGGCAAGGGCAGTAGGGGAGTGGTCAGTGTAGGGAGGTCCCTGGTTGATTTTGCTGCGATGGCGGTCAGCCAGGAACCCTGCATTGGAACTTCCTATAAACTGTAGCGGGTTTTTGGAAGCTAGTGGAACTTTGTAAATGCCTCGTAGTGTTGCCCTGCCGCGCTTCCTAGGTAGAGGTGTATGGGATTCGCGACCCCTTGGCAGATGGGTAACATGACTTGTGGGTAAAGGGTACAACCTCTGCAGAGTGTAAAACTGGTATACTAGCCGAGCTCACGGTCATGAGCAGCTTAGGACTCTCTGATGTTTAAATTATGGAACTTAAATTCAATTTTGTCATTTGCATTGCATGGGTTTATTATTAATTTTGTTCTATTACTTTACTTATGGTTTGGTATTTACTTACACTTAGTAACTGCTAATAAAATTTTGACCAACTACTTAAAAGCAATGCTCAGCTCTAACCCCTATCATTGATTAGCCTTACGCATCACATGAACTCACACCTTTGTGAGTTTATGTCCACTGGTTCCCCACAACTTGTTGAGCTATGATCATGTGTGAGCTCACCCTTGCTGTCTCATACCCCCCCCCCACAGGAGAAGATCAGGTGGTTCAAGAGGAGCCGCTTAACACTGAGGAGTTCGATCTGATCTAGGTGGCGTTTCTCAGTTGACATTGGCGCCGACGATCCTTAGTTCGTTTTATCTTTATTATTTTATTTTGTAATAAGTCTTCTGCTATGTAATAAATACTCTGATGTTTTGTGACATTTATCTCTATACACTCTGTTATTATATATGTTGTCTTCTTGGCGCATGTATGAGATGCACCTGGCTTTATTCCTTAAAGCCGGGTGTGACAGTGATTTATACCGTAGAATTCCAAAAAGGGGCCTACCACACATACACTGTCTTCTATGGTTGCTTGGTGGTCGTTCAGAGACAGAGGCCTGTGCCATTGACGCTTTCATATGTGCTGAGATACCTGACGTTGCCATAGACCCCTTGGGTTATGTTCTCGTTGATGAATTCATGATACATGGTCCATGCGGTGATTACAACAGGCGGTGTCCATGCATGAAAAATGACAGATGCTCTAAGAAATTCCCTAAGACGTACCAAGACGAGACTGTCATTGACGCTTTTGGCTATACCCTTTATAGAAGACGAAACAGCTGCCAGTTTGTAGTAAAAGGTGGAGTAAAATTAGACAATAGGAGCGTAGTGCCATACAATATGCAATTGCTCAAAAAATACAATGCCCATATTAATGTCGAGTGGTGCAACAAAACACACATGATCAAGTACTTGTTTAAATATGTTACCAAGGGAAGTGATCGAGCCAAGATATATTTTGAGTTGACTGCGAACACAACTAATGCATCTCCAGGTCATCAAATAGCCCTGCCAAATGAGATTCACGAATACATAGATGCCAGATACCTATCAACATGTGAAGCTCTATGGCGAATCTTCGAATTTGACATTCACTTTAGAGTACCTTCTGTGGAACGTCTGGCGGTGCACTTACCTAAAAAAACGTCGTGCAGTACGAGCCTAGGGCTGACCTACAAGTGTTGCTTTTGAGCCGTGCAGCAAAGAAGACAATGTTAACTGAATGGTTTGAAACAAACCTGAAACATAGTGATGCACGTCGCCTGACTTATTGTGATTTCCCTAAAGAGTGGTCGTGGGACGTTTCTATTAGGTGTTGGCGTAGAAGGAGGTTGTCGTCTGCCAAGATTGGTCGTATGTACTACGTGCACCCAACAGCTGGGGAGCTATACTATCTACGCATGCTCTTGATGTTTGTTTCAGGTGCGACGAGCTTCGTTGATATAAGGACCTTCCAAAATACTGTGTACGAAACATTCAGAGAGGCGTGCGAAGCACGTGGTTTGCTCGAAGGTGACAACGAGTGGAACCTTCTATTTGATGAGGCAATAGTCTCTGCCTCGAAGTTTCAGCTTTGACAAATGTGCATTACCATTATCGTTCATTGTCCTGTTTGCAATGTTCGTGCTTTGTTTGACAAATATTGGATCTACTTCACCGATGACATACACCATGGTCTTAGAGAAGCCCTTGGCAACCCGCACTACACAGCTCTACATGAACAACTCCTTACATTGCTTTTGAGGAAGCTAGCAGACACGTTCGCTAACAGTGGTGCCAACATAGCTGATTATGACCTTCCAATCTTATCGTCCTGTTGTGACGTAGTGTTTGGCAACCAGCTGATAAACGACGAACTGAGTCTTGAACCATTGCTATTGCGTGACCATGCTGCCGCTGCTGTCTCGCAGTTGAATGCTGACCAACGGCTCATTTTCAAAAAGCTGACTGAATCTGCGCTCTCCTGCTCGCCGGGCGTATTTTTCGTATGTGGACATGGTGGGATGGGTAAAACTTTCTTGTGGAACACTATACTCACGCATTTGAGGTCCCAACAAAAAATTGTGCTTGCTGTAGCGTCCTTGAAAGTCGCCTAGAGGGGGGTGAATAGGGCGAATCTGAAATTTACAAACTTAATCACAACTACAAGCCGGGTTAGCGTTAGAAATGGAAACGAGTCCGAGAGAGGGCATAAAAACAAATCGCGAGTGAGTAAAGGAGTGAGACGCAAGGATTTGTTTTACCGAGGTTCGGTTCTCACAAACCTACTCCCCGTTGAGGAGGCCACAAAGGCCGGGTCTATTTCAACCCTTTCCCTCTCTCAAACGGTCCCTCGGACCGAGTGAGCTTCTCTTCTCAAATCAACCGGGAACAAAACTTCCCCGCAAGGACCACCACACAATTGGTGTCTCTTGCCTCGGTTACAATTGAGTTTTGATCACAAGAACAAATGAGAAAGAAAAGAAGCAATCCAAGCGCAAGAGCTCAAATGAACACAACAATCACTCTCTCTAATCACTAAAGCCTTGAGTGGAATTTGGAGAGGATTTGATCACTTGGGTGTGTCTAGAATTGAATGCTAGAGCTCTTGTAGATGGTTGGAAGGTGGAAAACTTGGATGACTTGAATGTGGGGTGGTTGGGGGTATTTATAGCCCCAACCACCAAACTAGCCGTTTGGTGAAGGCTGCTGTCGACGGGCGCACCGGACAGTCCGGTGCGCCACCGAACAGTGTCCGGTGCGCCAGCCACGTCACCCGGCCGTTAGGGTTCGACCGTTGGAGCTCTGACGTGTGGGCCCGCCTGGCTGTCCGGTGGTGTACCATACATGCCCTGTAGGCTGTCCGGTGTGCCACCCGCGCGTGCTCTGCTCCTCTGCGCGCGCTGGCACGCATTTAATGCTGTAGCAGGTGACCGTTGCGCTGAAGTAGCCGCTGCTCCGCCGTTACACCGGACAGTCCGGTGTGCACCGGACATGTCCGGTGAATTATAGCGGAGCGAATTCCCGAAGCTGGCGAGTTCAGAGTCGCTTGATCTTGGAGCACCAGACACTGTCCGGTGGTGCATCGGACAGTCCGGTGAATTATAGCGAAGCGCCTCTGAGAATTCCCGAAGGTGTGAAGTTCAGCTTGGAGTCCCCTGGTGCACCGGACACTGTCCGGTGGTGCACCGGATAGTCCAGTGTGCCAGACCAGGGTGCCTTCGGTTGTCCCTTTGCTCTTTTGATTGAACCCTTTTTCTTGGTCTTTTATTGGCTTATTGTGAACCTTTGGCACCTGTAGAACTTATAAACTAGAGCAAACTAGTTAGTCCAATTATTTGTGTTGGGCAATTCAACCACCAAAATCAATTTAGGAATATAGGTGTAAGCCTAATTCCCTTTCAATCTCCCCCTTTTTGGTGATTGATGCCAACACAAACCAAAGCAAATATAGAAGTGCATAGTTGAACTGGTTTGCAAAATGTAAGTGCAAAGGTTACTTAGAATTTAGCCAATATATATTACTTACTAGATATGCATGGATTGTTTCTTTATTTTTAACATTTTGGACCACGCTTGCACCACATGTTTTGTTTTTGCAAATTCTTTTTGTAAATCCTTTTCAAAGTCCTTTTGCAAATAGTCAAAGGTAAATGAATAAGATTTAGAGAAGCATTTATAAGATTTGAAATTTTCTCCCCTTGTTTCAAATGCTTTTCCTTTGACTAAACAAAACTCCCCCTTAATGAAATCCTCCTCTTAGTGTTCAAGAGGGTTTTAAGGCACCAATTTTTGAAGATGCTACTTTCTCCCCCTTTAGAACACAATGAGATACCAATTTGAAAATCATAAGTTTTAAAATTTGGTGGTGGTGCGGTCCTTTTGCTTTGGGCTCATACTTTCTCCCCCTTTGGCATGAATCGCTAAAAACGGATACTTAGAGTGAAATATAAGCCCTTTACTAACTACTTTCTCCCCCTTTGGCAAATAATATGAGTGAAGATTATACCAAAAGACGGAGTGATGCTCGGAGCGACGGCGAAGGATGAGTTATGGAGTGGAGTGGAAGCCTTTGTTTTCGCCGAAGACTCCAATTCCCTTTCAATATACCTATGACTTGGTTTGAAATTCACTTGAAAACGCATTAGTCATAGCATATATAAAAGAGATATGATCAAAGGTATAATATATGAGCTATGTGTGCAAGACATCAAAATAAATTCCTAGAATCAAGAATATTTAACTCATGCCTAAGTTTGGTAAAAGTTTGTTCATCTAGTGGCTTGGTAAACATATCGGCTAATTGATCTTTAGTGTTAATATATGCAATCTTGATATCCCCCTTTTGTTGGTGATCCCTAAGAAAATGATACCGAATGACTATGTGTTTAGTGCGGCTATGCTCAACGGGATTATCCGCCATGCGGATTGCACTCTCATTATCACATAGAAGAGGAACTTTGGTTAATTTGTAACCATAGTCCTTAAGGGTTTGCCTCATCCAAAGTAGTTGCGCGCAACAATGGCCTATGGCAATGTACTCGACTTCGGCGGTTGAAAGAGCCACAGAGTTTTGCTTCTTTGAAGCCCAAGACACCAAGGATCTTCCCAAGAACTGGCAAGTCCCCGATGTGCTCTTTCTATTAATTTTACACCCCGCCCAATCGACATCGGAATAACCAATTAAATCAAATGTGGATCCCCGAGGGTACCAAAGCCCAAACTTAGGAGTATAAGCTAAATATCTCAAGATTCGTTTTACGGCCGTAAGGTGAGATTCCTTAGGGTCGGCTTGGAATCTTGCACACATGCATACGGAAAGCATAATGTCCGGTCGAGATGCACATAAATAGAGTGGTGAACCTATCATCGACCGGTATACCTTTTGATCGACGGATTTACCTTCCGTGTCGAGGTCGAGATGCCCATTGGTTCCCATGGGTGTCTTGATGGGCTTGGCATCCATCATCCCAAACTTGTTTAGAATGTCTTGAGTATACTTCGTTTGGCTAATGAAAGTGCCCTCTTGGAGTTGCTTCACTTGAAATCCTAAGAAATACTTCAACTCCCCCATCATTGACATCTCAAATTTCTGTGTCATGATCCTACTAAATTCTTCACATGTAGATTCGTTAGTAGACCCAAATATAATATCATCAACATAAATTTGGCATACAAACAAATCATTGTCAAGAGTTTTAGTGAATAGAGTAGGATCGGCCTTGCCGACTTTGAAGCCATTAGCAATAAGGAAATCTCTTAGGCATTCATACCATGCTCTTGGGGCTTGCTTGAGCCCATAAAACGCCTTAGAGAGCCTATAGACATGGTTAGGGTACTCACTGTCTTCAAAGCCGGGAGGTTGCTCAACATAGACCTCCTCCTTGATTGGTCCATTGAGGAAGGCACTCTTCACGTCCATTTGGTAAAGCTTGAAGCCATGGTAAGTAGCATAGGCTAATAATATACGAATGGACTCAAGCCTAGCTACGGGTGCATAGGTTTCACCGAAATCCAAACCTTCGACTTGTGAATACCCCTTGGCCACGAGTCGAGCTTTGTTCCTTGTCACCACACCATGCTCATCTTGCTTGTTGCGGAAGACCCATTTGGTTCCTACAACATTTTGATTAGGACATGAAACTAAATGCCATACCTCGTTCCTAGTGAAATTGTTGAGCTCCTCTTGCATCGCCATCACCCAATCCGAATCTTGGAGTGCTTCCTCTACCCTGTGTGGCAAAAGAGTAATGCTCACAAAAATGTGCAACACGAGATCTAGTGGTTACCCCCTTATGAATGTCGCCGAGGATGGTGTCGACGGGGTGATCTCGTTGGATTGCTTGGTGGACTCTTGGGTGTGGCGGTCTTGGTTCTTCATCCTCCTTGTCTTGATCATTTGCATCTCCCCCTTGATCATTGCCGTCATCTTGAGGTGGCTCATCATTTTGATTTTCTCCTTCATCAACTTGAGCCTTGTCCTCATTTTGAGTTGGTGGAGATGCTTGTGTGGAGGTAGATGGTTGATCTTGTGCATGAGGTGGCTCTTCGGATTCCTTAGGACACACATCCCCAATGGACATGTTCCTTAGTGCGATGCACGGAGCCTCTTCATTACCTATCTCATCAAGATCAACTTGCTCTACTTGAGAGCCGTTAGTTTCATCAAACACAACATCACAAGAAACTTCAACTAGTCCTGAGGACTTGTTAAAGACTCTATATGCCCTTGTGTTTGAATCATATCCTAGTAAAAAGCCTTCTACTGTCTTAGGAGCAAATTTAGATTTTCTACCTCTTTTAATAAGAATAAAGCATTTGCTACCAAAGACTCTAAAATATGAAATGTTGGGCTTTTTACCGGTTAGGAGTTCGTATGATGTCTTCTTGAGGATTCGGTATAGATATAACCGGTTGATGGCGTAGCAAGCGGTGTTAACCGCTTCGGCCCAAAACCGATCCGGCGTCTTGTACTCATTAAGCATGGTTCTTGCCATGTCCAATAGAGTTCGATTCTTCCTCTCCACTACACCATTTTGCTGTGGGGTGTAGGGAGAAGAGAACTCATGCTTGATGCCCTCCTCCTCAAGGAAGCCTTCAATTTGTGAATTCTTGAACTCTGTTCCGTTGTCGCTTCTTATTTTCTTGATCCTTAAGCCAAACTCATTTTGAGCTCGTCTCAAAAATCCCTTTAAGGTCTCTTGGGTTTGAGATTTTTCTTGCAAAAAGAATACCCAAGTGAAGCGAGAATAATCATCCACAATAACTAGACAATACTTACTCCCGCCGATGCTTATGTAAGCAATCGGGCCGAATAAATCCATGTGTAGGAGCTCCAGTGGCCTGTCAGTCGTCATGATGTTCTTGTGTGGATGATGAACACCAACTTGCTTCCCAGCTTGGCATGCGCTACAAATCATGTCTTTCTCAAAATGAACATTTGTTAATCCTAAAATGTGCTCTCCCTTTAGAAGCTTATGAAGATTCTTCATTCCAACATGGGCTAGTCGGCGGTGCCAGAGCCAACCCATGTTAGTCTTAGCAATTAAGCAAGTGTCGAGTTCAGCTCTATCAAAATCTACCAAGTATAGCTGACCCTTTAACACTCCCTTAAATGCTATTGAATCATCACTTCTTCTAAAGACAGTGACACCTACATCAATAAATAGACAGTTGTAGCCCATTTGACATAATTGGGAAACAGAAAGCAAGTTGTAATCTAATGAATCAACAAGAAAAACATTGGAAATGGAATGGTCAGGAGATATGGCTATTTTACCCAAACCTTTGACCAAACCTTGGTTTCCATCCTTGAATGTGATAGCTTGTTGGGGATCTTGGTTTTTCTCGTAGGAGGAGAACATCTTCTTCTCCCCTGTCATGTGGTTTGTGCACCCACTATCGATGATCCAACTTGTGCCCCCGGATGCATAAACCTACAAAACAATTTTAGTTCTTGACTTTAGGTACCCAAATGATTTTGGGTCCTTTGGCATTAGACACAAGAACTTTGGGTACCCAAACACAAGTCTTGGAGCCCTTGTGTTTGCCCCCGACAAACTTGGCAACTACCTTGCCGGATTTGTTAGTTAAAACATAAGATGCATCAAAAGTTTTAAATGAAATGCTATGATCATTTGATGCACTAGGAGTTTTCTTCTTAGGCAACTTAGCACGGGTTGGTTGCCTAGAGCTAGATGTCTCACCCTTATACATAAAAGCATGATTAGGGCCAGTGTGAGACTTCCTAGAGTGAATTCTCCTAATTTTTCTCTCAGGATAACCGGCATGGTACAAAATGTAACCCTCGTTATCCTGAGGCATGGGAGCCTTGCCCTTAACAAAGTTGGACAATTTCTTAGGAGGGGCATTAAGTTTGACATTGTCCCCCTTTTGGAAGCCAATGCCATCCTTGATGCCAGGGCGTCTCCCACTATAGAGCATACTACGAGCAAATTTAAATTTCTCATTTTCAAGTTCATGCTCTGCAATTTTAGCATCTAATTTTGCTATATGATCATTTTGTTGTTTAATTAAAGCCATATGATCATGAACAACATCAATATCAATATCTCTACATCTAGTGCAAATAGAAACATGCTCAACGGTAGATGTAGAGGGTTTGCAAGATTTTAATTCTACAACCTTAGCATGTAATATATCATTTTCACTTCTAAGGTTAGAAATAGTAACTTTGCAAACATCAAAATCTTTAGCCTTAGCAATTAATTTCTCATTTTCAATCCTAAGGCTAGCAAGAGAGATGTTTAATTCTTCAGTCTTAGCAAGCAAATCAACATGATCATTTCTAGGATTGGGAATTGAAACATCACAAACATTTGAATCAACCTTAGCTAACAAATTAGCATTCTCATTTCTAAGGTTGTCAATAGTCTCATGGCAAGTGCTTAGCTCCTTAGATAATTTTTCACATTTCTCTACTTCTAGAGCATAAGCATTTTTAATCTTAACATGCTTTTTGTTTTCTTTAATAAGGAAGTCCTCTTGGGAGTCCAAGAGATCATCCTTCTCATGAATAGCACTAATTAATTCATTTAACTTTTCTTTTTGTTGCATGTTTAGGTTGGCAAAAAGAATGCACAAGTTATCCTCCTCATTACTAGCATTATCCTCATCACTAGAGGTTTCATATTTAGTGGAGGATCTTGATTTTACCTTCTTCCTTTTGCTGTCCTTTGCCATGAGGCACTTGTGGCCGACGTTGGGGAAGAGAAGTCCCTTGGTGACGACGATGTTTGCGGCGTCCTCGTCGGAGGAGGAGTCGGTGGAGCTCTCGTCGGAGTCCCATTCCCGGCAAACATGGGCATCGCCGCCCTTCTTCTTGTAGTACTTCTTTTTCTCCTTTCTTCTCCCCTTCTTGTCGTTGCCCCTGTCACTGTCACTTGAAATAGGACATTTTGCTATAAAGTGACCGGGCTTACCACATTTGTAGCAAACTCTCTTGGAGCGGGGCTTGTAATCTTTCCCCCTCCTTTGCTTGAGGATTTGACGGAAGCTCTTGATGATGAGCGCCATCTCCTCGTTGTCGAGCTTGGAGGCGTCGATGGGTGTTCGACTTGGAGTAGATTCCTCCTTCTTTTCTTCCGTCGCCTTGAATGCGACCGGTTGTGCTTCGGACGTGGAGGGGCCATCAAGCTCGTTGATCTTCTTTGAGCCTTTGATCATCAACTCAAAGCTCACAAAATTACCTATAACTTCCTCGGGGGTCATTTGTGTATATCTAGGATTACCACGAATTAATTGAACTTGAGTAGGGTTAAGGAAAACAAGTGATCTAAGAATAACCTTAACCACTTCGTGGTCATCCCATTTTTTGCTCCCGAGGTTGCGCACTTGATTCACCAAGGTTTTGAGCCGGTTGTACATATCTTGTGGCTCCTCCCCTTGGCGAAGACGGAAGCGACCGAGCTCCCCCTCGATCGTTTCCCGCTTGGTGATCTTGGTCACCTCATCTCCTTCGTGTGCGGTCTTTAGCACGTCCCAAATTTCCTTGGCACTCTTCAACCCTTGCACCTTATTATACTCCTCTCGACTTAGAGAGGCGAGGAGTATAGTTGTGGCTTGGGAGTTTGTAACACCCCGGGGTCCACAAACACCCCGAAATGCTACTGAACTACACATCTGACATCCATATATAAAATTTCGGCAGCATCTCCTTTGAAAGATTGCATAAACGAGGGGCAACAGTGTATAAACATATATCATGACAAAAAACATACTAAGCATTATTAATAGGCTAGCAAAGGAAAGTTAAACATAACAACATGAACTGAATTAACCAGTGCACACGACTAGAAAAAAACAAACATCATTTGACATCGAGTTTCTAATTAAATCATGGCTGCAACTGGGCAGCGTTATTATAATAGTGAAGGTGGACGTGCTGCTACTTCCCTCATTCCCAACATGAATCAAGTACCTGCATTGAGTAATGCAAGAGTGAGATGATACATCTCAGCAAGCAAATTATTTTGACAAGATATTTAAACCACAAATTGAATTAAACAACATTTTAAAGGAATCCCAATTGAGATCAGAAATACTTGTAGATATAGAACTCAATAGTCCCAATATAACCAATACCATCTCATTTCCTCGAACAACCACAATAGGTTGTATAACCCTTCCCTGCGTCAACAATACCTGCAGATATCACTTCAATGTATGCATAGGAATGCAATGTGTAGGTCATCTGCCCTCATACCTCTGAGAGTATAAAACCACATCATCTGCTAATATCACTTCAATGAATGCATATAAATGCAATGCATATGTCCTCTGCCTTCATACCTCTAAGGGTATGAAGCCGCATCATACCCCTCCTCGGGCAACGTACGATGCTAAGTTGTACCGGTACGGTCGGACCATAGGTCACGACCAAACTTTAGATGCAAATGAATAATGTAATGCATATGGCATGCTGCATTTATCAATATACTTCACTTCCTTCAAATACAAAACAAACCTCAAATAATACTTCATCTGCCTTCAGATACAATACAAACCTCAAATAATACTTTATCTGCCTTCAGGGGTGTAAATTAATCTCATGGGTCATACTCGAACCATAATCATCATCAATATATGATTGAGCATCAGTATAATACAAGAAAGTAAAGCATCACCATAGAGTTCAATTATGAAAGAATTCCATAATTCTGAATATTAGAGCGTAGGCGATAAAAAAACAACAAGTCAAAACGGTAGCAACCACTGCTACATTCACTTGCCTTCATTGAAGAAGAAAGATGTACTAGGCATGATCCAGAGTGTAGCCACCTGCTAGCGGGCATAAAAATTAGTACAAATATTTCACAAACATTTGCTAACAATCAACAAATCGCTCGTACACTTGAAACCAAGTCCCGGTGGAAAGACTCTCACCCTGAACCACATGCCAAACAGCAGCAGCGCTGTTTGTTAATTTTGTATCTTTAAAATTATAACAGTGGTGATATTAAACAAAAACTCTATGAGTATCTACACAAAATATTCTATAACTTCGGTATTCAATGGATAATTAAATTCTGCCATCTATAAGTTCTAAAACATCTGGTAAGATAAATGTCTGAATCTGTTTCAGACAGCAGCATAGTTAACTTCAAAAATTCAATATCTACCAAACTACTCAACCAAAAATTATGAAATTCTGCTGGCAGTAAGAACTTTTATCCCTCTACAAATGTCTCCATAGTTGGAACAGCCAATTTGGCTATTTACTATATGAAACCCACCAGTGAACAGACCCGCTCATTTTTGTTAGTCAAACAGGAACAGCCATAGTAAAACAAACATAACTGGACTTTCATAATTCATATGAATGCGCTCTTTAACAATCTGGAAATCTTATGAAATTGTCTATAACTTCTTTTACAATCCTAAAGTTTAATTCTGTTGATAAATTTGCCTAAAGCTTAAGAGAACAGATTCTATACAGAATTATGAGACTGAAAAACTGCTATAATCAAACTACAATAACTTTCTGATCTGATGTCCGATTGAGGTGTTCTTCGCGGCCATGGAAAGATCTACAAATTATCTACGACTCATAGATAGACTTTTTATTTTTTTGAGGCCACTAAGACCACGGAAAACTGGCATGAACAGAAACTATTGAATCTGCCATTCTGCAGAAACTAATTTCGAGATCAAAATCTAATCTCCCATCCAATCTAACCAAAAAAACTAATTGCAGGGCCTAAAACTCATCCAAAACAAGGGAAAGCATTCATCAAGTGGAGAAAAGAGAGAGAGGAAAGGAAATCCAACCAATTCTTGGAGAGGAACGACGATGATGGGCGACGGTATGCCCTCATCTCCCCTCTCTTCTCTTCTTTTTTCTTCCTCTCTTCTCTTGGGGCAAGGCACAAAAGGGTGACGGCTACTAGGTGTGGGAGGACGTGGCTTCTAGGGTTAGGGAGGTATAAATAGAAGAAAACTTCCACAATCCTAATATCCAATGGCTCAGATCAACCGGCACTCAAAAAGACTCATCCGGACTCCAAACAAGGCAAACTAGTGATTGATCGGAATCATCTTGATCAGATCTATACATCTACGGCCTCCGATCATCCATAGGACATACCATATTTGGATTATAAAAATGGTTTATTTTTTTAGGGTGTTACATTCTACTCCCCTTAAAAAGAATTCGTCCTCGAATTCGACCACTCCAAGCAAAACATCCAAGGTACCCTAAATAGCACCACCATTCAAAACATGAGTCCATTATTGGTATTAATCAACACAAGAACTTCTACCTGGGACTAATGGTCTAAGGAAGCTACACAACCTGACAACAAGCATGAAACAACCCGCAATGAAGCTCAAAGCAAGTCATAGATGCGATCAACACTATGATTTCACAACATCGAATTTGGATGCAGCCATACATCAGCATCAATGTCTTAAAACGACACTCTTTTATGAAGGGGTAATATGCACTAAGCACAACCCCTACCAACTTCAACAATTCATTTTAATTCAATGGTAAAACATCCACACCAGATGAACGTATATGAAGATCAGACACCTCACTTCACAGCACCACAAAACAAGTAGTTCTATTGAAACAAAACTCCTAATCTTCCTAAACCCCGTTCTTGCCATCATGAAAAGATAATCATGTAATCTAACATTCTTTGCACCCCACAAAAGGAAGAAAGTCTACAGAACTAATGGAGCAATAAAGCCGACAAGAAGCCCATAACATTCTGCGTGACACATTTCATCGAAGAAATGCCAAAAACTCCACAAAGAGCATTGATAGCACAACAACAACACAATACTTGCTTAACCAATGTCGCTATACTTCATCCAACAACTCAACTAAGAAAAATAACCAAACTACTAAGGTTAACCTACAAATAATATAAGTCTTCATCTACTGTAGTTTAGAAACTTACATTTCATTCTATCATATGATGCACTCAAAGTACCAGATATACGAGGTCAATAATAACCCCGTAATCCTTCACACATTTGACAAACATCTCAAGTTGTTGTAAAAACCACATCATTTAGGAATAGGTGACTAACCACACACAACCAACTCTAGGCTAGGCAATGACTTCATTCAAACCAATAGATAGGTGGTCCAACAATGGCTCCACCAGCATGCATCGGGGAGAGAACCATCTGATCCTCAACGTATTAATACATAATCAATGGATCAAGAAAAACAGAGATTTATTCTACAACTAGCATGACTAACATGCAACCACTTTAAACCACCTCTAGGCTTTGTGGCTACTAAAACACACAATAGAAGAGAGACATGTAAGCCATTCTGGCTATGTAAAGACTTCCCCAAAATTCATATAAAAGTATCAATATTCATTTCTTTCAGAACTGGTTTCTCGACATAAACAATCATTCTTTGCAAAGATAGTTGGAACTATCCACCAACCACTCAACAACTTAAATTCAAATTGATGGTTACCTTGTAACCCAAAACACGCAATTCACACTCCTCTTAGGAACATCCACAATCAAGCATATATAACAATATTATTGCAATAAAACTCAACCACGAAAAACATGATGAAAACAACATAGGCATACTTGTATATCACAAGCATAATAACAACTTCGATCTTACCAAAGACCAGCGATATCAATTGCATTAATAAAACAATATAAAGATATAGAGATAAAACATATTAGGCATTAAGTCATAAACAACTTACCACATCACCGTAAAGGAATAGGGAGGGGTGAAATTATTGTCATCTGCACTTCAAAGACACTAATATATATCAAAGATATTTGAACCCATACCCTTCCTATATGTGCAGGTGTATCAAATTTATCTTCAAATTGCCAAGAATCTAAAGCCTATGCTTTGATACCAACTGTAACACCCCGGGGTCCACAAACACCCCGAAATGCTACTGAACTACACATCTGACATCCATATATAAAATTTCGGCAGCATCTCCTTTGAAAGATTGCATAAACGAGGGGCAACAGTGTATAAACATATATCATGACAAAAAACATACTAAGCATTATTAATATGCTAGCAAAGGAAAGTTAAACATAACAACATGAACTGAATTAACCAGTGCACACGACTAGAAAAAAACAAATATCATTTGACATCGAGTTTCTAATTAAATCATGGCTGCAACTGGGCAGCGTTATTATAATAGTGAAGGTGGACGTGTTGCTACTTCCCTCATTCCCAACATGAATCAAGTACCTGCATTGAGTAATGCAAGAGTGAGATGATACATCTCAGCAAGCAAATTATTTTGACAAGATATTTAAACCACAAATTGAATTAAACAACATTTTAAAGGAATCCCAATTGAGATCAGAAATACTTGTAGATATAGAACTCAATAGTCCCAATATAACCAATACCATCTCATTTCCTCGAACAACCACAATAGGTTGTATAACCCTTCCCTGTGTCAACAATACCTGCAGATATCACTTCAATGTATGCATAGGAATGCAATGTGTAGGTCATCTGCCCTCATACCTCTGAGAGTATAAAACCACATCATCTGCTAATATCACTTCAATGAATGCATATAAATGCAATGCATATGTCCTCTGCCTTCATACCTCTAAGGGTATGAAGCCGCATCATACCCCTCCTCGGGCAACGTACGATGCTAAGTTGTACCGGTACGGTCGGACCATAGGTCACGACCAAACTTCAGATGCAAATGAATAATGTAATGCATATGGCATGCTGCATTTATCAATATACTTCACTTCCTTCAAATACAAAACAAACCTCAAATAATACTTCATCTGCCTTCAGATACAATACAAACCTCAAATAATACTTTATCTGCCTTCAGGGGTGTAAATTAATCTCATGGGTCATACTCGAACCATAATCATCATCAATATATGATTGAGCATCAGTATAATACAAGAAAGTAAAGCATCACCATAGAGTTCAATTATGAAAGAATTCCATAATTCTGAATATTAGAGCGTAGGCGATAAAAAAACAACAAGTCAAAACGGTAGCAACCACTGCTACATTCACTTGCCTTCATCGAAGAAGAAAGATGTACTAGGCATGATCCAGAGTGTAGCCACCTGCTAGCGGGCATAAAAATTAGTACAAATATTTCACAAACATTTGCTAACAATCAACAAATCGCTCGTACACTTGAAACCAAGTCCCGGTGGAAAGACTCTCACCCTGAACCACATGCCAAACAGCAGCAGCGCTGTTTGTTAATTTTGTATCTTTAAAATTATAACAGTGGTGATATTAAACAAAAACTCTATGAGTATCTACACAAAATATTCTATAACTTCGGTATTCAATGGATAATTAAATTCTGCCATCTATAAGTTCTAAAACATCTGGTAAGATAAATGTCTGAATCTGTTTCAGACAGCAGCATAGTTAACTTCAAAAATTCAATATCTACCAAACTACTCAACCAAAAATTATGAAATTCTGCTGGCAGTAAGAACTTTTATCCCTCTACAAATGTCTCCATAGTTGGAACAGCCAATTTGGCTATTTACTATATGAAACCCACCAGTGAACAGACCCGCTCATTTTTGTCAGTCAAACAGGAACAGCCACAGTAAAACAAACATAACTGGACTTTCATAATTCATATGAATGCGCTCTTTAACAATCTGGAAAGCTTATGAAATTGTCTATAACTTCTTTTACAATCCTAAAGTTTAATTCTGTTGATAAATTTGCCTAAAGCTTAAGAGAACAGATTCTATACAGAATTATGAGACTGAAAAACTGCTATAATCAAACTACAATAACTTTCTGATCTGATGTCCGATTGAGGTGTTCTTCGCGGCCATGGAAAGATCTACAAATTATCTACGACTCATAGATAGACTTTTTATTTTTTTGAGGCCACTAAGACCACGGAAAACTGGCATGAACAGAAACTATTGAATCTGCCATTCTGCAGAAACTAATTTCGAGATCAAAATCTAATCTCCCATCCAATCTAACCAAAAAAACTAATTGCAGAGCCTAAAACTCATCCAAAACAAGGGAAAGCATTCATCAAGTGGAGAAAAGAGAGAGAGGAAAGGAAATCCAACCAATTCTTGGAGAGGAACGGCGATGATGGGCGACGGTATGCCCTCATCTCCCCTCTCTTCTCTTCTTTTTTCTTCCTCTCTTCTCTTGGGGCAAGGCACAAAAGGGTGACGGCTACTAGGTGTGGGAGGACGTGGCTTCTAGGGTTAGGGAGGTATAAATAGAAGAAAACTTCCACAATCCTAATATCCAATGGCTCAGATCAACCGGCACTCAAAAAGACTCATCCGGACTCCAAACAAGGCAAACTAGTGATTGATCGGAATCATCTTGATGAGATCTATACATCTACGGCCTCCGATCATCCATAGGACATACCATATTTGGATTATAAAAATGGTTTATTTTTTTAGGGTGTTACAGAGTTGAAGTGTTGAATTTGGGCCACTTCGTCCTCATCGTAATCTTCATCCCCTACGGATGGTACCTGTACACCAAACTCAACAATATCCCATATACTTTTGTGGAGTGAGGTTAGGTGATATCGCATCATATCACTTCACCTAGCATAATCTTCACCATCAAATGTTGGTGGTTTGCCTAATGGGACGGAAAGTAAAGGTGTATGTTTAGGAATGCGAGGATAGCGTAGGGGGATCTTACTATACTTCTTGCGCTCATGGCGCTTAGAAGTTACGGACGGCGCGTCGGAGCCAGAGGTGGAAGGTGATGAAGTGTCGGTCTCTTAGTAGACCACTTTCCTCATCTTCTTGTGCTTGCCGCCACTCCGATGCGACTTGTGGGAAGAGGATTTCTTCTCCTTCCCCTTCCCCTTGTTGCGGGACTCTTCCGATGAAGTCTTCCCGTGGCTTGTAATGGGCTTGTCGCCGGTCTCCATCTCCCTCTTGGTGTGATCTCCCGATATCACTTCGAGCGGTTAGGCTCTAATGAAGCACCGGGCTCTGATACCAATTGAAAGTCGCCTAGAGGGGGGTGAATAGAGCGAATCTGAAATTTACAAACTTAATCACAACTACAAGCCGGGTTAGCGTTAGAAATGGAAACGAGTCCGAGAGAGGGCGTAAAAACAAATCGCGAGTGAGTAAAGGAGTGAGACGCAAGGATTTGTTTTACCGAGGTTCGGTTCTCACAAACCTACTCCCCGTTGAGGAGGCCACAAAGGTCGGGTCTATTTCAACCCTTTCCCTCTCTCAAACGGTCCCTCGGACCGAGTGAGCTTCTCTTCTCAAATCATCCGGGAACAAAACTTCCCCGCAAGGACCACCACACAATTGGTGTCTCTTGCCTTGGTTACAATTGAGTTTTGATCACAAGAACAAATGAGAAAGAAAAGAAGCAATCCAAGCGCAAGAGCTCAAATGAACACAACAATCACTCTCTCTAATCACTAAAGCCTTGAGTGGAATTTGGAGAGGATTTGATCACTTGGGTGTGTCTAGAATTGAATGCTAGAGCTCTTGTAGATGGTTGGAAGGTGGAAAACTTGGATGACTTGAATGTGGGGTGGTTGGGGGTATTTATAGCCCCAACCACCAAACTAGCCGTTTGGTGAAGGCTGCTATCGACGGGCGCACCGGACAGTCCGGTGTGCCACCGGACAGTGTCCGGTGCGCCAGCCACGTCACCCGGCCGTTAGGGTTCGACCGTTGGAGCTCTGACGTGTGGGCCCGCCTGGCTGTCCGGTGGTGCACCGGACATGCCCTGTAGGCTGTCCGGTGTGCCACCCGCACGTGCTCTGCTCCTCTGCGCGCGCTGGCGCACATTTAATGTTGTAGCAGGTGACCGTTGCGCTGAAGTAGCCGTTGCTCCGCCGTTACACCGGACAGTCCGGTGTGCACCGGACATGTCCGGTGAATTATAGCAGAGCGAATTCCCGAAGCTGGCGAGTTCAGAGTCGCTTGATCTTGGGGCACCGGACACTGTCCGGTGGTGCACCAGACAGTCCGGTGAATTATAGCGAAGCGCCTCTGAGAATTCCCGAAGGTGCGAAGTTCAGCTTGGAGTCCCCTGGTGCACCGGACACTGTTCGGTGGTGCACCGGACACTGTCCGGTGGCACACCGGATAGTCCGGTTTGCCAGACCAGGGTGCCTTCGGTTGTCCCTTTGCTCTTTTGATTGAACCCTTTTTCTTGGTCTTTTATTGGCTTATTGTGAACCTTTGGCACCTGTAGAACTTATAAACTAGAGCAAACTAGTTAGTCCAATTATTTGTGTTGGGCAATTCAACCACCAAAATCAATTTAGGAATATAGGTGTAAGCCTAATTCCCTTTCAGTCCTCTGGCGTGGCTTCACTACTATTACCAAAAGGCCGTACTGCTCATTCACATTTCAAAATACCCTTCGATCTAGATGAGGGTGGTGTTTGTGGTGTCAAGAGAGGTACCATGCTGTCTGAACTTATACAGCGGACTTCTCTTGTCATATGGGACGAGGCGTCGATGACCCATAGACATTGCTTTGAGGCCCTAGACAGGACTATGCGTGATATTCTTTCGGAACATAGAGCGGAAAATGCGAACATCCCATTTGGTGGCAAACCTATTGTGCTTGGAGGAGACTTTCGCCAGATTTTACCCGTGGTGCGCAAAGGTTCATGATCTGCAATAGTGAACGCATCAGTTACCAGCTCACCGTTGTGGCAACACGCTACTGTTTTGAAAATGCGAACAAATATGAGGCTCTCCAACCCGTCTTTGCATGGTAAGGAACGTGCGGACCTGGAACAGTTTAGCAAATGAGTCTTAGATATCAGCGATGGTGCTCTGCCAGCGATGACAAGAGGAGACGAGTCCGAACCTACATGGATTACAATTCCTGAAGATTTGTTGATACGTACGGATGGTGATGCTGCTGCGGCACTCATATCCGAGGTCTACCCAGATTTGTTAGAGAAATATATGGACCCTACATACTTAGCTACACGAGTCATTGTATGTCCTAATAACCTTACAATCGATAAAATAAACGACTACATTATCTCAATGCTCCCTGGACATGGTGTCCAATGCCTTAGCTGCGACACGATCTCAAAGGCGTCTGAACGCATACCTGATTTTGACATGCTATATCCTACTGAATTCCTAAACTCTATTAATGCAGCAAATTTCCCTTGCCACAGACTCATGCTAAAAAGAGGCGTCACAGTCATGTTGTTACGTAACTTGAACCAGACCGCGGGGCTTTGTAATGGAACAAGGATGCTTGTAACTGAGGTCGGGCATCATGTTCTTAAATGCGTAGTACTAACGCCCTCCGAAGTCGACGAAGAGGTTTTCATACCGAGGATTGTGCTTAACACTACCGATGTCAAATGGCCCTTCACATTGCGAAGAAGACAATTTCCGATACGAATATGCTATGCCATGACGATTAATAAGAGCCAGGGTCAGACCCTCTCAATGGTTGGCCTCTACCTTGACAGGCCTGTGTTTATGCATGGCCAACTTTACGTCGCTGTTTCAAGGGTTACATCTAGAAGTGGTCTTAGAATTTTGATTGAAAATCCTGATGGTTCCTGTGGATCACAGACTCGAAACGTTGTTTACCGAGAAGTGTTGCGGGCCATAGATGCGGACCCCCTGCAGACTTCTTAGTGCATAATCGACTCAGACCTGTACATAACCAATGTGTAAAATAAAAATGTGTATACCGGCAACGCGTTTAGTTATCGTACCTATTCTGTTCTATGACTGCTTCCCCACCAAAAGAATTTTTGGTCTCCTATATCATTCGTCTAGCGGCCTACCGGCAAGCAAGCACTATATGTCGCAAGTTTACAAAGGGAAACCGCTATGTGTGCATGCTCCAATAGATCTTGTCATACAACATCCATGGTAGATGCCTACTCAATGATGTTGACCTAACTTTACCTGGCATGTTTCTCTTATCCTAAATATTTTTTTTGTAAACATACTGCCCTTATCAGCATCGAGTGTAGTTTATTGGTTGCTTATTTCGCTGAAAATGACTGACCTCTGCTTCATTACTGCAGATGGGGGACATACTCATTCCTAGCCTTATGGTTGGAGACTGCTCTCGCACCTTGTGTGTGCGTGTCTCTAGGCTTTGGGAATTCCTTGATCCTTAGGATGACAGTAGGCTCCTGCATACTGATCTTGTTTTGCTTGATGAAGAGGTAGATCCATCTTTATACTGGTCTAATACTTATGCATGCATAATAACCATCAGCTCAGCCAACATGATATACAATGTCCTATGCAATTCTTCTATACAGTGTTCTATGCAATTCTTGCGTGTTGCTTAAAATGTTACCTCCTCTTGTTAGGGAAACAACATACATGCCCAGATCTATCCTCCGTTGTGCCAACAGTTCAGTGCGCTGCTCGATGAGGGAGGGATATACAACTTGAAGTATTTCTTAGTCAGGAAAGCTAATAGATTCTACAAACCGATAGAAAACTGGAACATGATCAGCTTTATAAAGTGGACTACGGTTGAGGTTGTCCTCCAGATCCCCCTTGCTTTTCTGGTTTGCACATATAACCTCACTCCCATAGACCAGCTCCAACCGCGCATGGACTACAAGGAATATTTCACTGGTAACCTTCTACGCATAGTGGTTTACATGTTATAGGTAACATGAATACAGTACTAATGCCCTCGCCATCTCTATGGTAGATGTGCTCGGTGTTGTCAGCGTGATCTCCCATGTTTCATCACTACGCACAAGGGGACGACAAGCTGAGGTTATGAAGAGAACAGTCACTATAAGCAATGCAAGGTACCATGTGCATTCCTATCCTACTACACATTCCTTTTGGGTGCCACATACGTATATGTAGTCTGATTTTGTTTGCAACAACATAGCAAGGAACCCGTGAACAACCTCAACCTAGACCACAGATTACCACTTCTCGTTCTCCACGCTAGCAAAGTTGTCCATACGCTCAAGTGAATAGATGAAGGGTAAATGCACCGAGACAGTAAGAACGCCATTACATCACGTTGAGGGTCAATTTGCGTCCAAAAACTCAGCAGACACTATGTCCACAAATCATGTAGGGGATATGCTACAAACAAGTTGCCCATAGCGGGAAATAAAAAATGCCATCTTCCTTGCAGAGGAAAACTGGTTCTAAACTACCTATGTCTTCAGTTGACCATACTTCATTGCAATTTACCTTAGAAGATATCATTTTTCCTGCTCAACCAATCCTCCATGTCTAATATTATCCATGGCCCGGACAAAGTTTCCTTTACTACATGGGCATACCATGCACACTGTGCTCATATAGAAGATTACTAAACAGCTTCAGCTACCATCGACCATTTAAACAAGCAGCTATTTGAAGCTCTAGACGCACAGTTTACGACTTTTGTTTCTTTGTGATGTCCACACCTAACACGATACAATGACCAATTTATTTGTAAACTCGTTGTTCTTCACTCCGACAGGGATACCGGGCCAACCGTTGATGTTGTGCTTTGGGGCGAGCGGGCCACAGCTTTCCCAGCTGAACAGGTCCACAGGGACAGTGGATCCTCACCACAGATCATAATATTTGTTGGCACTCTCATGAGGAGCTACGCTGGTAAGTCTACTACATCCCTTTGGTTGCACTGCTAATACGCATGAGCATCTGAAAGGTTCCATTGTATTTTAGATAATGTGTCTTTATCGAGAGGATCATCATATAAGTGATACATAAACGCACCGATCTCGGAAGTAAACGCTCTCAGAGCTAGGTAACTTACTCATCCTGGGTTTTTAGACATACAATTTTCAGTCGTCTTTCTCACCAAATCTAATTACTATCATTCGTAAACTGGCGTGGGTAAACAGTGCTGAAACCAACCACCACCCTGTCATTTGGGATCAGGGCAAAGCAGCTACTGAGAGTACAGTAATTGCAGTTCCTGAACATAAGAAGCTCAAGGATATTAAGTACCTCCATCCTTTTGAAAATAAGGTGAGGTCCCTCTACTCGGCTAAACCTTGCAGTCCTAAGGTTTATCACAGGTTCATAACTGTTCACTTCAATTACATTGTTTACAGAAGAAGGAATGGCTTGTCATCGAAAGGTGCTCAAGATTGATAGCTCATGGTGGTACAACACATGCAAAAAATGCCTTAGGACAACCAAACCGCACGGTGACACATACAAGTGCACCAATAATTCCTGTGACAACATAGGATCGCCTATCCCAAGGTCAGCTCTTATACGTCTCTCCCCGTTTTTGTTAAGGTCCTACTATTGCATCATGATAGTCACACTTACCATGGTATGTAATGAACTCATCCTGAATAATGCTCCAGAAATTTTGTTTAGTTCTAGTTGAAGTTGCCCGTCAATTTATGTGTTATAATTTGTTGAACATTATAAATTTTCTAGTGTTAAGCGTCCTGGTTTTTTTTCTAAAAAACTCACAATTTTACCCAACCAGAATGCATTCAAGTTATGCATTTCAAAAAAATTGGAAAAGGATTGGCATCCTTTGATCCATGAGAAGGTCATGAAGGTCATGCGCAGGTACATGCATGTTATAACCTACACTTAGAGCTTCTTTTGTTATGTCCTGTTTGCAATTTACACTTCACGTGAGCTTAACATTGCTGAATTTGAAAACAGGCATGACATGAGAGTTTTTGCATGGACTGTTGATGATATCAGCTCCATGAAGAAGATGTTGTATCAGCATGTTGATGCCATTATGACCAGTAACCCTTCTCTTCTGCAGCGGCTTATGCAGGAGACCAGAGTTGAGTGTATGGAAGATGATTTTATCTTACCATAGGAATTTCTAGCAGTCAGAATATAAGGGTTTAACTTCTTAGCAGAGAGGACCAACTAGCGAGTTGGCTTTGAGGGATTATTCATAAATTAGATGATAGTTACTTTAGTTTTTGGCGCATTCCGCACTTCGGTAATAAATTTCATGTTGCTTTATCTAATTATTACTGCAAATTAATATTTTAATATAATTTCAATTTGATATGCCTCATAATAACCATGATTACTGCAGGGCGCACGAATTACGCCTCCTGATCTAGTTATCATTCATGAGCTATAGGCCCTGTTTGGGACAGCTGCTGCTTGTTGAAAAAGCAGCTTATCTGATAAGCTGGTAAAAAGCAGCTTCTGCTTGTTGGCTGCTTTTAGTTCATTTTGAGAAGCAGCTGAACTGATAAGCTGCTGCAGAAGCTACCTGTTTGGCAGAACTTCAGCTTAAATTTGTGAAGAAGCTGAAAATAAGCTGTGCCAAACAGGGCCATAGTTTTGCTAACGCACAAAGATTTTCTTCTGGAGAATTCTAAAATGCAAACAGATGATCACGGCTACTCACGCGTTGTCTTTGCTCCCCCGTCCTCTCGGCATGAGTGACACCGCCCCTGCGGCCACAGCACTGAACCACTGGAACCGCTCGATCCAGCTCGCCGCCGCGTCGGGTTCTTACGCCCACTGCCTCCGCCTCTACGCGGGACCGCTCCTCGCCGCGGGCCTCCGCGGTGACGCCTCCACCTTCCCTTCCCTCGCCAAATCCTGCGCCGCGCTGCGCCTGCCGGGACTCGGCCGCGCCGTCCACGCCCTCGCATTCCTCGCGGGCGCTGCCGTCTCTCGCGACGCCTTCGTGCGCACCTCTCTCGTCGACATGTACGCCAAGTGCGGCAGGCTTCCCGACGCGCACCGCCTGTTCGACGAAACGCCGTGCTCGAGCCGGACGCTGGTCGCCTGGAACTGCATGATCTCGGCGTACGGACGGAGCTCTCAGGTCGAGGAGGCCGTCGAGGTGTTCAACGCTATGCGGCGCGCGGAGGTCAGGCCCAGTGGGAGCACGGTCGTCGGCCTCCTGTCCGGGTGTGCGGACTCGGTGTCCGCGAGGTACCCTGGGGTGTGCGTCTATGGGCTCACCATCAAATCGGGCCTTGACGCGGATTTGCTTGTCTCGAACTCGGTGCTCACCATGCTTGTCCGTGGTGGCCAGCTCGACTCTGCAAGGTTGCTGTTCCATCGTGTGGAGAACAAGTCCGTGGTTACTTGGAGCGCGATGGCATCTGCTTATTTGCAAACAGGGGACTGGATGGAAGTGTTTGCACTGTTCAGCAGCATGCGAGAGACAGAGCAACCTATGGATTCAGTCGTGCTTGCTAATCTAATCACGGCCGCTATGCTGTTCGGAAACAACTTGGTGGCTAAAGGCGTGCACGCCCTTGCAATCAAGGTTGGTTTTGATCGTCAGGAGGATTTGGCAGCATCCTTGGTAAACTTGTATTCCAAGTGTGGAAATCTTTTGGCAGCTAGAGAGGTTTTTGATTCACTCCAGTGGAAGAGTGTAATCGTGTGGACTTCGATGTTGAACGGATATGTCGAATGTGGTTATCCGGATGAGGCTCTGGCGACATTTGATGCCATGTTGTGTACCAAGGTAGAGCCAAACAAAGCAACTGTTCTAGCGGTTCTTTCAGCGGGCGCTAATCTGGGATCCGCTAATGTTGCCCAAAAGGTTGAGGAGCATGTGAAAGCAATGGAGCTGCAGTCAGACCTGCAAGTTTGTACTGGACTGATAGACATGTACTGCAAGTGTGGGAGCATCCAGCGTGCTAGAAAAATATTTGACAGTATTCCTAACAGGGACTTAGCTATCTGGAGTGCCATGATCAATGGACATGCTTGCAATGGAGAAGGCAGTGAGGCTGTTGTCCTTTTCAACGAGATGCAGAGCAAAGGTGTCCGACCTGATGCCATTGTCTTCACTCATATCCTAACAGCATGCAGCCACTCTGGTTCAGTAGATGAAGGTCTTCGCTGCTTTCATAGCATGACTGCAGAACATGGTATCGAACCATCAGTCGAACATTACATGTGCATGATTGATTTGCTTTGTAAAGCTGGTCATCTCAGTAGCGCTATGAAGTTCTTTGGTGAGATGCCAGTTCGGTTGCGAAACCAGGTTTTGGCTCCTCTAATTAGTGCACACAGAGTTAATGGTGCTGATTCATCCGTAGAGTTCATGTCAGAGGGACTACTGAACCTGGGCTCCCAAGATTCTGGTCACTGTGTCCTAATTTCTAACATGCTTAGCTGTTTAGGGCAGTGGAAGAAGGCCAGAAGTTATAGGACGCTAATAAGCAAGCAAGGATTAGTCAAGAAGCCTGGATGGAGTTACATCGAGCTGGGTGGCTAGCTGCTCTATGTTTGTAGAGAACCCAATCCACCGAATCCTACGAGATGGCATGATTTCTTTCAAGCTCTTTTGGACCAGGCTCAGTCCAGTTAAGGTGCAAAAATCAATTCTTCTTATTAGCTCTAGTTCAGTCTGCATTTTGTGTAAAAAAAGTTCAATCTGTATTTCTGACATGGCATACTTAAAATATACAGGCAATGAGATTTAGTATCATGCTGGAGTTTGCATTGATTCGGTGTGACAAAATGCAAAGACAACCAGAACATCCAATCAGGAAACTAGCCCGTATTGAGTTGAGGCTTAATGATGTTGAGCTAAGGCCGTGCTCAACAGAGCGTGTATATAGTGTATATAGTCGTGTAAAATACATTTTTACGTTCAGTGGAGAATGTGTTGGGGCGAAGGCGAACATGCTACCCTTCGCTCTACGCCTTCGATTTCTCTTCACTCCGATGAAGGCTACATTCACAGAATGCATCCGGACAAGCCGAAGGCGCCGACTGGACGGAGACCGGCGCGGTCCCCTTCGCCCTCGGTTGTTGCAAGACGAAGGCCCCATCGAAGTCTACGGGTCTCCCGCGTCGTCACCGGTCCGGGAGGCCCATGTAGGATTCGGCCCATGGTAACGGGCCCTGCAGGGATAAGCGTGTTACGGGCCACGTTTGTAATAGCCTCTACCGTAATGGTTGTCTGTAACTTCCCCTCGTAGGAATATTCTGGGGACAAACGGGTACTCGAGGGCATAAACATCTTTGGCAATGTAAAAGCGGTCACTCGAGTGCCTATAAATACCCCCGTACTGTGCCCGTAATAGAGGAGAAAAAAGCCGTTGGCGTTCCACATCAAACTCAGCAAACACATTTACCTGTTTCCCTGTTGGATCAGCCTGCCCAGACGGAAAGGTTCCTAACATTTGGCGCTCACCGTTCGTGCTACGAAAAACAACCCGCGATGGCCCCCAAGCGAGCTAGTTCGAAGGCAGCCCCATCCATCGACGAAGCAGCGCAAGCAGCGCTACTGGCGGAGAAAAAAAGGCAAGGCCCTCGCGGACAACACCTCCCAAGAGGCCTTCAAAGATGAAGCTGTCAGCAAAAGACAGCGTCAAGACCATCCCACCCCCGAAGGCACCCTACACACCTGCAGCTCCGGAGTCGTACCGCAAGCACTACTACCAGGCTTCGCTCCACCAAAGGACGAAACACAATAGAAGACGAAGAAGTCATCGATATCTCAGCCGAAGACCAGCTACACCTGTGGGCCCTGCGCATCAAGAACCACAACCTCCTAAAGCAGAAAGAAATCCTCGAGGCCAAATGAAGGGAAAATGTACCCTTGGGCCATTTCTATAAGAGTTTTGGTGATTAGATGTCCAACACATATTAATTGAGTTCTTATGTGCCAAATGTGTGAGAAGTGCAAATCAAAGAACAAGGTATGTTATTAGACTTAGTAAATTGTTTTTGAATACTAACATGTCTATCTAAGTGCTAGAAACAAAGCCAAGAGAAGAAGAAATGTGTTGGAAAAGAGTTGGCTGTGTACAGCCAAAACCAGCTCGGGCCTAGCACACCGAACTGTCCGGTGGTGTACCGGACAGTGTCCGGTGCCCTAGGCCGCTCGACGGTGAACTGGCTGCTCTCGGGAAACAGCAGGCGACTTCGCTAAAAATCACCGGACTGTCCGGTGGTGCACCGGACTGTCCGGTGAGTCATCTACGCCTGTGTCCAACTCTTCGGCGACGAACTCGTCGCTCTCAGGAAAAGAATAAAGCGCCGCGGCTAAAATTCACCGGAATGTCCGACGGTGCATCAGACTGTCCGGTGAGCCAACGGCGCTCGCGGCCAACGGTCGGCAGCGAAATCTGCGGGCGACACATGGCCAAGCGAACGGTCGGTTGGGCACACCGGACTGTCCGATGTGCACCGGACAATGTCCGGTGCGCCAACGGGACTGCCGGCTCAACGGTCGGATGCGCCCGATATGGAAGGAGATCGCGCACCGGACAGCTACAGGACCTATCCGGTGGCGCACCGGTGTCACACCCGGCTTTAAGGAACAAAGCCAGGTGCATCTCATACATGCGCCAAGAAGACAACATATATAATAACAGAGTGTATAGAGATAAATGTCACAATAACATCAGAGTATTTATTACATAGCGGAAGTCTTATTACAAAATAATTGGTAAAAACGAACTAAGGATCATCCTTGGCGCCAATGTCAACTCGAAAACGCCACCTAGATCAGATCGAACTTCTCGCCTTATGGCTCCTCCTAAACCACCTGTTCTTCTCCTGTGGGGGGGGGTGTGAGACAGCAAGGGTGAGCTCACACATGATCATAGCTCAACAAGTTGTGGGGAACCAGTGGACATAAACTCACCAAAGGTGGAAGTTCATGTAATGTGTAAGGCTAATCAACAACAGGGGTTAAAGCTGAGCATTGCTTTTAATTAGTTGGTCAAAATTTTATTAACAGTTACTAAGTGTAAGTAAATACCACACCTTAAATAAAGTAATAGAACAAAACTAATAAATAATCCCATGCATATACAAATGACAAAATTGAATTTAAGTTACATAAATTAATCATGCGAGAGTCCTGAGCTGCTCATGACCGTGAGCTCGGCTAGTATACCAGTTTTACACTTGTCAGAGATTGTACCCCTTTACAAATTACTGTGGTATGTAAAATACACATCGAGGAAATAACAAAAAAGAAAAAAGTATCCTAGGGTTAATCTATTTCTGCTAGGTGAATGGGAAAATACGAATTAAGAGCCTTAGGTCGATTTAGTTCGGGGAAAGGGGAAGGGGAAAAAATTCTATGAACCTTTCCTTTTTTCATTAAGTTCAAGTCTGGCGAGAATAATATTCTACAACTAACAACTCATTTATTTTGAGACTGACCCACTTCCTATCTAGAATTTTTTTTACTAGTCCTTTATATTGCAATGTGTCAACCGTCAAATGCTTTGGTAATTTGCCCGGATCGGATGAAGCAATATAATTTTGAACCAAACATTTTGATCGTTGGTTATCCTTCGTAGTAATAATATCTCGGGGTTTGCAACGAAAGCTTGGTATATCAACTATACGACCATTATTTGAGGGAGCAGAATTCCTAGTAAAAAAATACAGGATCCTTCCACTTAGATGAAAAGGAATTTTTCCATCCAATCCAATAGAGCCATGGAATTCCCTAGCCGTTGTGGCTGTACCTGTACTGCAGGAATACGAAAACTCGCTATTCACTCAGTTTATTTTCCATAATAAGATTATGTAGGAGAGATGGCCGAGCGGTTCAAGGCGTAGCATTGGAACTGCTATGTAGACTTTTGTTTACCGAGGGTTCGAATCCCTCAAGTCATGTTACCCATCTGCCAAGGGATCGCGACTCCCATACACCTCTACCTAGGAAGCGAGGTAGGGCAACACTACGAGGCCTTTACAAAGTTCCACTAGCTTTCAAAAACCCGCTACAGTTTATGGGATGAGCACTTGCAAGAATCCCTCGTTTGACCGCCATCGCAGCAAAATCAACCCGAGAACCTCCTTGCATGCAACTCCCCTACTGCCCTTGCCCCTTTTGGGTAAGGTAGTCTTCCACTAGCTTTCCTAATTAGTTACCCAAGGGGTCCCATTACTCCCTTGTGGTGGCACGTGTTTCTCAAGTTAAGCTCCATGTTTCAATTAACATTAATGATCTTGACATGAACATAAATAGAATAACAAAAGAATTGGAACATGGATATAATGAAAGATTATCCCAAACCATGTAAAACAATAGCAAACTACCTAAGTGATGCAGGGATAATAAGGTAAAAGGGTAAACAATCTAGGGTGACCTATTGGGTCCTATCAAAATTAACCTATGTGTTGGCACTTGCTCTCCTGAGCGAGTTGATCCAACAGGGGAGCAAAAGCGGTGTAAACGGGGCTACGACTCGAGATGGCAATAGCTCTGTTAACCTAGCCTCTCAAGGGCACTGTGCGAGGGTATTTATAGGTATCTGAGTGCCCAGTGTCCAGTGTTAAGGACGCATGTGCCCTTAGGCACCTAGGTTATCCCCGGAATATTCCCATAAAGCAGGGTTATAGACCGTAATTACAGGGAGACCTTTACAAATTAGGCCCGTAATGCGCAGCGGCCACGCAGGGCCTGTTACAATGGGCCGGATCACACGTGGGCCTCCATGTTGAGCGAGGTCGCAAGATG
This sequence comes from Zea luxurians, assembly GCA_029449295.1. NCBI lineage: Eukaryota > Viridiplantae > Streptophyta > Magnoliopsida > Poales > Poaceae > Zea > Zea luxurians. The sequence continues at coordinate 1,345,621 of JAOPSE010000181.1, forward strand.
AGACGACCTCGTCACAAGTCTTCGTCCGACGACGTGTGGGACGAAGGGTAGGTCTGCCCGTCGTCTTGCCTTCGTTGGTGCAGCGAGGTCGGCGAAGGCATCGAGCGAAGGGTGGCGTCTTCGCCTTCGCCCCAACATTTGCCCTCCAAGGGACCAGTTCGACTAAGTCATCTGGTGCCGAAGACGTCGCTAGATGGCGGAGACGCTGCCCTCGCTCGAAGTGGTTCCGCGGGGGTTTTTGATATGACCGTTGATTGACGCCGTACTGTTGGATTGCGGGTTTCCCGAAGCGCCGCACTCTGTGTATAAAAGGGGGCGGGGCGGCGCGTTTTGAACTTTATCTTTACGCGCTCCGCAAAAACCCTAACCGCCTTCTCAAACCGCTCGCTGCTCGTCTGCCCTCCTTGCTCTTGCTCGTCGGAGATCTGGCCCGTGTGAAGCAGACCGCCCGCCGCCGCCAATGGTACGTAGCGATGCCGTCCTCTTCCTCTTCTGCTGCCGCTACACCGCCGGCTGGCGCGTCGTCCGGGGAGACACTGAGCGATGTGGCGGCGGAGGAGTTGCGCGCCGGTGACATAGTGGAGTTCGGCGTGTCGCGGATGTCCTCGGTCCGTGTGCAAGACATGCAACAACTTGGTTATTTCGGCGGCGGAGTGGCACGTGTCCCGGGGACAGAGGAGGTCCCCGAGCCAGAAGGCGAGTTGGTTGTGTTCGAGGCTTTTTTCGCTGCTGGCCTTTGTCTGCCCGCACATCAATTTGTGGGAGAAGTCCTACGTAGGTTCAACGTCCAGGTCCACCAGCTGACGCCAAATGCCGTGGTGGCTCTGGCGAAATATGTCTGGGCAACGACTTCGTACGGCGGGCAACCCTCGGCCGAAGTCTTCGCGAAGTATTATTGTCTGCACTGGCAGAAAAGGAAAATTGGAAATAAGATTGCTCAATTTGGATCTTGCACGTTTACGCCGAAGACGGGCAAGACTTCGATGGAGGTCGTTGAGTTGGTTCCCTGTGCCCGCAATAAATGGGGCAACTGGTGGGAATTTTGGTTCTATGTTGCCGAAGGCACAGTCAAAGACCATCCGGGGCTCCCCGTGGCCGAGATGTGTTCGCATTATTATTCAGCATACCCGCGATTTGAAGTAGCGGAGGAGGATGCAGACGAAGGGGCCCTACGGTGCGCGGCCGGCCTGAGTAGCGGGCGCGATCTGGTTGAGGAGTTTGTCGCGTATGGGGTGTGGCCCTTGGCGCATGGCTGGGCGCTGGGCGAAGTATGCCCTCGCCAGATGCCTTCCCGTGGCGGGATGCTGGTGCGGAGTCCCGCCTTCGCACTGGATTTGCATGGCCGAGATCCCACCGCATTCGTGTGTGAGGCGGAGGATGGGGCGGCGCAGATAGTTGGTCGCTATGTGCCGAAGACGGAGGGCCAGCGCAGTTGGGATATACGCGGATCCAACGATCGCTTGAATAGGGTCTTCGAGTTGAACCGTCTGCCGTATGGCGGTTATCCCGGGCAAGACGATGTCGATCGCCGCGGGAAGAAACCGGCGACAGAGACTGAAGACGACCCCGCGCCAGCGGCCGCCCCATCCACTAAGAAGAGGAAGCTAGGTACTGTGATGGGAGGACTGGGGGTCTCCGATAGTTTTGCTGTGGAGCTGATGGGGACATGCGCGGCCCCCGGTGGAAGGATGTCTTCGCTCGAGCTCCGGGAGTCTTTGGCGCGGATGCTGAAGGTTATCGGGGGTTGGTGGCCTAGGAACGTTCCTGTCCCCCGTGCGGCCGGCGAAGACTTTTTTACATCTCGCATGGTTCGTGACTTGAGAGTGTTTTCTTATGGACGGAATATTGCTGCTGTTGTGTCGGCAGTGATGGACAAGGATCGTCAGGAAGCTGCGCAAAAACGTCGGGCGGTCATCAGGCTGCCCGAGGCTAGGCCGAAGAGGGCGCGGGGGACTGCGAAGGCTGCCGCCTCCGGCGGTAGCCAGCCGACGCTGGCGGCGAAGTCGGCCGCCCCTGGGTCCAGCAAGGTGCCGGATGTCGTGAAGGCAGCCGGCGCCGGCGTAGCCAAGTCTGCCTCGACCGGAGCCGCGAAGGCCCGAGACTTGCCTTCGCCGGCGAAGCGCGTTGCCGATTTCGGCACTGATATTAGTGCGGATGATTATCTCACTGGTAAGTCGTTGGTCCGAGTATTTTTTTGACTGTTGATACTTTGCAGGATCGGGCGAGGGGCAACTTGTTGTTGTTCCGCCTGCGGTGGCGACCACGGTGTCTGCCACGGTGCCCGGGGCGAAGGGTAGCGCTCTTAGCGCTGGTGGTGAGATTTCGGCGCTCACCGCCGTCAAAGACGAAGCGGGCACTGTGTCCCGCCGGCTGAGGGAGGCGTCGCAGCGGCTGAGTCAGGTAGTTGGGCTAGACTTCGGTTTTTACCGTTTTCGTTGGGATTGTGGTCTTATGTTTGTCTTTTAGGCAGCTGACTTCGCTGACCGCGTGGCGTCGGGGGCCCTTTCGGCAGTTGTGTCTGCCGAAGTCGAGAGACTTCGGGCGCAGCATGCTGACGCTGTCCAGGAAAAGTCGGCCGCCGATAGCAAGTGCCGCAACCTGACGGAAAAGGTGGCCGCGCTGGAGGGTGAGAGGACTGACCTCCAGTGCCAGCTGGCGGAGGAGAAGAGGGAGGCTAATCAGGCCCTCGCCAAGGCGCAGTCGGCGTAGGCGGAGGCCAATCTGGCGCGGGTGGAGGGTAGTCTCGCCAGCCAGCGCGCCGAGGAATGGGAGACGCGGTTCAACGCTCTGCAGGCCCGCATGGAGAGGGCCGAGGCCTCGACGCGCTTGGAAGTTGAGCAAACGCGCAAACAGCTCATGGACTCATACCGTGAGCTGGGCGCGCGGACCGCTGACTTCGAAGTGCCCGACCGAGAGTCAGGCCTTCGCTGCCTCGAGTGGCTGCAAGAGGAGTTGTTGGCGCTCCCGACCATTGTGGAGGGATTTATGTCCTTTGCCTCCCTGGTCACCTGCGAAGGGGCGATGAACGCGCTGTCCCGCGAAGGGTGCAGTCACTATGAGGTCTTCGACCGATCTGATGAGGATTTCGCAGCGCGAAATTTACAAGGTCGAGGACCCTGTGGTGAAGGAATCCGCGGGAGCCCTCTTTGACCGGATGTGGGCCCCCCACGGTCAGTGGCGGACCTACAGGGGGGTCCGGGTGGGCCCTGGCACACCCTAAGCCAGGCCCACCAGGGACCCCAACCGTACAGTCGCAAGTCCAAGGTTGTTTGCCTATTTCAACTTCTTCTCTCCGATCCTTCAGGCTTCAGCTGTCACAACGGAACGGCTTTTCGGCTGCCTATTTGTAGCGGCGTAGCGCCCTGGTGGCTGGAGATTGGAGAATTGGCCGCTGGCACTGCGTGGCTGTCCACCAGACCGCCCAGACGGTAGACGGCAGTTGCTGGTCTGCTGGAGCCTGGAGACGCCACGCCACTAATGGCACCGAAACGGCACCGAGACCGACGCTGGTCTGCTGGTCTGCTGGCCGACCCGGCTTCCTGGCGAGTTGCCGAGTTGGCGAGTTGCTGCCTACTGGTTTAGGATTTAGGATTTTTTGTCTTATTGATTGTTGATTTACTACCATTGTTTTTGTAGTGACTAAAATATGAAGAAGCAGAGAGATATTGCCTCTCTTTTTCGTAATCATGCTGCAAAAAAATAGAAGTTTATTGCTTCTTCGTTATCTCCGGATGTTACTCAAGCGTCGACACCTCAAGAACAAGAGAAAGAAAGGATAAATGAAGAAATTGTGAATCCAATGCCATCTGCGCCGCCACCGCCAACACTTTATGATGTCAGTCGTCTTCCACATGATCCAGGTCAAAGACAACCTATTACAAGTTACCATGCTAATGATCACGATGCAATTCGAAGAGCATATATTCTTAGAGGTCCATTTCAACCATATGCACATGAATTCCCAAATAGGAAAATTGGAGATAGAGATCACCATTTTAATTTTGTGTGGTTTCAAAATTTTCCTTGGATTGAATATAGTGTCAAGAAAGATGCTGCATTTTGCTTTATGTGCTACTTATTCAAAAGTAAAGCAAATAAGGGCAAAGGGACTTCTGCATTTACTTCAGATGGTTGGAATAATTGGAATAAAGGGTCTGAAGCACTTCTAAAACATGTGGGTTCTATGTCACATAAGACAGCCGAAGAGAAATATCTTGGCTTTATAAATCCTAATGCAGCAATTGATAACAAAATTGAGAAGTGGAGTGATGATGATCGCAATCTTTATAAGATAAGGTTGACATATTCACTTCAATGTTTGAAGTTTCTTTTGCATCAAGGATTGTCATTCCGTGGACATGATGAAAGTGAAGAGTCTAGCAACAGAGGAAACTTTATTGAAATCTTGAAATTTCTTGCTGTAAATAGTGAATAGGTCAACAAGTATGTTCTTAACAACGCTCCAGGTAATTGCACTTTGACTAGCCCAAAGATACAAAAGCAAATTATTCAGTGTTGCGCTATAGAAACTAGAAAGAAAATAATTGAAGAGCTTGGGGAAGAGCCATTTGCAATTTTAGCGGATGAGTCTAGTGACATATCACACAAAGAACAACTAGCTCTTTGCTTGCGTTATGTTGATGCATTGGGAAGGCCATGTGAGCACTTCATTGGAGTTGTTCATGTAGATGATACTAGCTCTTTATCACTTAAGGATGCAATTGAAGCTTTACTTGTTAGTCATGGCTTGACTTTGACACGAATTCGTGGACAAGGTTATGATGGGGCTAGCAACATGAGAGGTGATATTAAAGGCTTGAAAACATTGATCATGCAAGAGTCACCTTCTGCTTATTATATCCATTGTTTTGCACATCAGCTCCAACTAGTTCTTGTTGTTGTTGCCAAGGGAAATAATGATTGTGTGTGGTTTTTTGATCAAGTAACTCTCTTATTGAATATCGTTGGAGTTTCTTGTAAGCGTCACAGTATGCTTCGAGATGCTAGACTTGAGAATCTCATGAAATCACTTGAATGTGGTGAACTTGAAATTGGGAGAGGATTGAATCAAGAGATGGGGTTGCCTAGGCCTGGTGAGACTCGATGGGGCTCTTATTACAAAACTATATGCAACATAATTACTATGTATCCTGTAATCCAAGATGTTCTCATGATTCTTGGAGAGGATACTACAATTAGAAGTGATTGGACAAGAATACATTCTATGCTTGGAGCATTTGAGTCATTTGACTTTGTTTTTGATGCACACTTAATGTTTGTTATTCTTGGATATACAAATGATTTATCAGTGTGTTTGCAAAGAAGGGAGCAAGATATTATCAATGCAATTTCACTTGTTAATGTGGCAAAGAGAAGAATGCAACAGTTAAGGCTTGATGGTTGGGATCAATTCCTTCAAAGAATCACTTCATTTTGCAACAAACATGATATCCAAGTTCCTGCTATGGATGGAAATTATAAGCCTTATGGAAGATCATCACGATTTGTTCATAACCAAACCAATGATGACCACTTCAGAAGAGAAGTATATATTGGGGTCATTGATCAAATCAGCCTAGAGCTTGATAGTCGGTTTAGTGAGGCTAATATGGAGCTGCTTTCTTGTATGTCAGCCTTGGATCCTTCCAACTCTTTTGCTTCTTTTGATGCACACAAGGTACGAAAGCTAGCTGATTTTTATCCTAATGACATGTCAAGCACTGACTTGTTAAAACTTGACTTGCAACTTGACAATTATATTGATGGCATAAGAGAAGATGATAGATTCAAAGACATAACTAATCTTGTTGACCTCTCGGTTAAGCTTGTTGAAACAAAAAGATTTAAGGTGTTTGATATGGTTTATTTGCTTCTCAAATTGGTATTGCTTTTGCCGGTGGCGACAACAAGTGTTGAAAGGGCATTTTCTGCAATGAGTTTGGTGAAGACTAAATTGAGAAACAAGATGTGTGATAGTCTTTTGGATGATTGTCTTGTTACATACATCGAGAGGGATATTTTCTTCCAAGTGAATGAAGAAGATATAATTGAAACTTTTATGGCGTTGAGGAAGCGCAGGCCAGATAAGTAGTATTATTGCAATTTTTATGTTTAAATGTATGCAATTTTCATGCTTATTTGTTGAGTGTCAAACTTTATATCTATATATCAAATTGTTTACCAAATTTACTATGAAATTATATGTACATTAGATAGAATTCTACATGAAAATTTTGTTGCGGCACACCCTATATAAAAATCCTAGGTCCGCCACTGCCCACGGTCGGGAGGTGGTGAGGGAGCGGTCCGACCGGGCGAGGGATCAGGTAATGTTTATCTTTTGTTTAGTGTTGTTGGATGTGGGTTATACGTGGGCTTGCTGAATCGGTGTGCTGTGTTGCAGGCGGCGCGTGATGAGAAAGTGGAGGACTTCGGAGCTTTGAACAGCGCGTGGCCTGAAGCGGAGTCGAGCCCGGTGGCACTGCCCTCGGAAACCGTCGAAGGCTCCCTCGCTGCCCCTGCGGCTACTGTGTCCGGTGGTGGCTCGTCGCCAACCGCAGTGCCGAGGGCTGATGATCCCCCGAAGACGGCGATGGAGCCGGCAACGGAGGATCCCACGGCGGCTGGGCCTTCGCAGGTGGCTTAGTGGGTGTGGGTAGTTAGGGAATTTTGTATATGTTGCTGAACCTTGGTTGCTGCGGAGGTTCAAGGTTTTGGGCCTGCGCACGCAACCGCCACTGCTAATTTTTTGGCGGCTTCGACCGTGGATGCTGGGAATGAATCGGATGAGTCTGCTTCTAAGTTTTCTGATTTTGGTGACTCTGGGAGTTCGGTTGAGTGGACGGAAGAGTCGTCGGATGAGGACTTGGATTACTTTGCGGCCTTGGATGTGGCAGCGGCGGAGGCTTCGCCGCGTGCTGCGGATGCTGAAGTTGTGCCTGGTCCGAGCGCTGGGCGCAGGCGGCGAAGGGCGGTTGCGAAGCGTAGAGTGAGTGAGGTGGATGGCGGTCGGCTTCGAGTGGGCAGGGCTGTCAAGCAGGAATTGTTGTCCTCGCCGGCCGTTGCGAGTGTAGGTGAGGGGGAGTTGCGAAGTCTTTTTGAGGGTGAGGAGCTTAGTATAATGCTATTTAACTATAGGGAGATGGGAATTATTCCGAAGGTTGAACCGATGTAAGGTGTGATGCCCTCGCTGTACATATGTAACTATAATTTGTATGATGAGGTTATGCGCCTGCGCACATCCGGCTATGCTTGTAAAGGCGTTGCGCGCTTGGTCTAGTACGTTTATTATGTCGGTCCGGCGCGCCTGTAGTCAGTCTTTGCGCGGACAGTTTGGTGTAGGGTTTAGCACGGGTAGTCTTTTGAGGAAGACTTCGATTTTTCGCACTTATTGCGCTAGTCCGGCTGCACCCTTAGGCGACTTTTGCACGGATAGTCCTTTTGAGGAAGACTTCGATTTTTCGCACTTGTTGCGCTAGTCCGGCTGCACCCTTAGGCGACTTTTGCACGGATAGTCTTTTTGAGAAGACTTCGAATTTACTCACTTGTTGTGCTAGTCCGGCTGCACCCTTGGGCGACTTTTGCACGGATATTCTTTTTGAGAAGACTTCGAATTTACGCACTTGTTGTGCTAGTCCACTGCACCCTTAGGCGTCTTTTGCACGGATAGTCTTTTTGAGAAGACTTCGAATTTACGCACTTGTTGTGCTGGTCCGGTTGCACCCTTAGGCGACTTTTGCACGGATTGTCGCACGCGAGGGTGGCCATCGCTGCCCCTCGCAGTGACTTTTGTGTCGGTCGAATGTCGAAGACCGTTTAATCGGTCTTTTTCGACGTAGTTTTTGTGGGGAATTTTTCGCGTGTATATTACATGGCTCCGCCTCGTTAAAAACCTCACCCCCCGGGAGGAAAAGAGTGCGGGCCGGCTGAAAACTGTTCTGCGGATTACAAGGGCTAAGTGGCCCTAAGAAGTTAAACAAAAAATTTGCGAAGATTATCAATGTTCCAAGAATGTTCTAAGTCTTCGCCGGATGGAGTTGTGAGTCTGTACGCACTGGGGGACGCCTTCGTCTTGACGATGAAAGGGCCCTCCCACTTCGGCTCCAACTTGCCCCGGGACTCTGTCCGAGCTGTCCGGACGAGTACGAGGTCTCCTTCGTTGAACTCCCTCGGGATGACTGTGTGGTCGCGCCATGCTTTTGTCTGGGCTTGGTATTTGTCCAGAGCCTGTAGGGCGAAGACGCAGTCTCCGTCGATGAGGTCCTTCGAAGTCGGCTCGTCTACGTCGAGGACGGCCGACGCGGCTGTCCGAGGCGACCCATGTTTTATTTCTTGCAGAGTCATAGCTTTCGATCCATATAGAAGGCGGAAAGGGGTGAACCCAGTCGCCCTGCACTCAGTTGTGTTAAGCGCCCAGACCACTTCGGGTAACAGGTCGGGCCACTTGCCTTTTTTGTCGTCGAGGAGCATTTTCTTGACGGCTGTGAAAATTTTGCCGTTGGCGCGCTCCACGACTCCGTTGGATTGGGGGTGGTACACGGAGGCGAAGGTAAGCTTGGTGCCGATGGAGAAGCAGAAATCTTTGAAGTCTTGGTTGTCAAACTGCTTGCTGTTGTCGACCGTGAGTTCAGACGGGACTCCGAAGCGGCAAACAATATTTTGCCAGAAGAATTTCTGGGCTGTCTTCGATGTTATAGTGGATACTGCCCTCGCTTCAATCCATTTGGTGAAGTATTCAACGGCGACGAAGGTGAACTTGAGGTTCCCCTGAGCCATGGGCAGGGGCCCGACAATGTCCAGGCCCCAGCGCTGAAGGGGCCACGTGTGGGCGATTAGCTTCGTGAACTGCGAAGGGCGTCCCGAGCGTGGGGAAAATTTCTGACAGGCCTCACAGGACCTTACGACCCGATTTGCGGCGCAAATCATGGCGGGCCAGTAGAAACCTTGGCGAATCACCTTCGCCGCTAGGGCCCTAGGCCCTGCGTGGGAGCCGCAAGTCCCGCTGTGGACTTCACGCAGAATTTGGACGCCTTCGGTCTCGGTGATGCACTTAAGCATCGGTTGACTGACCCCCTTCTTGTAAAGTTGGCCCTCGATCAGTGCGAAGTCCCGGCTTCGGTGTTTGAGGCGCTTGGCCTCATTGTTGTTGGTTGGATGATAGTACCCCTGCAGGGATGAGTACAACAAAGTGAGTGGCTTGGACAACGCCAAACAAATCTGGGACACCCTCAAGATATCACACGAGGGAAATGATGCCACCATGATCACCAAGATGGAACTGGTGGAGGGCGAGCTAGGGAGGTTCACGATGATTAGGGGAGAGGAGCCAACACAAACCTACAATAGGCTCAAGACCCTGGTCAACAAAATTCGAAGCTACGGAAGCACAAGATGGACGGATCATGATGTCGTCCGACTCATGCTCAGGTCATTTACTGTTATTGACCCCCATCTTGTCAACCTTATTTGTGAAAATCCCAGGTACACCAAAATGACGCCCGAGGAGATCCTCAGAAAATTCATGAGTGGGCGCACGATGGTGAAGGAGGCACGATACGTGGACGATGCGCTAAATGGTCCACTGCCCATCTATGAGCCATAGCCCGTTGCCCTCAAAGCAACTAGCAGCATGGAGGCGCTACCGAGCAAGGTAGCACAAGTGAAGGCTACCGGGCTCAATGAAGATGAGATGACACTTATCATCAAGCGCTTCAAGAACGCGCTAAAAGGACGCAAGGAGTACCCCAACAAGAACAAAACAAGGGGAAAATGCTCCTGCTTCAAATCTGGTAAGACTGGTCATTTCATAGCTCAATGCCCCGATAATGATAATGACCAGGGACAAGAAAAACACGGGAAGAGGGAGAAGAAGAAGAAGAACTACAGGAAGGTGAAGGGCGAGGCGCACCTTGGAAAGGAATGGGATTCTGACTACTCTTCATCTGACTCCGACAATGAAGGACTGGCTGCGTCGGCCTTCGACAAATCTTCACTCTTCCCCAACGAACGCCATACTTGCCTTATGGCTAAAGAGAAGAAGGTACGTATTCGAAATACCCCCAAGTACTCTTCTTCTAGCGATGATGAATCATCTAATGATGAAGTAGATTACACCGATTTATTTAAAGGACTAGATAGAGCTAAAGTAGACAAAATAAATGAACTAATTGATGCTCTTAATGAAAAGGATAGACTTCTAGAAAAGCAAGAGGACATTTTGTATGAGGAACATGATAGATTTGTTAGTGTTCAAAAATCCCTTGCTTTAGAAATTAAGAAGAATGAACTGCTATCTTCCGAAGTGTCTACCTATCATGAATCTATATCTAGCTTAAAGAATTTAAATGATGAGCTAAATGCTAAGCTAGAGAAAGTTAATGAAACTAGTTTATGTGTAGAGCATGTCATTATTTGCAATAGATGTAAGGACTTTGATGTTGGTGCCTGTGATGAACATCTTACTTCTATTGATAAATTAAACAATGAGGTGGCAAGTCTTAATGCTCAACTTACGACTTGCAAATATACCAGCGAAAATCCCCCGCACTCTTTTCCAATGTTGTAAACAATGCCATTCAGGCCCGCACTCTTTTCCTCCCGGGGGTGAGGTTTTTAACGAGGCGGCAGCATGTAATATACCAGCAAAAATCCCCCGCAAAAAATTCCAGATATCCCCATGTCGAAAAAGAACGCTCCGATGGCCTTCGGCATTTGACCGATTCGAAGTCACCGCGACCGGTAGCGTAGACTACCCTCGCGTGCGACAAATTCCACGCAAAACTCGCCTAAGGGTGCAGCTGGACAAGCACAACAAGTGCACGATACGAAGTCTTTGCTAAAAGACAATTCCGTGCAAAAGTCGCCTAAGGGTGCAGCCGGACAAGCACAACAAGTGCACGATATGAAGTCTTTGCTAAAAGACAATTTCGCGCAAAAGTCGCCTAAGGGTGCAGCCGGACAAGCACAACAAGTGCACGATACGAAGTCTTTGCTAAAAGACAATTCACTACAAAAATACCTCCCCTTTTGCAACGCTTTTATGCGTTGCTAGAAGTTGAAATAAGTGTTGCTAAGGGTTATACCAATGCATAATTATGTGTTGCCTATGCTGCCGTTGCTAGGGACTACTGCAACACTTATATATATGTTGGTAAGCCATGGGTATAAGTGTTGCTGCGCCGCAACGGATATTTATTCCCTACTGCAACACTTACATGTGTTTGTACCGGCAAAGACGGGTTGACCCGTATTTGGTTTGGCAACATTTTGTTTAGATTTATGGCAACACATTTATGTGTTGCAATGTTATTGAACTGTATAACAATGGCAACATTTAGAATTGATTTGTGAGAGCACATATATGTGTGGCAAGAAATAAACCATTTATTGAATAAAAATTAATATACAACATCATCTGCCATTAATAAAATTAGAAGCTCCAATTCATCCCAGACATAAACATGATTGTAATGGACAAACCATTTCTCATTGTAATAAAATAGTCAATATACAGAGTAGCACCACTTAAAATAATCACCACTTCATGCGTGTACAAATATTTCTGGAGACAAAATATAAACATATGACTCATCCTAAACAATACCGAACTTCATCCTAGATAAATTAGGAAAGCTTTTTTGGTAGCATAGTCTTCAAATTCTGTAGAAATCTTGGAGCTCCAACACTGAAAAGAAAATATAATCAAGTGTGGATTCATAGTGCAGCTCTGAAACTGAAATCTAGCAGCTCTAAAACTGAAATCAGCTGGCAGCTCTGAAACTTCATCCTAGGTACTGAAACTGATGAACAACAAGAAAGCATTTTAGAAAAATATATGTGCAAAAGAATACAATAGTGCGATAGGAAAGCACATGAATGAACATGCTGATATCATGAGATTTGTTGATACTCACAGGGAAGTGAAAAGATATACTGCTAATTCTGACATTAGAGCTAAGGATAATCCAACCATGTGTGACCTAACATTACCAGTCAATGTACTACAACATCCTGACAAGACCAAAAAACACAGAATCTATGGGGGGAATGAGTTGTTTGAATTGTGCTAAAACTGCCAAACACAGAATAGAAATGGTTGTACTTCAAAATTTGTACTGCCGCTATGGCCTACTAAAAATGAAGTGAGTGCAGACATATTTTGTTCAACCAATCGAAATTACAAGATCTAAGTTCCTTGTTCATTGCTAGATGTTCCATTTGGACAAAATGTCAATGTTGAAAAACACATTAATAGAAGATATATTAATCAATACAATCAACCATCGCTTTTTAAGCAAATGACCATGTCTACCATTCACTTTGCAAACAATACCTCATGATAAAAATCTTTGGACCATTATGATGACATCCTACAACATTTTCTTGCTAGATGTGCGCATGAAACCTGATGATTGACAACATCAAACGATTTCTATCCACAATAAGTAACACGGTATAGAAGATAAAATGATGCCAAGAAAATTAACACTACTAGAAATGTTAAGTAATAAAAAGTTGTGCAACCTGACAAAGGAATCTATATGCTACTATAGACATGTGTTTTCATACCAGGCAAAGACCTTGCCTGATCTCCTCAAGCGTCTTTTTCCTTATTTGTGACCTAACAGTACCGGCGTCATGCATTCTTCCTCCATCGGCCGAGGTAACATATTTCTCTAATTACTGATGTGGTGTGTCTCATATTATCTATCTGCATAATAGAACTTTACATGCTCAACAGATAATAGATTACACATGCTAAAATATCATAAAAGGAATAATATTATGAAGTTCAACTATTGCATCTTCAGTCAGCATACACTTTCCATTGCAGTGGAAGGATGAATTTGAAAAACCATGAACAACCAAAACATTTCCATGTACTAATAAAAATCAAAACAGGCACAATCTGCGTACTAATAAAAATCAAAACAGGCACGAGCGGTAAGGATGTGATTAGGTCATAGTATAGACCTATGAGGCTATGCTCAGATGCTAGAAACAACATACTAAGAGAGCTTCCTTTCATTTTTGGAACATCAATATGATAATCAATATAAAAGTCTTTATAAAAACTAAATTTAAAACTGCTGTACAACATACCAAAGATAAAGAAGTCCAAGCTTTTCTTTGGCAAGTGCTCATAGACCCAAATCTCTTAGAACGAAATCATCACAAGTGCTTTCTCTTCACTTGCAGCAAAAAATCTGATGTATAATGTTAGTTAACTTGAAAGTAATGGATGATGCTTACTTTTGCACGCATGCAGGCTCTATTTATCATTTTTTGAGGTCCACATGTCTTCTATTTGCTTGTAGGTACTTTAGATTATACTGCAATAAACAGTATTACAGAAAAAAGAGGATTTTAATTTTGATAAGCATTATAACACATTCAGACATTCAGGAAAGAGAAAAGACAATGCAAAGTATGTGCTAGGTTCCGTTTGGTTTTACAGAGATGGGAATAAGATGTTTTAGATATGATATATGTTACTGCATGCTTGGACCTTCACCATCTTAAGAAATAAAAGACGAAATCAACGACTTGACCCAAGCTGCAGTTGGAGTGGCTTATGGATCTTGAAGCAATCTAGCTTGATCGACTTCATTGCAGCTAGCGCGCCCTTTTCCCCCTAATACTGTTTTTATCATTGTTTTCATATTGGTTTCATGGCTATCAAATGTCCATTTCCCATATGCCATGGCAAATACGGACTTAGCAGCACATCTACATTCATTTCTTATAATAGGAATATAGCAACTAATAGTATCACTTTCATGTTGGATGTGACGTTCACTGAGAAAGGAAATAATTTGGATATACTTTATTGGTCTCCTAGCAGTTATTTCACTTAGAGTTCAATTCGTCTTCTCCTAATTTCTTTATTACTCCCTCCGTTTCGTTTTAGTTATCGCTGTATAGTGCAAAATTGAACTATCCAGCGACAACTAAAAAGAAACGGATGGAGTACAAGATAAAAACAACTATATTATAAAAGATATTCTTTTATACACTGAACAAAACAGGGGTAAACTTAACCTTAATTTATTTTCCTAAAGATTCAAACACACCCAACCCATTAGCAGGCCTATATAGCTTTTATAGCCAACGAATGATACTTCTGAGAGAGCGCCAACAGCGCGCCATGCTTTCGAGTTTTCTCCTATTCCTGCAAGCAACATCGAGCGTAACCAAATTTGTTTGCTGGAGTTTTGCCATAAGATGCACCTCAATTTTGAACTCCACGAAACCTTGTCCTGAATGTGAAGCAAGTCTTTTAACTCCTATCCCAGCTGCCTCAGGAAACTGGCCCTGTGAAGAGAAAATATTCAGGAGTTCTTCAGTTATATGTAGGAGGACCAGTGTGCTGTTTTGCTCCCAATATTTTTTTTACATCTAGTTGCATCTATTTTAAAATCTGCGAGTTATGTTTTTTCTGTATAAGGTTTTACCTTATGTAGTATGTAGGAGCTAATTAACTTGCAGATAGGATCATATACACATATATGCTTGTGTGTGTTGCATGTATTACCTTATAAACAGGGCCAAACCCACCTTCCCCAAGTTTGTTTTCTTTAGAAAAGTTGTATGCGGCCTCCAATATCTGATGCAAGTTGAAAACCCAAAACTCAGAGAGGTGTGCTTCCATGTCCCAATCTGTTTCTCCTCCTCGCGAGCTGTTATAAGTAGGCTTACGTCGTAATCTAGGCCAATCTGTACATTTTTTTAACGGAAGCAATGGATATGATCTCCTTAGCAGGAGAAGTATATGTGACAAACATACCATGCACGGCTCAAAATCAACTCACCTTTTCTGTGCACTGCAGCGCGGGTCAATGAGGTCACCTATGCCCGGGACCTAGATGAGGTCAGAGAGCTGTAGAAGGACGCCGTCGATGAGGACTTGGGTGGTAGTTCCTCTACGCCGCCGGGCCAGGGATAAAGTTGAGGAGGGGAGCAGGCGGAGGTTGTGGCTGTCGGGCACCCCGACGAAGGAGCAGCACCAGGCGCGCGGGCCCCGCCCGTCTCGACCACGCCTCCGATGGACACTCAGGCACTGCTGCACCACGTCCGCTGCCATGATGTGTGGTACAGCACGAGATCTAGAGCCAAGCGAGGTACTGCTGGGCGGCGCTAGGGTTTGGATGGGGCGGAGCCGTGGAGGACGAGAAGGCGGCTGCCGTCACAGGCTTACGGGCGGCACTCATAGCAGGATTGAAATAAAATGTTAGGTCCACTGGGACACGCATCAATTTGGGAGTGTATCTAGGAGGTGATGATAGCGTTGCAGCCGAAGAAGTCAAGAATTCTCCCTGATTTAATAGAAAGAGAAATAGATTAGATCTATGAGTTATCCCTACCTAGTTGTTCTATTTTCTAATATTAAATATTACTAGCAACACATATTAACTGTTTCCACATCCTAGTTAATCAATATATTCTGCTAGCAACACATATTAAGTGTTGCCACATCCTATTTAAATAATGGATGTTGCAAGCAACACATATTAAACGATGTCGCTACTCTGATAACTTAATGGATGATGCTTGCAACGCATATTAAGCGTTGCCCACTAATTTCTTACAACGCATAAAACCATGTGTTGTTGCGGATGCGTTGCTATAGAGGGGTTTGTGTTGTAGTGATTCCGCGTAAAAGTCGCCTAAGGGTGCAGCCGGACAAGCACAACAAGTACACGATACGAAGTCTTTGCTAAAAGACAATTCCACGTAAAAGTCGCCTAAGGGTGCAGCCGGACAAGCACAACAAGTGCACGATACGAAGTCTTTACTAAAAGACAACTCTGTGCAAAAGTCGCCGAAGGGTGCAGCCGGACAACACGAAATACCCATTTCATTCAACAAAAGCGCACTGGCAAGCGATGGGCAACCAGCCACATTACACAAAGTCATAGCTTACATACATACAGCGAGGGGCCAACAACCTTGCTACACAAATAAATACAACCACATTCTTTCCCCTCCCTCTTTATTGCGAGCCGGGGGAGGGCAGCGTTTTCACTCATTACCGCAAGACAAGAGCGAGGGCACCAAACACACTACATCGGCTCGGCCTTCGAGATAATGCTCGCCTCCCTATAGTTGAACAAGATCATTTTTAATTCCTCACCCTCAAAAAGATTCCGCAGATCCCCCTCACCAATACTCGTCCCAATCGGCGAGGACAGCAGATTTCGTTGCCCACACCGATCTACTCGAAGGCGGGTTCGCTCTATCCCCATCCGACGGCACTTACCACTTCGCGACATCTCACCAACGCTATACTTCGACACCACTTTTCGTCGCTGGCGCTCGATCCTCGCGCCAGCCCAGGGATCAGACGCTTCGCCCACCTCCAGCCGTGGCAAGGACTCCGCCGCGGCCACATCTAACGCAGAAAAATAATCCAAATCCTCTTCCGAAGACTCCTCGGTCCAGGAAAACGGGCTCCCAAACTCACCATCAGATGAAAAAGGCCCAGACTCAGAACCAGACAAAATATCATTAGCAGGCTGTGGCGGAACCGCCCGAATTATTCCAACTTAAGTGCCTAAGTCCCACCTTAAAGGTTAGACCATACTTAAATAGGAATAAATCGTCAGTCCCTCGGATCTAGTCCGACGAGGCCACTAACAGGATCAAGTACCACATACTCACTCAATGGTGAGGCACAGAGCAAACATAAAACCATACATTAAGGAGTATTAATTTATTACAACATCATCGGAATTTAGCAAAAGTAGTGATCATTGTTCGGAATGCAGCGGAATAAAACTAACGATAAATAAACGGAGGATTGGGGAAGCCTGTCCCATCACTCCTCATGCTCCTCCTCTGCCGAGGTAGGGTCCCACTCGACTGTCCAACCCGGTGGCAAGGTGGACGGCCAAGTCACTCCAGCAACCATGTCCTCCAGAGAACCTGTAAAATTATGCCACAAGCAAGGCTGAGTATACTAATGCTCAGCTAGACTTACCCGGTGTGAGGAGTCTACTCCTCTACCTCTAGACATGCAGCTGTTTGGCTGAGGGATTTGGTTTGCCAAAAGCACTAGCTGAGTCTAAAATCAAGTTTTTGCTTTTCAAGTTTTAGTGTGACTCTCTTAAGACTAGATGTATCCCTATCTAATCACACATGGTAGCAATCATTTTTAGCAATAAACATCTTTTGCCAAATCAACACATTTCCACTTGTTACTCAATGTAGCAGCATGGATCAAGCAGTCTCATTAGCTGCGAGAAGCAGACGATTCGAATCGAGTTTTTAAACCTTGCAAGGTAAACCTAAACACACGACGTGGCGAGGCACTCCGTCCCCACACACATCAACCGTCCCCATCGATTCCCTGGCAACAGATCAGGGCTCACCGCCTTGCCGTACAATGCCTCACTGTCCCTGACTGCCGTCGTGCAGTGACCGCACTTGTACCCACCATAACCGGAATGGGATACCACGTCTCAGGTCGCGTGAGGGGCAAAGTCTGCGGGCAGGTTCACTCAGGACTAGGCTTACCGATTTACCATATTTCTCGGTATGTGTTTAGTACGTTCAAACGCTTGACACACGGTACCACACCTTAATCCTTATTCCAATTTCCGTTTCGTAGACAACCAATCCCCATGGATCGTTGTCCACAGACCAACATCATTATGATATAAAAATGGATACAACCAATTCCTGACCTCGCGCGAGTGCTAGAAAAATCACTCGACTTCTACCGAGATCCCTAATTAGTAAAGCAGCTACTCGAACTAGCACACTAGTATCCATCTCAAAAAGGAATCCTGAGTTCATACAACTAGGGTTTCAGACAACTCCTACACTTAAGTGCACAATAAGTGCAGTAAAATAGCATATATAAACGGTTATGCATAAAACCGGGGCTTGCCTTCCAAAGCTGGGGCAGGCAGATCCTCGATGGCAGACTCTGGTGCTGGCTTTTGGGCTACCTCTTGAGCAACTCCTTGCTCCGGAACGAGGATGTATTCCCCGTCAACGAGATTACAGTCTATCGAATGCAATGAATAAGATATGTGCATAAAAATGATATGAAAATTTGTAAAGGTTATGTGTAGTAACATAGTATTAAGCTTAGTGGTCCTCCAGGGTTCCTTGGGATATACTTAAGGGTTTTGTACTTTCGTCTATTTCTCCCAAAGTTTCCCTTATTTTATTGCGCTTCTTATTAAGCATTTTTAAACTATCGGGGTTGGTTAACATTTTCCAAAAATATTATAAAAATTACAGTGGGTGGATATTTACCTCTGTGGGTCACCCTAGAAATTTAAGGTGGAAATTAAGTCAGATACTACTTGTGTAAAATTAACAAAAACAAGTGTAAAAGGGCACTTTACACTATAGCTCTGATTTAGGTGAGGCTTCTACACTAAATTTTATTTTTTGTTAAGATTCATAGGTGATATTAGGCCTCTGTGTTAAAAATCACAGAAAAAGACCTACTAGATAATTAGTTGTGATTTTCTAAAGTTTAATGCCAAAAAGGTACTTATAACTAACTTGTTATTTGAAAAATATCAAACAATAGAACTCCAATTTTTCCTACATTTATAATAACAAACTATTAGTTATCCCAAGGTTTGCAGTGTTTTTCCCTCAGGATTATTTTTCTAGGATTTTTCTAAGTCTTTCTTGTTTTCATGAAATACAAGGGTATCTCATTCTTTTTGTACCAACAGAGGGTCTAACAAAATTTTCCAGTGAACTATGTGAAATAAGTGAGCTAGCAAAAATGTGGTTGCCTCCTGGTTCTTATTTTAAACTACCTTTTCTATTTTCTTTAACTTTGGGCCAAAATGAGTTTAAATGGTAAATCCTTCCTTAATTTGGTGTAATGAGGGGTGTACTATTTTTAAACAGATTAGGGAGTGGTTAAGTACTTCTCTGATTTTTCTTAACCCTAGTCTAATAGTGTAACCATTTTTCCCTATTTTATTTAGCTTTTGGTCAGATAACTATTTAAATCAAAACTTTGAAATCTTCTGCAACACTTAGGGGTTTTGTATTTTTCCCAAGTAGTTCACATTATTTAGAGTCCAGCTAATCTGGTTTGAACAAATTTGGTTGAATAAAACTGAAGTTATGAATTTTACAAGCTCTGTTTGTATTTAAATGAGAATTGTTTAAAAGTTTTTCTGGAAAACCAATTTACACCGAGGACCCTGGGTTTCTCTCAAAACAATCCTCTAACTTATACCCCTGCGCAACTATTCATTTGAGTCGCTGACACTTTAAAAAACCCCCTGACTTCTTTTCCTTCTTCCCCGAGGTCCCTCCCCCCTTTGAACAGTACCCGCGGAAGGAAAATAGGACGGCGCGGCTTACCGGCGGTGAGGGAGGTCCGGCGAAGGGTGGGGTTGGCTCCGGGGAGTTCTTGCGGTCACGACGAGGTGCGGCTTGCCGTCGGTGATGGCCGAAATCGGCCGGTCCACGAGCGCAGGCGGGTGCTCCGGCCTATCCACGACGACATAGGTCAATCCAAGGGCATAGGGAGTTTCACAGGTGCTAATGAGTCTACCCGTGCAAGGAATCGAAGAATAACTCACCGTGGAGCTCGATCTACGCTCGCCGGCGGTCGGGTGAAGTCCGGTGACCTTGATCTGGCGTCTCCGGCGAGGTAGAGTCTGATTCCTTGCTATGGGAGCTTCACCGGGGTACATAACGTCTCTCTCAAGGGTCGGACGGGGCCGGGAAGGTCTCGGTTGGCCGGTCTACGGTGGTGGGTGCTCGGGCGGCCGCTGGCACGCCGTGTGCAGGGCAAACACCGGTGATCTCACGCTCCGGTGAGGTCGAGAGCGCGAGGGGGAGTACGGTCGAAGCCTCGGTTGGCTTTATAGGCGCGGGCACGGCCAGTGGTCATGGGGCGCGTGGGGTCGGGTGTTGGGCGTGCTCTAGCGAGTTCAGGGCGCGTCGAACACGTGGAGGTGTGTTTCTGCCCTTGTTCAAAAGCTTGCTGAGATCGCAAACGTGCGAATCTTGGCGAAAATCCAGCGCAGACCTCCTCTTGGCAGCTATGGGTATCTATTGTATGTGAGTTCCGATGGAGGATACGCCCTAGGTCAGAAGATATGCGGATGCCAAATCAGGTATGTCTCACTGCCCACCCCGAGACAAAAGTGATGTCAAATCGTGTCAAATGGTTTTGGCTCGGTTTCAAATTTTTCCAGTGGGTTCCTTAGGTAGTTTGGCTCCTTTTTGGTATTCAGACCAAGTGGTTTTGGAGTCATTTACTAAGTGAACACGTCTGATCTTTAGATTAGGGTTAAATTTGGACTTAGAGAAAATTAGAGAGCTCTTGTGTGCTCTCTACTTAATGAGTGAATTTGGGGTCTTTGAGGGGCCTTTTTGTAATGTTTCTCCTCTACATTTTATAAACTTTAGTGTGTACTTAAACTTAGATTAAAATTTGAAACAAGGATTTGCCATTTGATTAACTTGCTCACCAATCCCTTGCTTGGAAGGTTAGTGCCTTTAGGGGTCTAGGGTTTAACCTCCTTTGCCCACCATGACAATTGCTCAAAATGCTTGGGTAAAGCTTTGGTCACAAGTATATATTGGTTAATCCATGGTCTCCAAGGTCTTGGGGTTTTCTTTCCCCTCTTTAACACACGTGATAACATGTCATGGGTGCAAGTGTGAAGCCAGTACCTTGGTAACACCTGAGGTGTTACAGGCACTGTGGTTACGGTCGCCACAAAATTAGTATCGTCAGTAGGGGTTGGTTGCGCAGGCCCGAACGTCGGAACCTGCGCAGCAACCGATTTTTAGTATCACAAAAAACAAAGCCCTACATCTAACACCCCTAAACCTATTCTGCCACCTGCGAAGGGCTGGCCGACACTGCAGGGTCTTCGAAAGGCGGCGTGGCTGCCGAAGTGTCTTTACCAATCGGCGCGCCGGCTACCACAGGGTCCTCTCCAACACCAGTCGGCGCATAGGCTACCACAGGGTCTTCGCCAACATCAGTCGGCGGCGCCGGCTGCTCCTCAATCCCTGCCCCCGCATACCCCGCCAGAGGCGCTGTGCCCTCCAGGCCACCGAGGTCCTCGATCTCCTCATCATTCGCCATCTACAGAAATAATACCAAATATGAATACACATTCAAAAAAACGTACCTACTCCAACGTCCGGTCAGACCTCTCCTAGACATTATCACAGCTATGAGGGCCCCACATCCTATCATAAAGCACCCCAGCAGACCGCTTTATCACCGTGTCCTCAACTTGGAAAATTCCGTGGTCGAAGTCTTCATCGGATTGGTCGAAGACTTCGAAGTGCCTGCATCCCTCATGGGACAAGGCATTCATGGCCCCTTCGCAGGTGATGAGCAAGGCGAAGGACATGAGATCCGTCATGATAGACGGAAGCACCTCCAGTTCCTCCTGTAGCCATCCGAGAAAGCGAAGGCCCACCTCCTTACCGGACGCATCAAAGGGGGCGGTACGCGCACCAAGCTGCCAGTACGCGTCCACGAGCAACGTGTGTGCTCGGCCGACCTTTGTGCGGGTAGAGGCCTCCGCTTTGTCCAGGTAGCCACGCAGGCCATTTTGGCTCGCCTCCACCTCCGCAACGCGTTGGAGCGCGAGGTTGGCCTTGGCGCACGCAAGCTTGGCCTCGGCACGCGCAGCCTACGCCTCCGTGCAGGCCCTGTTCGCATCATCCTTCTCCGCCGCAAGCCGGCGTCTGAGGTCCTCTTTTTCGGCCTCTGCGGCCGCCAGCTTCTCTGCTATGTTGCAGCTCTTGTTTTCCACGGCCGATTTATCCCGCACCGCCTCAGTGTACTGCGTCCGGAGGCGCTCAATCCTCCCCTCGAGTCGTCGCCTTTCAGCAACAAACTCTAAGGTCAGGGCCCCCGATGCAATTTATTTGACGAAGGCGGCCGCCTAGCATATAAAGCCGTCAAATTCGCAATCATGTAAGAATAAAACCTGTCGAAGTCCAAAACCACTCACATGCTTCAGCTGCCGCATTGCATGCGTCAACTGCTGCGCAACTAAGCCCGCCACGTCCTTAGCGGCAGCGGCTGAAGCAATCTCGTCGTTGGCGCACAACTTGGACCATGGGTCCTGCACCGACCCCTTCGCCTCGGCCGCCACGGCGACCGACCCAGCCACCACCGACGCCGGGACAACAGCCAGTTGCCCAGCCTCTGACCCTACACCATAGTCTCATCAAAGACCCCAACCCCATTAGAAAAAAACCAAACTCATCGACAAGTCCCCGCCCTATATGGGCGTTGAACATCGCGACCCCACCAACAAGATAGTCATCCACGGAAACATCCATGGAGACCTCAGCCCCACCCACCTCCGCCTCAGCAGAACGCGGCGGGGATGGCGGCCTTCGCTCCTGTGTGGGCACGGTAGGAAGCGGCTTGCTGGAGCCGGGGGCGACGGACATTGTGCCAAGCGAAGGCTTGCTGGGGCCGGGGGTGGCACGAAGAGGCTAGCTGGTGCCGGGGGCGGCAGACCTCGTGACCCCCCGCGCCATCTTGACCTCGCGGCTTGGGTCCCTGACCCTCGCGAATGCCCGGTGCTTCCGCGACGCATCTTGGCGATCCTTTTCCATCGCTACCGATACAACAGTAGCAACATTCCATCCGTAAGGAAAAATCTTCATCTCACGGGCTAAACGAGACGTAAACATGTCCTCACCTGCCACCCGGGGGATCAGAACATTCCTAGGCCAGCGACCCCCGGTAACCTTCAGCATTCACGTGGAAGATTCTCGGAGCTCGGGCGAAGACATCCTCTCCCCGGGAGCCACGCAAGTTTGAAAGGGAAATGTGCCCTTATGCCATTTCTATAATGTTTTGGTGATTAAGTGTCCAACACATAATGAGTGAGATATTATGTGCTAAACAAGCAAAAAGTGTAAATCATGTAACAAGGTACGTTTCTAGACTTAGTACATTGTTTTGAGTACTAACATATTTTGTCTAAGTGATAGAAATAGAGAAAAGAAGAAAAGGATTGCAAGTGACTTGGCTGTGTACAACCAAAGTCCAGCTCGGTCTGGCACACCGGACAGTGTCCGGTGCGCCAGGCTGAACTCCGGTGAACAGGCCGCTCTCGGGAAAAGTTTGGCAGCGTACGGCTATAATTCACTGGACTATCCGGTGGTGCACCGGACTGTCCGGTGAGCCAACGGTCGACTGCGCAACGGTCGGCCATGCAATCCGCGGGCGACGCGTGGCCCGCGCCAATGGTTGGCAGAGGGCACCAGGCAGTGTCCGGTGCGCCAACTGCCATGAGTCTACAACGGTCGTCTGCGCCAGAATAGGAAAGAGATCTGCACCAGACCGTCTACAGTGACTGTCCGGTGGCGAACTGGACTGTCCGGTGTGCCACCCGACAGAAGGCAAGGATAGCCTTCCTTGTTGGCCTCCAACGGCTCCTAGCTGACTTGGGGCTATAAAAGGGACCCCTAGGCTCATGGAGGAGTCACCCAAGCATTCACTAACCATTCTAAGTCTCTCACACTCCGTCTCCGTGCACTTGATCGATTGTGTTAGTGATTTGAGCTCCGTTCTAGTTGTGAACTCTTTGTGCTTCATTTTGAGCTCGAGTCTTGGCTTGTGTGCTTGTGTGTGTTGCGGATTTGTGTGTGTTGCTCCCCAACCTTACTCTTGTGCTTTCATTGTGATCTTTGTTGTAAGGGTGAGAGACTCCAACTTGTGGAGATTCCTCACAAACGAGAAAAGATATAAGGAAGAAAAACCGTGGTATTCAAGTTGATCGTTGGATCACTTGAAAGGGGTTGAGTGCAACCCTCGTCCATTGGGACGCCACAACGTGGAAGTAGGCAAGTGTTACTTGGCTGGACCACGGGATAAAATCACGTGTCTCTTGTGTTGATCTCTTTGTGACTGTTTTGCCCACAAGAACTCGCTTCTCAACTACTTAGTCGCACTAACATTTCTATAACCAAGTTTTGTGGCTATTTAGAGTTGAATTTTGCAATATCACCTATTCACCCCCCTCTAGGTGCTCTCAATTGGTATCAAAGCCGTTCTCTTCGCGTAAGGGACTAATCGCCTGAAGAGAAGGATCCTAAGGGAAAGGGGATAGTGGTCAACGATAAGGAGAAGGAGTCCATCTTCAACGAGCCAAGAGATGACAAGCCCACTGACTCTGGCTCGAGTCACAAGAAGAAGGACAGGAAGAAGAAGAGGCACATCAAGAAGATCGTCTACTACGACAGCGATGAATCTTCTTCTTCACCAAGAGACGACGACAACAATGACTCGTCTAAAAAGAAACCGGTTAATTCAAATTATTCATTTGATTATTCTCGTATTCCATTCAATTCCAATGCTCATTTGCTCTCAATTCCACTTGGTAAACCTCCACACTTTGATGGAGAGGACTACTCTTTTTGGAGTCACAAAATGCGTAGTCACTTATTTTCTCTCCATCCTAGTATTTGGAAGATAGTTGAAAATAGAATGCATTTCGATAGTACGGATAACCCGGTGTTTATTAATGAACAAATTCATAAGAATGCACAAGCTACCACTGTTTTGCTAGCATCTTTGTGCAGGGATGAATACAACAAGGTGAGCGGCTTGGACAACGCCAAGCAAATATGGGACACCCTCAGGATATCGCATGAGGGAAACGACGCCACCATGATCACCAAAATGGAGTTGGTGGAAGGCGAGCTAGGAAGATTCGCGATGATCAGGGGAGAGGAGCCAACACAAACATACAACAGGCTCAAGACCCTGGTCAACAAGATTAGGAGCTATGGAAGCACAAGATGGACGGACCACGACGTCGTCCGACTAATGCTAAGGTCATTTACCGTAATTGACCCCCATCTTATCAAACTTATTCGTGAGAATCCTAGGTACACCAAGATGACACCCGAGGAGATTCTTGGGAAGTTTGTGAGCGGGCACATGATGGTGAAGGAGGCTCGATATGTGGATGATGCACTAAACGGTCCGCTACCCGTCTACGAGCCTCAACCTGTGGCTCTTAAGGCTACTAGCAGCAGAGAGACGCTACCAAGCAAGGTGGCACAAGTGGAGGCCGCTGGCCTCAACGAAGATGAAATGGCGCTTATCATCAAGTGCTTCAAGACCGCACGAAAAGGACGCAAGGAGTACCCCAACAAGAACAAAGCAAAGGGGAAGCGCTCCTGCTTCAAATGCGGTAAGACTGGCCATTTTATAGCACAATGCCCCAATAATGAAAATGATCAAGAACAAGAAAAGCATGGGAAGAAGGAGAAGAAGAAGGTTTACAAGAAGGCGAAGGGCGAGGTGCACCTTGGCAAAGAATGGGACTCGGACTGCTCTTCATCCGACTCCGACGATGAAGGACTGGCAGCCTCTGCCTTCAACAAATCTTCTCTCTTCCCCAAGGAACACCACACTTGCCTCATGGCCAAGGAAAAGAAGGTAAGTGTTCGAGAAACTCCTAAGTATACTACTTCAAGCTTTGATGATTCTAGTGATGATGAAGTAGATTATACTGATTTATTTAAGGGTTTAGATAGAGCTAAAGTAGATAAAATTAATGAGTTAATTGATGCTCTAAATGAAAAGGATAGATTGTTAGAAAAGCAAGAGGATATATTATATGAGGAGCATGATAAGTTTGTTAGTGTGCAAAAATCTCTTGCTTTAGAGATTAAAAGGAATGAAATGCTATCCTCTGAATTATCTGCTTGCCATGAAACTGTGTCTAGTTTAAAGAGTGTAAATGATGATTTGAATGCTAAGCTAGAGGAAGCAAATAAATCTAGTTCATGTGTAGAGAATGTTAGTATTTGTAATAGATGTAAGGATTTTGATGTTGATGCTTGTGATAAACACCTTATGTCTATTACCAAATTAAATGATGAGGTGGCAAGTCTTAATGCTCAACTTAAGACTTGCAAAATTAATTTTGATCAATTAAAATTTGCTAGGGATGCCTACACCGTGGGTAGACACCCCTCTATTAAGGATGGACTTGGTTTTCGAAAGGAAACCAAGAACTTAACAAGCCAAAAGGCTCACATTCTCGCCAAGGAGAAAGGGAAGGCCCCTATGGCTAGTAGCAATCAAAGGAATCAAGCTTTCATGTATAATAGGAAAATTGCTAGGCATTCCAATTATAATAGAAGTTATGATCATGATGTTTTTGATTCACATCGTATGTTTGCTTCAAGCTCTACTTTTGTGCATGGTAGGAGTAGGCCTAGAAAAGGTAATGTTGTTCATCAAGTACCTAGGAAAATGTGCAATGAATCTACTATCATTTACCATGCTTGCAATACTTCATTTGCTCTTTTATGTAAGAAGGAAAAAGTAGTTGCTAGAAAATTGGGATCCAAATGCAAGGGAGATAAGACTTGTATTTGGGTTCCAATGGCTATTGTGACTAACCTTGTAGGACCCAACAAGAGTTGGGTACCTAAAACCCAAGTGTAATTTGCCTTGCAGGTTTATGCATTCGGGGGCTCAAGCTGGACTATCGACAGCAGATGCACAAACCACATGACGGGGGAGAAGAAGATATTCACCTCCTACTTCAAGAAAAAGGATTCCCAGGATACGATCATCTTTGGAGATGGGAACCAAGGCAAGGTCAAAGGCTTGGGGAAGATATCCATCACCAACGAGCACTCCATTTCAAACGTATTTCTAGTAGAGTCGCTTGGTTATAATCTCCTATCTGTAAGTCAATTGTGCCACATGGGCTACAATTGTTTGTTTACAAATGTTGATGTTTCTGTCTTTAGAAGGAGTGATGGTTCATAAGCGTTTAAGGGTGTATTAGACGGCAAACTCTACTTGGTTGATTTTTCGAAAGAGGAGGCCGATCTAGATGCATGCTTAATAGCTAAGACTAGCATGGGCTGGCTGTGGCATCGCCGTCTAGCACATGTTGGGATGAAGAACCTTCATAAACTTCTAAAGGGAGAACATGTGTTAGGACTAACCAATGTCTGCTTCAAAAAAGATAGACCTTGTGCAGCTTTCAGGCAGGGAAACAGGTGGGAAGCACTCATCACAACAAGAATGTGATGACAACATCAAGACCACTAGAGCTACTACATATGGACCTCTTCGGACCTGTTGCCTATCTCAGCATTGGGGGAAGTAAGTATGGTCTTGTTATTATTGATGATTTTTCCCGCTTCACTTGGGTGTTCTTTTTGCAGGATAAATCAGAAACCCAAGGGACCCTCAAGCGCTTTCTAAGGCGGGCTCAAAACAAATTTGAGCTCAAGGTGAAAAAGATAAGAAGCGACAACGGGTCCGAGTTCAAGAATCTGCAAGTGGAGGAGTACCTTGAGGAAGAAGGCGTCAAGCACGAGTTCTCTGCTCCCTACACACCACAGCAAAATGGTGTGGTAGAGAGGAAGAACAGGACGCTTATCGACATGGCGAGGATGATGCTTGGAGAATTCAATACGCCCGAGCGGTTTTGGTCGGAAGCTGTGAACACAGCTTGCCATGCCATAAACTGGCTCTACCTACATCGCCTCCTCAAGAAGACCTCGTATGAACTTCTTACCGGTAACAAACCCAACGTCTCATACTTTCGTGTATTTGGGAGCAAATGTTACATT
Organism: Zea luxurians; assembly: GCA_029449295.1. Taxonomy (NCBI): domain Eukaryota; kingdom Viridiplantae; phylum Streptophyta; class Magnoliopsida; order Poales; family Poaceae; genus Zea; species Zea luxurians. Next base: position 1,373,209 of record JAOPSE010000181.1, read on the forward strand.
CTAGTGAAGAAAGGTAGAAATTCTAAATTTGCTCCCAAGGCAGTAGAAGGGTTTTTACTATGGTATGACTCAAATACAAGGGCATATAGAGTCTTCAACAAATCATCGGGTTTGGTTGAAGTCTCTAGCGACGTTGTATTTGATGAGACTAATGGCTCTCCAAGAGAGCAAGTTGATCTTGATGATGTAGATGAAGATGACGTTCCAACGGTCGCAATACGTACCATGGCGATTGGAGATGTGCGACCACAGGAACAACAAGAGCAAGATCAACCTTCTTCCTCAACGATGATGCATCCCCCAACTCAAGATGATGAACAGGTTCCTCAAGAAGAGGCGCGTGATCAAGGGGGCACAAGAAGAACCAGCTATGGAGGAAGAAGCACCACAGGCCCCTCCAACTCAAGTCCGAGCAACGATCCAACGGAATCACCCCGTTGACCCGATTCTGGGTGACATAAGCAAGGGAGTAACTACTCGCTCAAGATTAGCTAACTTTTGTGAGCATTACTCATTTGTCTCTTCTATTGAGCCTTTCAGGGTAGAGGAGGCCTTGCAGGATCCGGACTGGGTGTTGGCCATGCAGGAAGAGCTCAACAACTTCAAGAGGAATGGAGTTTGGAGCCTGGTGCATCGTCCCAAGCAAAATGTTGTGGGAACCAAGTGGGTGTTCCGCAACAAGCAAGACGAGCACGGGGTGGTGACAAGAAACAAGGCTCAACTTGTGGCAAAAGGTTATGCCCAAGTCGCAGGTTTGGATTTCGAAGAGACTTTTGCTCCTGTGGCTAGGCTAGAGTCTATTCGAATATTGTTAGCCTATGCCACACACCATTCTTTCAGGTTGTTTCAAATGGACGTGAAGAGCGCTTTCCTCAATGGGCCGATCAAGGAGGAGGTATACTGGAACAACCCCCTAGCTTTGAGGATGAAAGGTACCCCGACCATGTGTGTAAGCTCTCTAAGGCGCTTTATGGACCTAAGCAAGCCCCAAGAGCATGGTATGAATGCCTTAGAGATTTCTTAATTGCTAATGCTTTCAAGGTTGGGAAAGCCGATCCCACTCTTTTCACAAGACTTGTGATGGTGACCTTTTTGTGTGCCAAATTTATGTCGATGACATAATATTTGGTTCTACTAACCAAAAATATTGTGAGGAGTTTAGCAGGGTGATGACTCAAAAGTTTGAGATGTCGATGATGGGCGAGTTGAACTACTTTCTTGGGTTCCAAGTGAAGCACTCAAGGACGGCACCTTCATCTCCCAAACAAAGTATACTCAAGATCTTCTCAAGCGGTTTGGGATAAAGGACGCCAAGCCCGCGAAGACACCAATGGAAACCGACGGACATGTCGACCTCAACAAAGGAGGTAAGTCCGTTGATCAAAAGGCATACTAGTCTATGATAGGGTCATTACTTTATTTATGTGCTAGTAGATCGGATATTATGCTTAGCGTATGCATGTGTGCTAGATATCAATCCAACCCAAGGGAATGTCACCTTGTGGCCGTTAAGTGGATTCTTAGATATTTAGTTGCTACGCCTTGCTTCGGGATCTGGTATCCAAAGGGGTCTACCTTTGACTTAATTGGATATTCAGACTTCGATTATGCTGGATGCAAGGCTGATAGGAAGAGTACATCAGGGACGTGCCAATTCCTAGGAAGGTCCCTGGTGTCTTAGAGTTCAAAGAAACAAACCTCCATTGCCCTATCCACCGCTGAGGCCGAGTATGTTGCCGCAGGACAGTGTTGCGCGCAACTACTTTAGATGAGGCAAACTGTAGCATCCCAAAAATCCTAATCTAGGTTTGAAACCCTAATCCACCGTTTACCCCTCCCTTCATCCTCTAATTCTAAGTCCTCCACTAAGTTTTTCTTTCATCATATGCACACATTTTGTTTGATCACAAGGCACCTCACTTAGTTTCTATTTTCTAAACACTTAGAGTATTCACAAAATATTTTGTGAATAAAGAAAAAGGGGCAAAAAGGAAAATGGAGTTTGAAAAGAAAAAAAAGAAAAGGGAAAAACCCTCTCCTTTCCCTGTTGGACCGAATCTCGGCCCAACACCCGCAACCCCCCCCCCCTTCCCACGCGCCCGCGCTTCCCCGCATTCGGCCCAACTGCAGCCTGCTTCCGCGCGCGCGGCAGCCGCTCCACACCTCGCCCTCCCTCTCGCTGACAAGGCGTCCCCACCCGTCAGCCACCCGCTCTCTCGCTCGCTCGCTCGCTCCCTCTGACCAAGCGACCCCACGGGTCAGCTGCTTCGTCGTCCGTCCGCCGTCCCCTCGCCGAAGTCACCTCCGGCCGTCGCCTCCATCCTCCCCTCTGCCGTCCTGCCACACAGGAAAGTTTGGCACCGCTCCGTCCTCCTCCCCTTGACCCGCGTCCTCGCCGGTACCGCCCCGCCGTAGCGTCCCCTCGGCGGCGCTGTGCGCCATTTATGGCGGCACCGAGAAGCTCGCCGGAGTCAGGGAGCTCCACCGCCCCCCTTGCCCCCGCGCGCCTATAAAAAGCTCGCCCCGAGCTCCTTCTTCCTCGCACCAGCTTCGGCCATCCCTCTCCTCCCCTTCCCCGAGCCCAATTCGCAAAGCGCCGGCGTCGTCTTCCTCTCCGGTGAGTCTCTTCCTTCTCCTCCCTCTCCTTCTCTGTTGGACCGGCAAGGAATTGAGTGAGCAGAGCAGCTCCCTCGCGTCGCCACGAACCCAAAGCGCCACCTCCCAGCCCCCGTTCCCCACCCAGAGCCCACCGGCGGCGATCCCCGCCGCGGAACTCCGCCCCTTCCCCGTGGGCAGCCCGCCTCCCGACCCCTCTGGCCAAAATTAAGCTTACCATGAGAATCGCCAACTGCCGCCCGTGCTAAACCACCCCCCTCGGACCCGGAACCGGGCCACCGGCGGCAAGCCGCCGTCAAGCTTCCCCGGCGGCCGGTTTTCCCTCCCCCGCGCTCGGCCGGTTCGCCCGCCGTCTGGCCGAAACGCCGTCCCTTTCCCCCTCTCTCGCTGGCAAGTGGGCCCCATGCGACGCCGTCACCCTCGCGGCCGCGCCGTTCTCCCCCCCTCGCTCGTGGGCCGCCGCTGGGCCGAAAGCGCCTCAGCGTGCGCTCGCGCCCGGGGTGGGCCAAAAATCATGCCCCCGACCCAGATGAGAGGAATTCCCTTCTCTTTTTTCTTTCCCACCCTTTTTCCCATTTAAATAGTTTTCTCAATATTTTATGCACAAAAAATTATCAAAAAGGATTTCCAAGGTCACATAAAATAATGTTGTTAGGAAATGGCACACTATGATTGATGAACTACTGTTGATGTATTGTTTTACTGTATGTTTCCTAGAAGAAGAGGGAACCGCAGATCCGGATCCCGTAGCCCCGGAAGAGGGACCAGAGCCCGAACTTCCGGAAGTAGGTCTTCTGTGCCAAGAAAGCTTCGACGAAGGCAAGTCCATCCTTCCCTTGATGCATAAATTACCTATTCTCTCTACCACTGCCTAGGCCGGGAATCACGGGGGAATATTGCATTGTGAGTGAGAGATGGCCCGCATTAACATATACTTTCTGGATACGTAATGGGGTTTGGAAGGAAGGGCAATGTGTTCCCCCAAATAAAGTCTCTTCTTGTAAAGCGTTGCGATGAAGGGTACTCACCCTCATCACCCTGGGAGTGGGATGATCAGGGACTCCCTGGTTTAGGGGAGGGCCTAAGGTGTTGGCTCAGCTGGTTTAGGTGTGAGCAGAAGGATTGTCCCCTCATATAAGGACCGGTTTGTCATTTTCACTACCTGTACTCTTTTATCGTGCAACCACTCGAGACTGTGTGGGCAGTCACTCAATCCGAATTCGTGCGGTCCAACCCCAGGGTTAAGAAGGCTGGGGAGCACCGGGAGGATAAGGAGGGGGAAAGTTTTGTCCGGTTTGGGCATGGTGGTGGCCTGACTCCTTCCGGATAACCGTTAAGGTTAGGACGCACGAGTAAGGAAAGAGATCCGGCATTCGGGTCTCGCGACGGTGAGATCGCAGAAACCGGGCTAGTGGGTAAAGTGTACCCCTCTGCGCAGAGTTGAAACCTATTCGAATAGTCCGCGTCCACTGGTATGGATGAGTCCGGTATGATATGGCAATTAGAGCTTTTTCACTAAGTTTCTTAACAAGGAAAAGGTGTGATTAAATGGGTGTTAAAAAAAGAAAATAAAGCCACGGGAGCGGGAAGCTCAGTGGTGGTTGAGTTTTTGGTTACTTTTAAGACCATGGGAAAACCTTCAAGCAACTGCCTCTCTCTAAGAAAATGATGAGTGACTACAACTCCACCAAATTGAGCATGTACATCATAGGTCTCTTTCTCTCTACGGGAGCGGGGTGGGCTTGCGGAATACCTAGTGTATTCACCCAGATTTATTTATGTTTTTCAGCAGCCGAGGACTTCTTTTCTGCTATGCTTGATTAAGAGGGCTGTGTCTGCACCCAGTTCTGCCTGTGGCTTGGGCTAGTGTATTTTCCTACTGCGCTTCTCTATTTGGCTCTCTCGAGCTTGTACCCCGGTATTGTAATAAATTTATCTAAACTCTGTACTATTTGAAGTAAGGAATTTGTTTACTAGCCTCCTGGGACTAGTAATTGTTTCACATTTGAGTCCCAAAGGATCGGGACGCTTCAGGTGGTATCGGAGCCCATAGGACTGGCCGTAGGTCGCAGCCCTGACCCTAAAACCTACCTTAAAAAGAAAATACCTCTTGCCTCAAGAAAAGTTTTCTCTTCCCTTCCCCGGTTTTAACAAGACCCTTCTTTTCCTATTCCAAATGGAAGACTCTCTGGCCATTAAGTCATCCTACTGCTCAGAAGTGGAAGGGTTCCCACGCCTCTTGCGAAGCTGTGCGCTCCGCATGGGAATCCGCAAGAAGCCGGAATACGTCTGGACGGAACATTTCGAGGGCGGAATGATAAGGTGCTCTATGGCAGTCTACCTGGGGGAAAGCCAAAGCTATCCAAACCAACGTTCCTTCCAAGTCACTTTTACTGGAGTCCATTTCCTAGATGCTTGCCAAAATGTCGCCCGAAAAGCCCTCCGACAGCTATGTCAGAACTACAACAAAGTAATCATTGAAACCCCCCTTCGCTACTTTCCACCCAGCAACAAGAATACCCCCACCTGGAGGAAAAGACTTCAGGCCCTATCAGGAGGAGATCCTATTGAGAATGATCCCACCATTGTCTACATGGCTGGATACCGTCATACCCTTGATAACCAATATGATGACCTCGCCCTCCACTGCACCTCCCTAACCTCTCGGGTGGAAAGCCTGGAGCAGAAAGTCAAGGAACTTTCAGAAGAAAAAGCGTCCCTTCAAGAAAGCCTCTCGATAGCTGAAGGCGAAGAGACCAATATCCGTGAAGCCTACTGCACCCTCAAAATGGGCTACGACAAGAAACTGAAGAAGCTCGCCCCCGCAAGGAAAATCCGCAAGAAGACCAGAAGCCAAGGATGCCAGACTGAGCAGCAGGAAGAGAACCCTCCCAGAAACCAGTCCGACACCAAGGACATGTCCCTGGCCAGCCTTGATGACCTTCTCAAGGAATTTGGGGACACTTTAGAGAAAGAGTTCGGGGGTACCTTAGGTAGCACTCGTGTGTGATGAGCTTGTGGTAGTGGTATGCTATGTAATGTAATGGCTTGATGTAATGAATAAAATAACTAGTTAAAAAAAATGGCATGTGCATAATAGTGACTCTCTTCCCAGGGCAGATGGCTTCGGATAGAACCACGCCTACCGCCTCCGGGATTGGAGCAAGACTTCCTCTAGGAGCTGAGGGAGAGGCTGGCGGAGAAGGGGGTGAGACCCACCTCCCCGCACCTCCAGAACTACCACTAGACCTAGCCCAAATTCTGGCCAATCAAACCAGACTCATTGAAGTCCTCACTCGAAGTCTGGAGAACCAGCGCCCAGGCGGTGGAAGGCCCCAGGACAGGATGGGAGAATTCCTGAGACTAAAGCCGCCCACGTTCGCAGGGTCCAGCAATCCCCTCGATGCAGATGACTGGCTTCGCACGATCAAGAGGAAGTTGGAAGCCATCGCTTGTCCTGAGAATCAGCGTGTTCAGCTGGCAGCTCATCAACTTTCAGGAATGGCTTTAGCATGGTGGGACACTTTCAGTGAAGCCATCAGAGATGCTACATGGGCAGAATTTGAAGCAGCCTTCCGTGAGCACCACGTACCCCAGGGGATAGTTCAACTCAAGGAGGATGAGTTCCGGGAGCTAACCCAAGGCGGGAGAACAGTCAGTGAATATGTGCACAAGTTCACAGAGTTGGCCCGCTACGCGCCCGAGGATGTCAGCACCGAGGCCAGAAAAATGGCCCGTTTTCTGAGAGGGTTAAGACCCGAGCTTAAGACCATCCTCGCCAGCCAGGACTTCCACAGCTTCTCTCACCTTTCCAACAAAGCTATTCAAGTGGAAAGAGCAAAAGAGGAAGAAAAAGGGCACATCAAGAGAAAGTTCCAGGTCCTCCGAGCACAACAGCAAGAACGTCACCAGAGAGCTCGACCCTTTGGGCTCCCACCTAGAGGTCCAAGCTTCCATAAGCAATCTGGACCCTCTCCATCGCGCTACAGTCAGCAGAGTCAGAGTTCCCATCAGACACCCTCCGTTGCAAGCAACCAGCCGCCAGCAAACGCCTGTTGGCACTGCGGGGACCCCAGTCACTTCAAGAACAACTGCCCTCAGTTGAAGGCACCAGGACCAACCTACTCCAACTCGGTGAATGGCCCCAAGATTCCATCAGCACCTACCCCCAAGGTGCTTCCTTCCAGCAGCCAGCAGAGCAGGGCTCAGTACCAGGGCAGGGCCCGGGTCAACCACGTCGACGCCCAGGAAGCCCAGCAGGCCCCGGGAGTAGTGATCGGTGAGTTCCTCGTTGAATTTACTCCCGCTTCTGTGCTTTTTGATTCAGGAGCATCCCATTCATTTATAGCCGCTAAGTTTGTGGAGAAGCATGGCATACCCTCTACACCTCTAGCTGTCCCTTTGGTCACCCGAACCCCGGGATCAGACCTCCTGTGCAAACTCAGGTGTTCACAAGTCAGAATTCTTTTAAGTGGGGTAGTGTTCCTGGCAGACTTAACCATCTTGCCATCCCAAGGAATTGATGTAATCCTAGGAATGGATTGGCTAGCTAAGCACAAGGGTGTTATCAGCTGCGCAAGCAAGACTATTCTTCTCATAGATCACCAAGGAAAGGCAGTTTCCTGTCAAGCCCAACCGCCCGCAAATGATCCAATGATATTTAATCTGGCAGTAGAAAGCATGTCTGTAATCAAGGAGTTTGAAGATGTATTTCCAGAAGAGTTGCCCGGGATGCCACCAGAAAGAGAAGTAGAGTTCTATATAGATCTCATTCCTGGCACCGCACCCATCGCAAAGAGACCATACCGCATGGCCCCCACTGAGTTGGCAGAATTGAAACTTCAGATTTCGGAACTACAACAAAAAGGGTACATCCGTCCCAGTTCGTCTCCCTGGGGAGCACCCGTTCTTTTCGTTACCAAAAAGGATGAGAGTATGAGGATGTGTATTGATTATCGATCCTTGAATGAAGTTACAATCAAGAATAAGTACCCCCTTCCCCGGATCGATGACCTCTTCGACCAATTGCAAGGAGCCAAATACTTCTCCAAGATAGACCTCAGGTCAGGGTATCACCAACTCAGGATGAAGGAAGCAGACATTCAGAAAACTGCATTCGTCACCAGATACTGGCAATATGAATTCACAGTGATGCCATTTGGACTAACCAACGCACCCGCCTTTTTCATGAACCTCATGAATAAGGTATTTATGGAAGAATTGGATAAGTTTGTCGTGGTTTTTATCGACGACATCCTCATCTATTCCAAGAGTCGCAAGGGCCATGAGCAGCACCTTCGAACCGTCCTCGGAAGACTCAGAGCACATCAACTTTATGCTAAGCTCAGCAAGTGTGAGTTCTGGTTTGAGAAGATAGCCTTCCTAGGGCATATCTTGACTGCTGAAGGGATAGAAGTGGACCCATCTAAGGTAGAAGCTGTTTCAAATTGGAAGCAACCATCCAACGTCAGTGAAGTTCGAAGCTTTCTAGGAATGGCAGGGTATTATCGCCGCTTTATCAAGGGATTCTCCAGCATAGCAATGCCCTTGACGGAACTTCTCAAAAAGGACAATAAGTTTGTATGGACTCCCAATTGTGAAGGAAGTTTCCAAATCATCAAGGAGAAACTTACAACTGCACCAGTCCTGACCCTGCCAGACATACACCAGGATTTTGTCATCTTCTGTGATGCTTCCAAGCAAGGCTTAGGGTGTGTCTTAATGCAAAATGAGAAAGTCATTGCTTATGCATCTCGATTACTCAAGCCGCACGAACAGAACTATCCTACCCACGATCTGGAATTGGCAGCCATAGTGCACGCCCTAAAAATTTGGAGGCATTATCTAATTGGGAACAAATGCCACATCTTCACTGATCACAAGAGTCTAAAGTACATCTTCACGCAACCGGACCTCAACCTCCGTCAAAGAAGGTGGCTCGAATTGATCAAAGATTATGACCTCGAAATCCACTACCACCCCGGGAAGGCCAACGTGGTAGCAGACGCCCTCAGCAGAAAACCCTTCGGGGTTAAGGGAGCAAACTTTCTAGAAGATTGGAAGAAAGAATCAGCTCAGCTAAATGCGCTAAATGCATGTCTGGGAGACAACGGTGGCCTGGAAGTCAAGCCAAATCTAGAAGATCTCATATGCAAGGCCCAACGCCTAGACGCAGAAACAACCAAGCTTATGGAGAGAGCACGAAAGGAGCAACTTTCGGACCTCAGGACAGATAATCAAGGAGCCCTCTGGTTCAAGGATCGCCTGTGCGTGCCAGTGGGAGAAACACGAGAAACCCTGCTCGATGAAGCCCACAACTCAGCTTACTCTATCCACCCAGGGACCACCAAGATGTACTTAGACCTTAAGACCAGATACTGGTGGAAAGGGATGAAAAGGGAAATAGCACAGTATGTGGCCCGATGTGACACCTGCCAGCGAACAAAGGCCGAACATCAGAAGCCTGCAGGCCTGCTTCAACCCCTCCCAATACCCGAATGGAAGTGGGAAGAAATAGGCATGGATTTCGTAACCGGACTGCCCAGATCACAAAGAGGAAATGATTCCATATGGGTAATAATCGATCGTCTCACCAAAGTGGCCCATTTCATTCCAGTAAAGACCACTTTTGGAGGAGCAGCCCTCGCCCGATTATACCTTAAAGAGATAGTCAGGCTACATGGCATTCCACGGAAGATAATATCAGATAGAGGAACGCAGTTCACTTCAAAATTTTGGAAGGGCCTTCAGCAAGCAATGGGCACCAAGCTAGATTTCAGCACTGCTTATCACCCCCAGTCAGATGGTCAAACAGAGAGAGTCAACAAGGTCCTTGAAGATTTACTCAGAGCCTGCGTATTAGCCTTCGACAGAGATTGGGAGTCTAGTTTGCCGTACGCCGAATTCTCATACAACAATAGCCATCAGGCCAGCATCAAAATGTCACCATTCGAAGCACTGTATGGAAGAAAATGCCAGACTCCCCTAATGTGGTCCAATGTAGGGGAAAGGACACTAGAAGGACCCGACTTTGTTAAAGAAGCCGAAGAAAAAGTTGCTTTGATCCGCAGAAGGTTACTTGAAGCTCAGAGTCGACAGAAGAGTTACGCAGACAATAGGCGAAGGGAACTCAGATTTGAGGAAGGAGATTTTGTTTATCTCAATGTTTCTCCAATGCGTGGTGTCAAAAGGTTCCAGATGAAAGGAAAGCTAGCACCCCGTTTCGTCGGTCCTTACCCTGTCATTTCCCGAATAGGACCTGTGGCATACCGTCTTGAACTACCAGAATCCATGTCAGATATTCACAATGTGTTCCATGTGTCTCAACTCCGCAAATGCCTAAAAGTACCAGAAACCCGTATCGAGGCAGAAACAATTCAGATTCAAAAAGATCTCCAGTACCGGGAAAAACCAGTGAAGATTCTCGACTCAGCAGTCAGAAGGACCCGCAATTCAGAAGTGAAGCTCTGTAAGGTTCAGTGGAGCAGAGATGGAGAAGAGGAAGCCACCTGGGAAAGTGAGGACTCTCTGAGGAAGGAATACCCTTACCTTTTCTCGAGCCCCGTCTGAATCTCGAGGGCGAGATTCCTTTAAGTGGGGTAGGTTTGTAGCATCCCAAAAATCCTAATCTAGGTTTGAAACCCTAATCCACCGTTTACCCCTCCCTTCATCCTCTAATTCTAAGTCCTCCACTAAGTTTTTCTTTCATCATATGCACACATTTTGTTTGATCACAAGGCACCTCACTTAGTTTCTATTTTCTAAACACTTAGAGTATTCACAAAATATTTTGTGAATAAAGAAAAAGGGGCAAAAAGGAAAATGGAGTTTGAAAAGAAAAAAAAGAAAAGGGGAAAACCCTCTCCTTTCCCTGTTGGACCGAATCTCGGCCCAACACCCGCAACCCCCCCCCCCTTCCCACGCGCCCGCGCTTCCCCGCATTCGGCCCAACTGCGGCCTGCTTCCGCGCGCGCGGCAGCCGCTCCACACCTCGCCCTCCCTCTCGCTGACAAGGCGTCCCCACCCGTCAGCCACCCGCTCTCTCGCTCGCTCGCTCGCTCCCTCTGACCAAGCGACCCCACGGGTCAGCTGCTTCGTCGTCCGTCCGCCGTCCCCTCGCCGAAGTCACCTCCGGCCGTCGCCTCCGTCCTCCCCTCTGCCGTCCTGCCACACAGGAAAGTTTGGCACCGCTCCGTCCTCCTCCCCTTGACCCGTGTCCTCGCCGGTACCGCCCCGCCGTAGCGTCCCCTCGGCGGCGCTGTGCGCCATTTATGGCGGCACCGAGAAGCTCGCCGGAGTCAGGGAGCTCCACCGCCCCCCTTGCCCCCGCGCGCCTATAAAAAGCTCGCCCCGAGCTCCTTCTTCCTCGCACCAGCTTCGGCCATCCCTCTCCTCCCCTTCCCCGAGCCCAATTCGCAAAGCGCCGGCGTCGTCTTCCTCTCCAGTGAGTCTCTTCCTTCTCCTCCCTCTCCTTCTCTGTTGGACGGCAAGGAATTGAGTGAGCAGAGCAGCTCCCTCGCGTCGCCACGAACCCAAAGCGCCACCTCCCAGCCCCCGTTCCCCACCCAGAGCCCACCGGCGGCGATCCCCGCCGCGGAACTCCGCCCCTTCCCCGTGGGCAGCCCGCCTCCCGACCCCTCTGGCCAAAATTAAGCTTACCATGAGAATCGCCAACTGCCGCCCGTGCTAAACCACCCCCCCTCGGACCCGGAACCGGGCCACCGGCGGCAAGCCGCCGTCAAGCTTCCCCGGCGGCCGGTTTTCCCTCCCCCGCGCTCGGCCGGTTCGCCCGCCGTCTGGCCGAAACGCCGTCCCTTTCCCCCTCTCTCGCTGGCAAGTGGGCCCCATGCGACGCCGTCACCCTCGCGACCGCGCCGTTCTCCCCCCCCCCCTCGCTCGTGGGCCGCCGCTGGGCCGAAAGCGCCTCAGCGCGCGCTCGCGCCCGGGGTGGGCCAAAAATCATGCCCCCGGCCCAGATGAGAGGAATTCCCTTCTCTTTTTTCTTTCCCACCCTTTTTCCCATTTAAATAGTTTTCTCAATATTTTATGCACAAAAAATTATCAAAAAGGATTTCCAAGGTCACATAAAATAATGTTGTTAGGAAATGGCACACTATGATTGATGAACTACTGTTGATGTATTGTTTTACTGTATGTTTCCTAGAAGAAGAGGGAACCGCAGATCCGGATCCCGTAGCCCCGGAAGAGGGACCATAGCCCGAACTTCCGGAAGTAGGTCTTCTGTGCCAGGAAAGCTTCGACGAAGGCAAGTCCATCCTTCCCTTGATGCATAAATTACCTATTCTCTCTACCACTGCCTAGGCCGGGAATCACGGGGGAATATTGCATTGTGAGTGAGAGATGGCCCGCATTAACATATACTTTCTGGATACGTAATGGGGTTTGGAAGGAAGGGCAATGTGTTCCCCCAAATAAAGTCTCTTCTTGTAAAGCGTTGCGATGAAGGGTACTCACCCTCATCACCCTGGGAGTGGGATGATCAGGGACTCCCTGGTTTAGGGGAGGGCCTAAGGTGTTGGCTCAGCTGGTTTAGGTGTGAGCAGAAGGATTGTCCCCTCATATAAGGACCGGTTTGTCATTTTCACTACCTGTACTCTTTTATCGTGCAACCACTCGAGACTGTGTGGGCAGTCACTCAATCCGAATTCGTGCGGTCCAACCCCAGGGTTAAGAAGGCTGGGGAGCACCGGGAGGATAAGGAGGGGGAAAGTTTTGTCCGGTTTGGGCATGGTGGTGGCCTGACTCCTTCCGGATAACCGTTAAGGTTAGGACGCACGAGTAAGGAAAGAGATCCGGCATTCGGGTCTCGCGACGGTGAGATCGCAGAAACCGGGCTAGTGGGTAAAGTGTACCCCTCTGCGCAGAGTTGAAACCTATTCGAATAGTCCGCGTCCACTGGTATGGATGAGTCCGGTATGATATGGCAATTAGATCTTTTTCACTAAGTTTCTTAACAAGGAAAAGGTGTGATTAAATGGGTGTTAAAAAAAGAAAATAAAGCCACGGGAGCGGGAAGCTCAGTGGTGGTTGAGTTTTTGGTTACTTTTAAGACCATGGGAAAACCTTCAAGCAACTGCCTCTCTCTAAGAAAATGATGAGTGACTACAACTCCACCAAATTGAGCATGTACATCATAGGTCTCTTTCTCTCTACGGGAGCGGGGTGGGCTTGCAGAATACCTAGTGTATTCACCCAGATTTATTTATGTTTTTCAGTAGCCGAGGACTTCTTTTCTGCTATGCTTGATTAAGAGGGCTGTGTCTGCACCCAGTTCTGCCTGTGGCTTGGGCTAGTGTATTTTCCTACTGTGCTTCTCTATTTGGGTCTCTCGAGCTTGTACCCCGGTATTGTAATAAATTTATCTAAACTCTGTACTATTTGAAGTAAGGAATGTGTTTACTAGCCTCCTGGGACTAGTAATTGTTTCACATTTGAGTCCCAAAGGATCGGGACGCTTCACAAACCCTCCGGGACTTTGGCTACAATCTGAGCAAAGTCCCACTCCTATGTGACAATGAGAGTGCAATCCGCATGGCGGATAATCCTGTTGAACACAGCCGCACTAAGCACATAGACATCCGGCATCACTTTCTAAGAGACCACCAGCAAAAGGGAGATATCGAGGTGTTCCATATTAGCACCGAAAACCAGCTAGCCGATATCTTTACCAAGCCATTAGATGAGAAAACCTTTTGCAGGCTGTGTATTGAGCTAAATGTCTTAGATTCACGTAACTTGGATTGATCTATAGCATACATGTGTTTTATGCCTTTGATCATGTTACTTATACAATTTGCTGCTTATTTATGGTGCTCAAGTTGTGCAAGGGATCCCCGGACCTCACAAGTCCATGTGTTAATGATGCACATATTTAGGTGGAGAAGTGCTACAACTTGACCCTTTGAGACTAATCCTTGTGTTTGAGTTACTTGATGTAGTCTCAAAGGTACATTGAAAGGGAAAGGTAAACTTGGACCATGCAAAGACTTCCACTGCACTCTGGTATTAGTGTACTCACCTCCAAGTTCATTCTTATGCTCTTATTGCCTTTTGCTCTTAATTGACAATTTTTGGTGAGGCAATAGGGTTAAAGGGCCAAAAATGATCCTGTTTTGGTGCTTAATGCCAAAGGGGGAGAAATTAAGGCCAAAGCAAATGGATCAGCTACCACTTGAGAATTTCTAAAATAGTAGAGTTAGAATTTTTTTGATTTGTCCAAAATACTCTTTTTGCAAAATTTGGTATCTTGTGGGGGAGAATTCATGATTATGGGAAAAAGGGGGAGTTTTTGGCTCTTGATAAATTTTTCCATTGGAATATCTCTCTTTGTGCCCAAACAAGTGTGTTTGACTTAGAGATAGGAAAATGAATTTGATTTGCAAAAACAAACCAAGTGGTGGCAAAGAATGATCCAAATATGCCAAATTAGAGTCAAAAATAATTTGGTCTTCAATTTGAATCGATGTTGCATGTTTTGCATTGCTTTGTGATGTGTTGGCATAAATCACCAAAAAGGGGGAGATTGAAAGGGAAACGTGCCCTTAGGCCATTTCTATAATGTTTTGGTGATTAAGTGTCCAACACATAGTGAGTGAGATATTATGTGCCAAACAAGCAAAAAGTGTAAATCATGTAACAAGGTACGTTTCTAGACTTAGTACATTGTTTTGAGTACTAACATATTTTGTCTAAGTGCTAGAAACAGAGAAAAGAAAAGAAGAAAAGGATTGCAAGTGACTTGGCTGTGTACAGCCAAAGTCTAGCTCGGTCTGGCACACCGGACTGTCCGGTGGCGCACCGGACTGTCCGGTGGCGCACCGGACAGTGTTCGGTGCGCCAGGCTGAACTCCGGTGAACATGCCGCTCTCGGGAAAAGTTTGGCGGCGCACGGCTATAATTCACCGGACTATCCGGTGGTGCACCGGACTGTCTGGTGAGCCAACGGTCGACTGCGCAACGTCGGCCGCGCAATCCGTGGGCGACGTGTGGCCCGCGCCAACGGTCGGCAAGGGGCACCAGACTGTCCGGTGTGCACCGGACAATGTCCGGTGCGCCAACTGCCACGAGTCTGCAACGGTCGTCTGCGCTAGAATAGGAAAGAGATCTGCACCGGACCGTCTACAGTGACTGTCCGGTGGCACACCAGACTGTCTGGTGCGCCACCCAACAGAAGGCAAGGATAGCATTCCTTGTTGGCCTCCAACGGCTCCTAGCTGCCTTGGGGCTATAAAAGGGATCCCTAGGCGCATGGAGGAGTCACCCAAGCTTTCACTAAGCATTCTAAGTCTCTCACACTCCGTCTCCGCGCACTTGATCGATTGTGTTAGTGATTTGAGCTCCGTTCTAGTTGAGAACTCTTTGTGCTTCATTTTGAGCTCGAGTCTTGGCTTGTGTGCTTGTGTGTGTTGCTCCCCAACCTTACTCTTGTGCTTTCATTGTGATCTTTGTTGTAAGGGTGAGAGACTCCAACTTGTGGAGATTCCTCACAAACGGGAAAAGATATAAGGAAGAAAAACCGTGGTATTCAAGTTGATCGTTGGATCACTTGAAAGGGGTTGAGTGCAACCCTCGTCCATTGGGACGCCACAACATGGAAGTAGGCAAGTGTTACTTCGCCGAACCACAGGATAAAATCGTGTGTCTCTTGTGTTGATCTCTTTGTGACTGTTTTGCCCACAAGAACTCGCTTCTCAACTACTTAGTCGCACTAACATTTCTATAACCAAGTTTTGTGGCTATTTAGAGTTGAATTTTGTAGAATCACCTATTCACCCTCCCCCTCTAGGTGCTCTCAAAGTTCCCATTTATTCCACAGCAAAATTCTCGGAAGCCCCCAACCCCTCTACCGTTGTACCTAGTTTCCTCTTCTTAGCAGCTGCAGCCGGCGCCGCTCCCCGTGAAGGGCCTTCATCAACCGCTGACACCACCCTTTTTCCCTGGCGGTAACCTGTAGCAGTATCGTCGTCTCCCAGGTAGCCAGCATATGGAAGGCGGTTCAACTCAAAAACATGATTCAACCGAACATTCGGACCGCAGATATCCTAGCTCCGCAAGGTCTCAGTCTTTGGCACATATCGCCCTACAATCCTTGCGGCCTCGGCCTCCACTTCACGCACAAACGTGGCCGGGTTCTAGCCCCATAAATCCAAGGCGAAGGAAGGACTTCGCACCAACTGATCACCCAAGGTCGGCATCCGGCGAGGGCACACCTCGCCAAGTACCCAGCCATGTGCCAAGGGCCACACTCCATATCCGATAAATTCCTCAACTAAATCATGCCCGCTACTCATGCGGGCAGCGTACCGAAGGGCCCCTTCGTCCTCGTCATCCTCCGCCACCTTGAATGGAGGGAACGCCACATAGCAGTGAGAGCACATAATGGCTGCAGGGAGCCCAGGCAGATCTTTGACTTCCCCATAGGAAACATAAAACCAAAAGTCCCACCAGTTGCCCCACTTGTTCCTGGCACAAGGGACTATCTCCATGACTTCCGCCGAAGTCTTTCCAGTCCTCGGTGTAAAGGTGCATGATCCAAATTGTGTAATCTTGTTTCCTATTTTCCTTTTTTGCTAGTGTAGGCAGTAGTTCTTGGCGAAGACCTCCACAGACGGCTGCCCGCCATAAGAAGCAACCGCCCAAACATACTTCGCCAGAGCCACCACGGCGTTAGGCGTCAACTGGTGGACCTGCACGTCGAACCTCCGCAAGACCTCCGCCACGAAGTGATGCGTCAGGAGGCGAAGGCCGGCAACGAAAAATGCCTCAAAAATAACCAATTCGCCCTCAGGCTCAGGGATTTCTTCTGCGCCCGGAACCCGCCCGACACCGTCACCAAAATATCCAAGCCGCTGCATCTCCTGCACGTGGACCGAGGAAATCCTCGAAGTGCCGAACTCCACGGTGTGGCCCGGTTGCAACTTCATCACAGCCAAATCACTCAATGTATCCTGGGACGTTGGATCGGTCGACGACGCACTCACAGCAGACGAGGAAGAAGACATGGCTACGTACCATCGACGGCGGCGCGCGGTCTGCTTGACGCGGGCTAGATTTCCGAAGCAGAAGAGCAAGGAAAGCATGCGAGCGGTTTGCAAAAGCTAGGGTTTTTTACGACGCAAGCAACAGTAGAAAACAGTCCTGGTCGCGGTCGCCCTTTTTATAGACAGAACGCGACGCCTCGGGAAACACGCAGTCCAACAGTAACACGTCCATCAACGGTCACATTTCAAAAACCCCCGCGGGACCACTTCGAGCGAGGGCAGCGTATTTTAAAGGGAAGTGTGCCCTTGGGCCATTTCTATAAGTGTTTTGGTGATTAAGTGTCCAACACAAATGTTTTGAACTCCTTATGTGTTAAACAAGCACCATCAAAGACAAGGTATATTTCTAGACTTAGTGAATTGTTTTTGAGTACTAACATGGTTATCTAAGTGCTAGAAACAGTGCTGAGAAGAAGAGAATCGAATTGCAAAAGACTTGGCTGTACACAGCCAAACTCCAGTTCGGTCTGGCACACCGGACTGTCCGGTGGTGCACCGGACAGTGTCCAGTCCGCCAGGCAGGTCCGCGTGAACTTGCCGCTCTCGAGACTCAACGACAGCGTACGGCTAAAAATCACCGGACTGTCCGGTGGTGCACCGGACTGTCTAGTGAGTCATCTGCGACGAACTCGTTCTCTCGAGAATGAAGAAAGGAGACGTGGCTATAATTCACCGGACTGTCCGGTGAGCCAACTATTGTCAGCGCCAATGGTCGGCCGCAAAATCTGCGGGCGACGCGTGGCAGCCCCAATGGTCGGAAGGAGGCACCGGACTGTCCAGTGTGCACCGGACAATGTCCGGTGCGCTAATGGACCCGGAGCTGCAACGGTCGAATGTGCCGGTTTTGGAAGGAAATCGCGCATCGGACAGGCTACAGTAGCTGTCTGGTGGCACACCGGACTGTCCGGTGCGCCACTCGACAGAAGGCAAGATTGGCCTTCCAAGTTGGTCTTCAACGGCTCCTAGCTGCCTTGGGGCTATAGAAGGGGTCCCTAGGCGCATGGAGGAGATACCTAAGCATTCACTAAGCATCCTAAGACTCCAAGACTCCAACTCCATGCATTTGATTCTCTGTGTTAGTGATTTGAGCTCCATTTGAGTTGCGAACTCCGTGTGTTGTGTTTCAAGCTCAAGTCGTGACTTGTGTGCGTGGTTGTGCTACGAATTTGAGTCTTGTGTGTGTTGCTCTTCCCAACCTTACTCTATGCCTTCTTTGTGATATTTATTATAAGGGCGAGAGGCTCCAAGTTGTGGAGATTCCTCGCAAACGGGAAAACACTAAAGGAAAAGACCATGGTATTCAAGTTTATCATCGGATCACTTGAAAGGGGTTGAGTGCAACCCTCGTCCATTGGGACGCCACAACGTGGAAGTAGGCAAGTGTTACTTGGCTGAACCACGGGATAAAATCGCGTGTCTCTTGTGTTGCTTTCTCTGTGATTGTTTTGTCCACAAGAACTCGCCTCAAAACTATTTACTCGCACTAACACTTCTATAACTACGATTTGTGGGTATTTAGTGTTTGATTTTACAGGATCACCTATTCACCCCCCTCTAGGTGCTCTCAATTGGTATCGGAACCGTACTCTTCATTCAAGGGACTAACCGCCCGAAGAGATGGATCCTAAGGGAAAGGGGATGGTGATCAATGACAAGGAGAAGGAGTCCCTCTTCAACGAGCTAAGGGATGACAAGCCCCCCGACTCAGGCTCAAGTCACAAGAAGAGGGACGGGAAGAAGAAGAGGCGCATCAAGAAAATCATATACTACGACAGTGATTCATCTTCCTCTTCACCAAGGGACGATGACGACGACTCCTCGTCAAAGAAAAGGACGGACAATCAAAACTATTCCTTTGATTATTCCCGTATTCCATACAACTCAAATGCCCATTTGCTTTCTATTCCTCTTGGAAAACCCCCACACTTTGATGGAGAGGATTACTCATTTTGGAGTCATAAAATGCGTAGTCATCTGTTTTCTCTCCATCCTAGCATCTGGGAGATTGTGGAAAATGGGATGCATTTTGATAGCACAGATAACCTTGTATTCATTAATGAACAAATTTATAAGAATGCCCAAGCTACTACTATCTTGTTAGCTTCACTTTGCAGGGATGAATACAATAAAGTGAGTGGCTTGGACAACGCCAAGCAAATCTAGGACACCCTCAAGATCTCTCATGAGGGAAATGATGCTACAATGATCACCAAAATGGAACTAGTAGAAGGCAAGCTAGGGAGATTCGCCACAATCAGGGGAGAAGAGCCAACACAAACCTACAACAGGCTCAAGACCCTGGTCAACAAGATTAGAAGCTATGGAAGCACAAGATGGATGGACCATGATGTCGTCCGACTCATGCTCAGGTCATTTACAGTTATTGACCCCCATCTTGTGAATCTTATCTGTGAAAACCCCAGGTACAAAAAGATGACGCCCGAGGAGATACTCGGAAAATTCGTGAGCGGGCACATGATGGTAAAGGAGGCACGATACGTGGATGACGCATTGAACGGTCCACTACCTAACTATGAGTCGTAGCCCGTTGCTCTCAAAGCAACAAGCAGCAAGGAGGCGCTACCAAGCAAGGTAGCCCAAGTGGAGGCTGCCAGACTCAATGAAGATGAGATGGCGCTTATCATGAAGCACTTCAAAACCGCACTCAAAGGACGTAAGGAGTACCCCAACAGGAATAAAACAAAGGGAAAACGCTCTTGCTTCAAATGCGGTAAGACTGGTCACTTTATTGCAAATTGTCCCGATAATGATAGTGACCAGGGACAAGAAAAGAACGAGAAGAAGGAGAAAAAGAAGAACTACAGGAAGGCAAAGGGCAAGGCGCACCTTGGAAAGGAATGGGACTCGGACTGCTCCTCTTCTGACTCCGACGACGAAGGACTCACTGCTTCGGCCTTCAACAAATCCTCACTCTTCCCCAACGAACGCCATACATGTCTTATGGCCAAGGAGAAAAAGGTACGTGTTCGGGAAACTCCCAAGTATACTTCTTCAAGTGTAGATTATACTAATTTATTTAAGGGTTTAGATAGAGCTAAAGTAGATAAAATAAATGAGTTAATTGATGCTCTAAATGAAAAAGATAGATTGCTAGAAAGGCAAGAGGACATTTTGTATGAGGAACATGACAAATTTGTTAGTGTTCAAAAATCTCTTGCCTTAGAACTTAAAAGAAATGAAATGCTATCCTCTGA
This sequence comes from Zea luxurians, assembly GCA_029449295.1. Classification (NCBI taxonomy): domain Eukaryota; kingdom Viridiplantae; phylum Streptophyta; class Magnoliopsida; order Poales; family Poaceae; genus Zea; species Zea luxurians. The sequence goes on from JAOPSE010000181.1 coordinate 1,393,100, forward strand.
GTTGACTGCCTGTCAGGAATCTGTCTCTAGTCTGAAGAATTTGAATGTTGAATTAAATGCTAAACTAGAGGAAGCTAATGTAACTAAATCATGTGTAGAGCATGTTGTTATTTGTAATAGATGCAAGGATTTTGATATTGATGCTTGTGATGAACATCTTGCGTCTATTACTAAATTAAACAATGAGGTGGCAAGTCTTAATGCTCAACTTATGACTTGCAAAATTGATTTTGACAAATTAAAATTTGCTAGGGATGCCTACACCCTTGGTAGACACCCCTCAATTAAGGATGGGCTTGGTTTTCGAAAGGAAGCCAAGAACTTAATGAGCCAAAAGGCTCCCATTCTCAACAAGGAGAAAGGGAAGGCCCCTATGGCTAGTAGTTCCCAAAAGTGTCATGCCTACCTTTATGATAGAAAATTTTCTAGGAATGCTCATTATAATAGGAGTTATGATCATGATGCTTTTAATTCACATGTTATGTTTGCCTTTGTTCATGGTAGAAATAGGACTAGGAGAAATCATGTTGTGCATCATGTGCCTAGGAAAATGTGCAATGAATCTACTACTGTTTTCCATGCTTGCAATACTTCTTTTATTCTTTCATGTAAGAATGCAAAAGTAGTGGCTAGGAAATTGGGATCCAAGTGCAAGGGAGACAAAACTTGCATATGGGTTCCAAAACCTGTTATAACTAACCTTGTAGGACCCAACAAGAGTTGGGTACCTAAGACCCAAGATTAAATTGCCTTGCAGGTTTATGCATCTGGGGGCTCAAGCTGGATCATCGACAGCGGATGCACAAACCATATGACGGGGGAGAAGAAAATGTTCACCTCCTATGTCAAGAACAAGGATTCCCAAGATACGATTATCTTTGGAGATGGGAATCAAGGCAAGGTCAAAGGTTTGGGAAAAATAGCCATCACAAGCGAGCACTCTATTTCAAATGTATTTTTAGTAGAGTCATTAGGATACAACCTCCTGTCTGTAAGTCAATTGTGCCACATGGGCTACAATTGTTTGTTTACAAATGTTGATGTATCTGTCTTTAGAAGGAGTGATGGTTCATTAGCATTTAAGGGTGTATTAGACGGCAAGCTCTATTTAGTTGATTTTTCAAAAGAGAATGCCGATCTAGATGCATGCTTAATGGCTAAGATTAGTATGGGCTGGCTCTGGCATCGCCGTGTAGCACATGTTGGGATGAAGAACCTTCATAAACTTCTAAAGGGAGAGCATATGTTAGGACTAACTGATGTCTGCTTTGAAAAAGACAGACCTTGTGCAGCATGTCAGGCAGGGAAACAGGTGGGAAGCACTCATCACAGCAAGAATGTGATGACAACATCAAGACCATTGGAGCTTCTTCACATGGATCTCTTTGGACCCGTTGCCTACCTTAGCATCGGGGGAAGTAAGTATGGTCTTGTAATTGTTGATGATTTTTCTCACATCACTTGGGTGTTCTTTTTGTAGGATAAATCAGAAACCCAAAGGACCCTAAAGCGCTTTCTAAGGAGGGCTCAAAACAAATTTGAGCTAAAGGTGAAAAAGATAAGGAGCGACAACGGGTCCGAGTTTAAGAATATGCAAGTGGAGGAGTATCTTGAGGAGGAAGGCATCAAGCACGAGTTCTCCGCTCCCTACACACCACAGCAAAACGGTGTGGTAGAGAAAAAGAACAGGACGCTTATCGACATGGCAAGAACGATGCTTGGAGAGTTCAAGACGCCCGAGCGGTTTTGGTCGGAAGCTGTGAACACAGCTTGCCACGCCATAAACCGGCTCTATCTGCATCGCCTTCTCAAGAAGACCTCCTATGAACTCCTTACCGGTAACAAACCCAACATTTCTTACTTTCGAGTATTTGGGAGCAAATGCTACATTCTGGTGAAGAAAGGAAGACATTCTAAGTTTGCTCCCAAGGCAGTAGAAGGGTTTTTACTAGGGTATGACTCAAATACAAAGGCATATAGGGTCTTCAACAAATCTTCGGGATTGGTTGAAGTCTCTAGCGACGTTGTATTTGATGAGACTAATGGCTCTCTAAGAGAGCAAGTTGATCTTGATGATGTAGATGAAGAAGAAATTCCGACGGTCGCAATACGAACGATGGCAATAGGTGATGTGCGACCACAGGAATTACAGGAACAAGATCAACCATCTTCCTCTACAATGGTGCATCCCCCAACTCAAGATGATGAACAGGTACATCAAGAAGAAGGGCTTGACCAAGGGGGAGCACAGGAAGATCAAGTAATGGAGGAAGAAGCACCACAGGCCCCTCCAACCCAAGTCCGAGCAACGATCCAAAAACATCACCCCGTCGACCAGATTCTGGGTGACATCAGCAAGTGAGTAACTACTCACTCAAGATTAGCTAACTTTTGTGAGCATTACTCGTTTGTCTCTTCTATTGAGCCTTTCAGGGTAAAAGAGGCCTTGCATGATCCGGATTGGGTGTTGGCCATGCAGGAAGAGCTCAACAACTTCAAGAGAAATGAAGTTTGGAGCCTGGTGCCACGTCCAAAGCAAAATGTTGTGGGAACCAAGTGGGTGTTCCGCAACAAGCAAGACGAGCACGGGGTGGTGACAAGAAACAAGGCTCGACTTGTGGCAAAAGGTTATGCCCAAGTCGCAGGTTTGGATTTCGAGGAGACTTTTGCTCCTGTGGCTAGGCTAGAGTCTATTCTAATTTTGTTAGCCTATGCCGCTCACCACTCTTTCAGGTTGTTTCAAATGGACATCAAGAGCGCTTTCCTCAACGGGCCAATCAAGGAGGAGGTATACGTGGAACAACCCCCTCGCTTTGAGGATGACAGGTATCCCGACCACGTGTATAAGCTCTCTAAGGCACTCTATGGACTTAGGCAAGACCCAAGAGCATGGTATGAATGCCTTAGAGATTTCTTAATTTCTAATGCTTTCAAGGTTGGGAAAGCCGATCCCACTCTTTTCACAAAGACATGCAATGGTGATCTCTTTGTGTGCCAAATTTATGTCGACGACATAATTTTTGGTTCTACTAATTAAAAGTCTTGTGAGGAGTTTAGCAGGGTGATGACACAAAAGTTCAAGATGTCGATGTTGGGCGAGTTGACCTACTTTCTTGGGTTCCAAGTAAAGCAACTCAAGGATGGCATCTTCATCTCCCAAACAAAGTACACACAAGATCTTCTTAAGAGGTTTGGGATGAAGGACGCCAAGCCTGCGAAGATACCGATGGGAACCGACGGGCATGTTTACCTCAACAAAGGAGGTAAGTCTGTTGATCAAAAGGCATACCAGTCAATGATAGGTTCCTTACTTTATTTATGTGCTAGTAGACCGGACATTATGCTAAGTGTATGCATGTGTGCTAGATATCAATCCGACACCAAGGAATGTCACCTTGTGACCGTTAAGCGAATTCTTCGATATTTAGTTTCTACGCCTTGCTTCGGGATCTGGTATCCAAAGGGGTCTACCTTTGACTTGATTGGATACTCAGACTCCAATTATGCCGGGTGCAAGGTTGATAGGAAGAGCACATCAGGGACATGCCAATTTCTAGGAAGGTCCCTCGTATCATGGAGTTCAAAGAAATAGACATTTGTTGCCCTATCCACCGCTGAGGCCGAGTATGTTGCCGCAGGACAGTGTTGCATGCAACTACTTTGGATGAGGCAAACCCTCCGGAACTTTGGCTACAATCTGAGCAAAGTCCCACTCCTATGTGACAATGAGAGTGCAATCCGCATGGCGGATAATCCTGTTGAACACAGCCGCACTAAGCACATAGACATCCGGCATCACTTCCTGAGAGACCACCAGCAAAAGGGAGATATCGAGGTGTACCATATTAACACCGAGAACCAGCTAGTCGATATCTTCACTAAGCCTTTAGATGAGAAAAGGTTTTGCAGGTTGCGTAGTGAGCTAAATGTCTTAGATTCGCGTAACTTGGATTGATCTATAGCTTACATGTGTTCTATGCCTTTGATCATGTTACTTTGAGCATTTACATTATTCGTTGTTTATTTATGGTGCTCAAGTTGTACAAGACCTCCCCGGACCTCACAAGTCCATATGCAAATGGTGCACATATTAAGGGGGGGATGTGCTACAACTTGACCCTTTGAGACTAACCTATTTGTTTGAGTATAATTGATGTAGTCTCAAAGGTGCATTGAAAGGGAAATGTGAACTTGGACGCCAAAAAGACTTCCACTGCACTCCGGTATTAGTGTATTTAATTCCAAGTTCATTCTTATGCTCTATTTGCCGTTTGCTCTTAATTGACATTTTTGGTGAGGCAATGGGGTTAAAAAGGGCCACAAATGATCCTGTTTTGGTGCTTAATGCCAAAGGGGGAGAAATTAAGGCCAAAGCAAATGGATCAGCTACCACTTGTGAATTTTGAAAACAATAGAGATAGAACTCTTGATTTGTCCAAAATACTCTTATTGCAAAATTTGATCTCTTGTGGGGGAGAATTTTTGATTATGGGTGTCGGCGTTTTGACCCTGGGGGGTCCCTGGACCGACGAGTAAATTGTCGCTGCGTGTCCCAGCCTAGATGGGTCGACGCGAGACGGAGACACAAGGGGGGAAACAGTAAGGGGAAACCCGCTGTTGGGACCATGCTTCATCGCCGAAGGTCCTGCAGAAAGAAACAGCTGCGGCTGAAGCTGCTCGTACGTAACGACGAAGGTATCATTCATGAAGCTTCGGGATTATAACATATCCGAAGCTGAAGGGTCGAACCGACTTAAAGATAGAATGACCTTTTAGCCTGTAGGGGTCTGAGTCATTGTTGTAAACTTTTATGAAGGGCATGATTGTAATTCCTCACAGGCTGTGTCCTGTGCCTATAAATAGTGAATAGTATTCCTTTACTGTTCACGCATTCCTGTAATTGCAAGTGCATCACTCGGGAATTATTACTTGTCAAGGCGAAGGTATAAACATACCTTAAACATTGTATTCAAACATTTTAGATTCATATAATAAAATATGTGAATGAAGCCATTTATCTCCAACATATTTATCTTTAATGTTCTACATTTTACATCGCTTTATATTATCTTTGTCACCTTCGTAATATTATGTTTGAGGCCTTCGTCCGAATTTCATTAAACCCTTGAGGAGATGATGCTTCAGCGGACGAAGGGCATTTGATATTTAACATCTTTTGTGTTGCCTTGTTCTTGATTCATAGCATTTGAGAACAAGTCCCCAACATTGGCGCCCACCTCCGATCAACTCGCTTCCACTTTTTTTTAAAGCTAATGGCTTCGTTCAACGATCAAGCTGGAGCTGCTTCGGCTCCGAAGCTGGTACTCCCCATAACAGGCGGTTCATGCTCAGAGCCAGCTAACAAGAAGCAGAAGAAGGAGGCACAGAGAAGGGTACAGCATGTCGGGGTGCAAGGACCCTTCATCAAGTCAAGATGGTCTCACATTCCAATTATCTTCTCTCAAGAAGATCTTCAACTCAAGGACTACCCACACAACGATGCTATGGTTATCTCTTGTGTGATCAAAGGATTTCTGGTCCATAATGTTTAGGTTGATACAGGCAGTGCAACAGATATCATATTTGCTAAGGCTTTTAGACAAATGCAAGAGCCCGAAGACAAGATCCATGATGCTACGCACCCTCTTTGTGGCTTCGGAGGGTGGCAAATTATAGCACTTGGGAAGATTACCATGCCAGTAACCTTCGGATTTGTCAACAACACAAGGACTGAGCAAATTGTGTTTGACATTGTTGACATGGAGTATCCTTACAATGCTATCATTGGTCGTGGTACTCTCAATGCCTTCGAAGCAATTCTTCATCCAGCTTACCTTTGCATGAAGATACCTTCGGACCAAGGGCCCATTGCTATTCATGGAAGTCAGGAAGCTGCCAGAAGGGCCGAAAGAAATTGGACAGATTCAAAAGCAATCCATAACATAGATGGAGCTGAAGCTTGTGAGCAGTACAAGTTCAGAAGGGAAAAAGCTGCTTCGGCTGATCAGCCGAAGCCCATGCTCTTATGTGAGGATATAGCAGAGCAGAAGGTACTATTGGGATCTCAATTGTCCGAAGAACAGGAGAAAACCTTGATAAGGTTTTTGTTCAACAACAAAGATGTCTTTGCTTGGTCAGCTAATGATCTTTGCAGAGTTAACAGGGATGTTATTGAACACTCGCTTAATGTTGATCCATCATTCAGACCCTGGAAGCAGAGGCTTCGGAAGATGTCTGATGACAAGGCTGAAGGTGCTCGGAATGAAGTGAAAAGACTCCTCAGTGCCGGAGTTATCAGAGAGGTAAAGTACCTAGAATGGCTGGCTAACACTGTTATGGTAAAGAAGGCCAATGGTAAATGGAGGATGTGTATCGACTTTACTGATCTTAATAAGGCCTGTCCGAAGGACGAGTTTCCTTGCCGAGGATAGATTCCTTAGTTGATGCAGCAGCTTCATCAGAGCTCATGAGTCTGTTGGATTGTTATTCAGGCTATCATCAAATCTGGATGAAGAAGGAGGATGAGCCGAAGACCAGCTTTATAACCCCTAGTGGAACATATTGTTACCTTCGGATGCCTGAAGGGCTTAAAAATGCTGGAGGAAGCTTCAGCAGAATGACAGCGAAGGTTCTCCATTCTCAGATAGGCAGGAATGTGCTAACTTATGTTGATGATATCATTGTGAAAAGCACGAAGCAAGATAATCACATTGCTGATCTGCAGGAGACCTTCGCTAATTTTAGACAGGCTGGTTTAAAGCTGAATCCAGAAAAATGTGTCTTCGGAGTGAAGAAGGGGAAATTTCTTGGTTGTCTAGTTTCAACAAAAGGAATTGAGGCTAACCCAAACAAAATCGAAGCTATCCTTTGAATGGAACCACCAAGTACAAAGAAGGGGGCTCAAAGATTAACAGGAAGACTGGCATCTCTCAACAGATTCATATCTAGATCAGCAGAGAGAAATTTACCATTTTTCGAAGTGCTGAAGTCAGCCGAAGTTTTTCAATGGGGACCAGTCCAGCAGAAAGCCTTCGAAGAGCTGAAGCAATATTTGATAGATCTAACAACACTAACTCCACCAACGCCAGGGGCTCCTTTGTTATTATATGTGGCAGCTTCGCACTCAGCGGTAAGTGCAGCACTTGTTCAGGAGAAGCTTGAAGGCCAAGTCAAAAAGCAGGCCCCAATATACTTTGTATCCGAAGTTCTTAGTTTATCAAAGAAAAATTATACAGAATTGGAGAAGGTACTGTATGCTGTTTTGATGGCCTCCAGGAAGCTTCGGCATTATTTTCAAGCTTATAATATAATTGTTCCTTCTTCACAACCGTTGAAGGATATTATGAGAAACCGAGAAGCTACTGGAAGGATTGGAAAATGGGCTGCAGAGCTCAATGAATTTTGTATTGATTATGTGCATAGATCTTCGATTCAGTCCCAAGCGTTGGCAGACTTCATTGCTGACTGGACGCCAGGGGCTCAGGAGGAAGAAACGAATAAAGATGCCGAAGCATGGACAGTGTTTTGCGATGGGTCTTGGGGAACCTTCGGAGCAGGAGCAGCTGCTGTGTTGGTTTCACCTTCCAAAGTTAAAACTTGTTATGCGGCAAGACTTGATTTCAGTTGCACAAACAATATTGCTGAGTACGAAGCTCTGCTCTTGGGTCTTCGGAAGTTAAAGGCAATGGGAATCAGAAGGGCCATTCTTAAAACTGATTCCCAAGTTATTTCTGGTCATATTGACAAGAGCTATAAGGCAAGAGATCCGAAGCTTGAAAATATTTAGATACAGTCCAAAGGATTGAGGCTTCCTTTGAAGGATTCTCTATTAAAAACATTCCTCGTGGAGAAAATGAATATGCTGATCTATTAGCCAAGTCAGTAGCACAGGGGCTGCCTTTACCTTCGGAAGTATTTTTCGAAACAATAAAAGCACCTTCGGTCGAGCTTCTTGAAAGAGCGGTCCTCAACATATCCCCTATCTATAGTGAAGATTGGAGAACTGAAATCATCTCTTTCCTTCAGGGTAATTTTCTTTCAGATGACGAAGCTTATAACAGGAGGATAGAAGCAAGAGCTCGACCATATGTCATTATAGAAGGGGAATTATACAAGCGTGGGGTTTGTTCCCCGTTGCTCAAGTGTTTATCCAGAGCCGAAGGCATAGAATTGATGAAGGAAATACATGCAGGCCTGTGTGGATCTCATATTGGATCTAGGCCTTTGTTGGGAAAAGTTTTTCGCCAAGGATTTTATTGGCCAAAAGCAGCTTCGGATGCAGCGGAACTAGTGCAAAAGTGCAAAGGTTGTCAGAAATGTGCAAGAGATCAAAAACAACCTTCGTCTCTAACTCAGTTAATACAACCCACTTGGCCGTTGCAAAGGTGGGGCCTTGATTTGTTAGGTCCGCTACCACCAACACAAGGAAATTTAAGATATGTTGTAGTGGCAGTGGAATATTTTTCTAAATGGATTGAGGCAAAGCCTTTAGCCACAATAACTTCGGTCACTGTCCAAAAGTTTTTCTGGCAAAACATTGTTTGTCGCTTCAGAGTGCCGAAGGCCATTACTGTGGACAATGGAACGCAGTTTGACTCCGAAGCTTTTAAAGAGTTTTGTGACCAAATTGGCACGAAGATCCATTTTGCGTCAGTTCGACATCCAGAATCAAATGGACTAGTCGAAAGAGCTAATGGGATCATAATGACAGGAATAATGAAGTCAATCTTCAATCAGCCCAGGGGAAAGTGGCCAGAAGAATTAATCAAAGTGGTGTGGAGCCATAACACAACAGCGTCAAGATCAACAGGCTTTACGCCATTCAAACTATTGTTTGGTGACGAAGCAATAACCCCGGAAGAAGCCAAAGCAGGATCAATAAGAACAATAGCTTCGGCAAAAGGCGAAGATGAAGCTGACTGCTTTGTGGAAAAAGATGCTATAGAGGGGATCAGGCTTCAGGCTGTGGAAAACATCAATAAATACCAAGCCGAAACAATAAAATGGCGTGATAGAAAGGTTCGGTTGAAGAACATTAAGCCAGGACATTTGGTGCTTCGAAGACTGGCCAACCCAGACACAGTAGGCAAACTACAGCTGAAGTGGGAAGGCCCTTTTTTGGTAGTATCTTCGTCAAGACCCGGTTCCTACAGATTAAAGGATATGGACGGCAACGACATCCCTAGATCGTGAAATGCGGATGAGCTTCGGCGATATTATGTTTAGCTTGATGTAATTTTTTCTATTCTTTTTTGTGGCACCCTTTTCCTTTCCAAAGGGGGAGAAAGGTTTTTAATGGGGCCACAACAAGTAATTTTCCTTATTTCAATTCTATAAGAATGATATCCCCCAAAAATGTAAATGTAAATGCAAAGGAAAAAGAAAAGAAAACAGGGAGAAGCTCAAAAGTCATTCCTAAGGGAATGCAGAGCTTACAGCGAAAAGTCAACGCTGATTCCGCCGAAAGTAGAAGGCGAAGAAGCTCCTAAGGGACGCTTACAGCGAAAAGTCAACGCTGATTCCGCTGAAAGTAAAAGGCGAAGAAGCTCCTAAGGGAGGCTTACAGCGAAAAGTCAACGCTGATACACCGAAAAGTAAACGGTGAAGCCGAAAAGTAAACGGCAGAAAGATTTGAATCATTCCCAAGGGGATGAAGGTCTATAATTATGGTTTTTGAATATGTGTCCCGATATTCATCTGCACGATACATTACATCATGTCATTTGCACTCATAAACATTCATTTAGACATATAGAATCATCATCATACCACAAAAAAAACTTCGTAGAAAGAGGAAGTTTTCATGCTTCGTTGTGTACGAAAAGAAGGGAAGGTGTTTTTCGCCTTCGGCTCAAAAAAGAGAAGTTTCATCCACAGCAAAGCAGATTGTACACGGATAAAGGAGACAGAATATATTACAAGGTATGTACAAATTTACATAAGTTTTTTCCATAATGATATTACAAAGATCCTTTCAGAATTTTTTGTAGGAAAGTCTATTTTAGCAACTATCAAGCTTCAGCTTCGTCATACTTCAGCTTCGTCATCCTGCATATATTAAGGAGCAGAGTAAGAAAGGTGCAAATTTCAAGGAGAAGGTAAAAGTAACAAATATAAGTTTCTTACCGGCTTAAGGTGACTTCGAGCTTCGTCACCAGCCATCCTTCGCCCGCCATTTACCCAAATTTGGGTCATAAATCTATTTCCGATGCTTCGGGCTAGGCTCGGGATATCAATCAAATCTACTGCTGACAAGCTAAAGTTTGGCCTATTCACAATTTTCCCATGAGTACAACCGGCCTTCAGAAAAGTGGCAGCTGTGCCTCGAGAAGCTACCAGGGCGCAGAAATCGGCATGCCCACCAATAACTTCGTCAAGAGCATCAACCTCGCCTTCAATATGTTCCAAGGTGCTGGGCAGGTTTTTGGCTGAAGGTGAAAATTTTTCAGAGCTGGCTCCGCGTGAAATACGTCCTTCAGCCGCTGCACGCATCGGCTGCCAAAATTTAGACATTTCTCTTGGAGATCCTTCAATGATTTTTGCAAATTTGAATTTTTCTCGACCTCAATCTTGAGACTTGCTTCAAGCTTCTCCTTTTCTTGCTCATATTTTTCTGACTTTTCGAGTAATTCATTCTTTAAACTGTCATTTTCCGCTTGGACTTCGGCCAAGGAGCCTTCCATAGACTGAATAATAAAGTCTTTCTTTTCTAAAGCACCTTCGTGTTCTTTAGCCATAATTTCAAGATCTTGAATGGCGAAGTCTTTCTTCTTCAGAACAGATTCGTAGTTTTCAACTTTTTCTTCTAAATCTTTGATGATAGCTTTGTTCTTCTCCTCTTCAAGATCTTGTTGCATTTTCAGCACTTTACTTAATAATATACTCTGCCAAAACAACCTTCGTCAGAGAAAGACATAAAAAATAACAATAATAAAATAATAATAATAATATTTTTACCTTAAAATTCGCGTAGAGCAGGCTACCAGTGACATGATGTCGCTGGTACCTGCAGAGGTCTGCTTCTATCTTCGGCAAGCCAACGCTTTTGGAGAGGGTTCTAACAATTTTGGCCCCGGTGCGGTTCCGAAGGCATCTTAGCTTCCCTTCGTTGACCCCGCCAAATAGCATAGCCCCTGATTTATATCCGCAAGATATGGCATATTTTTTCAACTCTTCTTTTTTGGCGTCTGTTAACTCTTGTCCAAGCAAATCTTGAAAGTTAAAATCTCCTTCTTCCGAAATTTCATCAATCTGCTTGTTCCCCTTTTCAGTTGCCGTGTTCACCGCAGCCATAACAGCTTCTTCTTCAGCCATTTTCAGGAGTATATTGTCAATAACCTCAAGTGTGGTTTCTAGGTTCGACTCTTCGGTGGTCCCGGCTTCGGCCCCAGTAGCTTCGGCTTCGCCGGTTTCAGCTTCAGTGGTCTCCACTCCGGTAGCTTCGGCTGTGGCGTCTTCGGCTTCGGTAGTCTCGGCAAAGACAATTTTTGACACCGTCGCCGGTGGCAGCGTCTGATGGATCACATCTGTCACTTGAATGATTCTCCGTTTTTTCGGCTTCGCAGAACTTTCTGCTGCCGAAGTTTTTTCGTCCTTCTGAAAAAACTTTGTCAGTTCTGGTGCCAGCGGACTTAGCTTGACAGGCAAAGATTTAGTCATTACCTTCAAAATTTCTTCTACTTCGGCAGCAGAAGGTGTCACAGACACTTCCTCATCTCGGACCAATCTCTCTGGTTCTGGAGACGCAGGCTTCGGAGATACAGCTTTTCTCTTTCTTGGAGCAACTACTTTCGGTTCAAGCTTTTCTTTCTTCTTTTTTGGTTGATCTTCGTCATCTTTAATTAAAGTGCTAGCCACTCGTTTTCTTTTCTGCCCTTCGACACCCTTGTCTAGTCGCTCGTAGTCAGGGTATTCAAAGCCTATAGCATCAAGCACTCTGTTTAGCCTTCGTTTCGGCCGGGTGCCGAAGGCTGCTATCATCAATTGATCTTCTTTTTTAGAATAATTCCCAAGAATTTCAGTACTCATTACTTCGATTGTTTCGAGCCATTCTTGGCAGGGTTCTTTAAAATATTTCTTGAACTTGTAGTGGTAGGGCAGGCGGACAAGTTCCCCCTCTTTCTTCTCTTTTTTGAGCTTCGGCATATCCCATTCCTTCATAGTTGGAAATATTTTGAATGATAGAAATTCCTGCACAAGATCCCTAGTGCCAATGTGCTCAGCAATAGTCCTGAATTCAGCCAACGTGATTTGAGTGGGACCTTCTGGTGTCATATTGCAGTGGGGTCTGGTCTCTCCGAAGATCAGTTCAAGCGGACTCTGTACTAGCTTCTCCTTGTCATCGTCAACTTTGACGTAGAACCATTCTGATTTCCAGCCTGCCGGCCACTTGCTTCGGTAGCTGATCACAGGAAATTTTGTAGTCTTCCGATAGGCAAAATTATAACAACCAAAATTTTCATGTAACCCATCCTTTCTGGCCTTAGTTTGATAATGTAGCTCGTGTACCCGACAGAAACCTTCGGCAAATGGCTCCACCCCCTGGCTTCGGAGAGCCCAAATATAAACACTAAGCCTAACAATAGCATTAGGAGTTAGTTGATGAAAATAGATACCAAACTTCTTTAGCACATCGGCAATTATCCTATTTAAAGGAAATCTCAAACCAGCTTTGAGGAAACTCTTGAAAATCACTATTTCATCTTTCTGTGGCTTCGGAGTAGTTTCTTCTCCACCGAAGCGAATCATCTTTTTCTCATCTTCGCTAAAGTAGCCCTACTTTACCATCTTCGGAAAATCAGCCTTGGAGATGGTTGACTTTCCGAAGTCCAGGTGGCTAGGCTTGCTTGGTATTGTGATATTGTTATCATCTTCAGAATCAGTCTCTTCAATATCTGCTTGTTCTGCTTCGGCAGCAGGGGTGTTCTCCGATGTCACCAACCCACTTCGCCTCATTGCTTCCGAAATAGGGACAGTTTCCGCAGCTTCGGCTTCGTCTCCTTCGCGCTCAGCCCTAGCAGTAGAGCGCACTCTAGCCATTTGATTTTGAATATCTTGAAAATTGCTCGGAAGTTAATAACCTTTCTCCCGAAGCCCTTCTTCTGACGAAGCAGACGCTAAACTAGAGCTTCGTTCGAATGCGAAAGTCAGGCTTCGGCTATGGTTAAAAATTTTGGCAGCAAAACAGTGCAATAGCAATGAATGTTGTGGTAACTTCACACCTCCCCGTCTGTTTATATAGTGTTGCAGGAAAGAAGGTGAATCGTCAGGATTTTTACACCAAGCAAACAGTTGCTCGCACCCACTGAACGGTGGGCCGCAAAAACCAGAATAGTGAACCCGCATGGTGGAATCGCTACGCGCTCGAAAACTGTATCGTTTCTCGACAACGAGCTCAGGGAAGGTGTTTTTCGGACCTTCGGCTTCCTGAAGCCTAAGAGACTTTTTTCACGGATCAAGCTCGTTACGAAAAACGATCTAGCACCGCGAAGGGGCTACTGTTGGGACCATGCTTCGTCGCCGAAGGTCCTGCAGAAAGAAACAGCTGCGGCTGAAGCTGCTCGTACGTAATGACGAAGGTATCATTCATGAAGCTTCGGGATTATAACATATCCGAAGATGAAGGGTCGAATCGACTTAAAGATAGAATGACCTTTTAGCCTGTAGGGGTCTGGGTCATTGTTGTAAACTTTTATGAAGGGCATGATTGTAATTCCTCACAGGCTGTGTCCTGTGCCTATAAATAGTGAACAGTATTCCTTTACTGTTCACGCATTCCTGTAATTGCAAGTGCATCACTCGGGAATTATTACTTGTCAAGGCGAAGGTATAAACATACCTTAAACATTGTATTCAAACATTTTAGATTCATATAATAAAATATGTGAATGAAGCCATTTATCTCCAACATATTTATCTTTAATGTTCTACATTTTACATCGCTTTATATTATCTTTGTCACCTTCGTAATATTATGTTTGAGGCCTTCATCCGAAGTTCATTAAACCCTTGAGGAGATGATGCTTCAGCGGACGAAGGGCATTTGATATTTAACATCTTTTGTGTTGCCTTGTTCTTGATTCATAGCATTTGAGAACAAGTCCCCAACACCCGCGGCCTCGTGTTGTCCAGCGCCCAGGGCGGATGTGCTTGCAGTAGGGGGTTACAAGCGTTCGCGAGGGAGAGAGAGAGAGAGGGGCACAAGGCTGCCCGTTCTCCTGCGCGGCCACCTTTTCCGTATGAGAGCCCTGGACCTTCCTTTTATAGACGTAAGGAGAGGGTCTAGGTGTACAACGGGGGGTGTAACAGTGTGCTAACGTGTCTAGCAGAGAGGAGCTAGAGCCCTATGTACGTGCCGTCGTGGCTGTCGGAGAGGTGTTGGAGCCCTGTTCATGTGGCGTCGTGGCCGTTGGAGGAGCGCTTGAACCCTGTAGAAGCACAGCTGTCGGGGCTGTTGGATCCTTGCTGACGTATTCTTGCTTCCATAGGGGGCTGAGAACCACCGTTGTCATGGAGCACGCGGGGTGCCATCATTACTCGTTTTACCGGGGCGAGCCAAATGGGACGCCGGTCTTGTCCCCCGTAGCCTGGGCTAGCTAGGGGTAGGGTAATGATGGCCTCCCCTCGTGGTGTGGTTGGCCCGAGCAAGGTGGTGACTCCTCCGAAGTCGAGGTTGAGTCCGAGCCCTGGGGTCGGGCGAGGCGGAGACCGTCGTCCGAAGCGAGGTCGAGTTCGAGCCCTGGGGTCAGGCGAGGCGGAGACCGTCTTTCGGAGTCGAGGTTGAGTCCGAGCCCGGGGGTCGGGTGAGGCGGAGATCGTCGTCTGAGGCGAGGTCGAGCCCGAGCCCTGGGGTCGGGTGAGGCGGAGATCATCGTCCGAGGCGAGGTTGAGTCCGAGCCCTGGGGTCGGGCGAGGTGGAGATCGTCGTCCGAGGCGAGGTCGAGTCCGAGCCCTGGGGTCGGGCGAGGCGGAGATCGTCGTCCGAGGCAAGGTCGAGTCCGAGCCCTGGGGTCGGGCGAGGCAGAGATTCCTATGGCGCCCGAGGCTAGACTTGGTTGCTGTCAGCCTCACCCTGGCGGGTGGCACAACAGTCGGAGCAGCGCAGGCGGCGCTATTTTCCTGTCAGGTCGGTCAGTGGAGTGGTGAAGTGACGGCAGTCACTTCGGCCTTGTCGACTGGAAAGCGCGTGTCAGGATAAGTTGTCAGGCGATCCTTGCATTGAATGCTCCTGTGATCCGGTCGGCTTGGCGAGGCAGTCTTGGCCAAGGTTGCTCCTTCGTGAAGCCTGCCCGAGCTGGGCCTCGGGCGAGTCGAAGGTGCGCCCGTTGCTTGAGGAGACCCTCGGGCGAGGCGTGAATCTGCCTTGGTCTTTCGTTCCTGTCCGAGACTGGGCTCGAGCGGGGCGAGATCGTGTCCCTTGAGTGGACGGAGCCTTAACCGGAATTGCACCCATTAGGCCTTTGCAGCTTTGTGCTGATGGGGGTTACCAGCTGAGATTAGGAGCCTTGGGGGTACCCCTAATTACGGTCCCCGACAGTAGCCCCCGAGCCTCAAAGGGAGTGTGGGTACTCGCTTGGACGCTTTGTCGCACTTTTTTGCAAGGGGACCGGCCTTTCTTGGTTGCATTTTGTTCTGGAGGGTGCGCGCGAGCGCACCCGCCGGGTGTAGCCCCCGAGGCCTCGGAGGAGTGGTTTGACTCCTTTGAGGTCTTAATGCCTTTCGTGATGGCTCGGCCGGTCTGGTTGTTCCCTCATGCTAACTGGTCGTTGCCCGGGTGCATAGTCAGGTTCCAAGTTCTTGGGCTGGTATGTTGACGTTGTCAACGGTTTTGGCCGGAGCCGGGTTTGCGAGAGCAGCCCCCGAGCCTCTGCACAGGGCGAGAGGACGGTCAAGGGCAGACTCGGCTTTTTTCATACGCCCCTGCGTCACCTTTCCGCAAGGAGAAGGGGGAAAGCGCCATGTTGCTAACGGGTGATCCGAGTGGACGCCCGTGCCCCGTTCGATAAGGGTCGGCTAGTGGACGGAGGCGCGCTCCAAAAGTACCTGCAGGTGATTTGCCGGACCCGGTCCCGTTCGATAGGGTCCGAGGGCTCGAGGCCTCCCTCTGATGGGATTCCGTTACATAATCGTTCCTGCTAGTCTCGGAAATGTCCTAGGGTACCTCGAGAGCGTAGCCCGAGCCTTGGTTATGTATCGAACGTACCCAGAGTCATCCCTCACTCTGCGTGCTCTGGGGCGACTGTCGAACCCGTCGGGGGGCCAGCCTACGAACCCCTGATCAGTAGTGGGCGCGGAGCCCGAGTGGCCTGAGGCGGCTGTCGAACCCTTCCGGGGGGCTAGCCTTCGAACCTCTGACCAGTAGTGGGCGCGGAGCCCGAGTGCTCTGAGGTAGCTGTCGAACCCTTCCGAGGGGCCAGCCTTCGAACCTCTGATCAGTAGGGGGGCTCGGGGCCCGCTTCCTTCGCGGAGAAGGATCCCTTTCGGAGTATCCCCCTTTCCCGGTCCCTGTAGCAAGAGAGAGAAAGGGGAAGAGGAAAAGGATACAAAATTGAACGACGTGGCACACCTTTTTTGACGCGGTCATTATGGCGGAGGTGAAGCGTCGCCCACTTCGCCTGCCAAAGGTGTCGCCTGTCCTGCCGCAGAGTTAATGCGACGGGACGAGTGATTCACGGAGCAGCCGTTGTGCATGCGCGAGCCATTCGAGGAACGGAACACGGGCGCGTCGTCTTCACGCCGTGGGAGAGGGCTCTCTCGCTGTTCCAGGAGGGGACGTGAGCCTACAGACGATTTGACTGTTGCTTCCGCCCGCCTGCCACCGCCATTACTGTCGGCCCACTTTTGGCCTTGTTGACCATCGCGCCTTCTCCCGCGGCTGACTAACCCATGACCGGCGTGCCTGGTTTGCACTGCTGGGCCGTGCGCAGGGTTGCCTCGAGTCGCGGCACCGGTTCTGTAGTCGAGAAGGCGCGGCGCTGGCGCAAGTGGCGCTGCAGTTTTTTGCACGTAGTAACCGGCGCGCCGGTTCCATGACGTGTGGGCCTCAGCCTCCGTGTTGGGTGCGTCGAAGTCGAAAGGGTGCGCCCCCTTGGTGCAGTTGCATGCCGCCTGCATGGCGGTCCGCCCTTTCACTCGCTGGTTTGGGCGAAGACGAAGGAATGCTTGTAACCGCTGGGCGGTTACATGCTCCGCGTGCAGCGGTTTGGCTTCTTCTGTTCTAGGGCAGCTTGCATGACGCGTGGGACCCACCCCCCGTGTCGTAGGGGGAAGACCTTGGAGCTTGTTGGTGAAGACTCCGTCCGCGACGGCTGAGGACGCAAGTGGGGAGAGTTGCCTTAAAAGGAGGGTGACCCCCTTGGATGGCAACCATGTCTTCGCACTCCCTTCATGCATCGCGTCCTTCCACCTTCCGAGCCCCTGGATGGGGAGCGCTTGCATCGCTTTCGTCTTGTTGTGGAAGGAGCGCAACCTTGTGGAGGTTGGTACCTTTCAGCCATCGCTCGGCTTCAAGGATTTTCGTCAAGCAGTTCGGCCGCCTTCCCCCACCAATGGGCAATTTGGTGGAGAGAAGCGGGCTGGGCTGCGGCCTCCGCCCCGCCCTCAGCTTCAAGGATCTTCGTCATCCTTGCTAGGGCGGAGGGCGAGCTGAGCCGGAGCTCTACCTCCCATAGGGTTCGTGGGTCACACTCTCCTTCAGCATTCATGGGAGAGGGTGCTCACCGCCCTAGCGGAAGGGGCGGACTTCGACAATGTAGGGCCGAGCGGCCGCAAGCGTCGTCAGCTCCTACGTGCCTGGTTCGCTGGCTCAGCTGGCTCTGGCGTAGCTTCCGGTGCCACCTTCCGCCGCTGGGCGGAGTGCGGCTATCTGCCCGTCGTGCGGGCGGATGTCGCACCGCGCGCACCAGGGGACCGCCCAAGACGTCGCGCGCTGCTAGGGCGGCGTTTGTGTTCTTGGGCTGTCCTACCTTTGCTCCGGTACGACACCCCTGCGCGGAGGTTGGTGTTCGCCCGTCCGAGAGGACTTGAGTGGGGATCTACCGGTGGACAGGTGGCCGGAGAAGTCCTCGTCGTCGACGGGGTCATCGCTGCCATCTGCGCTCCGGGCCTCCGGCTCTTTGGCTTTGATAGCTTGTCCTCGCCCCTCGAGTGGAGACGAGGGCGAGGACCTTGTCGCAGCAGCGTCTGCCCTGAGGTCATAGCTGCTGCTGTTTGGCCGCCGGAGCACTTGTGTATTTGAGTGCTGGCGTATGTTCATTGTGGCTGTTAGGGCCTGAACACTTGTGTATTTGGGCGTAGAGCCATGTTTCTTCTCCATTTTGCGCACCAGAACTCGCCTGTCGGCTAGCTAGACCGCTTAACCAAGCGTGAGTTGCCCTGTGCAGAAGGTGACGAGTGAGGTATCCGTATCCCGGAGGCGTAGGAGTCCCTCGGCTCGGTCGGCCTTGCCACTCGAGGCTCCTTTTGCTTAGCGAAGGAAACCTTGGCTGCTCTATGATGAGCCGAAGCCGGAGGCAGCGGCATCAGCATGGACAGAGGCGGAGTTGGCTGGAGAAGAAACTTCGTTGGCCCAGGAGCAGGGGACTTCCTAGGCTGACGAGGTGTCGCAGTGGCGGCTGGGACCTGGCCAGGTCGTCCGCTGGCGGGACCAACCCTGGAGTCGGGCTACCGAGGCCATGAGCCGTGGTGGCGTCCTTGGGGGACAGCTGGCTGAGGCTACGGAGCGGCTGGTCCGGCCGTCTGCTTGGGCCGAGTTCCTGGAGGAGACCCTGGCGGCGATGGCCCAGGCACGGTGCTGACATCTTCCTTCAAGGTGAAGATCCTCTGACCATGTCGCTTGTTCGAGGCCAGGTCGGATTCCGCCGAGGGTGGAGTCGATGCCGAGGGTGCTGCTGCTCCCCCTGCTGACGTCTGAACCTGCAGGAACAGTTTGTCTGTAGCGTGCGTATGTTTTTTGCGGCCACCGAGGCCAAAACATACCGTCGTCGTGTTGTAAAGCTGCGTTTCTTTTCCCCTTGTTTCGAGTATCAGGACTTGTTCGTCGGTAACAGAATCGTTTATCCGAGCGTGAGTTACTTATCGCAGAAGGCGATGAGTGAGGTATCCGTATCCCGGAGGCGTAGGAGACCCTCAGCTCGGTCGGCCTTGCCTGCTTACGTGTACTCTTACTCGTCCATAGGATTCTGTTATCGATATAGTCGAGACAGCACGAAAAATCATTTCAGCAGAAGAAGTTTTCCAGCGTTAAGACTTGCTCGGACAGTGGAATCCCTTATCCGAGCATGAGTTACTTATCGCAAAAGGTGATGAGTGAGGTATCCGTATCCCGGAGGCGTAGGAGTCCCTCGGCTCGGTCGGCCTTGACTGCTTACATGTACTCCGTCGTTTTCAGGACTCCACTATCGAAGTAGTCGAAAAGCACGAAAGATGTTCTGGCAGAAAGACTTTTTTTGAGGAAAATTTTGACGTAGAGGGGGTTCCCCCCTTCTAGCCCCCGAGGGAGGGTCGGGCTTTGCCGAGGCAAGGCTGACCCTTCCTTGACGGTTAGACTTTGCTTGTGTATGTAAACGAGGTACATGAACGACTTGAAAACATCTTAAGGGTAGAAGCGACGTAGCTGTCGGATGTTCCAAGCGTTGCTGTAGACCTCGCCTTGACTGTTGGCCAGCTTGTATGTTCCGGGCTTCAGAATCTTGGCGATGATGAATGGCCCTTCCCAGGGAGGCGTGAGCTTGTGGGGCCCTCGGGCGTCTTGTCGTAGCCAAAGCACCAAGTTGCCCACCTGGAGGTCTCGGGACCGAACCCCTTAGGCGTGGTAGCGTCGCAGGGACTGCTGATACCGCACCGAGTGTAGTAAGGCGATGTCCCGAGCCTCTTCCAGCTGGTCCAGTGAGTCTTCTCGGTTAGTTCAATTGCTTCGATCATCGTATGCCCTCGTCCTCGGGGAACCGTATTCTAAGTCTGTGGGCAAGATAGCCTCGGCCCCATAGACTAGAAAAAACAGCGTGAAGCCCGTGGCTCGGCTTGGCGTCGTCCTCAGACTCCAGACCACCATGGGGAGTTCCTTCATCCACCGCCTGCCGAATTTGTTGAGGTCGTTGTAGATCCTCGGCTTGAGCCCCTGTAGAATCATGCCGTTGGCACGCTCTACCTGCCCATTCGTCATGGGGTGAGCTACGGCGGCCCAGTCCACCCGGATGTGGTGGTCCTCACAGAAGTCCAGGAACTTTCTGCCAGTGAATTGGGTGCTGTTGTCGGTGATGATGGAGTTCGGGACCCCGAAGCGATGGATGATGTTGGTGAAGAACGCCACCGCCTATTCGGACCTGATGCTGTTTAGGGGTCAGACCTCAATCCACTTGGAGAATTTGTCGATGGCGACCAGCAGGTGCGTGAAGCCCCCGGGTGCCTTCTGTAAGGGACCGACGAGGTCCAGACCCCACACAGCAAATGGCCAGGTGATGGGTATTGTTTACAGAGCCTGAGCGGGCAGGTGGGTCTGCTTTCCGTAGAATTGACACCCTTGGCAGGTGCGTACAATCCTAGTGGCGTCGGCCACCGCGGTCGGCCAGTAGAAACCCTGTCGGAAGGCGTTTCCCACGAGGGCCCGAGGTGCTGCGTGGTGACCGCAAGCCCCCGAGTGTATTTCTTGCAATAACTCCTGACCTTCGGCGATGGATATGCATCGTTGGAGGATGCCTGAGGGGCTGTGGTGGTAGAGCTCCTTTTCGTCACCCAGCAAGATGAACGACTTGGCGCGCCATGCCAATCGCCGAGCTTCGGCTCTATCGAGGGGTAGCTCTCCTCGGTGGAGATATTGCAGGTATGGGGTCTGCCAGTCTCGATTAGGCGCGACCCCATTCCGCTCTTCCTCGACGTGCAGTGCCTCACCCACGGGGGCCGAGGGTGCCTCGGGCGGGGCCGAGGGCGCCTCGGGCTGGGCCAAGGGTGCCTCGGGCAGAGCTGAGGCCTTCTTGGGCTCGGGCGTGTCGTCGGTCTTGACGGAGGGTTGATGTAAGTCTCAGGAGAAGACGTCCGGAGGAACCGTTGTCCGCCCCGAGGCTATCTTAGCCAGCTCGTCTGCAGTCTCGTTGTATCATCGAGCGACGTGGTTGAGCTCGAGCCAGTAGAACTTGTCCTCCAGGCGCCGAACCTCGTCGCAGTAGGCTTCCATCTTCGGGT
Organism: Zea luxurians; assembly: GCA_029449295.1. Classification (NCBI taxonomy): domain Eukaryota; kingdom Viridiplantae; phylum Streptophyta; class Magnoliopsida; order Poales; family Poaceae; genus Zea; species Zea luxurians. The sequence goes on from JAOPSE010000181.1 coordinate 1,414,277, forward strand.
CGCGGCAGTGGGAATTCTTCATGACTTAGTCGATGACAAGCTGCGAGTCACCGCGAGCGTCGAGGCGTTGGACCCCTAGCTCGATGGCGATGCGCAACCCGTTAACCAGAGCCTCATACTCGGCCACGTTGTTGGACGCCGGGAAATGGAGGCGCATCACGTAGCGGAGGTGCTTCCCGAGGGGTGAGATGAAGAGCAGGCCCGTGCCCGCTCCTGTTTTCATCAGCGACCCATCAAAAAACATGGTCCAGAGTTCCGGTTGGATCGGAGCTATTGGAAGCTGGGTGTCGACCCATTCAGCCACAAAGTCCGCCAAGACTTGGGACTTTATGGCCTTCCGAGGGGCAAACGAGATTGTCTCGCCCATGATCTCCACCGCTCACTTTGCAATTCTACCCGAGGCCTCTCGGCACTGGATGATCTCCCCCAGGGGGAAGGATGACACCACAGTCACCGGATGAGACTCAAAGTAGTGTCACAACTTTCGCCGTGTCAGAATCACCGCGTACAGCAGCTTCTGTATTTGCGGGTAGCGGATCTTGGTCTCGGACAGTACCTCACTGATGAAGTAAACCCGCCTCTGGACGGGTAGTGCGTGCCCTTCTTCTCGTCTCTCGATCATGATCGCGGCGCTGACCACCTGAGTGGTGGCGGCGACGTAGGTCAAGAGGGCTTCTCCGGCAGCGGGGGGCACCAGGATGGGCGCGCTTGTAAGGAGCGCCTTCAAGTTCCCGAGGGCTTCCTCGGCCTCGGGGGTCCAAGTAAAGCGCTTGGTCTTCCTTAAGAGGCGATACAGGTGCAGACCTCTTTCGCCGAGGCGTGAGATGAAGCGGCTCAGAGCCACGAGGCATCCCATGACCCTCTATACTCCTTTCAAGTCCTTGATAGGCCCCATGTTGGTGATGGCCGCGATTTTCTCCGGGTTGGCCTCGATGCCCCGCTCGGAGACGATGAACCCAGGAGCATGCCTCGGGGGACTTGAAAGGGAAATGTGTCCTTGGGCCATTTCTAAGTATTTTGGTGATTGAGTGCCAACACAAGTGCTTTTGTGCTAATCTATGCAAAGTGGTGGACAAAGTGCAAATCATGTCAAAAGGTATGTTTCTAGACTTAGTACATTGTTTTATGGACTAATGTATTGTGTCTAAGTGCTGGAAACAGGAAAAATTGAATTGGAAATGAGATGGCTTTGTTCAGCCAAAGTCTGCTCAGTCTGGGTTCACCGGACTGTCCGGTGGTGCACCGGACAGTGTCCGGTGCGCCAGACTGGCTCTGGCGAACTTGCTGCTCTCGGGAGTTCGACGGCGGTGTACGGCTATAAATCACCGGACTGTCCGGTGGTGCACCGGACTGTCCGGTGGGCCATTCACAAGCGAACTCGTCGCTCTCGGGAAACCAACAACGGCGTACGGCTAAAATTCACCGGTCTGTCCGGTGGCGCACCGGACTGTCCGGTGAGTCAACATTCAGCTGGGGCAACGGTCGGCCGAGGATTCCGCGCGTGACGCGTGGCCGAGCCAACGGTCACATTGGTGCACCGGACAGTGTCCGGTGCGCCAACGGCTCTCAGACTCCAACGGTCGGCTTTGCCAAATAAGGAAGGATATCTGCACCGGACAGTGTCCGGTGGTGCAACTGACTGTCCGGTGCGCCAGTCGACAGAAGGCAAGATCTGCCTTCCAGGATTGCTCTCAACGGCTCCTAGCTGCCTTGGGGCTATAAAAGGGACCCCTAGGCGCATGGAGGAGCACACCAAGCATTCCTTGAGCATTCTTGATCACTCACACTCCATTCTTGCGCACTTGTTTGACATTCTAGTGATTTGAGCTCTGTTCTAGTGTGCTAGTCTTTTGAGCTTAAGTCTGGGTCTTGTGTGTGTGTATTTGCTGTGATCTTAGTGTCTTGTGTGAGTTGCTAATCCCTCCCTTACTCCGTGCTTCTTTGTGAATTTCAAGTGTAAGGGCGAGAGGCTCCAAGTTGTGGAGATTCCTCGCAAATGGGATTAAGAAAAGCAAGCAAAACACCGTGGTATTCAAGTGGGTCTTTGGACCGCTTGAGAGGGGTTGATTGCAACCCTCGTCCGTTGGGACGCCACAACGTGGAGTAGGCAAGCGTTGGTCTTGGCCGAACCACGGGATAACCATCGTGCCATCTCTATGATTGATCTCTTGTGGTTATTGTGTTTTGTTGAGACTCCTCTCTAGCCACTTGGCAATTATTGTGCTAACGCTTAACCAAATTTTTGTGGCTTAAGTTTCAAGTTCTACAGGATCACCTATTCACCCCCCCTCTCTAGGTGCTCTCAATTGGTATCGGAGCCATTCTCTTCACAAAGGGACTAATATCCCGAAGAGATGGATCCTAAGGGGAAGGGAATCGTGATCAACAATAAAGAGAAGGAGTCCTTCGTCAACGAGCCTAAGGAGTGACAAGCCTACCGACTCGGGCTCGGGCCACAGACGCAAAGATGGAAAGAAGAAGAAGACGAGACGCATCAAGGAGATCGTCTACTATGACGACAGTGATGAGTCCACTTCTTCTCATAAGGACAACGACGACAACGACTACGACAAACGAAAGAAGGTTAACTCAAACTTTTCTTTCGATTATTCGCGTATTCCTCAAAGTTCAAATTCACATTTGCTCTCCATTCCTCTCGGCAAGCCTCCACACTTTGATGGGGAGGACTACGGATTTTGGAGCCACAAAATGCGTAGTCACCTGTTCTCTCTCCATCCAAGCATATGGGAGATTGTTGAGAATGGAATGAAATTTGATAGCTCGGATAGTCCTATTTTTATTAATGAACAGATTCATAGAAATGCACAAGCTACTACTGTGTTGTTAGCCTCCTTGTGCAGGGACGAGTACCATAAAGTGAGCGGCTTGGACAATGCCAAGCAAATCTGGGACACCCTCAAGATCTCTCATGAGGGGAATGACGTCACCTTGCTCACCAAGATGGAGTTGGTAGAAGGCGAGCTCGGAAGATTTGCGATGATAAGGGGCGAGGAGCCAACCCAAACATACAACCGGCTCAAGACCCTCATCAACAAAATAAGGAGCTACGGAAGCACGCGATGGACGGACCACGACGTCGTCCGACTAATGCTAAGGTCCTTTACCGTTCTTGATCCACATTTGGTGAATAATATTCGTGAGAATCCCAGGTACACCAAAATGTCGCCCGAAGAAGTCCTTGGAAAATTCGTAAGCGGGCGAATGATGATCAAGGAGGCGAGGTACGTGGACGACACACTGAATGGTCCAATCAATGAGCCTCAACCCGTTGCTCTCAAGGCAACGAGAAGCAAGGAGGCGTTACCTAGCAAGGTGGCGCAAGTTGAGGCGGCAGGGCTCAATGATGAAGAGATGGCCCTCATCATCAAGTGCTTCAAGACAGCGCTTAAGAGTCGCAAGGGACAGCCAAGCAAGACCAAGTCAAAGGGGAAGCGCTCATGCTTCAAATGTGGTAAGCTTGGTCATTTTATTGCTAACTGTCCCGATAATGATAGTGACCAGGAAAAAGGAAACAAGAGGGAGAAGAAGAAGAATTACAAGAAGGCCAAGGGAGAGGCACATATCGGAAAGGAGTGGGATTTGGATTGCTCCTCCTCCGACTCCGACAATGAAGGACTCGCCGCCACTGCCTTCAACAAGTCATCCCTCTTCCCCAACGAGCATCACACATGCCTCATGGCGAAGGAGAAGAAGGTATGTACTCGGGATACCACTTATGCTTCTTCAAGTGATGATTCTAGTGATGACGATGAGATAGACTATTCTAGTTTATTTAAAGGTTTGGATAGAATTAAAATTGGCAAAATTAATGAGTTAATTGATGCCTTGAATGAAAAGGATAGACTTTTAGAAAAGCAAGAGGATTTGTTATATGAAGAACATGATAAATTTGTAGAGGCACAAAAATCTTAGGGCCCGTTTGTTTCATTGGAATTGAATTCCATTTTAATAATTATAATTTAGACAAAACTAATTAAGTTTATATATTTATATATATAATATATTTGTATATTATCCTAAATCATATGAGAGAGATAGTTATATAGTACATTTATGTTATAGAGGCGCAAGTAGAAGAGTGTGATATAAGTTGTACATCGGAAAATTAGCATGTAAATCTATAGAATCAATTTCCATCTTTCACCCCATGAATTTGAGATAGGCTTATATGATAACTTTGGAAAGTGGTGGAATGTCATATTCTAAAAAAAATAGCCTATTTCATTAGTAAGATTCCAATTCCTCGAAATGAAAGGAAACAAACGGGGCCTTATGCTTTAGAAGTTAAAAGAAATGAAATGCTTTCTTATGAACTATCTACTTGTCATGAAACCATTTCTACTTTAAAAGGTGTTAATGATGATTTAAATGCTAAACTAGAATTAGCTAATAAATCTAACTCTTGTGTAGAACATGTTTGCACTAGGTGTAAAGATCTTAATGTTGATACCTGTAGTGAACACCTAGAGTGCATTTCTAAATTAAATGATGAAGTAGCTAGTCTTAATGCTCAACTTAAGACTAGCAAGAGTGAATTTGACAAACTAAAATTTGCAAGGGATGCCTACACAATTGGAAGACACCCCTCAATTAAGGATGGTCTTGGCTTCAAGAGGGAAGTCAAGAACTTAACGAGCCATAAGGCTCCCATCTCTGCCAAGGAGAAAGGGAAGGCCCCTATGGCTAGTAGTATGCAAAAGAACCATGCTTTTATGTACCATGATAGGAGACAATCTAGAAATGCTTATAGGTGTTGTAATGCTTATGATGCTTTTGATTTTCATGCTATGACTGCTTCTAGTTCCCATGTTATGCATGATAGAAATGTTGCTAGGAGAAATGTTGTTCATAATATGCCTAGGAGAAATGTTGTTAATATTCCTAGGAAAGTTAATGAACCTTCCACAATATATCATGCTTGCAATGCGTCTTTTGCCATTTATAGAAAGAATAGGAAGGTGATTGCTAGGAAGTTAGGGGCAAGATGCAAGGGAGATAAAACTTGCATTTGGGTCCCTAAAACAATTGTGACTAACCTTGTAGGACCCAACAAGAGTTGGGTACCTAAGACCCAAGCCTAAATTTGCCTTGCAGGTTTATGCATCCGGGGGTTCAAGCTGGATTATCGACAGCGGATGCACAAACCATATGATGGGGGAGAAGAAGATGTTCACCTCCTACGTCAAAAATAAGGATTCCCAAGATTCAATAATATTCGGTGATGGGAACCAAGGCAAGGTAAAAGGGTTAGGTAAAATTGCTATTTCATCCGAGCACTCTATTTCTAATGTGTTTTTAGTTGAGTCGCTTGGATATAATTTGTTATCTGTTAGTCAATTATGCAAAATGGGATATAATTGTCTATTTACAAATGTAGATGTGTCTGTCTTTAGAAGATGTGATGGTTCACTAGCTTTTAAGGGTATACTAGACGGCAAACTTTATTTGGTTGATTTTGCAAAATAAGAGGCCGGTCTATATGCATGCTTAATTGCTAAGACTTGCATGGGCTGGCTGTGGCATCGCCGCTTAGCACATGTGGGGATGAAGAACCTCTACAAGCTTCTAAAGGGAGAACACGTGATAGGTCTAACTAATGTACATTTCGAAAAAGATAGACCTTGTGCAGCTTGTCAAGCAGGGAAACAGGTGGGAGGCTCTCATCACACCAAAATGTGATGACCACATCAAGACCCTTGGAGATGCTTCATATGGACCTCTTCGGACCCGTCGCCTATCTAAGTATAGGAGGAAGTAAGTATGGTCTTGTTATAGTTGATGATTTTTCCCGCTTCACTTGGGTATTCTTTTTGCAGGATAAATCTGAAACCCAAGGGACCCTCAAGCGCTTCCTCAGGAGAGCTCAAAATGAGTTTGAGCTCAAGGTGAAGAAGATAAGGAGCGACAACGGGTCCGAATTCAAGAATCTTCAAGTAGAGGAGTTCCTTGAGGAGGAGGGGATCAAGCACGAGTTCTCCGCTCCCTACACACCTCAGCAAAATGGTGTGGTAGAGAGGAAGAACAGGACGCTCATCGATATGGCGAGGACTATGCTTGGAGAGTTCAAGACACCCGAGCGTTTTTGGTCGGAAGCCGTGAACACGGCTTGCCACGCCATCAACAGGGTCTATCTTCACCGCCTCCTCAAGAAGACTTCATATGAGCTGCTAACTAGTAACAAACCCAATGTGTCTTATTTTCGTGTATTTGGGAGCAAGTGTTATATTCTTGTGAAGAAAGGTAGACCTTCTAAATTTGCTCCCAAAGCTGTAGAATGGTTTTTATTAGGATATGACTCAAATACAAAGGCGTATAGGGTCTTCAACAAATCATCGGGTTTGGTTGAAGTCTCTAGCGACGTTGTATTTGATGAGACTAATGGCTCTCCAAGAGAGCAAGTTGTTGATCTTGATGATGTAGATGAAGAAGATGTTCCAACGGCCGCAATGTGCACCATGGCGATTGGCGATGTGCGACCACAGGAACAATTGGTGCAAGATCAACCATCTTCCTCAACAATGGTGCATCCTCCAACCCAAGATGACGAACAGGTACCTCAAGTGGAGGCGTGTGATCAAGGGGGAGCACAGGATGTTCAAGTTGAAGAGGAAGAAGCACCTCAGGCACCTCCAACCCAAGTTCGAGCAATGATTCAAAGGGATCATCCCGTCGACCAAATATTGGGTGATATTAGCAAGGGAGTAACTACTCGTTCAAGATTAGTTAATTTTTGTGAGCATTACTCTTTTGTCTCTTCTATTGAGCCTTTCAGGGTAGAAGAGGCCTTGCTAGATCCGGACTGGGTGTTGGCCATGCAGGAGGAACTCAACAACTTCAAGCGCAATGAAGTTTGGACACTGGTGCCTCGTCCCAAGCAAAATGTTGTGGGAACCAAATGGGTGTTCCGCAACAAGCAGGACGAGCACGGGGTGGTGACGAGGAACAAGGCTCGACTTGTGGCAAAAGGTTATGCCCAAGTCGCAGGTTTGGACTTTGAGGAGACTTTCGCTCCTGTGGCTAGGCTAGAATCAATTCGTATTTTGCTAGCATATGCCGCTCACCATTCTTTTAGGTTGTACCAAATGGATGTGAAGAGCGCTTTCCTCAACGGGCCGATCAAGGAGGAGGTGTACATGGAGCAACCCCCTGGCTTCGAGGATGAACGGTACCCCGACCACGTGTGTAAGCCCTCTAAGGCGCTCTATGGACTTAAGCAAGCCCCAAGAGCATGGTATGAATGCCTTAGAGACTTTTTAATTGCTAATGCTTTCGAGGTTGGGAAAGCCGATCCAACTCTTTTCACTAAGACTTGCGATGGTGATCTTTTTGTGTGCCAAATTTATGTCGATGACATAATATTTGGTTCTACTAACCAAAAGTCTTGTGAAGAGTTTAGCAGGGTGATGACACAGAAATTCGAGATGTCGATGATGGGCGAGTTGAACTACTTCCTTGGGTTCCAAGTGAAGCAACTCAAGGATGGCACTTTCATCTCCCAAACGAAGTACACGCAAGACTTGCTAAAGCGGTTTGTGATGAAGGACGCCAAGCCCGCAAAGACTCCGATGGGAACCGACGGACACACCGACCTCATCAAAGGAGGTAAGTCCGTTGATCAAAAGGCATACCGGTCTATGATAGGGTCTTTACTTTATTTGTGTGCTAGTAGACCGGATATTATGCTTAGCGTATGCATGTGTGCTAGATTTCAATCCGATCCAAGGGAGTGTCACTTGGTGGCCGTGAAGCGAATTCTTAGATATTTAGTCGCTACGCCTTGCTTCGGGATCTGGTATCCAAAGGGGTCTTACTTTGACTTGATTGGATATTCAGACTCCGACTATGCTGGATGTAAGGTCGATAGGAAGAGTACATTGGGGACGTGCCAATTCTTAAGAAGGTCCCTGGTGTCGTGGAACTCTAAGAAACAAACCTCCGTTGCCCTATCCACCGCTGAGGCCGAATACGTTGCCGCAGGACAGTGTTGCGCGCAACTACTCTGGATGAGGCAAACCCTCCGGGACTTTGGCTACAATCTGAGCAAAGTCCCACTCCTATGTGACAATGAGAGTGCTATCCGAATAGCGGAAAATCCTGTTGAGCACAGCCGCACAAAGCACATTGACATCCGGTATCACTTTTTGAGAGACCACCAGCAAAAGGGAGATATCGAAGTGTTTCATGTCAGCACCGAGAACCAGCTAGCCGATATCTTTACCAAGCCTCTAGATGAGAAGACCTTTTGCAGGCTGCGTAGTGAGCTAAATGTCCTAGATTCGCGGAACCTGGATTGATTTATAGCATACATGTGTTTATGCCTTTGATCATGTTCCTGATGCATGTTGCTTACCGTGGTGCTCAAGTTGTACAATCACTCCCCAGACCTCATGTCACACCCGGTTCCACGGGTAGAACCGAGCGCATACCATATGTGTGCCAGGATCCATTTCCACACATATGTTGACGTCACAAGTGTAATATATCAAAAGACAATGCAATAAAGGCGTAAAGAGAGTATAATACTTTATTACATCATCTGAAACATTGTATCTTTAACAAGTGTCACATCAAAGTAAAGCGGAAATAAACAACTGGGCAATCTTCCACAGGAAGTTGACCGGCGTATTGTTAGACTTAGAATTCCTCGTCGTCAAAAACTCCATCAAAGTCTCCAGCATCACCCTCTGATCAAAATAAGCAAGGGTGAGCTCACTTATGGTCGGGGCTCAGCAAGTGGGGGAAAAAATTAATGCAGGTATAACAAGGTGTGGCTAAGTTTGAGCAGTAAGCATTTTAGTTGGTCAACATTTTATTAACAACACCTGTCTTACTAATAAGTGTGAGTCCCAAATATCCCATTTAAACAAAGGAATATGAATATAGCAAAAACACTTAAGTGAAACCACTTAAGCAAATTATTGGCAGATCATCGGATCTCAATTTAATTCCATCTTCAAGTTCAATTATCATGTGAGGAGTCCAGGTCGCTCATAACCGGGAGCACGGCTGATATATCAGTTTTACACTCTGCAGAGGTGGTACAACTTTACCCACAAGCCATGTATCCCATCTAGCCCGGGTTGATCAGACCCTTAAACACTGCCGAGGTGAATGGCTAGGGATCCATTATGAGGCTTTCACAAAATACCTTAATACGAAGCAACCCGCTAAGGTTTCTAAAGACGATGGTGGTGGCCCCCTAGGTGAAGTACCTTAGCCAAGAATACGACCCCATGTTAACGTGGGCTGCCAGCACCTACCGCTCCCCCTCTTGCCCATCTTTCAGGTAAGGTTGCTAGGCACTAAGCATATAGAGCTAATTACCAAAGCCAGAGCCATGATAGCACTCGTGGTTGCACTGTTATCCTGGGTGGTCACTCCATGTTCCAATTAAATTTGTAATAATGTTATATTAACCATCGGGTTAATGCCATAATTGCCAATTAAATCTTTGGAACATTAAACCAATTAATGAGTGACATTAAGAAATCATTAAGTTGAGCGGTAGCATAATTCTTGCACATCTTAATTATTTCCCAGGTTAAACAAGGAATACAGGTAGTAAATCTAGGAAATCCTTAATTAGGTAAAACCCATCAAATTATGCAATATATCAAAAAGTAAACATTATTATATGCAATGAATAGGTACAAACAGAATATGCAGAGGGAGAATCCACTTGCCTTGCCTAAAAGCGTCTTGCGGGTCTTCCTCAAACGAGTTTGGATCCTCTACCACACAATCGGCTTCTAATAGAGTCACGCATCGCACATATAAAAAGAAAACATACACCAATAAATAACCATACACCATTCAACAAACAATAAAACATACACTTTACAAATCATACTTATAAAAGGAAGACATTTAAAAATAAAACTTGATTTGTAATTATAATATAAGTCTATCCATATCGACGATCGTCTCATTTGCTACGAGGTAAACTACTCATAATTTAGTTTCGAGAATACACTAGAGGAACCTATATGACAAATTGACTATGGAAGTATATACTATATAGATTTATTTAAAAATACATAAATATGGCGCTAATTCAAACTTTATAGAATCTAGAAAATTAACCAATTAATTATTGTATTTCTACCGGAAAGGATGTGGGTAATATTTTATTATTTCTTTCTAAAAGAAAATTATAGTAGACGTTACAACCTTATTTAAAAAGTCACATAACCTCGATATTTAATAGAACAAAATTACTCTACCAATTTAATTCTACTATTTAGTTTATAGTGGACATAGTCGTTATATTATTTTATTAATCGAGGCTCTAGCATGACTAGCAATTTGTGTACAATCGCACATACGAACACATACAGTGAGACTAAAAATCTAAAGTTTATGAGCAAAGATAATCGTGCATCTAGTGTTTTTGTTACAAATATGTAATCTACCGTATCCCTTAATCCTTTACTCGAACACACTATATTTAATTTAATTTTAATAGACATAAGCAAATTAAAATACACAAATGCGAAAGACAGCGAAGACACTAAAAAAAACTTATCACATACAAATGAGATTAATCATTCAGTATAAACATAATTTAAGACTAAAAAAATACACAACTAAAATTATAATTCTCTATAAAAGTTAGATCGCGATTAACTATAGGCTAGTGGGGATAGCCCATAAAATTACAGGGACCTAAATTAACTCTTTTGAACTAAGAAATAATCTCACGCAAAATAATCTATCTGCAGGAATTAGACAGCAAAACATTCTTCTTCTACCTCTCCTTTCTCTTGTGCAGTGAACGACGACCAATGCGGTAGGTTGTCGGGTGTCGGGGGAAGATCGTCGGGATGTGGCGTCGGCTTCGGAGTTCCGGTCAGCGGTGAATGGCTCCGGTGTCGGCAGCACAACAGCTATCAGGAGCGGCACTTCGGAGTTCCGGTCGGCGGTGAATGACACGAACAGCAGGGGAGGAAGAAGAGCTTGTGTGAGTGGGCAGAGAGGCGAGATGAAGCTCGACGAGGTGCAGACTGCGTTTTATAGGGCGAGCAGGGAGAGCGAGAGGCACCGAGAGAGGAAGAGAAATCAACGTCGGGTTCCAATAATGGCTCTGTGGAGAAAACTGTCGACGTTCATGGCCATCAATGGCGGTATTCAAGTGATTGAAGAAACGGTCACGGAAGGAGGAATTGTCACAGTTGCGCGGGCGTGATGAGGCAGCACGAGTGGGCGAAACGGCGACTGGTATTGATCGTCGGCGACGTTAATGCTCTATGATGGGAATATAAGCAGGCGGGGACACGAAGCGTCGAGGCGGTGGCTCGGCTGCCGAACGACGGCGGCATCCGTGAAACGAACGAAGAAATGAGCTGAGGAAGAGGAGAGAAAAAAAAACCTGGCAAGTGGGGTCCATGGGTAGTCACGTGAGGGTGGGAGAGGATGGGGGTAGTGGAGGCCTCGGTGGGGCCTTTTGGCCTGGCCGAGCGACGCGAGTGTTTTTATTTTATTTTATTTTTTTTTCTTTTTATAAGTATAGGGATATATATATCTAGAATAAATTCAGAAATCACGTTCACATAAATAAAATATAAAAAAAATACTAATTTTAGGGCAAGCTTTATTTACTTAAATAAATTGAATTTCGTAAAAATAAATGTGATTCCTTACCATTCAATAGCAAACAAAAAAAATTATATCTATAAATGGATGCATCAATTTTTTTTAATTTACCCTATTAAGTTTGCCAAGTAGTAATGTGCTATTTTAATTGATGGATTTGAGGTGTTACAAAACCTACCCCTCATAAAAAGAATCTCGTCCTCGAGATTAAGAAACTTTCGAGAATAACTGGGGGAATTCTGCTCTGAGCTCATCTTCTCTTTCCCAAGTGGCCTCATCTTCCGAATGATGACTCCACTGAACTTTGCACATGTTAATGACTTTACTCCGTGTAATTCTGCGAGATGTTTCCAAAATTCTGACTGGATACTCCGAATAAGTCAAATCCTCATTAACATTCAGTTCTTCCATGGGTAGTTGTTCCTCTGGTACTCTCAAGCACTTCTTGAGTTGTGATACGTGAAATACGTCATGCACATCTGATGATCTATCGGGTAGCTCTAACTGATAGGCTATTTCACCTTTTCTTTCCAAGATCTTGAATGGGCCAATATAGCGAGGTGATAATTTTCCCTTAACCTTAAACCTTTTCATTCCTCTCATCGGTGAAACTTTAAGGTAGACAAAGTCTCCTACTTCAAACATCAATTCTCTTCTTCTATTATCAGCATAGCTCTTCTGTCTTGACTGTGCTGTCTTCAAATTTTCTCTGATAATTTGCACTTGCTTTTCCGCCTCTTGGAGAATTTCTGGACCAAATACTTGACTTTCTCCAGTTTGATTCCAATAAAGCGGTGTTCTACACTTTCGTCCATATAGTGCTTCAAACGGTGCCATTTTGAGACTTGCTTGATAACTGTTGTTATACAAAAATTCTGCATAAGGCAAACTTTTATCCCAGCTTCTACCATGCTTTAGAGCGCAAGCCCTTAGCATATCTTCCAACACTTGGTTTGTTCTTTCCGTTTGCCCATCCGTCTGCGGATGATAAGCTGAACTAAAATTTAGCTTGGTATCCATGGACTCATGTAGTCTTTTCCAAAAGCGCGAGGTAAACTGGGTTCCTCGATCTGATACGATCTTCTTCGGTACTCCATGCAGACAAACAATCCTTGACATGTATAACTCTGCTAACTGGGCTCCTGAGTAAGTTGTCTTCACAGGTATAAAGTGTGCTACTTTAGTTAACCTGTCTACGATGACCCATATTGAATCATAGCCATCTCGAGTACGGGGTAGTCCAACTATGAAATCCATACTGATTTCTTCCCATTTCCATTCTGGTACCTTGAGAGGTTGTAGCAATCCTGCTGGTCTTTGGTGTTCAGCTTTAACTCGCTGACACACGTCACACAATGCAACATGAGTAGCAACATCTCTTTTCAAACCGTACCACCAATACTTTTCCTTAAGATCCTGGTACATCTTTGTACTTCCAGGGTGAATAGAGTAAGCTGAATCATGAGCTTCTCTCAAAATAAGTTGGCGCAGGTGTTCAATTTCGGGTACGCAGATTCTCTTCTTAAACCATATTGTGCTTTGTTCATCTTTCGTGAAATCTGGGGCTTTACCCAAACCAATCAAAGCTTTAATTTCCTTAATTTTCTCATCAGATTCTTGTCCTTTACGAATCTCTTCTTCCAAAGTAGATTCGACTTCCATCACCGTTGCTTCTATATTATTGAGGAATCCAAGGTTGAGTCGTTCCATTTCCCAGCACATTTCTTGTGACATCAAATGAGTAGTAACATTGTTCACTTGACCCTTACGGCTCAAAGCATCAGCTACTACATTTGCTTTTCCGGGGTGATATTGTATCTCCAAATCATAGTCTTTAATCAACTCAAGCCATCTTCTCTGTCTGAGGTTGAGTTCCTTCTGAGTGAATATATATTTCAGGCTTTTGTGATCCGTGAAGATTTTGCACTTGTTTCCAATCATATAGTGCCTCCAAATCTTCAAAGCATGCACTACGGCAGCTAGTTCCAAATCATGCGTAGGATAATTCTTCTCATGTTTCCTCAACTGTCTTGAAGCATAAGCAATCACTTTTCCTTCTTGCATTAGCACACATCCAAGTCCAAGGTGCGATGCATCGCAATACACATCAAATCCCTTGTGGATGTCTGGCATTACCAGTATTCGTGCAGTGGTTAACCTCCTCTTGAGTTCCTCAAAACAATTTTGACAAGCTTCATCCCATTTGAACTCTTTGCCTTTCTCCAGTAGAGAGGTAAGAGGCTTCACTAACTTGGAAAAACCTTCAATAAATCTTCTATAGTATCTTGCTAATCCAAGAAAACTTCTGATCTTGGACGCATCCTTGGGTTGCTTCCAATTTAGTATCTCACTTATCTTTCCTGGGTCCACTTTAATTCCACCATCGGTAACAATATGCCCTAAGAAAGCAACTTCCTTCAACCAAAAATCACACTTCAAGAATTTTGCGTACAGTTGGTTGTCACGAAGCTTTTGTAGGACTAGCCTTAGATGATCTTCGTGTGCTTCTTCATTCGGAGAATATATTAGTATGTCGTCAATGAATACGACCACAAACTGATCCAGATATTCCATGAATACTTTATTCATCAAGTTCATAAAGTATGCTGGTGCATTAGTCAGTCCAAACGACATGACCAAAAACTCATATAATCCATATCTCGTCGTGAAGGCTATCTTCGGTACATCTTCTGCTCGAATCTTTAACTGATGATATCCTGATCTCAGATCTATCTTCGAGAATATCTTAGCTCCCTTCATTTGATCGAATAAATCTTCAATCCGAGGTAACGGGTATTTATTCTTGATGGTTACTTCATTTAAACTTCTATAATCGACGCACATTCTCCTCGAACCATCCTTCTTGTTCACAAATAGAACTGGGGCTCCCCAAGGGGATGAACTTGGGCGAATGAAACCTTTTTCTAGTAATTCTTCTATTTGTTTCTTCAGTTCTACTAAATCTTTGACATCCATTCTATATGGTCTTTTCGAGATAGGTGCGGTTCCGGGTAATAATTCAATAGAAAACTCTATATCACGGTCAGGTGGCATACCTGGCAATTCCTCCGAAAATACGTCTGGGTAGTCGCACACTACTTTGATATTTTTCAAGGGCTTTTCTTCCAAGTGATTGATCACTGTCTTCCCTTTTTCATCTGTTGACTTGTCTATGTTAACTTGGATTCTTTCACCTTGAGGACTTGTCAACATAATTGTTCCATTGGCACACCGTATCACTCCATCACAACTTTTCAACCAGTTGCATCCAAGAATCACATCAATCCCATTGGATCCTAGGACCACTGGGTCGACTGTAAAATCTATTCCTTGAATCTTGATATTAACATGAGGGCATGAGTGTGTGGCCTTCATGTCACCTCCCGGTGAACTAATGTGTAATATCCTCTTCAGAGGGTACTTAGGTATGTTATGTTTTTCCACAAATGACTCAGTTATAAATGAATGTGATGCTCCAGAGTCAAATAAAACTGATGCAGGTATGGAGTTAACAAGGAACATACCATACACTATATCGGCATCCTCAGGCACTGATTCCGCAGTGACGTGATTGACCCTTCCTCTGCTCTGGTTCTGTGGTGTCTTGTTTTGAGCCGATCCACGAGCGGGGGTGTTCTGGTCATTTCTCTGAGTATTGCTCCTTTGGGGTGTTTGCTGGTTGCGCCTTGGGCAATTGTTGGCATAGTGGCCTAGCTCACCGCACTTGAAACATCCATTGGGTTGGACAGGTGCGTTGTTTCTGGCCTACGTGTTGTTGGTGCCACCTTGACGGTTCTGTGAATTTCCACCTGACCTCTGGTTGGTCTGGGAGTTGCTCCTTTGCTGGTTCTGGTTTTGATTACTTCTTTGGCTTTGCTGTCCATAGCGTTGCACTTGATAATTGTTTCCACCCTGATTTCCAGAGAGGAACTGCGAACCTTGAGCATTGTTTGGCCGGGTGTTCCTGCTGGACTGACCTTGAAATTTTCTTTTGTGGTCAGATAGCTCCTTCCTTTTACTCTCAAGGCCAATTGCCTTGTTCAGCAGTGTCTGGAAGTTGGGAAAAGTATGACTCTGAAGTTGGTAATTCAGAGGTCCAATTAGTCCTTCCAGGAAACGCTCTTGGCGCTTCTCATCAGTGTCCACTTCTTCAGGGGCATAGCGTGAAAGCTGAGTGAAGCGATCACGATACTCACTGACAGACATATTCCCTTGAGTAAGGGAAAGGAACTCCTTCTTCTTCAGCTTCATAATTCCGGAGGGGATGTGATGAGCGCGGAAGTTCTCTTGGAACTCCTGCCAGGTTATGGTATCTGCGTTGGGATGTGCCGCTGTGAAGGCATCCCACCAATCGGACGCAGCTCCCTCGAGTCTTCCCGAGGCGTACAAGACCTTCTCCCGGTCGTTGCACTGAGTGATGTCCAGCTTCTTTCCAATGACTTTGAGCCAATCATCGGCATCCAGAGGATCAACCGCATGAGAGAATGTCGGCGGGTGATGACTCATGAAGTCCCGGTGCTTATCTCTGGCCGGGGGCGCATACTGCTGCTGCTGGGGTTGCTGATTCTGTTGGTTCTGTTGTAATTGCTGAACAGCCACAGTGAGTCCTTGCAGAATCTGCATTTGGGCGGCGATGAACTGCTCCATGTTGGGATTAGGTGGTGGCGGTGGCAGTGGTGCTTGTTGTCCACGCTGGTTCCGGTTGTTAGGTCCTTGACGTTGGTTCACCATCTGATTTGTTAGGAAGTGAAGTCCTTAGAAAAGTGAGGAGTAGAAAAGTTTCTAGAGGGAAAATAGCTTAAGTTTTACAAATTTTATATGTTCCTATGGCCATCATTCCATAAGACCATAGCACTCAAACAAAGATTCAAATCAAGCATTTCAACCAATCACCATCACATGGTTGACATTTATTAATGAAAAAAAAACTTAAAGATAGTTTCATCGTCTAACGCGAAGCGTAACTTATTACATCATGATCAACATTCCTAAAGCAGCCTAGTGACGGATCCGGGCTCTCCATAGCGCAGCCTCTTGCAGGGAGGAGACAGCGCCACGACGGGGACCTGAGCTTCTAGCGGATCCAGTCCTTGCAGTTGAGCTTCCAGGGCTGCAATCCTGGCGTGGGCATTCTCCAGCTCCAAGTGCACACTGTAGAGGTCCAGAGTGGCACTGTCCAGGTCGGTGTTGAGACCGGCCACTACACCAGCTAGGGTGTTGAGGCGATCCTCACTAGGTTCACCTGGGACAATGTTGGTCTGGCTTTCTCCACGCAGGCGCTGAGGGAGATGCCTGAACCTCGTGTTCTGCAGCTGCTGCCGGTAGGTGTGGCTAAGCGACCACAGGGTCCGACGGGCAGCGTCGCTGACAGAGGCACCATAGGTGGACAGCGGTATCAGGGACTCGTGAGCAGACAGAGTCCTGAATCCCCTGTCACCTGCATCCATCACCCTGACATGGATGCGAGTGATGTAATAGCAAGCCCGGGGAGGCTCGCTCACTCGCCTCGTCTCGTACAGGGGGCGGACGTAGGCTCCTAGCTCGTGCAGCACCTCCTGCAGCAGGTTGGGGAAGTGCCCTGTTTCGAACATTGATGTGTAATGTTCGACAACTGGACCAATCCCCATGAAGTGGTCCTGCTGGGCGTAGTCAGCTTCCTCGTGGACGTGTTCGTCCTCTCCATCATCGTCGTCGTCGTCATCCTCGTCATCGCCGTCTCCGGAGTCGTCGGGGTCGTCGCCTCCAGGTGCAGGTGCTTGAAAGGCTGGTGCCGACGATGCTGACGTCGATGACCCAGCAGCGAAGGCCAGGGACTCGGCCAACGGGGTGGGGGTCGGCAGCTGCTCCTCCGAGTTGTCCTCCAGGTTGATCACGTTCTCCACTCGGACGGGAGGGAGATTCGCTGGAGCCTCCTCGACTACCACTGGGTAGACCGGGATCTGCCAGGGCTGAGGGGCGTAGTTGGTGTTGACGCGAGTGGTTTGGAGAGTGCGAACCATCTACAAGAGAAGAGTCAACTTAGTTGAATTTCAAAGAGGTAAGGCTGATAAAGGAATTTATAGGAATGAAATTAGCAAGTTTTGAACAACTAGGCTTTCCATTTCTAACTAATCTAACGACCTAGGGTCAGCATTGCTTTGATACCACTTCTGTCACACCCGGTTCCACGGGTAGAACCGAGCGCATACCATATGTGTGCCAGGATCCATTTCCACACATATGTTGACGTCACAAGTGTAATATATCAAAAGACAATGCAATAAAGGCGTAAAGAGAGTATAATACTTTATTACATCATCTGAAACATTGTATCTTTAACAAGTGTCACATCAAAGTAAAGCGGAAATAAACAACTGGGCAATCTTCCACAGGAAGTTGACCGGCGTATCGTTAGACTTAGAATTCCTCGTCGTCAAAAACTCCATCAAAGTCTCCAGCATCACCCTCTGATCAAAATAAGCAAGGGTGAGCTCACTTATGGTCGGGGCTCAGCAAGTGGGGGGGAAAATTAATGCAGGTATAACAAGGTGAGGCTAAGTTTGAGCAGTAAGCATTTTAGTTGGTCAACATTTTATTAACAACACCTGTCTTACTAATAAGTGTGAGTCCCAAATATCCCATTTAAACAAAGGAATATGAATATAGCAAAAACACTTAAGTGAAACCACTTAAGCAAATTATTGGCAGATCATCGGATCTCAATTTAATTCCATCTTCAAGTTCAATTATCATGTGAGGAGTCCAGGTCGCTCATAACCGGGAGCACGGCTAATATATCAGTTTTACACTCTGCAGAGGTGGTACAACTTTACCCACAAGCCATGTATCCCATCTAGCCCGGGTTGATCGGACCCTTAAACACTGCCGAGGTGAATGGCTAGGGATCCATTATGAGGCTTTCACAAAATACCTTAATACGAAGCAACCCGCTAAGGTTTCTAAAGACGATGGTGGTGGCCCCCTGGGTGAAGTACCTTAGCCAAGAATACGACCCCATGTTAACGTGGGCTGCCAGCACCTACCGCTCCCCCTCTTGCCCATCTTTCAGGTAAGGTTGCTAGGCACTAAGCATATAGAGCTAATTACCAAAGCCAGAGCCATGATAGCACTCGTGGTTGCACTGTTATCCTGGGTGGTCACTCCATGTTCCAATTAAATTTGTAATAATGTTATATTAACCATCGGGTTAATGCCATAATTGCCAATTAAATCTTTGGAACATTAAACCAATTAATGGGTGACATTAAGAAATCATTAAGTTGAGCGGTAGCATAATTCTTGCACATCTTAATTATTTCCCAGGTTAAACAAGGAATACAGGTAGTAAATCTAGGAAATCCTTAATTAGGTAAAACCCATCAAATTATGCAATATATCAAAAAGTAAACATTATTATATGCAATGAATAGGTACAAACAGAATATGCAGAGGGAGAATCCACTTGCCTTGCCCAAAAGCGTCTTGCGGGTCTTCCTCAAACGAGTTTGGATCCTCTACCACACAATCGGCTTCTAATAGAGTCACGCATCGCACATATAAAAAGAAAACATACACCAATAAATAACCATACACCATTCAACAAACAATAAAACATACACTTTACAAATCATACTTATAAAAGGAAGACATTTAAAAATAAAACTTGATTTGTAATTATAATATAAGTCTATCCATATCGACGATCGTCTCATTTGCTACGAGGTAAACTACTCATAATTTAGTTTCGAGAATACACTAGAGGAACCTATATGACAAATTGACTATGGAAGTATATACTATATAGATTTATTTAAAAATACATAAATATGGCGCTAATTCAAACTTTATAGAATCTAGAAAATTAACCAATTAATTATTGTATTTCTACCGGAAAGGATGTGGGTAATATTTTATTATTTCTTTCTAAAAGAAAATTATAGTAGACGTTACAACCTTATTTAAAAAGTCACATAACCTCGATATTTAATAGAACAAAATTGCTCTACCAATTTAATTCTACTATTTAGTTTATAGTGGACATAGTCGTTATATTATTTTATTAATCGAGGCTCTAGCATGACTAGCAATTTGTGTACAATCGCGCATACGAACACATACAGTGTGACTAAAAATCTAAAGTTTATGAGCAAAGATAATCGTGCATCTAGTGTTTTTGTTACAAATATGTAATCTACCGTATCCCTTAATCCTTTACTCGAACACACTATATTTAATTTAATTTTAATAGACATAAGCAAATTAAAATACACAAATGCGAAAGACAGCGAAGACACTAAAAAAACTTATCACATACAAATGAGATTAATCATTCAGTATAAACATAATTTAAGACTAAAAAAATACACAACTAAAATTATAATTCTCTATAAAAGTTAGATCGCGATTAACTATAGGCTAGTGGGGATAGCCCATAAAATTACAGGGACCTAAATTAACTCTTTTGAACTAAGAAATAATCTCATGCAAAATAATCTATCTGCAGGAATTAGACAGCAAAACATTCTTCTTCTACCTCTCCTTTCTCTTGTGCAGTGAACGACGACCAATGCGGTAGGTTGTCGGGTGTCGGGGGAAGATCGTCGGGACGTGGCGTTGGCTTCGGAGTTCCGGTCAGCGGTGAATGGCTCCGGTGTCGGCAGCACAACAGCTATCAGGAGCGGCACTTCGGAGTTCCGGTCGGCGGTGAATGACACGAACAGCAGGGGAGGAAGAAGAGCTTGTGTGAGTGGGCAGAGAGGCGAGATGAAGCTCGGCGAGGTGCAGACTGCGTTTTATAGGGCGAGCAGGGAGAGCGAGAGGTACCGAGAGAGGAAGAGAAATCAACGTCGGGTTCCAATAATGGCTCTGTGGAGAAAACTGTCGACGTTCATGGCCATCAATGGCGGTATTCAACTCATTGAAGAAACGGTCACGGAAGGAGGAATTGTCACAGTTGCGCGGGCGTGATGAGGCAGCACGAGTGGGCGAAACGGCGACTGGTATTGATTGTCGGCGACGTTAATGCTCTATGATGGGAATATAAGCAGGCGGGGACACGAAGCGTCGAGGCGGTGGCTCGGCTGCCGAACGACGGCGGCATCCGTGAAACGAACGAAGAAATGAGCTGAGGAAGAGGAGAGAAAAAAAAACCTGGCAAGTGGGGTCCATGGGTAGTCACGTGAGGGTGGGAGAGGATGGGGGTAGTGGAGGCCTCGGTGGGGCCTTTTGGCCTGGCCGAGCGACGCGAGTGTTTTTATTTTATTTTATTTTTTTTCTTTTTATAAGTATAGGAATATATATATATATCTAGAATAAATTCAGAAATCACGTTCACATAAATAAAATATAAAAAAAATACTAATTTTAGGGCAAGCTTTATTTACTTAAATAAATTGAATTTCGTAAAAATAAATGTGATTCCTTACCATTCAATAGCAAACAAAAAAAATTATATCTATAAATGGATGCATCAATTTTTTTTAATTTACCCTATTAAGTTTGCCAAGTAGTAATGTGCTATTTTAATTGATGGATTTGAGGTGTTACACCTCACAAGTCCTTGTGCAAGTGATGCACATATTTAGGGGGAGTTGTGCTACAACTTGACCCTTTGAGACTAACCGTGTGCTTGAGTTTGCTTGTTTTAGTCTCAAAGGAGGTTTGAAAGGGAAAAGGTGGACTTGGACCATGAAAGACTTCCACTGCACTCTGATGAGAGGGTAACTTATTCCAAGTTCATCTCATGTACTCTTATTGCCTTTGTATTCTTATTTAAAGATTTTGGTGAGGCAATGGGGTTCAAGGGCCAAGATTGATCCCGTTTTGGTGCTTGATGCCAAAGGGGGAGAAAATAAAGGCCAAAGCAATAAATGGATCAGCTACCACTTGAGAAATTTTGAAAATAGTAGATTAGAGCTTTTGGTTTGTCAAAACTCTTTTATTGTCTCTTTTGTCAAAACTTGGCCTCTTGTGGGGAGAAGTGTTGATTATGGGAAAAAGGGGGAGTTTTTGAAATCCTTGATCAATTTCCTTTGGAATACCTCTCTTTATGTCTCTACAAGTGGTTTTGACTTAGAGATAGGAATTTGAGTTTGATTTGCAAAAACAAACCAAGTGGTGGCAAAGAGTGATCCATATATGCCAAAATTGATTCAAAACAACTTTTGGTTTTCATTTGCATTGATATTGCACTTGTTCTAGTTGCTTTATGTTGTGTTGGCATAAATCACCAAAAAGGGGGAGATTGAAAGGGAAATGTGTCCTTGGGCAATTTCTAAGTATTTTGGTGATTGAGTGCCAACACAAGTGCTTTTGTGCTAATCTATGCAAAGTGGTGGACAAAGTGCAAATCATGTCAAAAGGTATGTTTCTAGACTTAGTACATTGTTTTATGGACTAATGTATTGTGTCTAAGTGCTGGAAACAGGAAAAATTGAATTGGAAATGAGATGGCTTTGTTCAGCCAAAGTCTGCTCAGTCTGGGTTCACCGGACTGTCTGGTGGTGCACCGGACAGTGTCCGGTGCGCTAGACTGGCTCTGGCGAACTTGCTGCTCTCGGGAGTTCGACGACGGTGTATGACTATAAATCACCGGACTGTCCGGTGGTGCACCGGACTGTCCGGTGGGCCATTCACAGGCGAACTCGTCGCTCTCGGGAAACCATCAACGGCGTACGGCTAAAATTCACCGGTCTGTCCGGTGGCGCACCGGACTGTCCGGTGAGTCAACATTCAGCCGGGGCAACGGTCGGCCGAGGATTCCGCGCGTGACGCGTGGCCAAGCCAACGGTCACATTGGTGCACCGGACTGTCCGGTGTGCACCGGACATTGTCCGGTGCGCCAACGGCTCTCAGACTCCAACGGTCGGCTTCGCCAAATAAGGAAGGATATCTGCACCGGTCAGTGTCCGGTGGTGCACCGGACTGTCCGGTGCGCCAGTCGACAGAAGGCAAGATCTGCCTTCCAGGATTGCTCTCAACGGCTCCTAGCTGCCTTGGGGCTATAAAAGGGACCCCTAGGCGCATGGAGGAGCACACCAAGCATTCCTTGAGCATTCTTGATCACTCATACTCCATTCTTGCGCACTTGTTTGACATTCTAGTGATTTGAGCTCCGTTCTAGTGTGCTAGTCTTTTGAGCTTAAGTCTGGGTCTTGTGTGTGTGTATTTGCTGTGATCTTAGTGTCTTGTGTGAGTTGCTAATCCCTCCATTACTCCATGCTTCTTTGTGAATTTCAAGTGTAAGGGCGAGAGGCTCCAAGTTGTGGAGATTCCTCGCAAATGGGATTAAGAGAAGCAAGCAAAACACCGTGGTATTCAAGTGGGTCTTTGGACCGCTTGAGAGGGGTTGATTGCAACCCTCGTCCGTTGGGACGCCACAACGTGGAGTAGGCAAGCGTTGGTCTTGGCTGAACCACGAGATAACCATCGTGCCATCTCTATGATTGATCTCTTGTGGTTATTGTGTTTTGTTAAGACTCCTCTCTAGCCACTTGGCGATTATTGTGCTAACGCTTAACCAAATTTTTGTGGCTTAAGTTTCAAGTTCTACAGGATCACCTATTCACCCCCCCCCTCTAGGTGCTCTTAGGACTCCGAAGACACACTTCTCGGGGTTGAGTTTTACGCCTTTCGCTTTGAGACACTTGAATGTCGTTTCAAGGTCAGGGAGGAGGTCGGAGGCTTTCCTCGTCTTGACTACAATGCCATCGACGTAGGCCTCGATCGTTCAGCCAATGTGCTCACCGAACACATGGTTCATGCACCTTTGGTATGTCGCACCCGCATTCCTCAAACCGAATGGCATAGTCACGTAGCAGTACATGCCAAAAGGTGTGATGAAAGAAGTCGCGAGCTGGTCGGACTCTTTCATCCTGATTTGGTGATACCCTGAGTAGGCATCGAGGAAAGACAGGGTTTCGCACCCAGCGGTGGAATCCACGATTTGATTGATACGAGGCAGAGGGTAGGGAACCTTCGGACATGCTTTGTTTAGACCAGCGTAGTCTACACACATCCGCCATTTCCCACCTTTCTTTTTCACAAGCACATGGTTGGCTAGCCATTCGGGATGGAATACCTCTTTGATGAACCCTATAGCCATCAGCTTGTGGATCTCCTCGCCTATGGCTCTGTGCTTTTCTTCGTCGAATCAGCGTAGAGGCTGCTTCACGGGTCGGGCTCCAGCTCGGATATCCAGTGAGTGCTCGGTGACTTCCCTCGGTATGCCAGGCATGTCCGAGGGACTCCACGCAAAAACCTCGGCGTTTGCGCGGAGAAAGTCGACGAGCACTGCTTCCTATTTGGGGTCGAGCTCGGAGCCGATCTGGATCTGCTTGGAGGCGTCGTTGCTGGGGTCGAGAGGGACGGATTTGACCGCCTCTGCTGGTTCGAAGTTGTCGGTGTGGCGCTTCGCATCTGGCACCTCCTTGGAGAGGTTTTCCATGTCGGCGATGAGGGCCTCGGATTCGGCGAGGGCCTCGGCGTACCCCACGCACTCCATGTCGCATTCGTATGCGTGTCGGTACGTGGGGCCGACGGTGATGACCCCGTTGGGGCTCGGCATCTTGAGCTTGAGGTAGGTGTAGTTGGGGACGGCCATGAACCTGGCGTAACATGGTCTCCCCAGCACTACGTGGTAGGTCCCTCGGAACCCGACCACCTCGAACGTGAGGGTTTCCTTTCGGAAGTTGGAGGGAGTCCCGAAGCAGACGGGCAGATCGAGTTGTCCAAGGGGCTGGACGCGCTTCCCGGGAATGATCCCATGAAAGGGCGCTGCACCGGCCCGGATCGAGGACAGATCGATCTGCAAGAGCCCGAGGGTGTCGGCGTAGATGATGTTGAGGCTGCTGCCTCCATCCATGAGGACCTTGGTAAGCCTGACAGTGCTGATGACGGGATCCACAACGAGCGGGTACTTCCCTAGGCTCGGCACGCGGTCAGGGTGGTCGTCTTGGTCGAAGGTGACGGGCTTGTCGGACCAGTCTAGATAGACTGGCGCCGCCACCTTTACTGAGCAGACCTCCCGGCGCTCTTGCTTGCAGTGCCGAGCCGAGGCGTTCGCCACCCGCCCACCGTAGATCATGAAGCAGTCATGGACCTCGGGGAACTCCTCCGCCTTGTGAGCTTCCCTCTTGTCGTTGTCGGGGGCCCTGCCACCTTCCGCCGGTGGCCCGGCCTTGTGGAAGTAGCGCCGAAGCATGACGCACTCCTCAAGGGTGTTCTTTACGGGACCCTGATGATAGGGGCACGACTCCTTGAGCATCTTGTCGAACAAGTTGGCGCCTCCGAGGGTTCCGAGGGTTCTTGTGCGCTTGCGACTTCTTCTTGCCCTTCTTCCTCGTGCCGCGCTGAGCGGATGCTTCGGGGGCGTCATCCAGCTGGCGCCCCTGAGGCTGCTTGTCCTTTCGGAAGATGGCCTCGACCGCCTCCTGGCCAGAGGCGAACTTGGTGGCGATGTCCATCAGCTCGCTCGCCCTGGTGGGAGTCTTGCGACCCAGCTTGCTCACCAGGTCGTGGCAAGTGGTGCCGACGAGGAACGCGCCGATGACGTTGGAGTCGGTGATGTTGGGCAGCTCGGTGCGCTGCTTCGAAAATCGCCGGATGTAGTCCCGCAGGGATTCTCCTGGCTGCTGGTGGCAGCTTCGGAGATCCCAGGAGTTCCTAGGTGTCACACCCGTTTCCAAGGACAGAGCCGGGTGCATAGCATATGTGTGCCAGGATCTATTTCCACACATATGTTGACATCACAAGTGTAATATATCGAAAGAACAATGCATAAAAGCGTAAATAACGACTTTATTAACATATTACACTTCAAACAGACATAATGTCTTAACCTTTATTCATCAAAGTACAGCGAACATGGACATCCATCCACAGGAAGATGACCGGGGGTATCACTAGACTAGCATCCATGGAGTTGAGCATCATATCTTCATCTGCAAACTTCTGATCAAAATTAAGCAAGGGTGAGCTCACTTATGGTCGGGGCTCAGCAAGTGGGGGAAAAACTAATGCAAGGTAACAAGGTGAGGCTAAGGTTGAGCAGTAAGCATTTTAGTTGGTCAACATTTTATTAACAACACATGTCTTACTAATAAGTGTGAATCCCAAGTATTCCCATTAAACAAAGGTACAAGAGTATATCAAAAACACTTAAGTGAAACCACTTAAGCAAACCATTGGCAGATTATCGGATCTCGATTTATTTCCATCTTCAAGTTCAATTATCATGTGAGGAGTCCAGGCTGCTCATAACCGTGAGCACGGCTGATATATCAGTTTTACACTCTGCAGAGGTGGTACAACTTTACCCACAAGCCGTGTATCCCCTCTAGCCTGGTCGGCCAAAACCCGTAAACACTTCCGAGGTGAGTGGCTAGGGATCCACTATGAGGCTTTCACAAAATACACTTAATACGAAGCAACCCGCTAAGGTTTCTAAAGACGATGGTGGAGGCCCCCTGGGTGAGGTACCTTAGCCAAGAATACGTCCCCATGTTAACGTGGGCTGCCAACACCTACCGCTCCCCCTCTTGCCCATATTTCAGGTAAGGTTGCCAGGCACTAAGCATATAAAGCTAATTACCAAAGCCAGAGCCATGATAGCACTCGTGGTTGCACTGTTATCCCGGGTGGTCACTCCATGTTCCAATTAATATGCAATAATCTTGTTTAACCATCGGGTTAACAACAATAATGTAAACTTACCATTTTGGAACATTAATATCATAAGCGGGAGTGACTGCATAAAGTTAAGTTGTAGCAATAGCATAGCTACGAAGGTAAAGTATAATTCCCAGGTTTGATCAAGGAATAAGGTTGGAAAGGTTATCTAAATAGGTAACCCGTCAAATTATGCATATATATCCAAAAGAGTAAACTTTATTAAATGTATTGTTTGGGATCAAACAGAGTATGGAGAGGGAGAAGTCCACTTGCCTTGCTTACTGAAAACTTGAGGTTCTTCCACGGATCGGAATAGATCTTGATTCTTAACTACTAGATCAACCACTGAATATCACACAAACAAACAGGAAGAACAAACACCACTCAATAACATACAACATTCATCATATGTAAAGCTAAAAAAACCTAACGAAAAGAGCGTTCGTTTTTTCAAAAACATCGCAAGTAATAGTTATAATGAGAGGGTATTCTTTTAAAAAAATGTGTGATCTATACTTTATAAAATAAGACATGAGCTTAAAAATATCTTAATTAAAATATACAAAAATTAAGTTCATCAAATTAATCTTTTATAAAACGTCATATGTGATATGTCTAAGATTAAGGGTTTATAAGACGATAAAACAAGTTATAACGATATTAAACATTTTTAACCTTTTAGAAAAGATATAAGTTATATATCTAAGGTTAATGCGTTATGAAATACATTATTAATTTTAGAAGCATTATGGAATGTATTATAAATATTGTTAACCACTCACTTATGATAAATTAAGATATAAGTCTAAATAGGTTTTATGTGAAAAGGTTATTATTATTATTAAACGCCTATTTATGGAAAGTTATGGTATATGCCTTAAATGAACTTTTATGTAAAAGACAATGAACAAACAACTATCTTTTAATTTCATTTGAAAACACATAGCCTATATTATTATATTCGAAGTCCATATATAAGGTAACATTTTAAGTTATACAGGAACTTAAACTCTTATTACTTTATTTTATCCTTTAGAAAAAGCTAAGTGATTCGTATATAATGTGGACTAAATTCTAAGAACTCATTAATCATGTCATAAATCTAGTTAAGAACAAATTTACTATAGGTTTGATTAATAAATTATGATAAAGGATAATTAATCTATTAATTATCTTTAATTCTATTGTAGGGACAAATAATCTAAATGATCTAATTCATTAGAGAGGAAATTATGTATAAACTATCATTTTAGTTATTTGGGTGAATTAAGTTATATTAATATTATTAAAAATCCCTATCTGGCGTATTCATATCTAAATATGAAATACTTGAATATAAATCTAAATCATAAAAACGTAATTATATAATTATTTATCTAGTAGGTTTGATTAAGAAAATGTGAACTACATTTGTTTTTAACTACGCATAAATTGAGTATAACAAATATAATTTAAATTTATTCACGAGAGCAAGAAAACTATTGAAAATACATATTTAAGGGATTTTTCATGTAATTACAAAGCTTAACAAAATAATAATGATTAACTTGCTAAATATTGTTTCTTTTATAACAATCTTAATTCAAATTAAGCTATGAATATACGCGCATTGTAAGAAACACTAATTAAAATGCTTATGACATAATTATGAAAATAACAAGACCATTTCTTTTTAATTGGGTTCCTAATATATATTTTATACTATAACAGGGACCTACACATAAATAAAGATAGATTAGGAGGGGTAGCTAATAAATTTACATTTTTGTATACATACGTCATTATAAATAATTATAATTCTTTTTAATTTCTTAATTTGAAAACTGCATAATACAACAAGCATAATACAAATTAATTTACAAAACAAGTAAATCGTTGCAACTATCAATTTAAACTGATCAGCACACTAACACATAGCTATCTAAATACTAGTTAATTTATTTGGATATTGAATACACATAAATCAATTATAGCAAACATAATTCAAATTTATTTGTGAAAACATGTAAATTATTGGAAACACCGATTTCAAATGTTTAACATAAATTTATGGAGTTAACAAATTAATATATAATTTATTTGAGTCTCACATGCACATTTTAAAATGGGAAAATTGTCGCAGTGGTTAGCTCAAAATTAAACATAGACGATAGGGAGTAGCGTGTAAAAATTGGACCTTTCTTTTACCTTCGGATTGCGGAGAGAAAACAGATCGTCGCGGCGTGGAACAGAGAATGATGATGACGGTCGGCGCGACAAGCTGGGCGTAGAGGTTCTAGTGACGTCGTGACAGTGAACTCCAGCGATGTGCAGGCGCTAGTGACGGCGAGTATCGCTGTGCGCAAACAGCAGGGGATGGCGAGACGGCTGCTCAATGTCCATCTTCAGCGCGACGGGGTTGAGCATATGGCTGAGAGCGCTAGGGAATAATGGGACGCCCTTTGTTGGCGGCTAGGAAGGAGCAGAGAGCTTCGGCAGCGGCAGTTTGCGGGTGGCGAGCGCGGCAACAAAGTGGAGAGTGAAGAGCGAGGAGAGAGCAGCAAGGGCGAGCTGGGAGAAGAGTGAGGCGAACCCGCGGCACTGCAGATATAGGCAACGAGAGGAGTGGAGAGGACGCCGACGGAGGAGCTCGACCATGACTATTAATGGCACGACATGAGTGCGGGAAACGGCTAGCAGTAAAGGTGGTGCCGAGTGGAAGGAGAGAGAGGGCGCGGATGCTTCGGCTGGGCTGTGTGGCAACGTGGATGCCATGGGCAGGAGAACCGGCGGCAGCACGTACGTCCGATCTAGCAGACGAGCAGATTGAGCCGTGTCTGTGTGGGAGAAAATAATTAAGGAGAGAAGAAAGTGATGAGGCCCACATGTAAGGAGAAAGAACGAGGCATGGGATTTAGTGTGCGGGCTTGGAAGCTGAGCGTTGGTGTCAAATATATATATATTGTTTTCAATTTCCCTTTTTTTTATGCCGCACGGTGTGTGTTTTGCTTTTATGTTTTTTTTATTTTAAATATTCGAATATATATAGGTCAAAAATTCCAAAAATATATTATCGTAAATAGAACACATTTCTAAAAAATATATTTATCAACACATTATATTTTTATAAAATAAAATCCACACCAATAAATCCAAATAATGTGTATAAACATAATAATATCACAATTATTTATAAATCGATGCATGCTCTTAAAAATTATTTAAACAATTCTTTATTAGTTTCAAAATAAGATTTTTACACCAACTTAAATCCAAAAATGTGTACATCAAATAAAATTAATGTATCGGTATGAATGCAACAAACACTTGACAAAAAAATTATTTATTTAAGAAATTATTCAATTTAATTATATCATCATTTCATTATTTGAAAACATAAATATTTTCCTTTCCACTGAAAATTAATAATATAAACTAAGTTATCTTTAATTGATGGATTTAGGGTGTTACACCAGGGCGCACGTATGTGCCCTGGAAATTGCCGGCGAAGGCTTTGACCAGGTCGTCCCAGTTGGAGATCTGCGCAAGAGGCAGATGCTCCAGCCAGGCTCGGGCGGCGTCAGAGAGAAACAGGGGGAGGTTGCGGATGATGAGGTTGTCATCGTTCGTTCCACCCAGCTGGCAGGCCAGCCGGTAGTCCGCGAGCCACAGTTCAGACCTCGTTTCCCTCGAGTACTTGGTGATGGTAGTCGGGGCCCGGAACCGAGTCGGGAACGGCGCCCGTCGTATGGCCCGGCTGAAAGCTTGCGGACCAGGTGGTTCGGGCGAAGGGCTCCGATCCTCCCCGCTGTCGTAGCGTCCCCCACGCCTGAGGTGGTAGCCTCGGCGCACCCTCTCGTCGAGGTGGGCTCGACGGTCGTGGTGATGGTGCTCGTTGTCGAGACGGCCCGGGGCTGCAGGCGCTGTGTCCCGCGTGCACCCGGTGTGGACCGAGGCCTCCTGCATGAATCGGGAAGTCACGGCGCGATGCTCTGGGGGGTATCCCTGCCTTCGGGAGGCAGAACTTTCGGCCCGTTGGACCGTGGCATCCTCCAGGAGATTCCTGAGTTCTCCCTGGATACGCCGCACCTCAGTAGTGGATGGTTCCGGCATTGCTCGGAGCAGTATTGTTGCTGCTGCCAGGTTCTGGCCGACCCCACTGGAAGCCGGGGGCAGCCTTGCCCTGGTATCGTCGGCGATGCGGGGCTGGACATCCTGGGCCAGATGACATACTTCTCCAGCCGGTGCTCGGCCTGCCCGCTCCTGCCAAATGTTCTGCCGGAGCTGCACAAGTTGTCCTGCCTCCTCGTCGAGCCTGGCCTGCATCTCGCGGATTTGCTCGAGCTGTGTGTCCTGACCCCCCGCAGGGACTGGGACCACAGCTAGCTCCCGAAGGATGTCAACGCGAGGCGCAGGCCTAGAGGGATCACCGTCCTCCGGCATACCAAGGTGGTTGCCTTCGTCGAGGCCCTCTAGATCGACGTGGAAACATTCGTGACTTGGGCCACAGTCCTCGTCGCTGAGGCTGTGGCTATCATCGGAGCAATCGGAGAGGCAGTAGTCACATGCGGTCATGAAGTCCCGCATGGCACTAGAGTTACTGAACCCGGAGAAATCTCAACCAGAGTCGGGCTCGTCGTCTTCCTCGGAACCCGGGGGCCCATAGGTCGAGACGGCCGTCAATCTGTCCCAGGTTGACCACATGTGGTACCCCGGGAGGTTTGGATATGCCTTTATGAAAGCGTCCACCGAAGCGGGGTCGCTTGGTGGGTCGAAGCTGAATCTAAAAGGCACTGGATGGGAAACAGACGGTACCTCTTGATCGACGGACGGTGACGGAGTCGCGTCGGGGACGGACTGCACCGTTATCTCAGGTATAAGGCTGACGCCCAGCAAGTCCTTCGCGAGCGTGCTGGCGTCGCCCGTCGTATGCTTGGTGTTGGCGTGTTGCGGGGAAACGACGCTCGTCTTCGTCTCAGGCGCGAGGTCAATGCCCGACGTATCCCCCGTTGGGGCGCCGGTGTCGTCGACTCGCTCGACAGCCGACGAGGTGCCGCCTCCTGCTTGGCCATGCCTGCCCCGTCTCCTCCTCCGTCGGCGGGGAAGGTGACGGGACAGACCCGGATGTCGCTCTTCCACCACGTGGGGAAGACGTCGTCGATTGCGCCGCCGGCGGGCGGGCTGACGGCCGCCATTGTCGTTGTCGCGCGGCGGAGGAAGGAGTATCATGTCGTAGCTGCCGTCGAGGGACATGGACTCGAGACTCCCGAAACGGAGCTTTGTCTCGGGTTGAAGAGGTTGCTAGAGACTCCCCATCTGGAGCTTGACGGGAAGCTGTTCGTCAACACGCAGCAGGCCCCTACCTGGCGCGCTAACTGTCGGCATTTCAACCCCGGGGGGTCCCTGGACCGACGAGTAAATTGTCGCTGCGTGTCCCAGCCCAGATGGGTCGACGCGAGATGGAGACACAAGGGGGGAAACAGTAAGGGGAAACCCGTGGCCTCGTGTTGTCCAGCGCCCAGGGCGGACGCGCTTGCAGTAGGGGGTTACAAGCGTTCGCGAGGGAGAGAGAGAGAGGGGGCGCTAGGCTGCCCGTTCTCCCGCGCGGCCACCTTTTCCGTATGAGAGCCCTGGACCTTCCTTTTATAGACGTAAGGAGAGGGTCTAGGTGTACAACGGGGGGTGTAGCAGTGTGCTAACGTGTCTAGCAGAGAGGAGCTAGAGCCCTATGTATGTGCCGTCGTGGCTGTCAGAGAGGTGTTGGAGCCCTATTCATGTGGCATCGTGACCGTCGGAGGAGCGCTTGAACCCTGTAGAAGCACAACTGTCGGGGCTATTGGATCCTTGCTGACGTATCCTTGCTTCCGTAGGGGGCTGAGAACCACCGTTGTCATGGAGCACGCGGGGTGCCATCATTACTTGTTTTACCGGGGTGAGCCAGATGGGACGCTGGTCTTGTCCCCCGTAGCTTGGGCTAGCTAGGGGTAGGGTAATGATGGCCTCCCCTCGTGGCGTGGTCGACCCGAGCGAGGTGGTGACTCCTCCGAAGTCGAGGTCGAGTCCGAGCCCTAGGGTCGGGCGAGGCGGAGACCGTCATCCAAAGCGAGGTCGAGTCCGAGCCCTGGGGTCGAGCGAGGCAGAGACCGTCTTCTGGAGTCGAGGTTGAGTCCGAGCCCGGGGGTCGGGCGAGGTGGAGATCGTCGTCCGAGGCGAGGTTGAGCCCAAGCCCTAGGGTCGGGCGAGGCAGAGATCGTCGTCTGAGGCGAGGTCGAGTCCGAGCCCTGGGGTCGGGCGAGGCGGAGATCGTCGTCCGAGGTGAGGTCGAGTCCGAGCCCTGGGGTCGGGCGAGGCGGAGATTCCTATGGCGCCCGAGGCTGGACTTGGTTGCTGTCAGCCTCACCCTGGCGGGTGGCACAGCAGTCGGAGCAGCGCAGGCGGCGCTGTTTTCCTATCAGGTCGGTCAGTGGAGTGGCGAAGTGACGGCGGTTACTTCGGCCTTGTTGACTGGAAAGTGCGCGTCAGGATAAGTTGTCAGGCGATCCTTGCATTGAATGCTCCTGCGATCCGGTCGGCTTGGCGAGGCGGTCTTGGCCAAGGTTGCTCCTTCGTGAAGCCTACCCGAGCTGGGCCTCGGGCGAGTCAAAGGTGCGCCCGTTGCTTGAGGAGACCCTCGGGCGAGGCGTGAATCTGCCTTGGTCTTTCGTTCCTGCCCGAGGCTGGGCTCGGGCGGGGCGAGATCGTGTCCCTTGAGTGGACGGAGCCTTAACCGGAATTGCACCCATCAGGCCTTTGCAGCTTTGTGCTGATGGGGGTTACCAGCTGAGATTAGGAGCCTTGGGGGTACCCCTAATTACGGTCCCCGACAATGGGAAAAGGGTAAGTTTTTGGCACTTGATCAATTTTACTCTTGAAACAACTCTCTATGTGCCCAAACAAGTGTGTTTGACTTAGAGATAGGAAAATGAATTTGATTTGCAAAAACAAACCAAGTGGTGGCAAAGAGTGATCCAAATATGCCAAATTATAGTCAAAAACAATTTGGTCTTCAAATTGCATTGATTTTGCACTTCTTTTTGTTGCTTTTTGATGTGTTGGTATAAATCACCAAAAAGGGGGAGATTGAAAGGGAAGTGTGCCCTTGGGCCATTTCTATAAGTGTTTTGGTGATTAAGTGTCCAACACAAATGTTTTGAACTCCTTATGTGTTAAACAAGCACCATCAAAGACAAGGTATGTTTCTAGACTTAGTGAATTGTTTTTGAGTACTAACATGGTTATCTAAGTGCTAGAAACAGTGCTGAGAAGAAGAGAATCGAATTGCAAAAGACTTGGCTGTGTACAGCCAAACTCCAATTCGGTCTGGCACACCGGACTGTCCGATGGTGCACCGGACAGTGTCCGGTGCGCCAGGCTAGTCCGCGTGAACTTGTCGCTCTCGGGACTCAACGACGGCGTACGGCTAAAAATCACTAGACTGTCCGGTGGTGCACCGGACTGTCCGATGAGTCATCTGCGATGAACTCGTTGCTCTCGGGAATGAAGAAAGGAGACGTGGCTATAATTCACTGGACTGTCCGGTGAGCCAACTGTTGTCAGCACCAACGATCGGCCACGAAATCTGCGGGCGACGCGTGGCAGCCCCAACGGTCGGAAGGAGGCACCAGACTGTCCGGTGTGCACCGGACATTGTCTGGTGCGCCAACGGACCTAGAGCTGCAACGGTCGACTGTGCCGGTTTTGGAAGGAAATCGCGCACTGGACAGGCTACAGTAGCTGTCCGGTGGCGCACCGGACTGTCCGGTGCGCCACTCGACAGAAGGCAAGATTGGCCTTCCAAGTTGGTCTTCAACGGCTCCTAGCTGCCTTGGGGCTATAAAAGGGGTCCCTAGGCGCATGGAGGAGATACCTAAGCATTCACTAAGCATCCTAAGACTCCAAGACTCCAACTCCACGCATTTGATTCTCTATGTTAGTGATTTGAGCTCTATTTGAGTTGCGAACTCCGTGTGTTGTGTTTCGAGCTCAAGTCATGACTTGTGTGCGTGGTTGTGCTGCGAATTTGAGTCTTGTGTGTGTTGTTCTTCCCAACCTTACTCTGTGCCTTCTTTGTGATATCTATTGTAAGGGCGAGAGGCTCCAAGTTGTGGAGATTCCTCGCAAACGGGAAAACACTAAAGGAAAAGACCGTGGTATTCAAGTTGATCATCGGACAACTTGAAAGGGGTTGAGTGCAACCCTCATCCATTGGCACGCCATAATGTAGAAGTAGGCAAGTGTTACTTGGCCGAACCACGGGATAAAATCGTGTGTCTCTTGTGTTGCTTTCTCTGTGATTGTTTTGTCCACAAGAACTCGCCTCAAAACTATTTAGTTGCACTAACACTTCTATAACTAAGATTTGTGGCCATTTAGTATTTGATTTTACAGGATCACCTATTCACCCCCCCTCTAGGTGCTCTCAGTATTCCACATCTAGCGACGTCTTCGGCACCAGATGACTTAGTCGAACTAGTCCCTTGGAGGGCAAATGTTGGGGCAAAAGCGAACACGCTACCCTTCGCTCCACGCCTCCGACTCCTCTTCACTCCGACGAAGCCTACATCCACAGAATGCATCCGAACAAGCCAAAGGCGCCGACTGGACGGAGACCGGCGTGGTCCCCTTCGCCCTCGGTTGTTGCAAGACGAAGGCCTCGTCGAAGTCTACGGGTCTCCCGCGTCGTCACCGCTCCGGGAGGCCCATGTAGGATTCGGCCCATGGTAACGGGCCCCGCAGGGATTAAGCGTGTTATGGGCCGCATTTGTAATAGCCTCTATCGTAATGACTGTCTGTAACCTACCCTCGTGGGAATATTCTGGGGACAAACCGGGTACTCGAGGGCATAAACATCTTTGGCAATGTAAAGGCGGCCACTCGAGTGCCTATAAATACCCCCGTATTGTGCCCATAATAGAGGAGAAAAAGTCGTTGGCGTTCCACATCAAACTCAGCAAACACATTTACTGTTTCCCTGTTGGATCAACCTGCCCGGACGGAAAGGTTCCCAACAGCATGTATATAGCCGTGTAAAACATATTTTTGTATTGTAAACTGTACTGATTACAGTAAAGAGTGGAATTTGAAATAAGGATTGAGATAATAAATATGATAGAAAGGCTGTCGTAGATAGCCTAAGGACTTTCTGGATGCAGTTTCTATGGCTAAATGAAATGGACAGGGAATTCTTGAGCATAATTCCAAGCCTTTGCACATTTATGAGTCCTAGGAATCAAAACTATCATGTATTTCCAACAATTTTATATCTATACAAAGCATTACAATTTCTTTTATTACATAAGTATATTTGAATAATAGCCTAGCAGAAACTACGAGATTAGATCCATCAGAATCGACCCAATTGCAAGGAAACAATGTCTAACTAAGCATAGCAGCGAAGTCCATTATTATCCATTACTATAAGCTTGAAGTTCTATTATTATCCGAACAATTACGCAAGTCCATTATTCTGCATGTCCCCAACAGACTATAGGCCCTGGTGAGTGGTGAGTATCTATAAGCTTGAAGTGATCTATATCTAAGGGATCTGTTAGGTATGTTTGGTTGAGAACAAAGTGGAAACAGACATGTTATTTATTGATTTTAGGATGGATTTATTCACGTTTCTGGTTTGTTTGGATGGATGGTGAAAGAGACCATAACGTCTAAAAAGAGGTAGAGTTAAATGAGGGAACTTGAAATTCTACTAAAATCTCTAATTTTCAATCTAGTCAGAACCTTTGTAATGCAACTAAAGTTTTGCAAGATGTGGTTGCTATCTCTGCTAGAAAAAGTATGGAATCTAGGTTTCAATCCTATCAACTAAGGTAGGAAGATAAAACACACAACTAAGATACAAAAAAGCAATAGATATGCAAACCCTCGTTATATTTTTAATGAAGTATCAAGAAGTACGCACGTTTCTCTCTAGTCTTATTGGAGCTCCTCACAAGCTCTCAGTCAGATAACTCTTTATATAGCCCTCGAGCCTTCTCCACATGTAAGTAGACCTTTAAGATGACCTGGCCTTGATCGCTCCCCACTCTCTTCACTATTGAGCTTTCGACCAAACAATCGCTAGCCTCGTTCTCTTGGTACACAATGGCAGCCACTCCATAAACTCGATTAGTGTGGTATCATAAGACTACAAGTCTCTCAGATGTATGACAATGGTACACATAAGCATCGAGTGGTACGATGTTGTAAACTTCATTGTACACTAGGTATAAACCTAGAGCAAGTATAAAAGCAGTGGTCTAACTAATCTAAAAACACTTCACAAAGCATCTACACTAATGACTTAGTGTGTCACTAAGGACTTTAGTGGCTAAAGCTACTACAGATGAGCTTCAACTGATACAAATCTTCCTTGAGTTGTACACCCCTCAAATGGTCGATTATGGTTGTATTTATAGCTTCCAATGAGAGACAGACGTTAGGACAGGTACACAGTTTTTGCTCACTCATCAGACTGTCTTGTGATAGTCGTTAGACTGCCCGATGCCTCCATTCTTTATGCTTAGTTCAACTAGCCATTATTGATAGTCGGAGATCCTCTATGGCGTATGGTTCTGTCACACCCGGATTTCGGGGCACCAAGACCCGGGCGCGAACATAAACACCAGGTATGCTGGGACCAAGTCTCACACATATGATGTATAGTGGCACAGGATCGAATGTCACAACTTTATATATAACAGGAGTTCTATACAAAATAAATAAATAATTACATTATAGGGAGACAACGGTCCAGCAACCCAAAGTTGACTGGGAGACGACGACCTAGATCTCTCACGAACACTTCACAGCATCCTCCGAGCGCATCATCCTGCGGTACCTGTTCTTGACCTGTGGGGTGGTGTGAGACAGCAAGAGTGAGCTCACATACGTTCATCGCTCAACAAGTTGTGGGGAATAATGTGCATGAACTCGCCAAAGGTGGGAGCTCACGTGAAGTGTAAGGCTTACCAAAGAGGATGGTTAGAGCTGAGCATTGCTTTTAAAGTTGGTCAAAATTTTATTAGCAGTTACTAAGTATAAGTAAATACCAACCCAATTAATTAGTAGAACAAAAGTAACAACATCACCTGCGATGCAATGCATATGACAAGTTGAATTTAGTTCCATAGATTAATCATGTGAGTGTCCGAGCTGCTCATGACCGTGAGCACGGCTAGTATACCAGTTTTACACTCTGCAGAGGTTGCGCATCTTTACCCACAAGTCGTGTTACCCATCTGCCAAGAGACGGCCAATCCCATACACCTCTACCGAGGAGGTGAGGCAGGGTAACACTACGAGGCCTTTACAAAGTTCCACTAGCTTCAGAAAACCCGCTACAGTTTATAGGAAGTTCCAATGCAGGAATCCCTTGCAGGACCGCCATCGCAGCAAAATCCTCCCGAGGGCCTCCCTACACTGACCACTCCCCTACTGCCCTTGCCCCTTTCGGGTAAGGTAGTCTTCCACTAGCTTTCCTAGTTAGTTGGCCAAGGGCGTCCCATTAAACCCTTGTGGTAGCACTGTTTTCCCGGGTGGTTCTCCATGTTCCAATTAACATAATGATCTTATCATGAACAATAAATAACAACGGATAACAAATGTGTAATTATGAATAGTGTATCTCTATACCCATAACCACATAAAGCAATAGCAGGTACTACCCAAAGATTTAATGGTGAACAAGGTATAAAGATAGTCAAACTGGGGTAACCTATTGGGTCCCATCAAAATTAACCTATGCAGATCATTATGATTAATCAGAACATGAGTGGGTAAAAAGAAGTGATCAAGGGCACAACTTGCTTGAGACTTGAGATTCCAGGTATCAGGATGATCTTCGGGTGACCCGTAACCTCGCTGCTAGTCGTAGCAATACAAGCAGACATGGTATAGGGAAAAATTAACATCACACCAAACATAAGAATAAACTGTGTAATAATAACCTACGCGCTTGTACGAGACTAACGCAACTTGAACGGATCAAATCGGAATTAAAATGAAGGAGTTATGAATTTATGAAGTTTTAAGTGTTGGATAACAGATTAAATAGGATATTAATTTTAATATGGCTTTCACGTTAAAACAGTGTTACCAAGGGATAAACATAATTAATACAAAATTATAGGAACTAGAAGGGGTTAATTTGGACCACATATGAATTTTCTATGAACAAAATGAGTTTCTGGAATTATTTATATACTAGAAATCATTTTCTATAATTAATTATTTATTTTCACTGCTCCCTGGATCTCGCGCACAAAAACAGAGAACAGCAGGGTCTAACTCGCAAAAGTACCTAAGACTCAGTATACACCGCCAAAGGACGGCGGGTTCATTTGTAAGGAGTTCGGGGGCTCTAATGTAAAACACACGCACTGAAAGGTCTCGATCCATATGATCCGTAGGATCAAGATCCTGCGCCTGTGATCAAACAAGGGTTTTGATGAAGTGGTACGCACTCCAGTCCACCCGATCCGGATCCAAGGATCCAGATTCCATCAAGCGAATGGGCTCGCGAGGCTCTAATCTGAGTCGTCCACATTTCGATCGACGGTCACGACATCATCCCCAACCTCAGACACCACCCATGCCGCGGCGCCACCTCCAGCCCACGATGGAGACCCTACAGGCGACGCGACGCGCCAACATCTGCTTACTCGATCATTCGTCCGGCCAGGTGCTAGTCTAAGCCGGGATCACGCTGCATCAAACCAGAGGTCCATCCTGTGATTAGGAAACCGAGCGACATAGCCCATGTGCCCCGGCGGCTTCACTGTGACAACCATGCCGACATGCTCCATTCCGCAGGGACCACACACACAAATTCTGCTAGCTCTACATGATGCGAGTAAACCGCAAGGATTCAGAAGCACCATACCATTGACTTAGGCGATTAACTGGTTGGACAACGAAGAACTGCTCCTTCGCTCAATCTTCTCGGTCCGCCCATTGCCGCATACCACCAGCCCGCACCACTGACGGCGAGGGGAGAGCTGGAAGAGCGCGAGGTCAAGCGGCGCGTGGCCCTCCATGGCGACCCCCGCCACAGCTACTACCGTCGACTTCCCCGGATCTAGCGGATCCCAGACACAAGCTCCTCATGCCCAATGGTACTCCTAGCGCGCGGAGATGGAGCACGATTCCCAATCTGTTTTTCCTCCCATGGCCCGCGCATGCAAGGGTGATCCCACGGTGGATGGTGGCATGCAGCGGCGACCCAAAGACTCCCGTGTTGTCTTCTCCGTCTATGCCAGGCGAGGCTCCCAACGACTCGGTGCAGCCTCGAATTGGTGGATGGAGGGAAGGGGGTCGCGGAGGTTCGATTTTTATGCACCACGGTGAAGTCCGAGCGGAGGGAACCGAACGGCGAAAATCGCGGCGAGGGAGTGCTGACCACGCGAGTATGGCGGGTTCTGTTGAGATGCGCACGGAGCACGGAATAGGTGATGACAGGGCGGCCCCACTAGTAAGGCACATACGTGAACGACAGTGAGCGCCATGGGTTGAGCGGGGAGAGAAGCTGAGTTGGGCCGGATTGTGAGGGTGTGGCCCATGAGCTGGTTTTCTTCTTTTTCTTTTATTCTATTTGAATTTCCCTTTACCAATTTGAATTTGGTTTTCAATTTCCAATTCCTATTGAAATTCAAAGTTCATGGAAAATTTGTCTTCACATTTATATGCTCAATTCCTCTTAATATAGTATGGATACATTTTCTTTATTTCTTATTCTATTTTGCATCGTATTTCCTCTCTTGCTTTACATATTATTTCCCATTTCCTAAAGTGCACATTTTGGGTTAGCTTCAAATTCTCAATTCCATTATTATATTTTATTATTAAATGCACATACAATTAAAACTCCAACATGAGTGCCAAATATGGTTCTATTTATTATTTTATTCACTTAAGCAAATGCTTTTAAATAGGGAGATGAGACTTCAAATGTTATGGGAGTTCTAAAGAGAGAGAGAGAAAAAAAATTCTAATGCAAGATCTTTGAAAAATTTTACTATATTCTCAAAATGAGATTTAGGGTGTTACAAATCCTACCCCCCTTAACAGAAATCTCGTCCTCGAGATTTGTGAGAAAAGGGATACAGAAAGATTGGTTTGTAATTCAGATTTTAGTCTATAATAGGTTTAAGATTCGGAGTTTCATATATATATATATTTTTTACAATAGTGGGTGATTAGGAAGGCCTGGGTATATATGGGTATAGCCACTTTGTTATGCAGGATGAATGATATCTTTAAAGCATATATAGTTTTGGGTAAGAAGGAGTGGGGTAAGAAAAGACTCCATCCAGGATTGTGGATCTTGACTCATCTTGGTGACCTCACTTGATCCTTGAAGACTTGAGTTGGTGCTCATCCTTTCTTGATGAAGTTGATCATCTTCAGTCTCTAATCTTGGTGTCTCCATCCGAGCTAGGGGGATATAGTTAAGATAGATGGAGTCTATGGGTAGGACATTTTTTTAACAATAGGTTCACATAGATGGATTATGTAACTTATTGGAAGTGTATGGCTGAGTTGATCTACGGCACTAACTTAGGCTTAAGTGACTTAGGAGTATGGTTTTATCGTTTGTACCAGCATTAAATAACTTACTCTAGATTAGATCATAATATATTAGATAAAATCTCGATTAGGTTGGATATGACCAGATTAGGCTAGTTGAGATCTAAATAAATTTTGGATTAGCTCACGTTTGTTACACTAGTGTGGGATAAATATGCTTATTAGGGCAAGATGAATCCATATGGATAAGGTAGAATCCTTTGAGGTCAGTCAGATAAGATAAAATCTTTTCAAGATAAGATGAGTCTACTAAGGTAATGAAGTATCTTTCAAGATAAGATGGATCTACTAAGCTTAATATATTTTAGTGTGGAATAATCTAAATTGGCTAGTTATTTTTATTAACAATTTTTTTCTATATATATATATATATACAGATGTAATTGTGGACGTTACTCCACAACTCATCACACTCAATCAAAGAACCAAATCAGACAAGTATCATAAGAATAATCATTCAAGTTCATAGATATCAAAAAAATAGTTTTGTTTTTTTTCCTGAGAGTAGGTCTCCTATT
This sequence comes from Zea luxurians, assembly GCA_029449295.1. Classification (NCBI taxonomy): domain Eukaryota; kingdom Viridiplantae; phylum Streptophyta; class Magnoliopsida; order Poales; family Poaceae; genus Zea; species Zea luxurians. The sequence goes on from JAOPSE010000181.1 coordinate 1,455,655, forward strand.
CCTAAAAGTCACTTTAGGTACGGGATTTCAAAGTGTGAAATCTACATTTGTCTCTAGAAGGAAAAGGTAAGAATAATCAGAGTAAAGCGGAAATAGATGAGAAAAGATTAAGATAAGTTTAGAATTGAATCAGAGTAGCAGAGGTAAGTAAATAATGGTTGTCCAGTTCTATCTAGGTTTCGTCCTACAGTCAACATTCCTCTGATACCACTTCTGTCACACCCGGATTTCGGGGCACCAAGACCCGGGCGCGAACATAAACACCAGGTATGCTGGGACCAAGTCTCACACATATGATGTATAGTGGCACAGGATCGAATGTCACAACTTTATATATAACAGGAGTTCTATACAAAATAAATAAATAATTACATTATAGGGAGACAACGGTCCAGCAACCCAAAGTTGACTGGGAGACGACGACCTAGATCTCTCATGAACACTTCACAGCATCCTCCGAGCGCATCATCCTGCGGTACCTGTTCTTGACCTGTGGGGTGGTGTGAGACAGCAAGAGTGAGCTCACATACGTTCATCGCTCAACAAGTTGTGGGGAATAATGTGCATGAACTCGCCAAAGGTGGGAGCTCACGTGAAGTGTAAGGCTTACCAAAGAGGATGGTTAGAGCTGAGCATTGCTTTTAAAGTTGGTCAAAATTTTATTAGCAGTTACTAAGTATAAGTAAATACCAACCCAATTAATTAGTAGAACAAAAGTAACAACATCACCTGCGATGCAATGCATATGACAAATTGAATTTAGTTCCATAGATTAATCATGTGAGTGTCCGAGCTGCTCATGACCGTGAGCACGGCTAGTATACCAGTTTTACACTCTGCAGAGGTTGCGCATCTTTACCCACAAGTCGTGTTACCCATCTGCCAAGAGACGGCCAATCCCATACACCTCTACCGAGGAGGTGAGGCAGGGTAACACTACGAGGCCTTTACAAAGTTCCACTAGCTTTAGAAAACCCGCTACAGTTTATAGGAAGTTCCAATGCAGGAATCCCTTGCAGGACCGCCATCGCAGCAAAATCCTCCCGAGGGCCTCCCTACACTGACCACTCCCCTACTGCCCTTGCCCCTTTCGGGTAAGGTAGTCTTCCACTAGCTTTCCTAGTTAGTTGGCCAAGGGCGTCCCATTAAACCCTTGTGGTAGCACTGTTTTCCCGGGTGGTTCTCCATGTTCCAATTAACATAATGATCTTATCATGAACAATAAATAACAACGGATAACAAATGTGTAATTATGAATAGTGTATCTCTATACCCATAACCACATAAAGCAATAGCAGGTACTACCCAAAGATTTAATGGTGAACAAGGTATAAAGATAGTCAAACTGGGGTAACCTATTGGGTCCCATCAAAATTAACCTATGCAGATCATTATGATTAATCAGAACATGAGTGGGTAAAAAGAAGTGATCAAGGGCACAACTTGCCTGAGACTTGAGATTCCAGGTATCAGGATGATCTTCGGGTGACCCGTAACCTCGCTGCTAGTCGTAGCAATACAAGCAGACATGGTATAGGGAAAAATTAACATCACACCAAACATAAGAATAAACTGCGTAATAATAACCTACGCGCTTGTACGAGACTAACGCAACTTGAACGGATCAAATCGGAATTAAAATGAAGGAGTTATGAATTTATGAAGTTTTAAGTGTTGGATAACAGATTAAATAGGATATTAATTTTAATATGGCTTTCACGTTAAAACAGTGTTACCAAGGGATAAACATAATTAATACAAAATTATAGGAACTAGAAGGGGTTAATTTGGACCACATATGAATTTTCTATGAACAAAATGAGTTTCTAGAATTATTTATATACTAGAAATCATTTTCTATAATTAATTATTTATTTTCACTGCTCCCTGGATCTCGCGCACAAAAATAGAGAACAGCAGTGTCTAACTCGCAAAAGTACCTAAGACTCAGTATACACCGCCAGAGGACGGCGGGTTCATTTGTAAGGAGTTCGGGGGCTCTAATGTAAAACACATGCACTGAAAGGTCTCGATCCATATGATCCGTAGGATCAAGATCCTGCGCCTGTGATCAAACAAGGGTTTTGATGAAGTGGTACGCACTCCAGTCCACCCGATCCGGATCCAAGGATCCAGATTCCATCAAGCGAATGGGCTCGCGAGGCTCTAATCTGAGTCGTCCACATTTCGATCGACGGTCACGACATCATCCCCAACCTCAGACACCACCCATGCGGCGGCGCCACCTCCAGCCCACGGTGGAGACCCTACCGGCGACGCGACGCGCCAACATCTGCTTACTCGATCATTCGACCGGCCAGGTGCTAGTCTAAGCCGGGATCACGCTGCATCAAACCAGAGGTCCATCCTGTGATTAGGAAACCGAGCGACACAGCCCATGTGCCCCGGCGGCTTCACTGTGACAACCATGCCGACATGCTCCGTTCCGCAGGGACCACACACACAAATTCTGCTAGCTCTACATGATGCGAGTAAACCGCAAGGATTCAGAAGCACCATACCAGTGACTTAGGCGATTAACTGGTTGGACAACGAAGAACTGCTCCTTCGCTCAATCTTCTCGGTCCGCCCATTGCCGCATACCACCAGCCCGCACCACTGACGGCGAGGGGAGAGCTGGAAGAGCGCGAGGTCAAGCGGCGCGTGGCCCTCCATGGCGACCCCCGCCACAGCTACTACCGTCGACTTCCCCGGATCTAGCGGATCCCAGACACAAGCTCCTCATGCCCAATGGTACTCCTAGCGCGCGGAGATGGAGCACGATTCCCAATCTGTTTTTCCTCCCATGGCCCGCGCATGCAAGGGTGATCCCACGGTGGATGGTGGCATGCAGCGGCGACCCAAAGACTCCCGTGTTGTCTTCTCCGTCTATGCCAGGTGAGGCTCCTAACGACTCGGTGCAGCCTCGAATTGGTGGATGGAGGGAAGGGGGTCGCGGAGGTTCGATTTTTATGCACCACGGTGAAGTCCGAGCGGAGGGAACCGAACGGCGAAAATCGCGGCGAGGGAGTGCTGACCACGCGAGTATGGCGGGTTCTGTTGAGATGCGCACGGAGCACGGAATAGGTGATGACAGGGCGGCCCCACTAGTAAGGCACATACGTGAACGACAGTGAGCGCCATGGGCTGAGCGGGGAGAGAAGCTGAGTTGGGCCGGATTGTGAGGGTGTGGCCCATGAGCTGGTTTTCTTCTTTTTCTTTTATTCTATTTGAATTTCCCTTTACCAATTTGAATTTGGTTTTCAATTTCCAATTCCTATTGAAATTCAAAGTTCATGGAAAATTTGTCTTCACATTTATATGCTCAATTCCTCTTAATATAGTATGGATACATTTTCTTTATTTCTTATTCTATTTTGCATCGTATTTCCTCTCTTGCTTTACATATTATTTCCCATTTCCTAAAGTGCACATTTTGGGTTAGCTTCAAATTCTCAATTCCATTATTATATTTTATTATTATTATTTTATTATTAAATGCACATACAATTAAAACTCCAACATGAGTGCCAAATATGGTTCTATTTATTATTTTATTCACTTAAGCAAATGCTTTTAAATAGGGAGATGAGACTTCAAATGTTATGGGAGTTCTAAAGAGAGAGAGAGAAAAAAAATTCTAATGCAAGATCTTTGAAAAATTTTACTATATTCTCAAAATGAGATTTAGGGTGTTACAGGTTCTATGTCCGCCATTGAACTAGTCTGATGCTCGACTTCTCTATCTCTAGAAGCTTTCTACATGCCCTTAGACTAAGAGCCATTGGTTCGACGCTCTCTTCTTCTCTCAGTCCAATCCAACTACTGTCATGAATAGTGTTCTTCTGTGGTCCGATGCCACCGATTTGATGGTTGTTTCGCTAGTTTGATGCCCTATCGACACCATTGCTTGGGTTTGCTTTAGCCTATGGTCTAGTGCTGTTTAGGGCGCGACACCCCTTGTGACCCTTTTTCAACTTGTTTTTTTGTGTTATTTGCGTATGGTTTGGTTCTATTTTATGTTGTAGACTTTTGTTTGTCTTTTAGGTCTTTTATATTGTTTCTAATGTCTTACTTGAGGTGTTGATCAACCACTTTGCCTAAGCTTAAGTCCACTTTGCATCCTGCAACAAATACCATTATGGACTTTCCAAAGTGGACTAAGCTTAGTCTAAATAGTCATGTTGATCATCAAACAAAAAAACCAAACATAAATGGACCATAGGGTTTTTTCTTATTGTCTCCACCTTTTTGGTACTTGATGACAACATGAACAAAGAAAATAAGTAATAGATGCAAAAACGAAAATACAATCTACTTGCTATGATATATTGCAAAGACAAGATCATATCAAAGTTATTAAAACCTGACCTAATTTGAAGCTCTCTCCGCGTTCGGTGGGTTTCTGCCCACCGCGTACGTGACACGTGGCTATGTACTCTCGGACCCGAAATTTCTATTCGCCTCCGCGGAGCAGACGGTTGCGTCCGCCCCCAATTTCCTCCATGTGCCGACGCATGGCCCCTGCTCAAACTCTCACTGCCGCGGGGACCTGCCAGACTCCATCACCGCTCGTCCTCTCCATCAGCCTACCAGCTAGCCACAGTTCCTTCACTAAATCTGTCTCCCGCTCCTCGCCACTCCATCCCCGCCTGGTCGCACCACTCCTCCAGTCGGCCCCATCGTTGGCGCAACTCCTCGCAGCCTAGCCTATTGCCTCATCGTTGTCTCCCTATCGGCCCGACCCCTCGCCTCTCCGTAGCTACCGTTGCAGTCGGCCTACCGGTGCAGGAGAGGAGGTTCCTGAATCTGGGCTACCACCAAGCCGTTTCGATCCCCGCTGATGATCGCTTATCTGCTCACGGAAAGGAGACAGATTCGTGGTTAAACATCATGGGGTGCGGCAGCGACTTCATGGGGTGTTCGACCGCTTCCGACGCGTGCGCCCACCACCTACGATGACCCGTGGTCAAGATCTAGTGATACTAAAAGATACCACTTGAAGGAAATAAATAAATTTATCTTGCCCTTACCAATGTACCCTGTGTGGTATTATGGACTTAAGTCTTTATCAAATTCCATAATTCACCTTCTACCTTTCTTGGACCATTTTTCAAAAGACATAATTTCTCCGTTTTCTCACAATCTCCAACAACCAATATCACTTATATGTTTGGAAAAAAATGAATTTGTGATTTTATAGTATTTAATATGGGTTGGAATTGCTTTTAGTCCTCCAAAAAAATGCAAGTGTTCAGTTGGCTAACACTTTGGAGTAAGGTAATGGTCCGAGAATGATTAATCTATGGTACGAATTAGCTTTGCCATAGCATGGTCACTCCACGATCTGACCACTTCCTCTTTCTGCTCTCTTTTCGAAAGAATTCTAGTCAACTTCACTTCTCCTGCTCTCCCTTTGCCACATGTCTAGCCCAAGGAGCAGATACAACACAACTTCAGGAATATGCACTAGTTTGAGAACTCTATTTTTAAAGAATTTTTATTTTTCCAAAAGAAAGTAAACTAATTTGTTTTGGTAAAATAGAAATCATTTGAAAATGGGGTTTCTAGATTAACAGATTAGCTTTAAGGGCTAATTTGGGAATCCTATTTTTTCAAAGGGTTTTCATTTTCCCAAAAGAAATTATTCATTTTATTTTGGAAAATAAAAATTCATTGAGAAAATGAAGTTCTCAGACTAGCTCTTAAGAGCATCTCCAACAATGTCTCAAATCAATGCTTTAAATTGAAATATAAGGCTCTACATGGCAAAAACTACTTCAACAGTGTCTCATTTTATAAAATTCAGTCACAAAATTAAAAGATATTATCTCAAGTGCCTCAAATATACTACACCGTAGTGGGCTGCACTATAATATATATTTGAGGCTTTACTGTTGGAACATAATTGTCGGGGACCATAATTAGGGGTACCCTCAAGACTCCTAAATCTCAGCTGGTAACCCTCATCAGCACAAAGCTGCAAAGGCCTGATGGGTGTGATTAAGTCAAGGATCGGTCCATTCGAGGGACGCGATCACGCCTCGCCCGAGCCCAGCCTCAGGCAAAGGCAGCCGACCCCGGAGGATCTACGTCTCGCCCGAGGACCCCCTCCAGCAACGGACACACCTTCGGCTCGCCCGATGCCCAGTCTTCACCAAGAAGCAACCTTGGCCAAATCACCACGCCAACCGACCAAATCACAGGGGCATTTAATGCAAAGGTGGCCTGACACCTTTATCCTGACGCACGCCCTCCAGTCGACAGAGCCGAAGTGACCGCAGTCACTTCGCCGCTCCACTGACCGGTCTGACGAGAGGACAGCGCCGCCTGCGCCGCTCCGACTGCTAAGCCACTCGACAGAGTGAGGCTGACAGCAGCCAAGTCCGGCCTCAGGCGTCATAGGAAACTCCGCTTCGCCCGACCCCAGGGCTCGGACTCAGGCACAGCCCCGGAAGACGGCGAACTCCGCCTCGCCCGACCCTAGGGCTCGGACTCGGGCTCAGCCTCGGAAGACGACGAACTCCGCCTCGCCCGACCCCGGGGCTCGGACTCGGGCTCAGCCCCGGAAGACGACGAACTCCGCTTCGCCCGACCCCAGGGCTCGGACTCGGGCTCAGCCCCGGAAGACGACGAACTCCGCTTCGCCCGACCCCAGGGCTCGGACTCGGGCTCAGCCCCGGAAGACGACGAACTCTGCTTTGCCCGACCCCAGGGCTCGGACTCGGGCTCAGCCCCGGAAGACGACGAACTCCGCTTCGCCCGACCCCAGGGCTCGGACTCGGGCTCGGCGCCGGAAGATGACAAACTCCGCTTCGCCCGACCCCATGGCTCAGACTCGGGCTCAGCCCCGAAGAACGACGAACTCCGCTTCGCCCGACCCTAGGGCTCGGACTCCGCCCTGGCCTCAGCCGACGGTCTCCGCCTTGTCCGACCCGGGGGCTCGGACTCGACCTCAACCTTGGAAGACAAACTCGACCTCGACCTCGGAGGAGCCTCCACCTCGCCCAACCTAGGGCACGGACCGACCACGTCGACAGGAGGCGCCATCATTACCCTACCCCGAGCTGACTCAGGCTACAGGGAACAAGACCGACGTCCCATCTGGCTCGCTCCACTATGAGAGTAATGATGGCGCCCCGCACGCTCTGTGACGACGGCGGCTCTCAGCCCCCTTACGGAAGCAAGAGGACGTCAGCAAGGACTCGACAGCCCCGACAGTTGTCCCTCCGCCAGGCTCCAGCGCTCCTCCGACGGCCACGACACCACACGAACTGGGTGCCAAAACCTCTCCGGCTGCCACGATGGCATGTACTTAGGGTGCTAGCTCTCCTCCGCTAGACACGTTAGCACACTGCTACACCCCCCATTGTACATCTGGATCCTCTCCTTACGCCTATAAAAGGGAGGTCCAGGGCCCTCTTACAGAGGGTTGGCCGCGCGGAGAAGGACGGGACGGCGCTCGCGCAAGGCCGCTCCCTCCCTCCCGCGCGGACGCTTGTAACCCCCTACTGCAAGCGCACCCGACCTGGGCGCGGGGCTAACACGAAGGCCGCGGGTTCCACCTCCCACGCCTGTCTCCCTCCGGCTGCTTCTCCCCCTTTCACGTTCCGCCTCGCGCCGACCCATCTGGGTTGGGGCACGCGGCGACAATTCACTCGTCGGTCCAGGGACCCCCCGGGTTTCGAAACACCGACAGTTGGCGCGCCAGGTAGGGGCCTGCTGCGTGTTGACGAACAGCTTCCCGTCAAGCTCCAGATGGGCAGTCTCCAGCAACCTCTCCAGCCCGGGACGGTGCTCCGTTTCAGGAGTCTTGAGTTCATGTCCCTCGACGGCAGCTACGACATGATACTTCTTCCCCCGCCGCGCGACAGCGACAATGGCGGTCGACAACCCATCCGCCGGCGGGGAAATCGACGACGCCTTCCCCACGTGGTGGAAGGACGACATTCGGGCTTGTCCTGTCCCCTCCCCCGCCGACAGAGGAGGAGGCGGGGCAACCAAGGCCAAGCAGGAGGCGGCACCTCGTTGGCTGTCGAGCAAGTCGACGGCGCCGGCGCCCCAACGGAGAGCGCGTCGGGCATTGGCCTCGCATCTGAGACGAAGACGAGCGCCGTCTCCCCGCAACACACCAACCTCGAGCAAACGGACGACGCCAGCACGCTCGTGAAGGACTTGCTAGGCGTCACCCTTGTACCTGAGATGACGGTGCAGTCAGTCCCTGACGTGATTTCGTCACCGCCCGTCGACCAAAAGGTACCAACCGATTCCCATCTCGCGCCTTTTGGATTCGGCCTCGACCCGCCAAGCAACTTCGCTTCGGTGGACATTCTCGTAGAGGCGAGTCCAAACCCTCTGGGGTATCGTGTGCGGACACCCTGGGACCGGCTGACGGCCGTCTCGACCTACGGGCCCTCGGGGTCCGAGGAAGATGGCGAGCCCGACCTCTGTTGGGATTTCTCCAGACTTGGTAACCCCAATGCCATGCGGGACTTCATGACCGCATGCGACTACTGCCTTTCCGACTGTTCCGACGGTAGCCGCAGCCTTGACGACGAGGACTGCGGCCCAAGTCGCGAATGTTTCCACGTCGATCTAGGGGGTCCTGGCGAAGGCAACCATCTTGGTATACCGGAGAACGGTGATCCCCCTAGGCCCGTGCCTCGCGTTGACATCCTTCGGGAGCTAGCTGTGGTCCCTGTCCCGGCGGGGGGTCATGACCCACAGCTCGAGCAAATCCGCGAGAGTCAGGCCAGGCTCGACGAGGGAGCAGGAACGCTTGAGCCGATCCGCCGGGACATCGGGCAGGAATGAGCGGGCCAACCTCCGGCCGGAGAAGCGCGTCATCTCCCCCAGGTCATCCAGCACCGCATTGCCAACGACGTCAGGGTAAGGCCGCCACCGGTTTCCAGTGGAGTCGGCCAAAACCTGGCCGCAGCGGCAATACTTCTCCACGCGATGCCGGAGCCATCAACCACCGAGGGGCGGTGTATCCAGGGAGAGCTCAAGAATCTCCTGGAGGACGCCGCGGTCCGACGGGCCGAAAGCTCCGCCTCCCGAAGGCAGGGGCACCCCTCGGAACATCGTGCCGCGACTTCCCGATTCATGCGGGAAGCCTCGGTCCACACCGGGCGCACACGCAACACAGTGCCTGTGGCCCCGGGTCGCATCGGCAACGAGCACCATCATCACAGCCGTCGGGCCCACCACGACGAGAGGGTACGCCGAGGCTACCACCCCAGGCGTGGGGGACGCTACGACAGCGGGGAGGATCGGAGTCCTTTGCCCGAACCACCCGGTCCGCAGGCTTTCAGCCGCGCCATACGACGGGCACCGTTCCCGACCCGGTTCCGAACCCCGACTACTATCACAAAGTACTCGGGGGAGACGAGACCGGAACTGTGGCTCGCGGACTATCGGCTGGCCTGCCAACTGGGTGGAACGGACGATGATAATCTCATCATCCGCAACCTCCCCCTATTCCTCTCCGACACCGCTCAAGCCTGGCTGGAGCACCTGCCTCCGGGGCAGATCTCCAACTGGGACGACCTGGTCCAAGCCTTCGCCGGCAATTTCCAAGGCACGTACGTGCGCCCTGGAAACTCCTGGGATCTCCGAAGCTGCCGCCAGCAGCCGGGAGAGTCTCTCCGGGACTACATCCGGTGATTCTCGAAGCAGCGCACCGAGCTGCCCAACGTCACTGATTCGGATGTCATCGGCGCGTTCCTCGCCGGCACCACCTGCCACGACCTGGTGAGCAAGCTGGGTCGCAAGACCCCCACCAGGGCGAGCGAGCTGATGGACATCGCCACCAAGTTCGCCTCTGGCCAGGAGGCGGTTGAGGCCATCTTCCAAAAGGATAAGCAGCCCCAGGGCCGCCCACCGGAAAATGTTCCCGAGGCGTCAACTCAGCGCGGCACCAAGAAAAAGGCAAGAAGAAGTCGCAAGCGAAACGCGACGCCACCGACGCGGACCTTGTCGCCGCCGCCGAGTACAAGAACCCTCGGAAACCTCCCGGAGGTGCCAACCTCTTCGACAAGATGCTCAAGGAGCCGTGCCCCTATCATCAGGGGCCCGTCAAGCACACCCTTGAGGAGTGTGCCATGCTTTGACGCCACTTTCACAAGGCCGGGCCACCCGCGGAGGGTGGCAAGGCTCTCGACGACGCTAAGAAGGAAGATCACAAGGCAGGAGAGTTCCCTGAGGTCCGCGACTGCTTCATGATCTACGGTGGGCAAGTGGCAAACGCCTCGGCTCGGCACCGCAAGCAAGAGCGTCGGGAGGTCTACTCGGTAAAGGTGGCGGCGCCAGTCTACCTAGACTGGTCCGACAAGCCCATCACCTTCGACCAGGCCGACCATCCCGACCATGTGCCGAGCCCAGGGAAATACCCGCTCGTTGTCGACCCCATCATCGGCAACGTCAGGCTCACCAAGGTCCTCATGGACGGAGGCAGCAGCCTCAACATCATCTACGCCGAGACCCTCGGGCTCCTGCGGATCGATCTGTCCTCGGTCTGGACGGGCGCTGCGCCTTTCCACGGGATCATCCCCGGGAAGCGCGTCCAACCCCTCGGACAACTCGATCTACCCATCTGCTTTGGGACACCCTCCAACTTCCGAAGGGAGACCCTCACGTTCGAAGTGGTCGGGTTTCGAGGAACCTACCACGCAGTGTTGGGGAGGCCATGCTACGCCAAGTTCATGGCCATCCCCAACTACACCTACCTCAAGCTCAAGATGCCGGGTCCCAACGGGGTCATCACCGTCGGGCCCACGTACCGACACGCGTACGAATGCGACGTGGAGTGCGTGGAGTACGCCGAGGCCCTCGCCGAGTCCGAGGCCCTCATCGCCGACCTGGAGAGCCTCTCTAGGGAGGCGCCAGACGTGATGCGCCACGCCGGCAACTTCGAGCCAGCGGAGACGGTTAAGTCCATCCCTCTCGACCCCTGCAACGACACCTCCAAGCAGATCCGGATCGGCTCCGAGCTCGACCCCAAATAGGAAGCAGTGCTTGTCGACTTTCTCCGTGCAAACACCAACGTTTTCGCGTGGAGTCCCTCGGACATGCCCGGCATACCGAGGGAAGTCGCCGAGCACTCGCTGAATATCCGAGATGGAGCCCGACCCGTGAAGCAGCCTCTGCGCCGATTCGACGAAGAAAAGCGCAGAGCCATAGGCGAGGAGATCCACAAGCTAATGGCGGCAGGGTTCATCAAAGAGGTATTCCATCCCGAATGGCTTGCCAACCCTGTGCTTGTGAGAAAGAAAGGGGGGAAATGGCGGATGTGTGTAGACTACACGGGTCTAAACAAAGCATGTCCGAAAGTTCCCTACCCTCTGCCTCGCATCGATCAAATCGTGGATTCCACTGCTGGGTGCGAAACCTTGTCTTTCCTCGATGCCTACTCAGGGTATCACCAGATCAGGATGAAAGAGTCCGACCAGCTCGCGACTTCTTTCATCACACCCTTCGGCATGTACTGCTATGTTACCATGCCGTTTGGTTTGAGGAATGCGGGTGCAACGTACCAGCGATGCATGAACCATGTGTTCGGCGAACACATCGGCCGAACGGTCGAGGCCTACGTCGATGACATTGTAGTCAAGACGAGGAAAGCCTCCGACCTCCTTTCCGACCTTGAAGTGACATTCCGATGTCTCAAGGCGAAAGGCGTGAAGCTCAATCCCGAGAAGTGTGTCTTTGGGGTCCCCCGAGGCATGCTCTTGGGGTTCATTGTCTCCGAGCGGGGCATCAAGGCCAACCCGGAGAAGATCGCGGCCATCACCAGCATGGGGCCCATCAAGGACTTGAAAGGCGTACAGAGGGTCACGGGATGCCTCGTGGCTCTGAGCCGTTTCATCTCGCGCCTCGGCGAAAGAGGCCTGCCTCTGTACCGCCTCTTAAGGAAGGCCTCGTGCTTCGCTTGGACCCCTGAGGCCGAGGAAGCCCTCGGGAACCTGAAGGCGCTCCTCACGAACGCGCCCATCTTGGTGCCCCCCGCTGCCGGAGAAGCCCTCTTGATCTACGTCGCCGCTACCACTCAGGTGGTTAGCGCCGCGATTGTGGTTGAGAGACGAGAAGAGGGGCATGCATTGCCCATCCAGAGGCCAGTCTACTTCATCAGTGAGGTACTGTCCGAGACCAAGATCCGCTACCCACAAATTCAGAAGCTGTTGTACGCGGTGATCCTGACGCGGCGGAAGTTGCGACACTACTTCGAGTCTCATCCGGTAACTGTGGTGTCATCCTTCCCCCTGGGGGAGATCATCCAGTCCCGAGAGGCCTCGGGTAGAGTTGCAAAGTGGGCGGTGGAGATCATGGGCGAGACGATCTCGTTCGCCCCTCGGAAGGCCATCAAGTCCCAGGTCTTGGCGGACTTCGTGGCTGAATGGGTCGACACCCAGCTCCCAACAGCTCCGATCCAACCGGAGCTCTGGACCATGTTTTTCGACGGGTCCCTGATGAAGACGGGGGCCGGCGCGGGCCTGCTCTTCATCTCGCCCCTCGGGAAGCACCTGCGCTACGTGCTACGCCTCCACTTCCCGGCGTCCTACAACGTGGCTGAGTATGAGGCTCTGGTAAACGGGTTGCGAATCGCCATCGAGCTAGGGGTCCAATGCCTCGACGCTCACGGTGACTCACAGCTCGTCATCGACCAAGTCATTAAGAACTCCCACTGCCGCGACCTGAAGATGGAAGCCTACTGCGATGAGGTTCGGCTCCTGGAAGACAAGTTCTATGGGCTCGAGCTCAACCACATCGCCCGATGCTACAACGAGACTGCGGACGAGCTGGCTAAAATAGCCTCGGGGCGAACAATGGTTCCCCCGGACGTATTCTCCCGAGACCTGCATCAACCCTCCGTCAAGACCGACGACACGCCCGAGCCCGAGGAGGCCTCGGCCCAGCCCGAGGCACCCTCGGCTCAGTCCAAGGTACCCTCGGCACAGTCCGAGGTACCCTCGGCTCAGCCCGAGGCACCCTCGGCTTGGCCCAAGGTACCCTCGGCCCCCGAGGGTGAGGCACTGTGCATCGAGGAGGAGCGGAGCGGGGTCACGCCTAATCAAAAGTGGCAGACCCCGTACCTGCAATATCTCCACCGAGGAGAGCTACCCCTCGACCAAGCCGAAGCTCGGCGGTTGGCGCGGTGCGCCAAGTCGTTCGTCTTGCTGGGAGATGGGAAGGAGCTCTACCACCGCAGCCCCTCGGGCATCCTCCAACGATGCATTTCCATCGCCGAAGGCCAGGAGCTCTTATAAGAGATACACTCGGGGGCTTGCGGCCATCACGCGGCACCTCGAGCCCTTGTTGGAAACGCCTTCCGACAAGATTTCTACTGGCCAACGGCGGTGGCCGACGCCACTAGAATTGTCCGCACCTGCAAAGGGTGTCAGTTCTACGCGAGGCAGACCCACCTGCCCGCTCAGGCTCTGCAGACCATACCCATCACCTGGTCGTTTGCTGTGTGGGGTCTGGACCTAGTCGGCCCCTTGCAGAAGGCACCCAGGGGCTACACGCACCAGTTGGTCGCCATCGACAAATTCTCCAAGTGGATCGAGGTCCAACCCCTAAACAGCATCAGGTTCGAACAGGCGGTGGCGTTCTTCACCAACATCATCCATCGCTTTGGGGTCCCGAACTCCATCATCACCGACAACGGCACCCAGTTCACCAGCAGAAAGTTCCTGGACTTCTGCGAGGATCACCACATCCGGGTGGACTGGGCCACCGTGGCTCACCCCATGACAAATGGGCAGGTAGAACGTGCCAACGGCATGATCCTGCAAGGACTCAAGCCTCGGATCTATAACGACCTCAACAAGTTCGGCAAGCGGTGGATGAAGGAACTCCCCTCGGTGGTCTGGAGTCTGAGGACAACGCCGAGCCGAGCCACGGGCTTCACACCGTTCTTTCTAGTCTATGGGGCCGAGGCCATCTTGCCCACAGACTTAGAATACGGTTCCCCGAGGACGAGGGCCTACGCCGACCAAAGCAATCAAGCCAATCGGGAAGTGTCGGGGACCATAATTAGGGGTACCCTCAAGACTCCTAAATCTCAGCTGGTAACCCCCATCAGCACAAAGCTGCAAAGGCCTGATGGGTGCGATTAAGTCAAGGATCGGTCCATTCGAGGGACGCGATCACGCCTCGCCCGAGCCCAGCCTCGGGCAAGGGCAGCCGACCCCGGAGGATCTACGTCTCGCCCGAGGACCCCCTCCAGCAACGGACACACCTTCGGCTCGCCCGAGGCCCAGTCTTCACCAAGAAGCAACCTTGGCCAAATCACCACGCCAACCGACCAAATCGCAGGGGCATTTAATGCAAAGGTGGCCTGACACCTTTATCCTGACGCATGCCCTCCAGTCGATAGAGCCGAAGTGACCGCAGTCACTTCGCCGCTCCACTGATCGATCTGACGAGAGCACAGCGCCACCTGAGTCGCTCCGTCTGCTGAGCCACTCGACAGAGTGAGGCTGACAGCAGCCAAGTCCGGCCTCAGGCGTCATAGGAAACTCCGCTTCGCCCGACCCCAGGGCTCAGACTCGGGCTCAGCCCCGGAAGACGGCGAACTCCGCCTCGCCCGACCCCAGGGCTCGGACTCGGGCTCAGCCCCGGAAGATGGCGAACTCCGCCTCGCCCGACCCCAGGGCTCGGACTCGGGCTCAGCCCCGGAAGACGACGAACTCCGCTTCGCCCGACCCCAGGGCTCGGACTTGGGCTCAGCCCCGGAAGACGACGAACTCTGCTTCGCCCGACCCTAGGGCTCGGACTCGGGCTCAGCCCCGGAAGACGACGAACTCCGCTTGGCCCGACCCCATGGCTCGGACTCGGGCTCAGCCCCGAAGAACGACGAACTCCGCTTCGCCCGACCCCAGGGCTCGGACTCCGCCCTAGCCTCAGCCGACGGTCTCCGCCTTGTCCGACCCGGGGGCTCGGACTCGACCTCGACCTTGGAAGACAGACTCGACCTCGACCTCGGAGGAGCCTCCACCTCGCCCAACCTAGGGCACGGACCGACCACGTCGACAGGAGGCGCCATCATTACCCTACCCCGAGCTGACTCAGGCTACGGGGAACAAGAACGGCGTCCCATCTGGCTCGCTCCACCATACGAGTAATGATGGCGCCCCGCACGCTCCATGACGACGGCGGCTCTCAGCCCCCTTACGGAAGCAAGAGGACGTCAGCAAGGACTCGACAGCCCCGACAGTTGTCCTTCCGCCAGGCTCTAGCACTCCTCCGACGGCCACGACACCACACGGAACTGGGTGCCAAAACCTCTCCGGCTGCCACGATGGCATGTACTTAGGGTGCTAGCTCTCCTCCGCTAGACACGTTAGCACACTGCTACACCCCCCATTGTACATCTGGATCCTCTCCTTATGCCTATAAAAGGGAGGTCCAGGGCCCTCTTACAGAGGGTTGGCCGCGCGGAGAAGGACGGGACGGCGCTCGCGTAAGGCCGCTCGCTCCCTCCCGCGCGGACGCTTGTAACCCCCTACTGCAAGCGCACCCGACCTGGGCGCGGGGCTAACACGAAGGCCGCGGGTTCCACCTCCCACGCCTGTCTCCCTCCGGCTGCTTCTCCCCCCTTCACGTTCTGCCTCGCGCCGACCCATCTGGGCTGGGGCACGCGGCGACAATTCACTCGTCGGTCCAGGGACCCCCCGGGTTTCGAAACACCGATAGTTGGCGCGCCAGGTAGGGGCCTGCTGCGTGTTGACGAACAGCTTCCCGTCAAGCTCCAGATGGGCAGTCTCCAGCGACCTCTCCAGCCCAGGACGGTGCTCCGTTTCGGGAGTCTTGAGTTCATGTCCCTCGATGGCAGCTACGATATGATACTCCTTCCCCCGCCGCGCGACAGCGACAATGGCGGTCGACAACCCGCCCGCCGGCGGGGAAATCGACGACGCCTTCCCCACGTGGTGGAAGGACGACATTCGGGCTTGTCCCGTCCCCTCCCCCGCCGACGGAGGAGGAGGCGAGGCAACCAAGGCCAAGCAGGAGGCGGCACCTCATTGGCTGTCGAGCGAGTCGACGGCGCCGGCGCCCCAACGGAGAGCGCGTCGGGCATCGGCCTCGCGTCTGAGGCGAAGACGAGCGCCGTCTCCCCGCAACACACCAACCTCGAGCAAACGGACGACGCCAGCACGCTCGCGAAGGACTTGCTAGGCGTCACCCTCATACCTGAGACGACGGTGCAGTCAGTCCCTGACGTGATTTCGTCACCGCCCGTCGACCAAAAGGTACCAACCGATTCTCATCTCGCGCCTTTTGGATTCGGCCTCGACCCGCCAAGCAACTCCGCTTCGATGGACATTCTCATAGAGGCGAGTCCAAACCCTCTGGGGTATCATGTGCGGACACCCTGGGACCGGCTGACGGCCATCTCGACCTACGGGCCCTCGGGGTCCGAGGAAGATGGCGAGCCCGACCTCTGTTGGGATTTCTGTGGACTTGGTAACCCCAATGCCATGCGGGACTTCATGACCGCATGCGACTAATGCCTTTCCGACTGTTCCGACGGTAGCCGCAGCCTCGACGACGAGGACTGCGGCCCAAGTCACGAATGTTTCCACGTCGATCTAGGGGGTCCCGGCGAAGGCAACCATCTTGGTATACCAGAGAACGGTGATCCCCCTAGGCCCGTGCCTCGCGTTGACATCCTTCGGGAGCTAGCTGTGGTCCCCGTCCCGGCGGGGGGTCATGACCCACAGCTCGAGCAAATCCACGAGATGCAGGCCAGGCTCGACGAGGGAGCAGGAACGCTTGAGCCGATCCGCCGGGACATCGGGCAGGAATGGGCGGGCCAACCTCCGGCCGGAGAAGCGCGTCATCTCCCGCAGGGCATCCAGCACCGCATTGCCGATGACGTCAGGGTAAGGCCACCACCGGTTTCCAGTGGAGTCGGCCAAAACCTGGCCGCAGCGGCAATACTTCTCCGCGTGATGCCGGAGCCATCAACCACCGAGGGGCGGCGTATCCAGGGAGAGCTCAAGAATCTCCTGGAGGACGCCGCGGTCCGACGGGCCGAAAGCTCTGCCTCCTGAAGGCAGGGGCACCCCTTGGAACATCGTGCCACGACTTCCCGATTCATGCAGGAAGCCTCGGTCCACACTGGGCGCACGCGCAACACAGCGCCTGCGGCCCCGGGTCGCCTCGGCAACGAGCACCATCATCACAGCCGTCGGGCCCACCTCGACGAGAGGGTGCGCCGAGGCTACCACCCCAGGCGTGGGGGACGCTACAACAGCGGGGAGGATCGGAGTCCTTCGCCCGAACCACCCGGTCCGCAGGCTTTCAGCCGCGCCATACGACGGGCACCGTTCCCGACCCGGTTCCGAACCCCGACTACTATCACAAAGTACTCGGGGGAGACGAGACCGAAACTGTGGCTCGCGGACTATCGGCTGGCCTGCCAACTGGGTGGAACGGACAATGATAATCTCATCATCCGCAACCTCCCCCTGTTCCTCTCCGACACCGCTCGAGCCTGGCTGGAGCACCTGCCTCCAGGGCAGATCTCCAACTGGGATGACCTGGTCCAAGCCTTCGCCGGCAATTTCCAAGGCACGTACGTGCGCCCTGGAAACTCCTAGGATCTCCGAAGCTGCCGCCAGCAGCCGGGAGAGTCTCCCTGGGACTACATCCGGCGATTCTCGAAGCAGCGCACCGAGCTGCCCAACGTCACCGATTCGGATGTCATCGGCGCGTTCCTCGCCGGCACCACCTGCCGCGACCTGGTGAGCAAGCTGGGTCGCAAGACCCCCACCAGGGCGAGCGAGCTGATGGACATCGCCACCAAGTTTGCCTCTGGCCAGGAGGTCGTTCAGGCCATCTTTCGAAAGGATAAGCAGCCCCAGGGCCACCCACCGGAAGATGTTCCGGAGGCGTCAACTCAGCGCGGCACCAAGAAGAAAGGCCAGAAGAAGTCGCAAGCGAAACGCGACGCCGCCGACGCGGACCTTGTCGCCGCCGCCGAGTACAAGAACCCTCGGAAACCTCCCGGAGGTGCCAACCTCTTCGACAAGATGCTCAAGGAGCCGTGCCCTATCATCAGGGGCCCGTCAAGCACACCCTTGAGGAGTGTGTCATGCTTCGACGCCACTTTCACAAGGCCGGGCCACCCGCGGAGGGTGGCAAGGCTCTCGACGACGCTAAGAAGGAAGATCACAAGGCAGGAGAGTTCCCCGAGGTCCGCGACTGCTTCATGATCTATGGTGGGCAAGTGGCAAACGCCTCGGCTCGGCACCGCAAGCAAGAGCGTCGGGAGGTCTACTCGGTAAAGGTGGCGGCGCCAGTCTACCTAGACTGGTCCGACAAGCCCATCACCTTCGACCAGGCCGACCATCCCGACCATGTGCCGAGCCCAGGGAAATACCCGCTCATTGTCGACCCCATCATCGGCAACGTCAGGCTCACCAAGGTCCTCATGGACGGAGGCAGCAGCCTCAACATCATCTACGCCGAGACCCTCGGGCTCCTGCGAATCGATCTGTCCTCGGTCCGGACGGGCGCTGCGCCTTTCCACAGGATCATCCCCGGGAAGCGCGTCCAACCCCTCGGACAACTCGATCTACCCGTCTATTTTGGGACGCCCTCCAACTTCCGAAGGGAGACCCTCACGTTTGAAGTGGTCGGGTTTCAAGGAACCTACCACGCAGTGTTGGGGAGGCCATGCTACGCCAAGTTCATGGCCATCCCCAACTACACCTACCTCAAGCTCAAGATGTCGGGCCCCAATGGGGTCATCACCGTCAGGCCCACGTACCGACACGCGTACGAATGCGACGTGGAGTGTGTGGAGTACGCCGAGGCCCTCGCCGAGTCCGAGGCCCTCATCGCCGACCTGGAGAACCTCTCTAGGGAGGCGCCAGACGTGAAGCGCCACGCCGGCAACTTCGAGCCAGCGGAGACGGTTAAGTCCGTCCCTCTCGACCCCTGCAACGATGCCTCCAAGCAGATCCGGATCGGCTCCGAGCTCGACCCCAAATAGGAAGCAGTGCTCGTCGACTTTCTCCACGCAAACGCCGACGTTTTCGCGTGGAGTCCCTCGGACATGCTCGGCATACCGAGGGAAGTCGCCGAGCACTCGCTGGATATCCGAGCTGGAGCCCGACCCATGAAGCAGCCTCTGCGCCGATTCGATGAAGAAAAGCGCAAAGCCATAGGCGAGGAGATCCACAAGCTAATGGCGACAGGGTTCATCAAAGAGGTATTCCATCCCGAATGGCTTGCCAACCCTATGCTTGTGAGAAAGAAAGGGGGGAAATGGCGGATGTGTGTAGACTACACTGGTCTAAACAAAGCATGTCCGAAAGTTCCCTACCCTCTGCCTCGCATCGATCAAATCGTGGATTCCACTGCTGGGTGCGAAACCCTGTCTTTCCTCGATGCCTACTCAGGGTATCACCAGATTAGGATGAAAGAGTCCGACCAGCTCGCGACTTCTTTCATCACACCCTTTGTGGCGGAACCGCCCGAATTATTCCAACTTAAGTGCCTAAGTCCTGCCTTAAAGGCTAGACCACACTTAAATAGGAATAAATCGTCAGTCCCTCGGATCTAGTCCGACGAGGCCACTTATCCAGGATCGAATACCACTAGCTCACACGAAGGTGAGGCACAGAGAAATACAATAAAACATAATACCACAAATTTAATAAGTATCATTAGTGATTACATTATCGGAGTTTCAGAAATAATAACCAAAACTTTTAATGCAGCGGAAATAACTAACGGAGAAGAACCGAGCAACATGGCGAAGCCTGGCCACGCTACTCCTCCTGGTCCTTTCCTGCGGAAGCAGTAACCCACTCGACCGTCTATCCCGGTGGCAGGGATGAGGGCCAAGTCACACCATCAACCAAATCAAGGAGGTACCTGCAAAAATTGTGCCACAAGCAAGGCTGAGTATACTAATACTCAGCTAGACTTACCCGGTGCGAGGAGTCTACTCCTCTACCTCTAGACATGCAGCTGTTTGGCTGAGGGGTTTGGTTTGCCAAAAGCACTAGCTGAGTCTAAAATCAAGTTTTAGCTTTTCAAGTTTTAGTATGATCCTTCTAAACTAGATGTGTACCTAGCTAGTCATACAGGGTATCAAACATTTTATCAATCAACATCTTTTGCCAGTCAACTCATTTCCACTTATTACTCAATGTAGCAGCATGGATCAAGCAGTCTCATTAGCTGCGAGAAGCAGACGATTCGAATCGAGTTTTTATCCTTGCAAGGTAAACCTAAACACACGACGTGGCGAGGCACTCCGTCCCCACACACATCAACCGTCCCCATCGATTCCCCGTCAGCAGATCAGGGCTCACCACCTTGGCGTACAATGCCTCACTGACCCCGACTGCCGTCGTGCAGTGACCGCACTTGTACCCACCATAACCGGAATGGGAGACCACGTCTCAGGTCGCGTGAGGGGATATGTCCACTGCCAGGTTCACTCAGGTACTAGGCTTACCGATTTACCATATTTCTCGGTGTGTGCTTAGTACGTTCAAACGCTTGACTCACGATACCACACCTTAATCCTTATTCCAATTTTTATCCCGTAGACAACCAATCCCCATGGATTGTTGCCCACAAACCAACATCATTACGATAAGAAAGTGGATACAGCCAATTCCTGACCTCGCGCGAGTGCTAGAAAAATCACTCGACTTCTACCGAGATCCCTAATTAGTAAAGCAGCTACTCGACCTAGCATACTAGTATCCATCTCAAAAGGGATCCTGAGTTCATGCAACTAGGGTTTCAAACAACTCCTATACTTAAGTGCACAATACAAGCCTACAAACATTAAGTGTAGTAAAATAGCATATAGAACAGGTTATGCATAAAACCGGGGCTTGCCTTTAATTTAACACTTAGGTAGTGTTTGCCAGGGGGAGGTACTCGCTCGGCGAGCATCCACTGGTTAAGTCCATTCTTCAGGTCGTCCACCAACTGCGTCTTGTGGTTGGCACCACATCACTGGCTCGATCATCATCTCTCGGTCCTATATGAGGTGCAAGATGCATATGTATGAATATAATGAAATAGCACAAGATATTTTAAGTACCTGCTAGCGAATTAAACACCAAGTAGCGAGACATCCCAAGCAACCACACACACTAGCGTTAGCTAACTACCTATCATTGAGCGCACAATGTTAACACCACTAAAAGACGACAAACATTTCGTATACTTACGCAACACAAATACGACCCCATAAGTATAAGCGTTTATTTAATTTGCTACGGCTTTTCATTAGTTCTTCTACTTATCACACAAAAGCATCCAACACAAGTTTAACCGATGACATAGGCATCAATGGCTATGTAAATTCTATATCGCAATCATCTAAAGAAGAAACATATAAAACAAAATGCACATATCATTTCTAGCTTAACCATGGTAAGTCTACATTACTTAAGAGCAAACCAACTATTTTTAGCGACAAGGGTGAACTAAACAAGCAAAAGCGCACTAGCAGAATTTTTGGACAGCAATACAGCAGTCACTTGTTTCAGTCATAACTCACAAGATATTTAACCAAAAATAGTAAACTAGGACTTTCTAGAAAGCTTGAAAAGTGCTTTATAACTTTGATATTGTCATCACAGCATGATTAAACACTTAGCAAGGTCAAAAGGTGTTAACACAACAGCGCTGTCCAGATTTGGACAGATTCAGACTTATGACTTTTAAAAATTCATAACTGAAGATTCAGGCATCCAAACAAGGTGATCCTAGACTTTCTGGAAAGGGAATAAAATTGTCTACATATCATTTATAAACATCTTAAGGTGATTCAATATTTAACTAAGGATAAAATACACTAGAAGGCCTTGCTGTCCAGAATTGGACAGATTCAGTCTTCAGACTGTAAACATTCATAACTTATTCTTCAGACCACCAAAAATAGTGATCTAAGACTTTTTGTAAAGCTCAGCAAAAGCACTACATAACTTTTATAATCACTAAGAAGTGATTCAATGTTTAACTAAATCAAACAACACAGTTTTCGAAATCTGTTCTGACGGTGGATAGAACACAGCAAGCAGTTTGTAAAATTCATAACTCTTAAACTATCAGGCCTTTAGTTATAAAATTTTAACACAAGCAAGATAAGAAAAGCACCTACAACTTTCTTATAACAACCATGAACAGATTGCAACATTAAATTGAGCAAACAATGCAGTTTCTGAAATCTGTACAGAATTTGGACAGATTCAGTTACTGAATTTGTAAAAAGCATAACTCCTAAACTGTCAGACCTATGGCTGTCAAATTTTAACACAAGTAAGATAATAAAGTTATCTACAACTTTCTTCTGACCACCAATAACTAATTCCAAGATTAACTTAAGCAACCATTGCAATTTCTGAAATCTGTTCAGAAATTCGATAGATTCAGGTGCTGGGCTTGTGAAAAGCACAACTCCTAAACGATCAGGTTTATGGCTGTCAAATTTTTGTACAAGCAAGATAATCATGTTATCTACAACTTTTCTATAGCACATATCTACAGAAAACACAATTTAGTTCATCAAACATACAGCACACCGAAAACAGTACGTGCAGCCCAAAACAGCAATCAATACATTTCAGCTCCTATATAATTCAAGAATTAGTTGTGTTCTAGAGACTTGAATTATTCTAACACCTCACCGTTGATTAGAGTTAAATTAGTCAAATTAGGACCATCAAGTTGACTCATAAATTTTATCCAAGTCATTTCGTGCTCTAGATTTACCATACTCAATTAACCACGCGTTCTCCACGATAATCAACATCGAAGCGCTTTTCACCCAATAATTTGCATTTTAACTTAGACACCACATGAGCACTACTAATTTTTACCTGCGACCATATCCATACGCATTTAGACCACAACAAGTAATTCATCGCAACTACGAGCTTAACCAACGCCATCTAACTAGTCGATTAACCAAAGGGATGGCATAGCCCGCCATACGACATACACATCGGCTTGCCTATTATTGACGCAGTCCGAGACACCACACCTATTTATATCACAATCACTTACGCCATCGACTCCTACTTAACATGAGTTGGCTAATGACTGACTATTTCCCAATTATCAACATACACCACCTTTCACCATTTGTGGGTACTTGCACGACACATGGCTATTGTAATACATCACAAGTACATACAACCCCATCAGTAAAGCACCAGCACATTTTCAAAAATTCCCCGAGACTACGACAACAAGGCATCGATCTTATCATGCATATAAAAGCATCACAAGCGTGTTCACGGAACCTACCGGTTAACTTGATCGACACACTACCCCTGTTCTTTGCCTTTCAAATTTTATCGCACAACAAGAATCATCCCCATCGAGCACACCTTATTTTACCATGTCTCGCATACAACCATATTGTGGCGTGCACTCGAGACACTTCAATCAACGTGGCGCGACCACTAATATATGAACTCCGATACTCATGTTTTAATAATTCATCCTCTACGCAACTAGCATTTTCTAACTACTCGTCACATCAATAAATATACTCCCTATATAATCATGAATTCCATCACATTGCATAAAACAATTACACTTTTCGCATAACCACATATCAATACATTTCCCAAAACAAAAGCCGCATTTTGTAACTTAGTTTTTCGCATCAAACAACACATCGCATATTTTTCCTACCAAGATATAAAAACAGCCGAGTTCCTTTCTTCTTCGTTTTCTTCTCTACGCAAAATTCAATCCATATCAACACAATTTTTAAACATGCACCACATCGACCAAAACATAATTAGACAACTACAAATCGCACGCATCGAACCTCTTGTTCTCCAATCGCAAACGCGATCCTACCAATGCGCATAACCGAAACATTTTACACACATCTATTCAAAATAACTAATCGAGTCGACCGAGAGCGGCATACATCGGCTCACCATAAACAAACCCAATCGGTGTTTGCAAGAACGACGGTGATTCCGATTTGTGCATAGCTTCGCACATCGACGAGCGTTGAACGACTTGCCTTCTCCACGCAAAACACGGGGTTCTCTCCTCCACAAAAATAAAACAAAGCAGCACACATACATAATTAATCATAGGAAAATAATGTCGATGCGGAATCGAACAAGGAGCGTCGTGGTCTCACCGGGGTGAACGACGACGACGACGGGGCTGCGCAAAAACAGCAAACAACCGGCGAGTATCGACGGCGTGCTGTTCACTGCGCTTTATAAAACAGCGAGCCCGCAGAGCGCGGAGGCGTCGGGGCTGCTGCGCCAACGGGGAAAACAGAGGGGCTGCGTGTTGACGGACAACGAGCAGTGACAATGTGGCTGCGCAATACATCAAGCGGGTGGCATGCAAGCGACACGGAGGGAATCCGGGCTATTGTGGTCTTGCTGTTTTGGGGGAGGGGAATGGCGAAACTCGACGACGACGCAAGGCGAAGAACGGTGTTGCTGCAGCGCGCGTCTTGCTGCGCAGAAAAGACCGGCCAGAGGTAGAAGAAAAGGGGGCGCTGGGGAGGGGATGGAGCAGCGGCGCTGCGTAGGGCTGCTGCTGGGCGCCAGCCATGGAGCAAAGAAGTCGCTGGAGATTGTTGCCGCTGCGAGCAGGGAGGAAGAAGGGGCGCTGTGCAGGGCGTCGGCTGCACCAAGGGAGCTCCTACAGCAAGGGACAGAGGGAGGAGGGCGCCATCCATGGAAGCTCGGCTGCCATGCAGAGAGGAGCCAACCTCCATGCCTGCTGCCGTGGGGAGAAGAAGACAGGGAGTCGGCTGAAATTTTCTGGGCGCCATGGGTGGAGCAGACCTGCGTAGGGGAGGGAAAGGGCGAGCAGCAACAGGGGAGGGACGTTGTCCTTGGGAGGGAGCTCGGTCGTGATGAGGGAGATGGCCGGCTGCTGTTGCGCGAAGAAGCAGGGGGCGTCGAGCAGCTGGAGGAGAGAGCTAGCGGCCATGGGGGAGAAGGAAGTGGCGCCGTCGAGGGAAGTGCAGGGCTGCTGCACGACCGGAGGAGGAAGAAGAGCGTGGGAAGAGAAGGCTGCTGGCGGCTAGGGGTGGGAGTGCAAAATTGCCAAGTGCAAGGGGAGAGGGATCCTATTTATAGAAGGAGCCCTAGGGTTAGGGTTCTTTAGTGGGCCAATTGGGCTAGAATGGGCTTGGCCCAAAATCCCAATTCGGGTCGCGCTAAATTTATTTTCCGGAATAAAAATGTTCCTGCGGGTTTCGTCTGTACACAAAACAGAGCGAACTAGAATTTCGACGAACGGACGATTGAGCGATCAATTCGGCCGAGAGTTGGATTTGAATTCGCTCGGAAATAATTCCCTACGCGTGATTTGAACATAAATCGTCTTGAGATACGGCCGGCTTTTGGATTTTTGATTGAAAGAGACAAACCGCGATATTTAAAAATCATCGCCGTGTTGATTTTTGAAATCAGATTGGATACCGAGATACTAAGACGAATCGGATAAGAATTTATTTGAGGACAACCCATTGGAGATTCCGCTTTTCAAATTTTCTCGCGCACTAATTTAGAAATAAATGTTTCTCTCAAATTTTGATCGGCTTTGGATTTTTAGTCGGAGAAGGCAAATCGTGATATTTTAAAATTGCTGCCAATGCGGGGTTTTGAGTTCGGTTCGGACATAAGATATTTGGCCGAGTCGGATAAATTGATTAGAGGGCGACATATCGAGTATTCCTTTTGAGAGTACGGATTCGGATTAAAATAGTCGAACATCGATCTAAGTTCAGGAATTAGATTCGGGCTCAGATCAGATAACAGTCGTTGAGAGTTTGATTTAATGAGCTTTAGACGAGATTTATAAATCGAGATTGAATATTGAGATTACATTCGCGCCGAGAATAAAAGTTTTAACAGCTCCAAATTTGGCTGTTCTTGAGATTGAATAATTCCAAACTTTGTGAAATGTGGATAAATAATCTGGATAATCAGAGACATACGCGAGCGAGAAATAGAAATTTTCACTGAGCATCCGAGATTAGGATAAATCTCCCGACATAACACGAAACTGACACCTGGGGTGTCACACCCTTCGGCATGTACTGCTATGTTACCATGCCGTTTGGTTTAAGGAATGCGGGTGCAACGTACCAGCGATGCATGAACCATGTGTTCGGCAAACACATCGGCCGAACGGTCGAGGCCTACGTCGATGACATCGTAGTCAAGACGAGGAAAGCCTCTGACCTCCTTTTTGACCTTGAAGTGACATTCCGATGTCTCAAGGCGAAAGGCGTGAAGCTCAATCCCGAGAAGTGTGTCTTCGGGGTCCCCCGAGGCATGCTCTTGGGGTTCATCGTCTCCGAGCGGGGCATCGAGGCCAACCCGGAGAAGATCGCGGCCATCACCAGCATGGGGCCCATCAAGGACTTGAAAGGCGTACAGAGGGTCATGGGATGCCTCGCGGCTCTGAGCCGTTTCATCTCGCGCCTCGGCGAAAGAGGCCTGCCTCTGTACCGCCTCTTAAGGAAGGCCGAGTGCTTCGCTTGGACCCCTGAGGCCGAGAAAGCCCTCGGGAACCTGAAGGCGCTCCTCACGAACGCGCCCATCTTGGTGCCCCCCGCTGCCGGAGAAGCCCTTTTGATCTACGTCGCCGCGACCACTCAGGTGGTTAGCGCCGCGATTGTGGTTGAGAAACGAGAAGAGGGGCATGCATTGCCCGTCTAGAGGCCAGTCTACTTCATCAGTGAGGTATTGTCCGAGACCAAAATCCACTACCCACAAATTCAGAAGCTGTTGTACGCGGTGATCCTGACGCGGCGGAAGTTGCGACACTACTTCGAATCTCATCCGGTAACTGTGGTGTCATCCTTCCCCTGGGGGAGATCATCCAGTCCCGAGAGGCCTCGGGTAGAATTGCAAAGTGGGCGGTGGAGATCATGGGCGAGACGATCTCGTTTGACCCTCGGAAGGCCATCAAGTCCCAGGTCTTGGCGGACTTCGTGGCTGAATGGGTCGACACCCAGCTCCC
This sequence comes from Zea luxurians, assembly GCA_029449295.1. Taxonomy (NCBI): domain Eukaryota; kingdom Viridiplantae; phylum Streptophyta; class Magnoliopsida; order Poales; family Poaceae; genus Zea; species Zea luxurians. The sequence continues at coordinate 1,482,661 of JAOPSE010000181.1, forward strand.
AACAGCTCCGATCCAACCGGAGCTCTGGACCATGTTTTTCGATGGGTCGCTGATAAAGACGGGGGTCGGCGCGGGCCTGCTCTTCATCTCGCCCCTCGGGAAGCACCTGCGCTACGTGCTACGCCTCCACTTCCCGGCGTCCAACAACGTGGCTGAGTACGAGGCTCTGGTAAACGGGTTGCAAATCGCCATCGAGCTAGGGGTCCGACGCCTCGACGCTCGCGGTGACTCGCAGCTCATCATCGACCAAGTCATGAAGAACTCCCACTGCCGTGACCCGAAGATGGAAGCCTACTGCGATGAGGTTCGGTGCCTGGAAGACAAGTTCTACGGGCTCGAGCTCAACCACATCGCCCGACGCTACAACGAGACTGCAGACGAGCTGGCTAAAATAGCCTCGGGGCGAACAACGGTTCCCCCGGACGTATTCTCCCGAGACCTGCATCAACCCTCTGAAGCGCCCCAATCCTCTGGGACTCAAATGTGATACAATTACTAGTCCCAGGAGGCTAGTAAACACATTTATACATCAGATGATTACAGATCTGCTTAAACGACAAACCTATAAAGGTGGCGAACAACTTTAAGAGTTGGTCCACAACTCGGGACATATCATCAGAGTGGGGCTGAAGCAGCCCGATATACGCAGCGAAGCAAATCAGTGGTCCAACAGCCACAGGCAAGGTTGGGAACAGGCATAACTCTTACCCGATCTCCTTTTTCTGAAAAAAAATAAATAAGCAAGGGTGAGTACAAACGTACTCAGCAGCCCACCTTCACCCACGGAATGGGGAAATCAGATATAATGCATGGAATATGTGGAGCTCAGGATATTTTGCAGAAACAGCAATATTTTATGCAGGGTTGTTTTGAAAAACATTTTGTATTTTTGCAAAGCGCATCCTCTCCAAAAGGAGCAGGAAGTTTTCAGTATTATAACAAAATCCCCTGGACTAAACCCTCCAGGTATCTCAGCAGTTTCCCACTGGTTTTCCTTTTCAAAAACAGCTACTGGACTTCCCGTCCACCATAGCTCACGGCTCAACCGCCGAACCTTTTAAAAACCATTTTTCTCAAACACAGCCTTTTATGAAAACAAAACATTAATTGCCATACCATACCAGACTCGTCCATTCCTGTGGACACGGACTATTCGAATAGGTTTTCAAACTCTGCGCAGAGGTGTACACTTTACCCACTAGTCCGGTTTCTGCGATCTCACCGTCGTGAGACCCGAATGCCGAATCTCTTTCTTTCCTCGCACGTCCTAACCTTAACGGTTATACTGGAAGGAGTCAGGCCACCACCATGTCCAAACCGGACAAAACATTCCCCCTCCTTATCCTCCCGGTGCTCCCCAGCCTTCATAACCCTGGGGTTGGACCGTACGAGTTCAGATTGAGTGACTGCCCACACAGTCTCGAGTGGTTGTACTTATCATGAGTACAGGTAGTGAAAGATGACAAACCGGTCCTTATATGAGGGGACAATCCTTCTGCTCACGCCTAAACCAGCTGAGCCATCACCTTAGCCCTCTCCTAAACCAGGGAGTCCCTGATTATCCCACTCACAAGGTGATAAGGGTGAAAACCCTTCATCATACACATTTTGAAAAGCATTTTCTTTTGAAAACTCACACCTTTTCTCAAATCATTTGTAACAATTATATCAAGTATTGATTGCGGCAAGCGGCTGGGTGGCCATAATAACTTGTCTCAAAATCATATCATGCATAAAATAACAGGCTGAGGGTTGTGGTTGAAAAACATAGGTAATTTATGCATCAAAGGGATCCAGTGAGCTTGTCGTGCTTATCCGGCGAAGCGGGAAGAAGAGCTCGCGGAACTGGCTTCTGGCTCCTGGCGTAGACTTGTAGATCTGGCCTCCACGAGACAGTACGAACGCTCCGATAACTATGCAACATGAACAAGCAAACATACAAACAAGCAAGTATACCAACAAATATTTAGTATAGTGGTCTGAATAGAGATATATGGATGGGTAGAGCCTTGAGTAGAATCTGTGTCATGTGGTGTTGAGATACTACTAGTGGTGGAGCGGAGGTGCTTACCAGGAGGGAGGACTGGAGGCGAAGCGACACTATGCGTGTAGCCGGTAGAGCGGAGTAACTGAGTGGGTGGGGTGTTTTCCTTGGCTGAGGGTGTTGAGTGTGTGTGGAGAGGGAGAGGGTAGCTGGGTGTATTTATAGCTGGGTGTATGTGGTGTAGCACAATGAAGTTCACTGTTGGTGAGAATAGTGACGAATGAATCGTCTGACTTAGTCTGAACAGAGAGATTATAGGCAGAATATGGGATAAGAGTATTTTGGGATTTTTCTGGAACATGAACCATGCTTAAGGGATGGCATGGTTGGATAGGGAATAGTTTGATAAGAATTTAGAAACGAGAATTATTGGAATCTGAGTTTGGAAGCCTGGTTCGAAGGAATCTCAAGTTAAGCGTGCTCAACTTGGAGAAACCTAGGATGGGTGACCAGATTGGAAGTTCCCTACTGGAATGAAAATCACAGTCACCGGAGTTTGTATAACTGGAATATGGGTCTGGCTGGTCTTAGGTGGACTGGACAGCATGATGGATGAGTAGTTGAAATTTGGGGTAATTGGATGATCGATGAATAGTAACGGTGAATAGTAACGGTAAAAAGTAACGGTAAAAAGTAACGGTAAATAGTAACGGTAAATAGTAACGGTAAAAAGTAACGGTAAAAAGTAACGGTAAATAGTAACGGTAAAAAGTAACGGTAAAAAGTAACGGTAAATAGTAACGGTAAAAAGTAACGGTAAAAAGTAACGGTAAACGGTAAAAAGTAATGGTAAACGGTAAAAAGTAACGGTAAATAGTGATGGTAAATAGTGACGATGAACGAACGATGAACGATGAATAGGAACTATGAACGAACGATGAACGAACGATGAACGATGAATAGGAACTTTGAACGAACGATGAACGATCGAGTGATCGATCGAACGAACTATCAGAATTTTGGCAGCATAACGGCAGGAAAAGGATTATTTGGACGAACGAACGGACGAACGATCGAACGATCGGACGAACGGACGAACGAACCATGAACGATCGGACGAACGATCAAACGATCGGACGAACGAACGATCGAAATTTCGGCAGCATAACGGCAGGAAAAAGATTATTTGGACGAACGAACGGACGAACGATCGAACGATCGGACGAACGGACGAACGAACCATGAACGATCGAACGAACGATCGAACGATCGGACGAACGAACGAACAAACTAAGAACAAGGGGACGAACGATCGAAGAACGATCGAACGATCCTTGTGCTAGTGTGTGCTTGTGTGGAACATGGAGTGGGTGTGTGTGGGGGGGAGAGAGTTGCCATGAAATGGCTTGGGGTGGGATGAGAGGAGGCCCTTGCCCCTCTATTTATAGCCATGGTGGGGGGATTAGGGGGAGGGATGAGAGGATTAGTGGGAGGATGAGAGGATTAGTGGGAGATTAGCATGGATTTGTCTTATATGAGTGTAATTAGCTTGTAGAGCTCACCGTATGACACCGGAGGCATACGTATACGTATGAGCATGAAGAAAGTTATAGAGAAAATATTTGTAGAGACTTGAAAAATGATTCTGAAGGTATTTCTCAAGAGGAAAATACTTGGACATATATCGGTGGAATATTTGGGCAGTATTTCTGAAAGAGTTTGAGGGTGATCACTGGGGAAATATTTGTAGGATATTTTGAGGAGGATTTTAGAGAGAATATATACCACTATATTTGTTGATATCAACTTGCAAACAAACATTTTGAAACGAAATTTGAAATTCATTTTGAATTTAGAGCGAGTTTGAGAAAATTTCAGGATTTGAATTTTTGGGATGCTACAAATCTACCCCACTTAAAAGGAATCTCGTCCTCGAGATTCGGCTTAGAAGGGTTATGGGTATAGCTTTACTTCAGCTACATATCTTCACTTTGCAGACTCTTCGAGGAGATGGAACTTCAACAAAATCTGGCCTTTGCGGAGCATCCGGCTGCTGATTGCAAACGCTGATCCTGGCTACTCAAAGATCATCTTCAGGCTTCAGCTTTCGCTTGGCAGCTAGCTTATTGAAGAAGCTTCGATGCCAACACGCAAACCTTCCTTATACAAACTTATCCACATGGATTCCTTCCTTGATTGGTCTTCTGGTGCTTCATCAACAAAACTTGGGTGATCACTTCTCATCCAGAAACTTATATGCTTGGATGATCGGGTCCTCCACAGGCTTGCTACAGGCCTTCTTCTTTTTCTCCATAGCAAGAACCTTGCTGGAACACTACCCCACTTAAAAAGAATGAGGGTAGATCTCTTGAATCTTGGGGATTTAAAATCCTTGAAGTACCTCATAACAAGGGTGTTACGGGGCCTTCTTCTGTTGTTGTTGCTTGACCAGGCTGCAGAGAGATGACTGACACAGGGTTGATTCTGGGACAACCTTCTTCTCATCTTCTCTTCACTATCTTCTTTTCACTGACCCTTTCTTTCTCTTTGCTCTTCCCACTGGAGGATTCTATCAAAGAGTATTACTATCATACACTGGAGGAAACCAAAGACTATGAACCATGTGCAACAGTCTTCAACCCAAGAATCACCAAGCATTGTGATCTTAGGGGCGAGGGAGTGGAAAATGGAGTTGCTTGCTATTTGGCAGAGGGGGTTTTATCTGGAGTGTTTTGCTTGGGATGGGAATTGAGGGAGCTAGTGGGGGTGGTTTTATAGGCGAGTGGCATTGATGGTGGTGCTCGGGTGCGGAGTGGCGGTGATGGAGCAGGTGACACACGGAAGCAGGTGCGATGGAGGGGGGGCTGGTGTTGCCGGCGATGATGGCGGCGGTGGGCGCGCTGCAAAGGGGGTTGGGGCGGTGGTAGTGCGCATGGAGGCAGGCACGCGTGCGGGGGGCACGGGTGAGTGGTGGGGTCAATGACCCTGATGTTTGTGGTCTCTGGTTCCAAGAATCTTTGCCTCTCTGTATGGTAATAACTCCTTTTGTCCTCTTTTCCTGTTTACTTTGACTCAGGGGCAGTGCTTTGATTCTCATGATCGGTCCTTTTGACTGAGCGGCTGGACAGGTTTCTTCTGTAGCTTATTCCAGGCTTCAAGGGTAAGCTTTTCAGTATCTTCTTGGGTAAGGCACTTTTCTCTTGAGATGGGTTAAGATGAGAATGGAAGCATAAGGTGAGGATTAGATCTAATTTGTGATCTATGTTTTAGAGAAAGCCTTTCTTAAAAAAAAGAAAACACACAAGCTCAGCAATGATAAGCACAAACAAATCGAATGTTTTGAATAAGGGAAGGATAGAGTTTTTCCAAAGCACGGACTACTCAGACTCGGGGGCTAAGCATAACTACTATTGCTCGGCTCCTGAACTGAGAACTATGCTAAATGCAACTTATGAGCACTAACGTTAAAGCATCACATATGCACTCAAAAGGGGAGAAAACATCAAGCAAAATTCATTTTGAAATGCCCTAGGGGGCCACACAATTAGAGTTTTGCAAAACACGAGTCTACACGATTACCTTTCATACATGCAGGGCTCTAGCCAAAGTGAAGAAAAACTTCACTACCCAATGCATGCAGAGGACTGGGCATACTAACTTTAGACCAGGCAGCTTCTCTTCTGGCAAGGCTGGCGCACAACTTCAATCTGAGACATCTCCTAGATGGGTCAACAGGGAGCTGATGTTGATGACTTCTTCTGGCAGCGACTGAGATGGCAAGACGGGGTCAAGCTCTTCTTCAAGCTGGACTGGCTCTTGTAGCTCCTCAGAGGGCGGCAGTGCTGGCGGGGTGCTTGCAGCTTCTTCTTTGATCTCACGGGACGGTGCTGGAATCTTCTTCATGGTGAGGGGCTCAAACAACTCTGGCGGGGGATCTTGGGAGGACTCGGGGTGCTCTTGCTTATCCATAGCCTGAGGGAAGACTAGAATTCCTTCCAAGACTATGGCTCCTTCCGGGAGTTCTCAAGCCTTCTTTTCTCCTCTGGTAGAGACCGGGTGACCTTCAAGAATTTGGGGGTCTTCAGCTCTCCTTGGTTGAACTGGGTTGGATGGAGCGGGCTCTTGGATCCGTAGGGCTCTACGTTGGTTATGGGTTACCAAGTAGGCCTCCATCAGCTTCTGGACATGCTCATCCTTGGCTTGCTTCAAAGCTTCAACAGCAATGACTTCACGACTTTCCAAGGCAGCTACACGGGCTTGAGCTGTGGTGAGATCCACATGGAGCTTATGGTTGAGCTTCTCTGCATCTTCTGCTCGGGCAATCATCTGACGGTGGTGCCGAGCCAAGAAATCATACTGCGCATTCAGGGTGAGCAAGTATGCAGTGAGGTACATGACTGAGGGGTCGTCCTCAAGCAGCTGCTGACCTTCCAATGCACGCATCCTGGCCATCCAGACTGGACGATCTCTCTGAAAGGGCGGAAAGAATCTGAGCGGGGTGTCGGCCACCTCTTCTTCATAGATCTGACACAGGGCCCTTAATGCCTTGCGAGCGACGACTTGGTAGGTGTCTTTGAATCTGTGCCCAGCAGCAGTGACACTCCATTCCACATGGCGCAGACTGGATCCAATGTATAAAGTCACGACACACTTCTCTGTGCCATGCTTGACGAATTCACGACCATCATACTCTGGCTGGCTCCTGATTCCGAGGCGAACTGTGCATGCTCTCAGCAACTTGGGGAAACCATCTTCATTCTAGCAAAAGCTGGTTTGGCAGCGGACCTCCATCTGACTTCTGAGAGAAGGAAAGGGGGAAAGCATTTTTGAAATGAAGGGATGAGAGCAAGATTTTTTTTAAGAAAATAGTTCGGACTCAAAAACTTTTGATCAGGCTAAGGGTTACGTCCTGCGGCCAACCTAACAGCTCTGATACCACCTGAAGCGCCCCAATCCTCTGGGACTCAAATGTGATACAATTACTAGTCCCAGGAGGCTAGTAAACACATTTATACATCAGATGATTACAGATCTGCTTAAATGATAAACCTATAAAGGTGGCGAACAACTGTAAGAGTTGGTCCACAACTCGGGACATATCATCAGAGTGGGGCTGAAGCAGCCCGATATACGCAGCAAAGCAAATCAGTGGTCCAACAGCCACAAGCAAGGTTGGGAACAGGCATAACTCTTACCCGATCTCCTTTTTCTGAAAAAAAAATAAATAAGCAAGGGTGAGTACAAACGTACTCAGCAGCCCACCTTCACCCACGGAATGGGGAAATCAGATATAATGCATGGAATATGTGGAGCTCAGGATATTTTGCAGAAACAACAATATTTTATGCAGGGTTGTTTTGAAAAACATTTTGTATTTTTGCAAAGCGCATCCTCTCCAAAAGGAGCAGGAAGTTTTTCAGTATTATAACAAAATCCCCTGGACTAAACCCTCCAGGTATCTCAGCAGTTTCCCACTGGTTTTCCTTTTCAAAAATAGCTACTGGACTTCCCGTCCACCATAGCTCACGGCTCAACCGCCGAACCTTTTAAAAACCATTTTTCTCAAACACAGCCTTTTATGAAAACAAAACATTAATTGCCATACCATACCAGACTCGTCCATTCCTGTGGACACGGACTATTCGTATAGGTTTTCAAACTCTGCGCAGAGGTGTACACTTTACCCACTAGTCCGGTTTCTGCGATCTCACCGTCGTGAGACCCGAATGCCGAATCTCTTTCTTTTCTCGCACGTCCTAACCTTAACGGTTATACCGGAAGGAGTCAGACCACCACCATGTCCAAACCGGACAAAACATTCCCCCTCCTTATCCTCCCGGTGCTCCCCAGCCTTCATAACCCTGGGGTTGGACCGTACGAGTTCAGATTGAGTGACTGCCCACACAGTCTCGAGTGGTTGTACTTATCATGAGTACAGGTAGTGAAAGATGACAAACCGGTCCTTATATGAGGGGACAATCCTTCTGCTCACGCCTAAACCAGCTGAGCCATCACCTTAGGCCCTTCCCTAAACCAGGGAGTCCCTGATTATCCCACTCACAAGGTGATAAGGGTGAAAACCCTTCATCATACACATTTTGAAAAGCATTTTCTTTTGAAAACTCACACCTTTTCTCAAATCATTTGTAACAATTATATCAAGTATTGATTGCGGCAAGCGGCTGGGTGGCCATAATAACTTGTCTCAAAATCATATCATGCATAAAATAACAGGCTGAGGGTTGTGGTTGAAAAACATAGGTAATTTATGCATCAAAGGGATCCAGTGAGCTTGTCGTGCTTATCCGGCGAAGCGGGAAGAAGAGCTCGCGGAACTGGCTTCTGGCTCCTGGCGTAGACTTGTAGATCTGGCCTCCACGAGACAGTACGAACGCTCCGATAACTATGTAACATGAACAAGCAAACATACAAACAAGCAAGTATACCAACAAATATTTAGTATAGTGGTCTGAATAGAGATATATGGATGGGTAGAGCCTTGAGTAGAATCTGTGTCATGTGGTGTTGAGATACTACTAGTGGTGGAGCGGAGGTGCTTACCAGGAGGGAGGACTGGAGGCGAAGCGACACTATGCGTGTAGCCGGTAGAGCGGAGTAACTGAGTGGGTGGGGTGTTTTCCTTGGCTGAGGGTGTTGAGTGTGTGTGGAGAGGGAGAGGGTAGCTGGGTGTATTTATAGCTGGGTGTATGTGGTGTAGCACAATGAAGTTCACTGTTGGTGAAAATAGTGACGAATGAATCGTCTGACTTAGTCTGAACAGAGAGATTATAGGCAGAATATGGGATAAGAGTATTTTGGGATTTTTCTGGAACATGAACCATGCTTTAAGGGATGGCATGGTTGGATAGGGAATAGTTTGATAAGAATTTAGAAACGAGAATTATTGGAATCTGAGTTTGGAAGCCTGGTTCGAAGGAATCTCAAGTTAAGCGTGCTCAACTTGGAGAAACCTAGGATGGGTGACCAGATTGGAAGTTCCCTACTGGAATGAAAATCACAGTCACCGGAGTTTGTATAACTGGAATATGGGTCTGTCTGGTCTTAGGTGGACTGGACAGCATGATGGATGAGTAGTTGAAATTTGGGGTAATTGGATGATCGATGAATAGTAATGGTGAATAGTAACGGTAAAAAGTAACGGTAAAAAGTAACGGTAAAAAGTAACGGTAAATAGTAACGGTAAAAAGTAACGGTAAAAAGTAACGGTAAAAAGTAACGGTAAACGGTAAAAAGTAATGGTAAACGGTAAAAAGTAATGGTAAATAGTGATGGTAAATAGTGAGATGAACGAACGATGAACGATGAATAGGAACTATGAACGAACGATGAACGATCGAGTGATCGATCGAACGAACGATCAGAATTTTGGCAGCATAACGGCAGGAAAAGGATTATTTGGACGAACGAACGGACGAACGATCGAACGATCGGACGAACGGACGAACGAACCATGAACGATCGGACGAACGATCAAACGATCGGACGAACGAACGATCGAAATTTCAGCAGCATAACGGCAGGAAAAAGATTATTTGGACGAACGAACGGACGAACGATCGAACGATCGGACGAACGGACGAACGAACCATGAACGATCGGACAAACGATCGAACGATCGGACGAACGAACGAACAAACTAAGAACAAGGGGACGAACGATCGAAGAACGATCGAACGATCCTTGTGCTAGTGTGTGCTTGTGTGGAACATGGAGTGGGTGTGTGTGGGGGGGAGAGAGTTGCCATGAAATGGCTTGGGGTGGGATGAGAGGAGGCCCTTGCCCCTCTATTTATAGCCATGGTGGGGGGATTAGGGGGAGGGATGAGAGGATTAGTGGGAGGATGAGAGGATTAGTGGGAGATTAGCATGGATTTGTCTTATATGAGTGTAATTAGCTTGTAGAGCTCACCGTATGACACCGGAGGCATACGTATACGTATGAGCATGAAGAAAGTTATGGAGAAAATATTTGTGGAGACTTGAAAAATGATTCTGAAGGTATTTCTCAAGAGGAAAATACTTGGACATATATCGGTGGAATATTTGGGCAGTATTTCTGAAAGAGTTTGAGGGTGATCACTGGGGAAATATTTGTAGGATATTTTGAGGAGGATTTTAGAGAGAATATAGACCACTATATTTTATTTGTTGATATCAACTTGCAAACAAACATTTTGAAACGAAATTTGAAATTCATTTTGAATTTAGAGCGAGTTTGAGAAAATTTCAGGATTTGAATTTTTGGGATGCTACACCCTCCGTTAAGACCGACGACACGCCCGAGCCCGAGGAGGCCTCGGCCCAGCCTGAGGCACCCTCGGCTCAGTCCGAGGTACCCTCGGCTCAGCCCGAGGCACCCTCGGCTCAGCCCGAGGCACCCTCGGCTCGGCCCAAGGTACCCTCGGCCCCCGAGGGTGAGGCACTGCGCATCGAGCAGGAGCGAAGCGGGGTCACGCCTAATCAAAACTGGCAGACCTCGTACCTACAATATCTCCACCGAGGAGAGCTACCCCTCGACCAAGCCGAAGCTCGGCGGTTGGCGCGGCGCGCCAAGTCGTTCTTCTTGCTGGGAGATGGGAAGGAGCTCTACCACCGCAGCCCCTCGGGCATCCTCCAACGATGCATTTCCATCACTGAAGGCCAGGAGCTCTTACAAGAGATACACTCGGGGGCTTGCGGCCATCACGCGGCACCTCGAGCCCTTGTTGGAAACGCCTTCCGACAAGGTTTCTACTGGCCAACGGCGGTGGCCGACGCCACTAGAATTGTCCGCACCTGCGAAGGGTGTCAGTTCTATGCGAGGCAGACCCACCTGCCCGCTCAGGCTCTGCAGACCATACCCATCACCTGGCCGTTTGCTGTGTGGGGTCTGGACCTAGTCGGCCCCTTGTAAGAAGGCACCCGGGGGCTACACGCACCAGTTGGTCGCCATCGACAAATTCTCCAAGTGGATCGAGGTCCGACCCCTAAACAGCATCAGGTCCGAACAGGCGGTGGCATTCTTCACCAACATCATCCATCGCTTTAGGGTCCCGAACTCCATCATCACTGACAACGGCACCCAGTTCACCAGCAGAAAGTTCCTGGACTTCTGCGAGGATCACCACATCCGGGTGGACTGGGCCGCCGTGGCTCACCCCATGACAAATGGGCAGGTAGAACGTGCCAACGGCATGATCCTACAAGGACTCAAGCCTCGGATCTAGAACGACCTCAACAAGTTCGGTAAGCGGTGGATGAAGGAACTCCCCTCGGTGGTCTGGAGTCTGAGGACAACGCCGAGCCGAGCCATGGGCTTCACGCCGTTCTTTCTAGTCTATGGGGTCGAGGCCATCTTGCCCATAGACTTAGAATACGGTTCCCCGAGGACGAGGGCCTACGCCGACCAAAGCAATCAAGCCAATCGAGAAGACTCACTGGACCAGCTGGAAGAGGCTCGGGACATGGCCTCACTACACTCGGCGCGGTACCTGGAGTCCCTGCGACGCTACCATGCCCGAGGGGTTCGGTCCCGAGACCTCCAGGTGGGCGACCTGGTGCTTCGACTGAGACAAGACGCCCGAGGGCGGCATAAGCTCATGCCTCCCTGGGAAGGGTCGTTCGTCATCGCCAAGGTTCTGAAGCCCGGAACATACAAGCTGGCCAACAGTCAAGGCAAGGTCTACAGCAACGCTTGGAACATCCAACAGGTACGTCGCTTCTACCCTTAAGATGCTTCCAAGTTATTCGTACACCCCGTTCACACACAAAGTCTGGTCGTCAAGGAAGGGTCAGCCTTGCCTCGGCAAAGCCCGACCCTCCCTCGGGGGCTAGAAGGGGGGAACCCCCTCTGCGTCGAAATTTTCCTCGAAAAAAGAAAAAAAATCTTTTCTGCCAGAATGCCTTTTCGTGCTTTTCGACTACTTCGAAAGTGGATCCTGAAAATGACGGAGTACACGTAAGCAGCCAAGGCTGACCGAGCCGAGGGACTCCTACGCCTCCGGGATACGGATACCTCACTCATCACCTTCTGCGATAAGTAACTCGCGCTCGGATAAGTGATTCCGCGGACCGAACAAGTCTTCACGCTCGAAAGCTCCTCTGCCGGAACGATTTTTCGGGCCTTCTCGACTGCGTCGGTGACAGAACCCTATGGACGAGTAAGAGTGCGCGTAAGCGGCAAGGCTGACCGAGCTGAGGGATTCCTACGCCTCCGGGATACGGATACCTCACTCACCACCTTCCGTGAAAAGCAACTCTCGCCCGCACAAACAATTCTGTTACCGACAAATAAGTCCGGATACTCAAACAAGAGGGAAAGAAACGCAGCTTTACAACACGACGACAGTGTGTTTGGGCCTCGGCGGCCGCAGAAAAAATACACACTCTACAAGACAACCCGATCCTGCAGGCTCGGACGTCGACAGTTGAAGGGGGCAGCAGCACCCTCGTCGTCAACTACACCTTCGGCGAGGTCCGACCTAGCCTCGGACGGCGACGCGGTCGGAGGATCTCCACTCTGAAGGACGACATCAGCACCACACCCGGGCCATCACCGCCAGGGTCTTCTCCAGGAATCCGGCTCGAGCAGACGGCTCGGCCGGCCACCCCGAGGCCTCGGCCAGCTGTCCCCCGAAGACATCAGCCCGGCCTGTGGCCTCGGCAGCTCAACTCCGGCGTCGGTCCCGCCAGTGGACGACCCGGCCAGGCTCCGGCCGACCAAATCTTCTTTTCGAGCCAACTCTGCCTCTGTCCATGCTGACACCGCTACCTCCGGCTTCGGCTCATCGAAGAGCGGCCGAGGGGTTCCTTTAACTAAGCAAGAGAAGCCTCGGACAGCAAGGCTGACCGAGCCGAGGGACTCCAACGCCTCCGGGATACGGATACCTCACTCGTCACCTTTGCACGAAGCGACTCACGCTCGGTGAAGCGGTTCAGATAATCGACAGGCGAGTCTTAGTGCTCGAAATGAAGAAAAACACGGCTCCGTGCCGAAGATACATACATGTTCAGGCCCCGACAGCCGTAATGAACAAGACACCGGCACTCAAAGTGCCATTACAAACGGAACTCCGGTTCCACCTCCGCAGGTACGAACAACCCCACACGATAGGGGGGCCTGCGGAGCAACAGAAGACCGACGAACGGCTCGCCGTCGCCCGCCCCAGCAGCGGCGATGACGACGACTTCTGCTCCGGGGGGGCGAACAGCAGCAACGATGACCTCAGGGCGGATGCTGCTGCCATGAGGCCCTCGCCCATGCCCTCACTCGAGAGGCAAGGATGGGCAGAAGGCCGTAGAGTTGGAGGTCAGTCCTTAGGCGGCACCGGCTAGTTCGTCGGCGGAGAAACCTCTTCCAGCTGCCGTGGCGGAAGGCGACGCAGGGAGCGGCTCCGAAGCCACTCGGCTCAGAGAGCCAGGCACGCGGCAGCTGCCAACGCCACGAACGGCGAATGCCCTTCCCCCCGATCACTGAGGGAAGGAGCGGGCCGCCGCCCGCGCGGGGACCGACCCCAACTCGGCACACTCCCCTCCCCAGCACTGATGATGAACATCCTTGAAGCTGAGGGAGGGGCAGAGGCTGCAGCCCGGTTCGCTTCCCCTCACCATCGAACTGGAGGTCACCATCTTGGGTGACCACCGGCGAGGGGATGCAGCCGGGCTGCATGATGAAAATCCTTGAAGCCGAACGATGGCTGAAAGGTACCAGCTTCCTCGAAGTTGCGTCCCTCTGATGACGAGGTGGAAGGATTGCGGGTGTTCCCCATCCGGGGGCTCGGAAGGTGGAAAGACACGGTGCATAAGGGAGTGCGAAGACATGGCCGTCTTTCAAGGGGGTCACCCTCCTTTTAAAGGCGACTCTCCCTACTCGCGTCCTCAGCCGTTGCGGGCTGAGTCTTCTCCAACACGCTCCAAGGTCCTCCCCCTACAACACGGGGGCTGGGCCCCACGCGTCATGCAAGCTGGTCCAGGGCAGAAGGAGCCAAACTGCCGCGCGCAGGGCATGCGACTGCCCAGCGGTTACAAGCATTCCTCCACTTCCGCCCAGACCAACGGGTGAAAGGGTGGACAGCCATGCAGGCGGCATGCAACCGCGCCAAGTGGGCGCGCCCCTTCGACTCCAACGCGCCCAGCATGGAGGCCCAGGCCCACACGTCATGCAACCGGCTCGCCGGTTGCTACGTGCGAGCGACTGCACCGCCACTCGCACCACTACCGCGCCTCCTCGACTGCGGAACCAATACCGCGACTCGAGGCAACCCTGCGTATGACCCAGCAGTGCCAGCCAGGCACGACGGTCAATACGGCCAAAGATGGGCCGGCAGTAATGGCGGTGGCAGACGGGCAGGAGCAGCGGTCACGTCGTCAGCCAAGCTTACGTCCCATCCAAGGGCAGCGAGAGAACCCTCTCTCACGGCGTGAAGACGGCGCGCCCGTGATCCGTTCCTCGAACGGCTCGCACACGCGCAACGGCCGCCTCGCGAACCACTCGCCCCGTCGCATTAACTCCGCGGCGGGATAGGCGGCGCCTCAAGCAGGAGAAGCAAGCGACGCTTCGCCTTCACCATAATGACCGCGTCGAAAAAGGTACGCCACGTCATTCGATTTCGTATCCTTTTCCTTTTCCTCTTTCTCTCTCTTACAACAGGGACCGGGAAAGGGGGATACCCCGAAAAGGATCCTTCTCCGTGAAGGAAACAGGCCCCAGCCTCCCTACTGATCAGAGGTTCAAAGGCTGGCCCCTCGGAGGGGTTCAACGGCCGCCTCAGAGCACTTGGGTTCTGCGCCCACTACTGGTCAGAGGTTCGATGGCCGACCCCTCGGAAGGGTTCAACGGCCGCCTCAGGCCACTCGGGCTCCGCGGCCACTACTGATCAGGGGTTCGTAGGCTGGCCCTCGAAGGGTTCATAGTCGCCTCAGACATAGAGCGAGGGATGACCCTGGGTACGTTCGATACATAACCAAGGCTCGGGCTATGCTCCCGAGGTACCCTAGGACATTTCCGAGACCAGCGGGAACGATCTTGTAACAGAATCCCATCAGAGGGAGGCATCGAGCCCTCGGACCCCGTCAAAAGGGGACCGGGTCCGGCAGATCACCCGCAGGTACTTTTGGAGCGCGCCTTCGGGCCTCTAGCCGACCCCTAACAAATGGGCACGGGCGTCCACTCGGATTACCCGCCAGCAGCTCACCGGAGACACCATGTTCGGTGCCCTCTGAGGGCAACATGGCGCTTTCCCCCCTCCTCCTTGCGGAAAGGCGACGCAGGGGCATATGTAAAAAAGTCAAGGCTGTCCTTGACCGTCCTCTTGCCCTGTGCAGAGGCTCGGGGGCTGCTCTCGCAAACCCGGCTCTGGCCAAACCGTTGACAGCGTCAACATACCAGCCCGAGAACTTGGGACCCGACCGTGCACCCGGGCTACGGCCAGCTCGCATGAGGGAACAACCAGACCAGCCGAAGTGTTGCGAAACGCACTAAGACTTCGAAGGAGTCAAACTACTCCTCCGAGGCCTCGGGGGCTACACCCGGCGGGTGCGCTCGCGCGCACCCACCGGAACAAAATGCAACCAAAAAAGGTTGGTCCCCTTGCAAAAAAGTGCGGCAAAAGCCTCCAAGCGAGTATTAACACTCCCTTCGAGGCTCGGGGGCTACTGTCGGGGACCATAATTAGGGGTACCCTCAAGACTCCTAAATCTCAGCTGGTAACCCCCATCAGCACAAAGCTGCAAAGGCCTGATGGGTGCGATTAAGTCAAGGATCGGTCCATTCGAGGGACGCGATCACGCCTCGCCCGAGCCTAGCCTCGGGCAAGGGCAGCCGACCCCGAAGGATCTACGTCTCGCCCGAGGACCCCCTCCAGCAACGAACGCACCTTCGGCTTGCCCGAGGCCCAGTCTTTACCAAGAAGCAACCTTGGCCAAATCACCACGCCAACCGACCAAATCGCAGGGGCATTTAATGCAAAGGTGGCCTGACACCTTTATCCTGACGCACGACCTCCAGTCGACAGAGCCGAAGTGACCGCAGTCACTTCGCCGCTCCACTGACCGGTCTGACGAGAGGATAGCGCCGCCTGCGCTGCTCCGACTGCTGAGCCACTCGACAGAGTGAGGCTGACAGCAGCCAAGTCCGGCCTCAGGCGTCATAGGAAACTCCGCTTCGCCCGACCCCAGGGCTCGGACTCGGGCTCAGACCCGAAAGACGACGAACTCCGACTCGCCCGACCCCAGGGCTCGGACTCGGGCTCAGCCCCGGAAGACGGCGAACTCCGCCTCACCCGACCCCAGGGCTCGGACTCAGGCTCAGCCCCGGAAGACGACGAACTCCGCTTCGCCCGACCCCAGGGCTCGGACTCGAGCTCAGCCCCGGAAGACGACGAACTCTGCTTTGCCCGACCCCATGGCTCGAACTCGGGCTCAGCCCCGAAGAACGACGAACTCCACTTCGCCTGACCCCAGGGCTCGGACTCCGCCCTGGCCTCAGCCGACGGTCTCCGCCTTGTCCGACCCGGGGGCTCGGACTCGACCTCGACCTTGGAAGACAGACTCGACCTCGACCTCGGAGGAGCCTCCACCTCGCCCAACCTAGGGCACGGACCGACCACGTCGACAGGAGGCGCCATCATTACCCTACCCCGAGCTGATTCAGGCTACGGGGAACAAGACCGGCGTCCCATCTGGCTCGCTCCACCATACGAGTAATGATGGCGCCCCGCACGCTCCATGACGACGGCGGCTCTCAGCCCCCTTACGGAAGCAAGAGGACATCAGCAAGGACTCGACAGCCCCGACAGCTGTCCTTCCGCTAGGCTCCAGCGCTCCTCCGACGGCCACGACACCACACGAACTGGGTGCCAAAACCTCTCCGGCTGCCACGATGGCATGTACTTAGGGCGCTAGCTCTCCTCCGCTAGACACGTTAGCACACTGCTACACCCCCCATTGTACATCTGGATCCTCTCCTTACGCCTATAAAAGGGAGGTCCAGGGCCCTCTTATAGAGGGTTGGCCGCGCGGAGAAGGACGGGACAGCGCTCGCGCAAGGCCGCTCGCTCCCTCCCGCGCGGACGCTTGTAACCCCCTACTGCAAGCGCACCCGACCTGGGTGCGGGGCTAACACGAAGGCTACGGGTTCCACCTCCCACGCCTGTCTCCCTCCGGCTGCTTCTCCCCCCTTCGCGTTCCGCCTCACGCCGACCCATTTGGGCTGGGGCACGCGGCGACAATTCACTCGTCGGTCCAGGGACCCCCCGGGTTTCGAAACACCGACAGGAAGACTCACTGGACCAGCTGGAAGAGGCTCGGGACATGGCCTTACTACACTCGGCGCGGTACCAGCAGTCCCTGCGACGCTACCACGCCCGAGGGGTTCGGTCCCGAAACCTCCAGGTGGGCGACCTGGTGCTTCGACTGAGACAAGACGCCCGAGGGCGGCATAAGCTCACGCCTCCCTGGGAAGGGCCGTTCGTCATCGCCAAGGTTCTGAAGCCCGGAACATACAAGCTGGCCAACAGTCAAGGCGAGGTCTACAGCAACGCTTGGAACATCCAACAGCTACGTCGCTTCTACCCTTAAGATGCTTCCAAGTTATTCGTACACCCCGTTCACACACAAAGTCTGGTCGTCAAGGAAGGGTCAGCCTTGCCTCGGCAAAGCCCGACCCTCCCTCGGGGGCTAGAAGGGGGGAACCCCCTCTGCGTCGAAATTTTCCTCGAAAAAAGAAAAAAAATCTTTTCTGCCAGAATGCCTTTTCGTGCTTTTCGACTACTTCAAAAGTGGATCCTGAAAACGACGGAGTACACGTAAGCAGCCAAGGCTGACCGAGCCGAGGGACTCCTATGCCTCCGGGATACGGATACCTCACTCATCACCTTCTGCGATAAGTAACTCGCGCTCGGATAAGTGATTCCGCGGACCGAACAAGTCTTCACGCTCGAAAGCTCCTCTGCCGGAATGATTTTTCGGGCCTTCTCGACTGTGTCGGTGACAGAACCCTATGGACGAGTAAGAGTGCACGTAAGCGGCAAGGCTGACCGAGCCGAGGGATTCCAACGCTTCCGGGATACGGATACCTCACTCACCACCTTCCGTGAAAAGCAACTCTCGCCCGCACAAACAATTCTGTTACCGACAAATAAGTCCGGATACTCAAACAAGAGGGAAAGAAACGCAGCTTTACAACACGACGACAGTGTGTTTGGGCCTCAGCGGCCGCAGAAAAAATACACACACTACAAGACAACCCGATCCTGCAGGCTCGGACGTCGACAGTTGAAGAGGGCAGCAGCACCCTCGGTGTCAACTACACCTTCGGCGAAGTCCGACCTAGCCTCGGACGGCGACGCGGTTGGAGGATCTCCACTCTGAAGGACGACATCAGCACCACACCCGGGCCATCGCCGCCAGGGTCTTCTCCAGGAATCCGGCTCGAAGCAGACGGCTCGGCCGGCCACCTCGAGGCCTCGGCCAACTATCCCCTGAGGACATCATCCCGGCTTGTGGCCTCGACAGCTCAACTCCGGCGTCGGTCCCGCCAGTGGACGACCCGGCGAGGCTCCGGCCGACCAAATCTTCTTTTTGAGCCAACTCTGCCTCTGTCCGTGCTGACACCGCTACCTCCGGCTTTGGCTCATCAAAGAGCGGCCGAGGGGTTCCTTCAACTAAGCAAGAGAAGCCTCAGACAGCAAGGCCGACCGAGCCGAGGGACTCCTATGCCTCCGGGATACGGATACCTCACTCGTCACCTTCGCACGAGGCGACTCACGCTTGGTGAAGCGGTTTAGATAACCAACATGCGAGTCTTAGTGCTCGAAATGAAGGAAAAACATGGCTCCGTGCCGAAGATACATACATGTTCAGGCCCCGACAGCCGCAATGAACAAGACACCAGCACTCAAAGTGCCATTACAAACGGAACTCCGGTTCCACCTCCGCAGGTACGAACAACCCCACACGATAGGGGGGCCTGCGGAGCAACAGAAGACCGACGAACGGCTCGCCGTCGCCCGCCCCAGCAGCGGCGACGACGATGACTTCTGCTCCGGGGGGCCGAACAGTAGCAGCGATGACCTCAGGGCGGATACTGCTGCCATGAGGCCCTCGCCCATGCCCTCACTCGAGAGGCAAGGACGGGCAGAAGGCCGTAGAGTTGGAGGTTAGTCCGTGGGCGGCACCGGCTAGCTCGTCGGCGGAGAAACCTCTTCCGGCTGCCGTGGCGGAAGGCGGCGCCGGGAGCGGCTCCGAAGCCACTCGGCTCAGAGAGCCAGGCACGCGGCAGCTGTCAACGCCACGAACGGCGAATGCCCTTCCCCCCGATCACTGAGGGAAGGAGCGGGCCACCGCCCGCGCGGGGACCGACCCCAACTCGGCACACTCACCTCCCCAGCACTGATGATGAACATCCTTGAAGCTGAGGGAGGGGCAGAGGCCGCAGCCCGATTCGCTTCCCCTCACCATCGAACTGGAGGTCACCGTCCTGGGTGACCACCGACGAGGGGATGCAGCCAGGCTGCATGATGAAAATCCTTGAAGCCGAACGATGGCTGAAAGGTACCAGCTTCCTCGAAGTTGCGTCCCTCCGACGACGAGGCGGAAGGATTGCGGGTGTTCCCCATCCGGGGGCTCGGAAGGTGGAAAGACACGGTGCATAAGGCAGCGCGAAGACATGGCCGTCTTTCAAGGGGGTCACCCTCCTTTTAAAGGCGACTCTCCCTACTCGCGTCCTCAGCCGTTGTGGGCTGAGTCTTCTCCAACACACTCCAAGGTCCTCCCCCTACGACACGGGGGCTGGGCCCCACGCGTCATGCAAGCTGGTCCAGGGCAGAAGGAGCCAAACCGCCGCGCGCAGGGCATGCGACTGCCCAGCGGTTACAAGCATTCCTCCACTTCTGCCCAGACCAACGGGTGAAAGGGTGGACAGCCATGCAGGCGGCATGCAACCGCGCCAAGTGGGCGCGCCCCTTCGACTCCAACGCGCCCAGCATGGAGGCCCAGGCCCACACGTCATGCAACCAGCTCGCCGGTTGCTACGTGCGAGCGACTGCACCGCCACTCGCACCACTACCGCGCCTCCTCGACTGCGGAACCAATACCGCGACTCGAGGCAACCCTGCGTATGACCCAGCAGTGCCAGCCAGGCACGACGGTCAATACGGCCAAATATGGGCCGGCAGTAATGGCGGTGGCAGACAGGCAGGAGCAGCGGTCACGTCGTCAGCCAAGCTTACGTCCCATCCAGGGGCAGCGAGAGAACCCTCTCTCACGGCGTGAAGACGGCGCGCCCGTGATCCGTTCCTCGAATGGCTCGCACACGCGCAACGGCCACCTCGCGAACCACTCGCCCCGTCGCATTAACTCCGCGGCGGGACAGGCGGTGCCTCAGGCAGGAGAAGCAAGCGACGCTTCGCCTTCGCCATAATGACTGCGTCGAAAAAAGGTACGCCACGTCATTCGATTTCGTATCCTTTTCCTTTTCCTCTTTCTCTCTCTTACAACAGGGACCGGGAAAGGGGGATACCCCGAAAAGGATCCTTCTCCGTGAAGGAAACAGGCCCCGAGCCTCCCTACTGATCAGAGGTTCAAAGGCTGGCCCCTCGGAGGGGTTCAACGGCCGCCTCAGAGCACTTGGGTTCTGCGCCCACTACTGGTCAGAGGTTCGATGGCCGGCCCCTCGGAAGGGTTCGACGGCCGCCTCAGGCCACTCGAGCTCCGCGCCCACTACTGATCAGGGGTTCGTAGGCTGGCCCTCGAAGGGTTCACAGTCACCTCAGACACAGAGCGAGGGATGACCCTGGGTACGTTCGATACATAACCAAGGCTTGGGCTACGCTCCTGAGGTACCCTAGGACATTTCCAAGACCAGCGGGAACGATCTTGTAATGGAATCCCATCAGAGGGAGGCATCGAGCCCTCGGACCCTGTCAAAAGGGGACCGGGTCCGGCAGATCACCCGCAGGTACTTTTGAGCGCGCCTCCGGGCCTCTAGCCGACCCCTAACAAATGGGGCACGGGTGTCCACTCGGATTACCCGCCAGCAGCTCACTGGAGACACCATGTTCGGCGCCCTCCGAGGGAAACATGGCGCTTTCCCCCCCCCCCCCCCTCCTCCTTGCGGAAAGGCGACGCAGGGGCATATGTAAAAAAGTCGAGTCTGTCCTTGACCGTCCTCTCGCCCTATGCAGAGGCTCGGGGGCTGCTCTCGCAAACCCGGCTCTGGCCAAACCGTTGACAGCGTCAACATACCAGCCTGAGAACTTGGGACCCGACCGTGCACCCGGGCTACGGCCAGCTCGCATGAGGGAACAACCAGACCAGGCGAAGTGTTGCAAAATGCACTAAGACCTCGAAGGAGTCAAACTACTCCTCCGAGGCCTCGGGGGCTACACCCGGCGGGTGCGCTCGCGCGCACCCACCGGAACAAAATGCAACCAAAAAAGGCTGGTCCCCTTGCAAAAAAGTGCGGCAAAAGCCTCCAAGCGAGTATTAACACTCCCTTCGAGGCTCGGGGGCTACTGTCGGGGACCATAATTAGGGGTACCCTCAAGACTCCTAAATCTCAGCTGGTAACCCCCATCAGCACAAAGCTGCAAAGGCCTGATGGGTGCGATTAAGTCAAGGATCGGTCCATTCGAGGGACGCGATCACGCCTCGCCCGAGCCCAGCCTCGGGCAAAGGCAGCCGACCCCGGAGGATCTACGTCTCGCCCGAGGACCCCCTCCAGCAACGGACACACCTTCGGCTCGCCCGAGGCCCAGTCTTCACCAAGAAGCAACCTTGGCCAAATCACCACGCCAACCGACCAAATCGCAGGGGCATTTAATGCAAAGGTGGCATGACACCTTTATCCTGACGCACGCCCTCCAGTCGACAGAGCCAAAGTGACCGCAGTCACTTCGCCGCTCCACTAACCGGTCTGACGAGAGGACAGCGCCGCCTGCGCCGCTCCGACTGCTAAGCCACTCGACAGAGTGAGGCTGACAGCAGCCAAGTCCGGCCTCAGGCGTCATAGGAAACTTCGCTTCACCCGACCCTAGGGCTCGGACTCAGGCACAGCCCCGGAAGACGGCGAACTCCGCCTCGCCCGACCCCAGGGCTCGGACTCGGGCTCAGCCCCAGAAGACGACGAACTCCGCTTCGCCCGACCCCAGGGCTCGGACTCGGGCTCAGCCCCGGAAAACGACGAACTCCGCCTCGCCCGACCCCAGGGCTCGGACTCGGGCTCAGCCCTGGAAGACGACGAACTCCGCTTCGCCCAACCCCAGGGCTCGGACTCGGGCTCAGCCCCGGAAGACGACGAACTCCGCTTCGCCCGACCCCAGGGCTCGGACTCGGGCTCAGCCTCGGAAGACGACGAACTCCGCTTCGCCCGACCCCAGGGCTCGGACTCGGGCTCAGCCCCGGAAGACGACGAACTCCGCTTCGCCCGACCCCAGGGCTCGGACTCCGCCCTGGCCTCAGCCGACGGTCTCCGCCTTGTCCGACCCGGGGGCTCGGACTCGACCTCGACCTTGGAAGACAGACTCGACCTCGACCTCGGAGGAGCCTCCACCTCGCCCAACCTAGGGCACGGACCGACCACGTCGACAGGAGGCGCCATCATTACCCTACCCCGAGCTGACTCAGGCTACGGGGAACAAGACCGGCGTTCCATCTGGCTCGCTCCACTATGAGAGTAATGATGGCGCCCCGCACGCTCTGTGACGACGGTGGCTCTCAGCCCCTTACGGAAGCAAGAGGACGTCAGCAAGGACTCGACAGCCCCGACAGCTGTCCCTCCGCCAGGCTCCAGCGCTCCTCCGACGGCCACGACACCACACGAACTGGGTGCCAAAACCTCTCCGGCTGCCACGATGGCATGTACTTAGGGCGCTAGCTCTCCTCCGCTAGACACGTTAGCACACTGCTACACCCCCCATTGTACATCTGGATCCTCTCCTTACGCCTATAAAAGGGAGGTCCAGGGCCCTCTTACAGAGGGTTGGCCGCGCGGAGAAGGATGGGACGGCGCTCACGCAAGGCCGCTCGCTCCCTCCCGCGCGAACGCTTGTAACCCCCTACTGCAAGCGCACCCGACCTGAGCGCGGGGCTAACACGAAGGCCGCGGGTTCCACCTCCCACGCCTGTCTCCCTCCGGCTGCTTCTCCCCCCTTCTCGTTCCGCCTCGCGCCGACCCATCTGGGCTGGGGCACGCGGCGACAATTCACTCGTCGGTCCAGGGACCCCCGGGTTTCGAAACACCGACAATAATATTTTGTTGGTGCCATAAGTTCAATAAAATTTATTTATTTTTAAATAGGATATTTTTATAGGTCACGCTGTTGAAGATGTTCTAAAGACGTATTTACTTACGGTAAAACCCTCAACAATAAGCAAGAGCCTATGCAAGTGAACCAAACACCAACTCTGTGCAATCATCTCCTAGCATAATGCTATATTGGCTAACCCTTGATGCGATCAATCAAACAGAAGACTTACACAATGCACAGGAGCCTATGCAAGTGAAGCAAATACCAGCTAGCTCCATGCAATTTCACTTAGATGTTGTTCGGTTTATGAAATGTTACGTAAATGATAATAATTCACGCTTAAGTACCAACAGTAATAAGTTTAAATAGACCGGTATCACTTTCTAATATGACATCTAATTACGGTTAGACTTAAACATAATTTAACGTTCTCAATTACTCGTCATGCTAAACAACATCTTAGCTGTAGATCATACATCATAGGGTTATCCTACAATACAGCATAGGATTATCCTATGTAACTTGCAAGACCTAATGCAGAATGAACTTAATACAAGCAACCTATCACACCCACCACGTGATTATGCTACTCTTAGGCCTAACGAAATTCCGCGATTCTCAAACATAATCTGGCAAAGAAATTCTGATACACAGGAACAACTAACAAAAGAATTAAACAATGCAATAGTCACTTCGTCCGATATGATCATATGATCCTTATTTATATTAATAAGACCGACCACCAAAGCAATGATGATATAGATCAGACACCAGAGATAGAATGATGAATATATTTACAGGAAGCACAAAAACTCAGTAGCCTCCTTCCTACAGAATACTACGATCTCGACGACGCACGGACGCATCAATACTAACATGAATTGAAATATTACAAAAAACTGGAACAAATCACGCTAAACTGACGCGGTACTTTACACGAAGCAAAACTGCAAATTCTAGCCACACTTGCGTTCAGAGAAAAAAAAACTGCAAGCAGAAACCCACCGATGTGGTATATCTTCGTTCCGACAGGTCCCCAATCACAGGAGCCTCAACCATCCTTGGGCAAATCCATGAGCGTGACCAGCTTTGTGATGGTTTCAGCAACAGACACTTCGTTCTCATCTGGTACTGGTACCAGGGCGGCAACATCTGTAGATGCACCAGCGCTCACCTGGACAGTTGTGGCGCGCCCAGCACTGCTAACTTCTACAGCATCTGCCAAGTTCTTGGCCAAAGAACTCGACGATTCGCTCGCTTTGTCTGTATTCAGGAACAGGCAGACAACGGCGCAGTCATCGATCTTAGAAGTGGGGAACCGAGTCCGCCAAGCACGGTGAGCCGATTCAACGAGAAACCGGGCTGCAGAGGCCTGAGATGTGGCTTGGCAGACAGTGCTAACAACCTCATCGTTTGATAGCACATCCCAGACCTAGTTGCAAAGAGAGGAGGTCAGAAGGACCTAAAAACACCCGGAAAAGCGGTGCATAGGTTGACAATCTGCTCACCCCATCGGTAGCCAGCACCACAAATTCGTCTTTCTCCGTGATGTGGTGATAGGAGACGTCAGGCGTAGAAATTACACCATGGTCCTTCAGACAGAAGTCTCCAAATGCCCTAGCCATGGCCAGTCCAGGCGAGTTGTACTTTGGAAGCCAAACGCGAGCAACCTCCGGCTCCTCCGGAAGCGCAAATATTCTGCCCCTGCGTTGCCTGATTCTCTGTGCTTCGCCTGAAATTGACATGCCATTCCTCAACAGAATAAGGCAAGGAGCACACTAAGGGCCTGTTCGGTTGTTCTGGATTGGGTCTAGGATTTATTCCACCTGATGAGATCTTATATAAATTTAGATAATCAATTCGAACGGGGAATAGTTCCAGGCCTCCGTTCCGAACTAACCGAACATGCCCTAAATATAACAACTCTTGCTACTAATCATGTATAGGAAGTTCAGAAGTGTTTTCTGCCATAAGAAAACGAAAAGTATTTGCATCCTCATGTCTGCACAATTGAATTAGCATGTAATCTTACCATCACAATGCTAAAAAATTATATTTACTCCATGGAAATGGATTTAGAAATCACGGGCTCCTCTAGGTTGAAAACTTTTTATGTGGATAACTGTTATTAAACAATGATGGACAGCTGATAAAATGTCTAAGAGAGATCTCCCTCATCCTCCTCGCAGTCCTCTTTGTGATCAAGCTGATGAGAGCATACAGCCATACAGCATATTCTCATATCTTGCACTGTTTTCTGGCAAGTTTTGTTAGGTTGATCTCATCCGGTTCGGTCAAGCGACCGAACCGAACTCAACTCCCGCACTTTGATCTAGGACAATCACCTTATGGTTGTGGCCCCCTTTTCACACCGCGTATATAAAACGAGAAGAGCCAGCACTCAAACCAATGTTCGCAGTAACCCCCTCATCCAAACACCCAAATGAGAGATCCAGTCTGTCTCTATGCGGTCAAGGAAGGAAAGGCCACCGCCGTGACGCCGTCTACCTCACCGTCTCTGAGCTGACTCATCGCCCTAATGGTGTCACCATCCAACACCGAAGGTATAAGCCTTACTCTAATCACATCTAGTGGCTAGGGTTCGTGAGGGACTAACAAGTTTGGCATGCCATCCTCCAACCAGCTGGAGTTGAGAGGAATTTGCCTACTGCTGATACCGAGTTTCTTTAGCTGGTAGAGTTCTCTCAACCAAATATATACAAGCAACCGAAGTAAGGGCTTAATTTGCTATCTTGTTACCTAGGAGCTTTGGAAGCATCATAACCATGTTTTCAATATCACTACCCTAGATGCCAACAAAGTTGTCGTGGCAGTCAAGGATGAAGGCATTTCATGGTGCACGGCAATTGCTAAGGAGCTCCACAGCTCCAGGGTCTTTTCCTGGGAGTACCCTAGGTGTTTTTCGCCTACGTGGCATGTTGATTACAACGACTATTTCTAAGGGGGCAGCATAAGGGGCTGGTGTTGTACGGTTTTCTACTTAGATGAAAGGTACGCCAGCTCTCCTATGTATTTGAGAAAAAGAAACAATTCTAGGTAACATATGAAAAAATAATAGTTTGTCTTCACACCATCTCAACAGTCAAAATAAATAAGCAATCCTTGAAACAAAATTAAGCTTGTACTCCCTTTGTTCCTTTTCGTTATGATGGTTAGGAATCCATGTGGTCAAACATCTCAAATTTGGAATGGCAATATTTGAAATATGCAAAGCTGGATATATGAAAGCTACATCACTAGGTTTTCACAACAAATACTTCCATAATACAAACGAGTAAATGTTCCAAAGGTAACTGTTCATACTCAGTTCATTTTTATTTATCATCTTTCATCATGAAATCTGGCTCATTGAACATTCAAAAGCCTGACCATTCATATATTTATTATTCTAGGGATTGGCTAAAAATATATTACTAGATTTGTCTTCTGAAATCTTTAATTGTAGCATTAACAGAAAGCAGAAAAGACTTGCCTCCTATTCAAACAAATAAATTGATCTATGGAAGTGCTCAGACAAATAATCTTATCTCATAAGGATTATTATTTACCCCTTTGACTCATAAATAATAAAGGCATGAGAAGAGAAAAAAATGCCAGTTAGTTCATGGATTAAGGCCACATAATATTACATATAAGAAAATATAATGATGTTCATAACAGAAGTAACTTGAAACTGCACATAAGGATTGCACAACGCAAAAAAAAAATGAAAGGCTCTAAGTTTTCCAAAATGAGTAGCAATACAGCAAAGGACAAAAGAAAGAAAATACATGCTTACTTGGAATGTTAGGTTTGAGATCAACTGTCAATTGAACAGCAACAAGCTGGTTATTTTCATCTCTGGTGCCTAAGACAGCTCTTGAATCCCCCAAATTGCCAATTATAAGATCGTGTTCCTGTAGTATACAGAAAGAAATAGAGTACAGTCAGTATACAAGGATGCAGCTCCAATCACCTGGTGTCAATTTACTGAAACCAAAACAAGATATTTCTGAAAGAAAATAAAACAACAGTATGACTTGTCTCAGTTACCTGCTTGATCACTGCTACCGCTGTAGTCCCACTGAAAAAGCAGTCAATGTTTTTATGTAATTTGAGATCCCTATCGATTACACGGAATGCCTTCAAGAATGAAGTTCTCAATGCTGGGAAGATCTCTGGATACTCTCCATTCTGCTGAGCTTCAGAGGAAATGGCAGTACTTCCTTTGTCTATGTGTTCTGGTGAAGCTACATCATGTGTGTTGAGCTTAATGTTGCCAGTGGATGTTACTCTACCATCTTCCATCGTCAAACCTTCTCCTAACTTTAGAGGCAGCAGATCTCTTACTCTCTTGGCAACCAAATGGCCATAAGGTCCATGGCCATCAAACACACCACAAAAGATGGTATCATCTCTTGAACAGAAGTTCTGTCCACCAGTAAAAATAGTTGTCAAAATCAAACATACGCTGCACAGAAATAACAGGAGTAGCAAATTTTACACGTGCCCAGTAAAACTGGACAGGTACATGGTTTCTTATTGTGAGTTATGCTTATGTTTTCACTGAGACCCGTGTGCAGTTTTTTAGAAATTACTACTGTAGTAGTCAAATCATGAAAGTTATCATAACTTAAGGAAGGCAAATATGAGTCGAAAAAATAAGATAGGATCCGTAAATGTGTCACTCAATGGGCATGCAGCCAAATTGGTAATCAAGTCAAGCATTAGAAAAGGGAAGGATGGGGCTTCAAGCAGATAAGATCATCCAGCAAGGACATGGAGAAGGAAAAAAAACTAGTATTGGATAAGGAGGAGAATCGTGTGGAGCCCTTCCAACCGCCATGAAGTATTCCAACTCCATCAATTATTGCGCTTGAATAAGACTACAAACTAGGAATTCTCCACCAGCAACATCCCACAGCAACCAGTGCGAAATATATATAGGATTTGAGTCAAAGTTCAATTCTTGAATAGTTTGATGCTGTGTGCTCATGTTGCGTAACTCATAACAACACGCATAAGCTGTGGCCGCAAGAATAAAAACAAACAACTTCCTGAGGGTAGCATCAAGATCAAATTAGCTTGTACAGAAAAGTCAAATCTAAACCTGAGCTTCTCCGTGGAATAAAAATCTAGAACACAGGATATGTCAGGTAAACTAATCCAGAATAAGAATAAAGTTGCTTAGATCTGATCAAGAACAGTGGGGAAAAAAATACAAAGAATCTCACAACACTAGATGTCTGAGGAAAAGCGCAGACAAGAAAGCAGGGAAAATATGGTTCTTTATTTTCTCTTTTTAATTTTCCTTTTACCTCCCAGAAGATCATAGCATCCTGGTTGACGCCCTTCTTGCCCTGCAGCGTGTACAGTGACGCGACGCCGCAGGCGCCATTGCCGGCGATCCGGCCGGGGGTGGCCCTGAGCTCCGCCGCGAAACGCCGGGAGTCGGTTGGCGCAGGCCCCGCCCCCGCAGCCCCACGAGGCAGCGGCGGGCGCGGCTGCCGCTGGGGCCGCGCCGCAGCCCATGTCATGCCTAACGCGCCGAGCAAGCCGAGGAGGCAGTCGAAGAAGTCCTCCATGCATCGTCCGCCACCGCCAGCGGCGCCGGCGTCTGCTCCAGCAGCTCCCGCTCCATCACCTTCCGCCACTGCTGCTGGGCCCACGGACCGGGTGGTGACCATGGCGACGCGCGCGGCGACGGCGAGCGCGACCAGGTGCCGGTGCTCCCCTCCGCTGCCGCTAGGCCGCCGACGGCTGGTGCCTGTCCGGCGCCCGGCGGCGGCCTCCACCATGCACCCGCGGCCGATCCGCGCCCGGCGCCGCGCGCCGCCGACGGCAAGGGACGGAGGAGTGAAGCAGAGCGTACGGCCAAGGGTCTCGGACCACCAAGAACGGAGAGGGAGAGAGTTGCTGCTGCTGATTCAGCGGGGATTGTAGTGTAAAAAGAGGAATTTTATATCTGCCTGAATGCTCAAAAAGCGCTTGGAACACGGAGCGAGTCAAGCAGCGCAACCAAACCCAGGTCCCTCCGTGTCTCTCTCTGGATGAGTATACGAGACTTGCGTAATCCCGTAGTTAAAAAGGCTCTTAGCAACACTAATCTAGTCTAGAGGAAGCCGGCCCGGGTGGTGCTTTTGCTGTGTGTACTGTACTGCGAGTCTGGAATGGAACGGGAATCTGCCTGCCTCCTCCATCCGAGGGGAGGGAGGAAGTGGTGGGGGTGAATCTGAGGCGACGAGACGCAGAGACAGGAACGCAAGGTTGTCGGAGTCGGCGAGACTTCGTGTTCTGTTTGAGGCCCCAGATAGTGAGGACATTCGATTTTTTTTTGCCACTTTATTGTAGCACTCATTTACGTTGGGTCACTGACATAACAAAAAAAAATTACCACCTACCTCTAAATAGTGACAAATAGTTAAGTTTTTCCAATCTGCCTACCGCTGTGGATGGATCTAAGCCGTGTTTAGGAACGGTGAATTTTTATAATCTGAAGTCTGCACACTACTCCAGAAAATGCATCACAAAGTTAATATTTGAGATTCTCTACATTACTTAATGTAGACAAATCAAAACGTTTGATTGAATAGCAGATAAAATTTATCTCATTTCCAGAATTCATAGTATCCAAACGTCGTGAATGGCTGCTAGGGCGAGAAGTTCACCTCCACATACGATCGCTCATGCATCTTGTCATATAAAAAACATAGAAATTCTAAGTCCGTCCAAAAACGACATATGCAATTTAAGAAATAGTTCGA
Organism: Zea luxurians; assembly: GCA_029449295.1. Taxonomy (NCBI): domain Eukaryota; kingdom Viridiplantae; phylum Streptophyta; class Magnoliopsida; order Poales; family Poaceae; genus Zea; species Zea luxurians. Next base: position 1,512,653 of record JAOPSE010000181.1, read on the forward strand.
GTCGTTTTTAAAAAGATAACTTAATTCATAAAAACAATATCAATATTGATTTCTCTAAATCAATATATTACGAATTATATTGCATGCCAATTGTAATATACTTGTTGGGACCAAGTTCTTGGCCCTACAGAGCCACGAGTCAATATTGTCTGACACGAATCTATACGTCAAGAGTGACTCCACCACGTCCAAAAGACGACCCTACCAAGGGATCAAACGAGGCGTACGAAGATAGAAGGGGTCGGACGAAGTAGACAAAACTCACTTGAGTGGGACTTGCATGCCCGTTAGACTAACCACGCCGTCAGCCTTTCGTACGCCGCATTAATTACGCCAGTCGGTGGACGCAGCGTGAACAGTGTTGGTCCTCCATCCACTCGTGATCTATAGACCCTAGGATGGAGTCCCACTCATGACCTACGAGTCATAGGTTTGAGTCTCACTCATGACCTGTGCGGGTCCTAGGTCTAAGTCCTCGACGCCCTATGACCCTTCACGACAAGAGGGAAGGCTAGCAAATAGGCTACAAAGGCGGAAGGTCGGCGTATGAAAAGAAGTGGACAAGATCAGTAATGACGACGACGACGCCCGGACTTTCCTCGCCGGATGTTGGAACTTGCTAACACGTGGTCAACCGAGCCCGAACAGTGTAGAAACGGGAGGAGATTTGATGCCTGATTACACAGAGTATTAGGGCAATCGTGTTTCTTTTTCGTCCATCGCAATGGTGTTGTACGGGGGTATTTATAGGTAACTAAGGGTCGGCCCTGCCCCATCAAAGACGATTGTACCCTCGGTTACCTATGTTATCCCTGAAATATTCTCCCTTGGAGGGTTACGACGGGTCATTATAGCGTAATTAATTACAAACATGGGCTGATCCACTAATAGCTCTACCCATGTAGCAGCCTGCAGGCGAGATCTCATAGCGTAGGCCGACTATACATGGCCCCCCCTATTACAAATGGCGGTAGATCACAACACATGGTCTTCGCAGTCCAGATTCTCTGCCAATGGAATTCTCGATGGTCTTCGCTCTGGCCCGTCCTGGTGAAAGGAGCGCTCGAGTCTTCGCCCGTGCTCTTCATGCTGTTCGAAGCATGGTCGCTCTTCAGGCCTTCGCGCCCTCTAGTCCTTAACCCTTCGACATTGTGGTTTCTCGAGCGAGGGGGTGTTGCGCCTTCGCGCCAACATTTGTCCTCCGAGGGACCAGTTCGACTAAGTCGGCTAGTGCCGAAGTCTGTCGTAAGATGATGAGAATCGTGCCCTCGCTCGAAGTGGTCTCGCGGGGGGTTTTGAAATGTGACTGTTGACGAGACATTTTATTGTGGGACTGTTGAGTTCCCGAGGCGCTGTCCCTGGCCTATAAAAGCTAGGCGCGGGCTGGAACTTTTCACCCGTTTGAGCGTGCGCTGAAGAAACCCTAGCACTTTCCTCCGCTTGCTTGCCCTCTTCTACTCTCGCTCTGCCGGAGATCTGGCCCGTGTCAAGCAGACCGTCTGCCACCGTCGATGATACGTCACCATGTCGTCTTCTTCTTCCTCGTCGTCTATCGCGACCTCATCCTCGACTGCACCGTCATCTGAGAAGACGATTAGTGACCCGGTGGTGGTTGTGGACCTGCAGCCTGGGCATACGGTCGAGTTCGGGACCTCAAGGATTTACTCGAGCCGCGTGCTGGAGATGCAGCGACTGGGTTATTTTAGAAACGGAGTTGGGCGGGCTCCAAGGGCTGAAGATGTCCCTGAGCCAGAAGGGGAGTTGGTTGTGTTTGAGGCTTTTTTGCTACTGGACTTCATTTGCCGGCACATCAATTTGTAGTTGAGGTTTTGCGGAGGTTTGAGGTGCAAATCCATCAATTGACACTGAACGATATGGCTATGCTGGCGAAGTATGTGTGGGTCGTGTCCTCATACGGTGGAGAGCCATATGTTGAGGTCTTCACAAAAAAAATATTGTCTGCACTGGCAGAAGAGGAAGATAGGTGGCTTGATTGCTCAGTTTGGTTCTTGCACCTTCACACCGAGGACCGGGAAGACTTCAGCTGAAGTGGTTGAGATTGTTCCATGTGCGAAGAATAAGTGGGGTAACTGGTGGGAGTTCTGGTTTTATGTGGCATCTGGCGACGTCGAAGGGTTGCCTAGTTTGCCCCCTGCTATCTTGTGCTCCCATTGTTATGTAGTGTTTCCACAATTCAAGGTGATGAAGGGGGATCAGGACGAGTAGGCCTTTCGCTTTGCAGTCCGTATGAGCAGTGGTCGTGATTTGGTGGAAGAATTCGTTGCTTGCGGAGTGTGGCCTTTGGCGCACGGGTGGGTTCTGGGCGAAATTATATCTCACCGGATGCCAACCCTGGGGGATAAACTGGTGCGAAGCCCAGCCTTCACCGTAGACTTCCATGGCCGGGATGTTGTCGCTTTCGTGCAAGAAATCGAGTCGGAGGCTATTAAGATCATCAAAAAATATGCGCCGAAGACTGAAATGTTGAGAAGCTAGGATATCTGTGGTTCCAACGTGAGGTTGAACCGTGTTTTTGAATTGAATAATTTGTTGTATCGTCCCTACCCGAAGGGGGACTCCACGGACGTCGGTGACGATCGAGGCAAGCAAGCGAAGCCTCAGGCTAACAAAGGCACCTCAAAGAGGAAGGCTCGGCTACGGCCACCCGGAAGAAGAAATTAGGTATGGGGGATGTTGGGGACTTGTTCTCAAATGCTATGAATTAAGAACAAGGCAACATAAAATGTTAAATGTAAATGCCCTTCATCCTTTGAGGCATTATTTCCCTAAGGATATAACGATCTCCAGACGAAGGTCATGAAGGACATACCTTCATCATCACAACATACATTAATGAAAGACAAAGCATATGAAACATGAGAAATAACATTAATAATCACATGACATTGTTAATATATCTTTTATTATATAATCATGAATAAATAAGAACAATATTGAATTACATTTGTACCTTCGGCTTGATAGAAGGTCAAGGTACTAGCGTGACGCACGAGCGAGTAGGGCTGGAAAATTAGCTCGAGGCTCGTGAGCCGGCTCGAGCTCGGAGCGGCTCAGCTTGGCTCGAAGCGGCTCGCGAGCCTCGAACGAGCCGAGCCGAGCCGCTTCTTCGAGCTCGTTTTTGCAGCGAGCCGAGCCGGCTCGTTCCAGCTCGCGAGCCTTACAAAAACGATCAATTTATGGAATAATAATGAATATTAGATAATTTTATGAATAATAGCTCATTTTTTAGTCTTTGATGAGGAATATATTACAAGTTATAATTTAATTTACGCATAATGTAGAATGATGATTCTATATTTCAAATTTATATAATGTTAATTCACCAAATAATGCAACGATAAGTACTAGAATATGGCTCGCGAGTCGAGCTGAGCCGGCTCGCGAGCCAAGGTTGAGCCGAGCCGAGCCTCTTTCGCTAGCTCGTGGAATGGACGAGCCGAGCCGAGCTCGTTCAGGCACTGAGCTGCACTGAGCCGAGCCGAGCTCGGCTCGGCTCATTTCCAGCCCTACGAGCGAGTACAAGTCAGCGTGAACAGTACAGGGGAACTGTTCATCTATTTATAGGCACAGGACACAGCCTGTGAGAAATTATATTCATGCCCTTTACATTCATCGTTAACTAATAGTCAACTCTATGAGGACTAAATAGCCTTTTCCCTTTAAGTCGGTTCCTTTCCCCGTCGTTTAGCCGAAGCTTCTCTGTGCGTAGCTTCGGAGCAACTCCATCCTTCGTCGCGATCATGCTTTTAGCCCAAGTCCGAAGGTACCTGTTCATATGTTACACTTGGAAGGTTTTGTTAGACCTTATTTTTGAGGACCTTCGGAGGATGAAGGCCCCCAACAGTATCCCCTCGCAGTATTAATTTGCTTAAGATAACGAATTTAGACTACGATATGGATGAAGGCCCAAAGCCGAAGGTCCGAAAAAACACCTTCCCTTTGCTAGAATAGCAATAGTCAATGATAGGCGGGACCCCTTGGTTTAGAGCGCGTCGAGCGTATAAATAAGAGCTCGCACCAGCCTCATTTGGTACACTGCCTGAGCCATTTGCTTTATTTTCTCAATTTCATAGCTGTTGCTCACTAACGCTTGCTAGTTTTTCAAAGCTTTTCAAGCTTCAGTTTGAAAGACACATTTTCGTCATTTCTGAAGGAAAGAATGTCTCAGGACAAGAAGGTTGTTGCTGAGATGAAGCTTACTGAAGAGAAGAAGCTTTCTGAGGAGAAGAAGGCTGTAAATCCATACATTGCTGGATTTGTCGAGTCAATGGCAAAAACAAATACAGAAAAGATTACCAAGGAGATATTGGAGGGCCTGTCTGAGGATACTGGTGACAGTGACAGTTATGATGCAGAAAGTGGTGGCGAAGATTCTGAGGATCGACCCTGGAGGCCTAGCCATACAATTTTCGGAAAATCTTCCATTAAGAAAAGTCACCTCGAAAACATGAGGGGAAGATACTTTCGAGATATGTCTATTATGAGGGCTGGCGGAGACAACAATGTCCCGGTCCCTGAGGAAAACGAGGTTGTGATTTTCCGAAGCTTCTTCAAAGCTGGGCTTCGGTTTCCGCTAAGTAAGTTTGTAGTTGAAGTATTGAAGACCTACCAAGTTTTTCTTCACCAACTGACCCCCGAAGCTATATCGAGGATGGGAATCTTTGTCTGGGCAGCGAGAAGCCAATGGATAGAACCAAGTGCGAAGTGTTTCTGTAGCATGCACGAACTTTTGTATGAGACAAAAGCCATGGGGAAAGAACAATATCATAACAACTTCGGTTGTTATGGGTTTATTGCCCGTCCCAATGCCAGCCACCCTGTGCCGACATTTCGAAAGAGATGGCCCGGAAATTGGATGGAAGAATGGTTTTATGTGAAGAACGACTTGTCAGCGAGGGAGGACATTAAAGGTATCATGCGCCCCATATGGTCTCGCTTCGGCCTCCGAAGGCCGAAGGTTGAAATTGATGAAGTCGTCGAAGCGTGTCAAAAGGCATTTGGTACTGTCTGCTTCTTCATTGGTACCAGAAATTTAATTCAAGAACATATAGCATCCAGAGTATGGCCGCTTATAGAGGGCTGGGAAATGCCGAAAGAAACTATTTTCAAATCTAGCGAAGGTGAACTGGTCCGGCTAAAATATACATTCAGATATGGGGATAAATTTGATGAACCAAACGATGATTGGTTGAAATGCATCGAAGTTACAAGTGATGAACTACTTGGGTCATACTCCAAGGCAAAAGATAATGCGCTGTCTACAGCCTTCGGAGGTCGGGGAAAAAGAGAATAAACAGAGTTTTTGACGCCATTGGCTTCGTCTACCCCGACTACCACTACCCGGTGCGGGGTCAAGGGACGAAGAGGAAGGCTACTGTTGTGATCGCCTCGGCTGAACCTGTGCCGAAGGCTACAAGCAAAAAGATGAAGGTGCTTACCCACCAGCCACGCTATATTGAGCGAGCTGTGGTGCCTGAGTTTGGCAGGGAGGCTTCTTCAGCTACTAAACCAAGAGAACCCATTCCTCTCACACAGAAGACTGAAGAGCCGGTTGAAATGCCGAAGGTACCCTCAGCCGAGATGGATGAGTTGAAGACTGATGAAGATAAGGCTGAAAAGCCAAACATTGCAGAAACAAAAGCGCTAGGAATTCTAAGTCCTTCATCAGAAGTAACAGTGCCGAGGGCACAAAAAAGTTCTGCCGCAACTCCCAAGAAGAGAAGGATGGCAAATGTACTAGATGTGTTAGAATCAGTAAAGACTTTGAGCTCTACTCCTTCAAGGAAAGTTGCCGAGGCTTCAAAAGTGCCAACCGAAGCTGAAACAAAGCTGGCCGAAATTGAAGCTGCAGTAATGGAAGCTGATACGAAGCTAGGCCTTTAGATCCCGCTGAGAAAAGGCCTTTGGAAATTGAAGAAAGGGCAACAGAAGAGAGGGCCACAAAGCGAGTTTCGCCTGAAAAGGTTACCACTCCTGCTCCCGAAGCTTTAGAAGAGACCATTGATTACATCATCCGTCATGCTTCGGGAAAGGGACTCTTTAAGGAGGAGAAACGAGAGGCTCAACATTATGCCCAAAAACTGAAATACCCAAAGGGGGCATTAGTGTTCAAAGGCAGCGGGGAGGAAGATTTTTTGTACTGTCTCCCAGATAATAAAGAAATATCCGTCTGTCGGGAGATGAGTAGAAGCTTCAGATTTCCGAAGCTAGAAGAATGCATTTCAGTGTTATCAAAGAATGAATTGGCTGATAGTTTAGCATATAATAGCATAAAGGTATAAAAGCTAATTTAGTATTTGAAAACGAATTGTTTCATTTGCTTATACCTGATCTTGTCCTCCTCTTGCAGGGCCTAATCCTTAGCAATGCCCTTAGAGCACAGAAAGACATTGAATATGAAGGGTATACAATGGCTCTGAACAACCTTCGTTCAGAGGTGATTGAACTAAGGAACAAAGGCCTTGAAAAAGACAAGATATTAAATTCGTTGATAAACAAAATAAAAGAAGACGACGCTAATTCCAAGGCTCAAGCTGAGGTCCAAAAGAATGAGATCGAAGAGCTTCGGAAACAACTAGCAGAAGCCAAGGAAAAATGCGTTGTTGCAGAAGCTGATCGAGAGGCCAGTGAATATTGGAAAAATTATTTTGAAAAAACAGTTGGAGAACTTCGCGCATCCAAGGAAATATGTTTTGAAAAATCTTTGGGCTGCGTGAAGAAGATAAAGGCTAGCTTCGCCAACGTAGGCGCCTATTCAAACGAAGATAACTTCATACGAGGCGACCCTGAGGGTGTTATCGAGTGGATCAGCGGAGAAGCCGAAGCTTTTGAAGAAATATTAGGTGATCATGGGGATGTCTGCGCATTCTCTGGTGCGAGAGGAGTTTCAGCTATTTTGGAGAAGGCAGGCTATAATCATGTTAAAACCTTGGCCCAGGACGAAGCTGCCCTTTCCGTGGATGACACAAAGGATCCCTCGGCCGAAGCAAGTTTTCTTGGCGGAAAATTTTTCACTGACATCTGGGAGAATAGTGGCCAAGAAATGGCCCATGAGATAATGAAGAAGAGCGAAAAAGATATTCATGACGCTCGAGAGGCAGCGAAAGAAGCTGAGAAAGCTGCAGAACTCGAGAGACGGATAGGTATCGTTTAATTGGTTTTAGCTTCGTCGTTTGTTTTTGTGGCTTCGAACTGATTGATTTTTTCTATTGCAGCTGAACTATCTCCTCCACCAAAACCGTTCGACCCCCTTGCAGACCCGAAAATGAAAGAAGCAATAGATATCATTAATGTAGCAGAATCTATTGTTGACGAAGTTGTTAACAAGCTGCTAAATGAAGTTGCGGAGAAGGTCCTGAGAGAGGACTAGTAGTTGTTTGTAAAAACATTTTTAGATAATCAATGTAACTTTGTTGTATCAAGACTGCGATGCTCGATGTATATGTTTTTGAATGTAAATTTTTTGTAATTCAATTCTTTGCGAGGCATGAAACTTTATATACATACCGCTTTTTGAGCCTTCGGCGAAAAACACCTTCCCTTCTTTTCATGCTTCGTAAAGAAGAAAATTGGTGCTTCGGATAAAATATCCTTGCTTCGTAAAAACATCCCATCTTCGTAAGCAAAGGATCCCTTCTTTGGCATTAGAACAGACGAAGCTGTATTTCTCAGCTTTGTGCCTTAGCACGCTTTCATTTTTTATAAAACCTCCAAAGATCGACTTCGTATCCAATTCGTGTCATTGGTGCAATATGATGTATGTTGTGATGATATGCGAGATGATGTAATGGTATGATGCAAATGATGATGCTAATGTCGGAGATACACACCCACACACCTACATTGGAACACACAATCTCTGTGTCCCCTTAGGAACGTTTAAAATCTCTTTGTCGTTTATTTTTCGGCTTCACCGCTTATTTTTTGGTGTAAGTTCTGCATCCCCTTAGGAACGTCTTTTGAACTTCTTCGCCTTCTATTTCGGCGGTATTTTTCACGTTGACTTTTCGCGCTTCGCCTTAAATTTCGGCGGTATTTGGCTCTGCATTCCCTTAGGAACGACTTTTGAGCAAAAAACTTACTCTGTGCTCCCTTGGGAATGACTTTTTAAGCTTCGGCAAGACTTTTGTTGTGCTCCCTTAAGAGCGACTTTTGAAGCTTCAGCAATTTTCGAGCTTCGTAAATCTGTGAAGAAGATATATTTCATTTTAACAGAAGCGAAACTATTACAAAGAATTAAATCTAGATTTTTATTACTTGTCCTTTATTAAAAAACAAAGTGGCATAAAGTAAAAAAGTGCTTCAGAGGGTAGGATATCTCTCAATAGATGTGCTTTGACTCCGGCTTAGTACTATTGACTGTGCGTGCTTTGGACTCTTCCCTGAAATCCCTCAGATGCTGGGTGTGCTGGCTCCCTTCTGGCTGCTGACCCCGTGAATAAGTAGGTTGTAGTGGTGGCGGAGGTGGAAGCTATGGCCAAGAAGCCTGTGGCTGACTAGCCAAAGCAACAAAAGCTGCAGAGTGATTACCCACATATTCTGGTATGTAGGGTGAATGGCACGAAGCAGTGTGCAAGACCTGCTTCGGTTGATTCTGCCGAGCTTCGACTTCTGCAATCTCCCTCTGCTTTTGGATAGTGATTTGGCACATTCTTGTAGTATGGCCCTTGTCTTCACCACAAAATAAATAGTAGATCTTCCTGGGCTGATCCCCATATCTTCCTCCGAAGCCCCTGGCCCCTCTGCCTCTTGGAGCTGGCGGCCGAAAAGAGCTTTGTTGCTGCCCCGAAGATTGTGAGGTATACTGTGGCCTCTGTAGCTGACCTCCTTTGTCATCATTCTGAGTGGAGTTGTGAATTGACCTGACATGCCTCAAGTGGATTCTTCCTCCGAAGCCCCTGGTCATTTCAGAGAATCTGAAAGCTTCCTCCCTTCTTTGGCAGAAGTCATTATCGGCCCGAATGTATTCGTCCATCTTTTGAAGCAGCTTTTATAGAGTTTGTGGGGGCTTCCTGGCGAAATATTAGGCAGTAGGTCCTGGGCGAAGACCTTTGATCATGGCTTCAATGACAATCTCATTGGGCACTTTAGGCGCTTATGCCCTCAATCGCAAGAACCTTCGTACATATGCCTAAAGGTACTCTTCATGGTCTTATGTGCATTGGAATAGAGCCTGATCTGTGATCGGCTTCGTTTGAAAGCCTTGGAAACTAGTGACCAACATGTCCTTAAGCTTCTGCCACGATGTGATTGTCCCTGGCCGAAGAGAAGAATATCATGTTTGAGCTACATTCTGGACTGCTATGACGAAGGACTTCGCCATAACTACGGTATTGCCTCCATACGAAGATATAGTTGCTTCATAGCTCATGAGAAACTGCTTTGGATCTAAATGCCCATCATACATGGGAAGCTGAGGTGGCTTGTACAATGGAGGCCATGGAGTAGCCTGCAGTTCTGCTGCCAAGGGAGAAGCATCATCAAAGGTAAAGGAATCATGATTAAAATCATCATACCATCCATCTTTGTTGAATAGGCCTTCCTGACGAAGCTCCCTGTGCTGCAGCCTTCGGTTTTGTTCGTCTTGAGCAAGATGGCGCACTTCTTCAGTGGCTTCGTCGATCTGCCTTCAAAGTTCAGCTAATCGTGCCATCTTCTCCTTCTTCCTTTGTACTTGCTGATGGATGATCTCCATATCCCTGATCTCTTGGTCCAACTCCTCCTCCTGGAGTGTTGGACTGGTGGCTTTCCTCTTCTGGCTTTGAGCCTCTCGAAGAGAAAGAGTTTCCTGGTTTAGGTCCAGCGGCTGCAGTGCAGCGGTCCCTGGTGCTGAAACTTTCTTTGGCGGCATGACAAAGGTTAGTGCTTGCCGAAGGTGGTTGAAAAGGGTTCACTGGAGGTGGGCGCCAATGTTGGGGACTTGTTCTCAAATGATATGAATTAAGAACAAGGCAACATAAAATGTTAAATGTTAATGCCCTTCATCCTTCGAAGCATTATTTCCCTAAGGATATAACGATCTCCGGACGAAGGTCATGAAGGACATACCTTCATCATCACAGCATACATTAATGAAAGACGAAGCATATGAAACATGAGAAATAACATTAATAATCACATGACATTGTTAATATATCTTTTATTATATAATCATGAATAAATAAGAACAATATTGAATTACATTTGTACCTTCGGCTTGATAGAAGGTCAAGGTACTAGCGTGACGCACGAGCAAATACAAGTCAGCGTGAATTGTACGGGGGAACTGTTCATCTATTTATAGGCACAGGACACAGCCTGTGAAAAATTACATTCATGCCCTTTACATTCATCGTTAACTAATAGTCAACTCTATGAGGACTAAATAGCCTTTTTCCCTTTAAAGCGTAGCTTCGGAGCAACTCCATCCTTCGTCGCGATCATGCTTTTAGCCCGAGTCCGAAGGTACCTGTTCATATGTTACACTTGGAAGGTTTTGTTAGACCTCGTTTTTGAGGACCTTCAGAGGACGAAGGCCCCCAACAGGGGACCATGCGACTGGGTCGAGGGCCTCCAGGATTTTTGTTGAGGAGTTAATGGGGACGTGCGCGGTTCCCAGGGAAGTGATGTCTTCACCCAAGCTCCGAGAAACTTCTTTGCGCATGCTGAAGGTTACCAGGGGTCGATAGCATAGGAATGACCCTATACCCGGGCCGCTGGCGATGATTTTTTACATCCCGTTTGGCTCGTGATCTGAGGATTTTTCCTTATGGTAGGAATATTGGTGCTGTTGTGTTAGTAGTGATGGAGAAAGACCGCCAGGGCACTCAACCAAAGAAGCGTAAGGCCCCCCTTCGGCTGGTGGATCCACGCCAAGAAGCTAAGCTGGTGTGAGCCAGCGTGAAGGGTGTCGCCCTGTCTGCGGCGATGCCTCCCCCCGTGGCGCCTGCTGCCGCTGGAAGACTGACCTCGCCACCGCGCATGTCTGAAACGGCGGTGTCAGGGATCGATGGGGCAGGCTAGGAGTTGTCAGTAGGCGACTACCTGGTGGGGGTGTTACCTTGTTTAACGCCTAGACTGGGCTACCGCCTGCTGTGAGTTGGATTGCTTGATTCCTCTTAGCCAGATGATTCTACCTTTCTAACTTGGTTGTGATGTAGGGGCTGAGGCTGGGCAGCTAGCGGTGGTTCCGTCGGCTGTGCCTGTCGGCTTGGTGGGTACAACGAAGGGTGATGCGGGTACCTCGCAGGACCCATGGTCGAACTTTTGCGCCTTCGCTGGAGGTGGAGGCGAATTTGCCTCGGCCACCACTGCCGTTGGCTTAGCTGCATCTGCCGTACAGCAGCTGCGATTTGTGAGTTTGTTTATTTATTTATTCATATACATGATAGTGTTGTCATGTTGTACTGAGTTTGGATATTTGATGTCAGGTGACGGCCTTCGCCGAGCAGGTTGCTTCGGGGGTGCTGACCTCATAGTTTGTTTCCAAGAGGAAATGACTCAAGGGTAGGATTGAGCGCCTTCGAACGCAGCACACTGAGGCGATTAGAGATAAGTCAGTGGCCGAAAATAAGAGTCAGAATCTCCTCAAGAAGGTGATAACATTGGAGAAGGAGAAGGAGGACCCCAGCCACCGGCTTGCTGATGAAAGGGAGGACGCAGAGAGCGCCTGCTCGGAGGCTCGGGCTGCCCGTGTGGAAGCTCAGGCTGCTCGCAAGCATGCTGCTGACTTGGAGCTGGAGCTGAAGAGTATGTGCAACCAATGTGAAATCACAAAATCTTCCACCCGTGCTGGGTTGAACGGGCGCACACGCTTTTCGTGGACGCATACCGTGACCTTGGCGTGCAAACTGTCCCTTTTGACAAATCGGGGGAGGAGGTGGGGACCCACTTTCTGGGGTGGCTGCAAGATGAGCTAGAGTCGCTCTCGTCTATCGTGACGGGTCTCATCTCCTATGCGTCCCTTGTCACTTGCGAAGGGGTCGCGAATGCTTTGTCTCGAGAGGGGTGCAGGCATTTTGAGGTCTTCGATTGAGCGAATGAGGACTTTGATCGTGGCGTGTTCCATATTGAAGATGACGTGTTGAAGCGCTCTGCTGGGATCGCTTTATGATAGGATGTGGGGCCCTCACGGCCGCGACATCGTTCGAGAGAGGGCAGACCGAGCGCTGGCGTAGGTATGTCGTGGGTTTGGTGAGTGGTGTTGTGTGTGTTTTCACTGCTTTGAAATGTTGGTGTGTTGTCTTCGTAGGCGATGAACGAAGAAGATGTGGAGGATCTCGTCGGCCTGGATAGCTCGGAGACCCGGAGGGATGCTTCAGCGGAGGCGAGAGTGAAAGTCGCCTAGAGGGGGGTGAATAGGTGGAATCTGAAAATTATAAACTTAAGCACAAACTACAAGTCGGGGTTAGAGTTAGAATTAAATTCGAGTCCAAAAGAGAGGGTGAAAAACAAATAAAAAACAAATGAAGCGGATGACATAGTGATTTGTTTTACCAAGGTTCGGTTCTTGAGAACCTACTCCCCGTTGAGGTGGTCACAAAGACCAGGTCTCTTTCAACCCTTTCCCTCTCTCAAACGGTCACTTACACCGAGTGAGATTTTTTCCTTGATTTTCCGGGTCACTTAGACCCCGGAAGGACCACCACACAATTGGTGTCTCTTGCTTAGCTTACAAGGCTTTGAAAGTAAGAATGAAAGAAAGAAAAAAGTCAACCAAGCAACAAGAGCAACAAAAGAACACAAGTCGATCTTCTCACAAGTCCTAAGAACTAGAGTTGAGTCGTGGACTTTGATTTGATTGGAGGCTTTGATTTGTGTCTTGGAGTGTTGTATATTGCTCTTGCATTGAATGAGAAGTAGTGAATGCTTGGATGGTTGGAGTGGAGGTGGTTGGGGGGTATTTATAGCCCCAACCACCAATTCAACCGTGGGGAGGCTGTCTGTCGATGGGCGCACCAAACAGTCCGGTGCGCCAGCCACGTCACCCAACCGTTAGGGTTCTAACGGTTTCGACCGTTGGAGCTCTGACTTCTTGGTGCACCAGACAGTCCAGTGCCGCACCAGACAGGCACTGTTCATTATCTGATGCGCCTTCTGGCGTTGCTCTGACTTTGTGCGAACTGTCCGCGCATTGTTCATGTTTGCAGGCGACCGTTAGCTGATCGTTGCGCTGCCCAGCCATTGCTTCGCTGGCACACCAGACAGTCTGGTGGCACATCAGACAGTCCGGTGAATTATAGCGGAGCGCGGCCTCAGAAACCCGAAGGTGAAGAGTTTGGAGTCGCTCGCCCCTGATGCACCGGACATTGTCCGGAGGTGCACGGGACACTATCCGGTGGCACACCGGACAGTCCGGTGCACCAGACCAGGGAGCTCTTCGGTTTCTTTTTGCTCCTTTCTTTTGAACCCTAACTTGAACTTTTTATTGGTTTATATTGAACCTTTAGCACCTGTAGAACACATAATCTAGAGCAAACTAGTTAGTCCAAATGTTTGTGTTGGGCATTCAACCACCAAAATCATTTAGGAAAAGGTTTGACCCTATTTCCCTTTCAATCTCCCCCTTTTTGGTGATTGATGCCAACATAAACCAAAGCAAATATATAAGTGCAGAATTGAACTAGTTTGCATAATGTAAGTGCATAGGTTGCTTAGAATTAAACCAATTTAATAATTTCAATAGATATGCATGGATTGCTTTCTTTTATTTAACATTTCGGACCACTTTTGCACCACTTGTTTTGTTTTTGCAAATTCTTTTGGAAAATCTTTTCAAGGTCTTTTTGCAAATAGTCAAAGGCATATGAGTAAGATTGCAAGAAGCATTTTCAAGATTTGAAATTTCTCCCCCTATTTCAAATACTTTTCCTTTGACTAAAAACAAAACTCCCCCTTAATTGGAATTCTCCTCTTAGTTTTCAAGAGGGTTTTGATAGATACCATTTGAAAACGACACATACCAATTTGAAATAAACCAATAAAATTTTCGAAACACAATTTAAAAATTAGGTGGTGGTACGGTCCTTTTGCTTTGGGCTTAATATTTCTCCCCCTTTGGCATTAATCGCCAAAAACAGAGACTTTGTGAGCCCTTTACTTTCTCCCCCATTGGTACAAGTGAATATGAGTGGAAAGATTATACCAATGTGAAGTTTGGTGGAGTAACGACGAAGGATAAATAATACGGTAGAGTGGAGTGGAAGCCTTGTCTTCGTCGAGTACTTCATTTCCCTTTCAATCTAGGACTTAGCATAAATATACACTTGAAAACACATTAGTCGTAGCAAATGAAAGAGATAAGATCAAAGGTATATAAATGAGCAATGTGTGCAATGTTTCAATCAAAATTCTGAGAATCAAGAATGTTTAGCTCATTCCTAAGTTTGCAAAAGGTCTTCTCATCTAATGGCTTGGTGAAGATATCGGCTAATTGATCTTTGGTATTAATATAGGCTATCTCGATATCCCCCTTTGTTGGTGATCCCTCAAGAAGTGATATCGAATGTCTATGTGCTTAGTGCGTCTATGTTCAACGGGATTCTCCACCATGTGGATAGCACTCTCATTGTCACATAGGAGAGGGACTTTGCTCAATTTGTAGCCATAGTCCCTGAGGGTTTACCTCATCCAAAGCAATTGCACGCAACAATGGCATGCGGCAATATACTCGGCTTCGGCGGTTGATAGGGCTACTGAATTTTGTTTCTTTGAAGCCCAAGACACCAGGGATCTCCCCAGAAACTGACAAGTCCCTGATGTGCTCTTCCTATCAATTTTACACCCTGCCCAATCAGCATCGGAATATCCTATCAAATCAAAGGTTGATCCCCCTGGGGTACCAAAGCCCAAACTTAGGAGTGTAAACTAAATATCTCATGATTTGCTTCACGGTCCTAAGGTGAACTTCCTTAGGATCGGCTTGGAACCTTACACACATGCATACGGAAAGCATAATATCCGGTTGTGATGCACATAAATAGAGTAAAGATACTATCATCGACCGGTATACCTTTTGATCTACGGATTTACCTCCCGTGTTGAGGTCGAGATGCCCATTTGTTCCCATGGGTGTCTTGATGGGCTTGGCATCCTTCATTCCAAACTTCTTGAGAATGTCTTGAATATACTTCGTTTGGCTGATGAAGGTGCCCTCTTAGAGTTGCTTGATTTGGAATCCTAAGAAATATCTCAACTCCCCCATCATAGACATCTCAAATTTCTGTACCATGATCCTACTAAACTCTTCACAAGTAGATTTGTTAGTAAACCCAAATATAATATCATCAACATAAATTTGGCATACAAACAAATCATTTGTAACAATTTTAGTAAAGAGTGTAGGATCGGCTTTTCCGACTTTTAAGCCATTAGTGATAAGAAAATCTCGCAGGCATTCATACCATGTTCTTGGGGCTTGCTTGAGCCCATAAAGCGCCTTTGAGAGTTTATAGACATGGTTAGGATACTCACTATCTTCAAAGCCGGGAGGTTGCTCAACATAGACCTCTTCCTTGATTGGTCCATTGAGGAAGGCACTCTTCACGTCCATTTGATAGAGCTTGAAGCCATGGTAAGTAGCATAGGCAAGTAATATGCGAATCGACTCAAGCCTAGCTACGGGTGCATAAGTTTCATCGAAATCCAAAGCTTGGACTTGTGAATAACCCTTGGCCACAAGTCATGCTTTGTTCCTTATCACCACACCATGCTCATCTTGCTTGTTGTGGAATACCCATTTGGTACCTACAACATTTTGATTAGGACGTGGAACCAAATGTCATACCTCATTCCTCGTGAAGTTGTTGAGCTCCTCTTGCATTGCCAGTACCCAATCCGAATCTCTTAGGGCATCCTCTATCATGTATGGCTCAATAGAGGACACAAAAGAGTAATGTTCACAAAAATGTGCGACTCGAGATCGAGTGGTTACCCCCTTATGGATATCACCAAGAATGGAGTTCACACGGTGATCTCTTTGAATCGCCTGGTGGACTCTTGGGTGTGGTGGTCTTTGACCCTGTACTTCTTGATCATCTTCCTTGTCTTGATCAATTTCATCTCCCCCTTGATCCTTGTCCTCCTCTTGAGGTGGCTCATTCTCTTTATCTTCTTCTTCATAATCTTGAGCCTGTTCCTCATCTTGAGTTGGTGGAGATGCTTGATTCGAAGATGATGGTTGATCTTATGCTTGTGGAGGCTCTTCGAATTCCTTAGGACACACATCCCCAATGGACATGTTCCTTAGCGCGACGCACAGAGCCTCTTCATCATCTAGCTCATCAAGATCAACTTGCTCTACTTGAGAGCCATTAGTCTCATCAAACACAATGTCACAAGAAACTTCAACTAGTCCAGTGGACTTGTTAAAGACTCTATATGCCCTTGTGTTTGAATCATATCCTAGTAAAAAGCCTTCTACAGCCTTAGGAGCAAATTTAGATTTTCTACCTCTTTTGACAAGAATAAAACATTTGCTACCAAAGACCCTAAAATATGAAACATTGGGCTTTTTACCGGTGAGGAGTTCATAGGATGTCTTCTTGAGGATTCGGTGTAGGTAGAGCCGGTTGATGGAGTAGCAGGCGGTGTTAATCGCCTCGACCCAAAACCGGTCCGGTGTCTTGTACTCATCAAGCATGGTCCTCGCCTTGTCAAGTATAGTTCTATTCTTCCTCTCCACTACACCATTTTGTTGAGGTGTGTAGGGAGAAGAGAACTCATGCTTGATGCCCTCCTCCTCAAGGAAGCCTTCAATTTGTGAATTCTTGAACTCTGTCCCATTGTCGCTTCTAATCTTTTTATCCTTAAGCCGAACTCATTTTGAGCTCATCTCAAGAATCCCTTTAAGGTCTCTTGGGTTTGTGATTTATCCTACAAAAAGAATACCCAAGTGAAGCGAGAATAATCATCCACAATTACTAGACAGTACTTACTCTCGTCGATGCTTATGTAAGCTATCGGGCCGAATAGATCCATGTGGAGTAGCTCGAGTGGCCTGTCTGTTGTCATTATATTCTTGTGTGGATGGTGGGCGCCAACTTGCTTCCCTGCTTGACATGCGCTACAAACCTTGGTCTTTCTCAAAATGAACATTTGTTAGTCCCAAAATGTGTTCTCCCTTTAGAAGCTTGTGAAGATTCTTCATCCCAACATGGGCTAGTCGGCGATGCCAGAGCCAACCGATATTAGTCTTAGCAATTAAGCAAGTGTCGAGTTCAGCTCTATTGAAATCAACTAAGTATAGCTGACCCTCCAACACTCCCTTGAATGCTACTGAATCATCACTTCTTCTAAAGACAGTAACACCTACATCACTAAAAAGACAGTTGTAACCCATTTTGCATAATTGAGATACAGAAAGCAAATTGTAATCTAAAGAATCTATAAGAAAAACATTGGAAATAGAATGGTCAGGAGATATAGCAATTTTACCAAGTCCTTTGACCAAACCTTGATTTCCATCCCCGAATGTAATAGCACGTTGGGAATCTTCATTTTTCTCATAGGAGGAGAACATCTTTTTCTCCCCAGTCATGTGGTTTATGCATCCGCTATCAATAATCCAAATTGAGCCCCCAGATGCATAAACCTGCAAAACAATTTTAGGCCTTATTCTTAGGTACCCAAACGGTCTTGGGTCCTTTCACATTAGAAACAAGCACCTTGGGTACCCAAACACAAGTCTTTGATCCCTTGTGTTTGGCCCCAACATATTTGACAACTACTTTACCTGATTTGTTAGTCAGCACATAAGATGCAACAAAAGTATTAAATGAAATGCTAGGTTCATTTGATGTAGTAGGAGATTTATTTTTAGGCAATTTAACATGGGTTGATTGCCTAGAACTAGATGCCTCATTCTTGTACATAAAAGCATGGTGAGAGACAGAATGAGACTTCCTAGCATGAATTCTCCTAATCTTATGCTCAGGATAACCAGCAGGATATAAAATATAACCCTCGTTATCCTGAACCATGGGAGCTTTGCCCTTAACAAAGTTAGACAATTTTAGGGGCATTAAGCTTGACATTGTCTCCCTGTTGGAAGCCAATGCCATTCTTAATGCCAGGGTGTCTCCCATTATAGAGCATGCTTCTAGCAAATTTAAAATTTTCATTTTCAATTTCATGCTCATTAATTTTAGCAGTTAATTGAGCTATATGATTATTTTGTTGTTTAATTAAAGCAAGGTGATCATTTATAGCATCAATATTAACATCTCTACAACTAGTACAAATAGAAACATGATCAACCTTAGATGTAGATGGTTTGCAAACATTTAATTCATCAATCTTAGCATGTAACATGGCATTTTCATTTCTAAGATTGGAAATGACATCATTGCAAACATTCACATCTTTAGCCTCAGAAATTAATCTAGCATTTTCATCTCTAAGGCTAGAAAGTGTAACATTCAATTTATCAATCTTAGCAATTAAACTAGCATTATCATTTCTAAGATTGGCAATTGAATCATCACAAGCATTTAACTTCTCAACCTTAGTAAATAAATTGACATTCTCAGTTTTAAGGTTGGAAATTGAATCATGGCAAATCCTAAGCTCATTAGACAAATTTTCACATTTTTCTACTTCCTGAGCATAGGCATTCTTCACCTTAACATGCTTTTTTCCTTAATAAGGAATTCCTCTCTGCTATCCAAGAGTTCATCCTTCTCATGAATAGCACCTATTAATTCATTTAATTTTTCCTTTTGTTGCATGTTAAGGTTGGCAAAAAGACTAAGCAAGTTTTCTTCATCATCACTAGAACTACCTCATCACTAGATGTAGTATACTTGGGGGTGGTTCTAGCTTGTACCTTCTTTTTCTTGCCGTCCTTTGCCATCAAGCATTTGTGGCCGACGTTTGGGAAGAGGAGGCTCTTGTTGACGGCAATGTTAGCGGCGTCCTCGTCGAAGGAGGAGTCGGTGGAGCTCTCATCGGAGTCCCATTCTCGACACACGTGGGCATCGCCGCCCTTCTTCTTGTAGTATCTCTTCTTTTCCTTCCTCTTTCCCTTCTTGTCGTCGCCCCTGTCACTATCACTAGATAATGGACATTTAGCAATGAAATGACCGAGCTTACCACACTTGTAGCACACCCTTTTGAAACGGGGCTTGTAGTCCTTACCCTTCCTTTGTTTGAGGATTTGACAGAAGCTCTTGATGATGAGCGCCATCTCCTCATTGTCAAGCTTGGAGGCGTCGATTGGAATCCTACTTGGTGTAGATTCCTTCTTTTCTTCCTCCGTCGCCTTGAATGCGACGAGTTGCACCTCGGGTGTGGAGGTGCCGCCTTGCTCCAAGTTGATGATTTGTTTGGAGCCTTTGATCATCAATTCAAAGCTCACAAACTTTCCTATAACTTCCTCGGGAGACATTAGCTTATATCTAGGATCACCACGTATTAATTGAACTTGTGTAGGATTGCAAAAAACAAGTGATCTTAAAATAACCTTGACCATTTCATGGTCATCCCATTTTGTGCTCTCGAGGTTGCGCACTTGGTTCACCAAGGCCTTGAGCCGGTTGTACATGGCTTGTTGCTCCTCTCCTTGGTTGAGGACGAACCGACCGAGCTCCCCCTCGATCGTCTCCCACTTGGTGATCTTGGTCACCTCATCCCCTTCGTGTGCGGTCTTTAGTACGTCCCAAATCTCCTTGGCACTTTTCAACCCTTGCACTTTGTTATACTCCTCTCGACATAGAGAGGCGAGGAGTATAGTAGTGGCTTAGGAGTTGAAGTGCCGGATTTGGGCAACCTCGTTCGAGTCGTAGCCTTCATCCCCCACAGATGGTACCCGCGCTCCAAACTCAACAATGTCCCATATGCTAGCGTGGAGTGAGGTTAGGTGATGCCTCATTTTATCACTCCACATACAATAATCTTCACCATCAAAAACCGGTGGTTTGCATAGTGGGACGAAAAGTAAAGGAGTGCGTTTAGAAATGCGAGGGTAGCGTAGGGGGATCTTACTAAACTTCTTGTGCTCATGGCGCTTAGAAGTGATGGACGGCGCGTCGGAGCCGGAGGTGGATGGCGACGAAGAATCGGTCTCGTAGTAGACCACCTTCTTCATCTTTTTTTCTTGTCGCCACTCCGATGCGACTTGTGAGGAGGTGATCCCTTCTTTAGCTTGTTGCCGGACTCCTTTGATGGAGCCTTCCCGTGGCTTGTGGCGGTCTTGTCGCCGGTCACGATCTCCCTCTTGGCATGATCTCCCGACATCAATTCGAGTGGTTAGACTCTAATGAAGTACCGGGTTCCGATACCAATTGAAAGTCACCTAGAGGGGGTGAATAGGCGGAATCTGAAAATTATAAACTTAAGCACAAACTACAAGCCGGGCTTAGCGTTAGAATTAAATCCGAGTCCAAAAGAGAGGGTGAAAAACAAATAAAAAACAAATGAAGTGGATGACACAGTGATTTGTTTTACCGAGGTTTGGTTCTTGAGAACCTACTCCCCGTTGAGGTGGTCACAAAGACTGGGTCTCTTTCAACCCTTTCCCTCTCTCAAACGGTCACTTAGACCGAGTGAGCTTTCTTCCTTGATTTCCCGGGTCACTTAGACCCCGCAAGGACCACCACACAATTGGTGTCTCTTGCTTAGCTTACAAGGCTTTGAGAGTAAGAATGAGAGAAATAATAAAGCTAACCAAGCAATAAGAGCAACAAAAGAACACAAGTCGATCTTCTCACAAGTCCTAAGAACTAGAGTTGAGTTGTGGACTTTGATTTGATTGGAGGCTTTGATTTGTGTCTTGGAGTGTTGTGTATTTCTCTTGTATTGAATGAGGAGTAGTGAATGCTTGGATGGTTGGAGTGGACGTGGTTGGGGGGTATTTATAGCCCCAACCACCAATTCAACCGTTGGGGAGGCTGTCTATCGATGGGCGCACCGGACAGTCCAGTGCGCCACCGGACACTATCCGGTGCGCCAGCCACGTCACCCAACCGTTAGGGTTCTGACGGTTTCGACCGTTGGAGCTCTGACTTCTTGGTGGACCGGACAGTCCGGTGCCGCACCAGGCAGGCACTGTTCACTGTCCGGTGCGCCTTCTAGCGCTGCTCTGACTCTGCGCGAACTGTCCGTGCACTGTTCACGTTTGCAGGCGATCGTTGGAGCTGACCGTTGTGCTGCCCAGCCGTTGCTCCGATGGCACACTGGACAGTCCGGTGAATTATAGCGGAGCGCGGCCTCAGAAACCCGAAGGTGAAGAGTTTGGAGTCGCTCGCCCCTAGTGCACTGGACACTGTCCGGTGGCACACCGGACAGTCTGGTGCGCCAGACCAGGGAGCTCTTCAGTTTCTTTTTGCTCCTTTCTTTTGAACCCTAACTGAACTTTTTATTGGTTTGTATTGAACCTTTAGCACCTGTAGAACACATAATCTAGAGCAAACTAGTTAGTCCAAATGTTTGTGTTGGGCATTCAGCCACCAAAATCATTTAGGAAAAGGTTTGACCCTATTTCCCTTTTAGGGACCCGAAGAGCAAACCATGCTCCAAGGAGGTGTCACTGAGGGTCCTACAACGACCGACGCTTCGGTGCATGTTGAAAGGGTGTAATAGGGAATAGACTGACAATGTTCGTTTTGTGTGATACTAAAGATTGGTTACTGCGCAGGTTTCGGCGTTCAAGCCTGCACAAGCAAACCCTTATGATGACATGAATGATGATATTTTGATGGATGGGCATGCGGTGTCTCTTAGCATTAATGCGTCTGGGGAATCTGTGCTGGGCCGTGGTCTTCGGAGGGTGGGGAGTTGGGGAGTCCTTTTCTTGGATAGATGACGAATCCTTGAAGAACGATTTAGATTATTTTGCGGCGTTGGATTTGGCTGCAGCGGAGTCTCCGTTGAGGGTCGCCCCCCGCGACGCACCGGTGACTTCGGATGACATACCCCCTGGTGAGCTGAGGGGGCAAAAAAAGATGGAGGTACTGAAGCAAAACATCGGTGAGTCTTCGTAAGGTGCTAGAAGGCATCGTAGAATGGGCATGGAGAGGTCGCGTCTTTGGAGCGGGCCACAGTTTGATCAGGGGGGCATCGTGACTTGCTGGCACCGATGCCCGGGTCGTGTACTGGGGAAGGGGATCTGTGGGACCTTTTTGATGGGGAAGAGTTCAGGTTGATGTTGTTTAATTTTCGAGAAGCTGGTCTTATCTCGAAAGAAGAACCAATGTAATGATGAGTGTTGCCAGCACCGTTCTTTGGCGACGATGAGCAAAAATGCTGCCCTCGCCCCCCTTCGCTAGAGGACGGCGGTGGGGACATCTATGAGGGGTGGATATCTTGTGTATGGTGTACATCGTGTAGTTGTAACAATGTGTTTCATTTGTGTTTTGCGTTGAATTGTGTCTTCGTGCGCTTTATGTTGATCTATTGGTAATCTTTTGTGACGACTTCGCTTGTTGCACCTAGTGTGAATCCAGTTGCACCCTTAGGAGGCTTTTGTATGGGATAGAAGTATGCGTGTTGTAGACGACTTCGCACCCTTGTGGTGTTGTTGCGCACTTGTTGTCTTTATCCGGTTGCATCCTTAGGCGGCTTTTGCTCCGATAAAAATGTGCGTCTTATAGACAACTTCGCACCCTATGGGTGGTGTTACACACTTGTTGTGCCTATCCGGCTGTACCCTTAGACGACTTTTGCTTGGATAAAAATGTGCGTCTTATAGACAACTTCGCACCATGTGGGTGGTGTTACACACTTGTTGTGCCTATCCGACTGCACCCTTAGGCAGCTTTTGCTCGGATAAAAATGTGCGTCTTATAGACGACTTCGCACCCTGTGGGTGGAGTTACGGACTTGTTGTGCCTATCCGGCTGCACCCTTAGGTGGCTTTTGCCTGGACTTGTCGCATGTAATGGCTACCGAGGCTTGCCGTTGCAGTGACTGTTTTAGTGTCGAATGCTGAAGACCGACTCTGCAGTCTTTTTCGACATCCGCGGTCGTGGTGCCGTTTTGATTTTTTGGGGGGATTTTTGTGGTAGTTTATTACATGGCTCCGCCTCATTAAAAACCTCACCCTCTGCGAGGAAAAGAGTGCGATCTCGACTGTAATAGTGTCTGCGAAAATTACAAAGACGCGAAGGCCTTCGGACTAGACAAAGAATTTTCGTAAGTTGTCTACATTCCATGAGTGCTCTAGGTCTTCGTCGAATGGTGATGTGAGTCTCTAGGCGTTGGGGGACGTTTTTGTCTTGACGATGAAGGGCCTTCCCATTTGGGCTTGAGTTTGCCTCAGGGATTCTGTTTTGGCAGTTCTGATGAGGACTAGGTCTCCTTCCCCGAATTCTTTGGGATGACAGTATTGTCGCGCCATGCCTTCGTATGCGCTTGGTATTTGTTCAGTGCTTCCAGGGAAAGAACACTGTCTCCATTGATAAGGTCCTTGGAGGTTGACTCATCGACATCAGGGGTAGTTGTGGAGATCCGTGCTCGTGGACATCCGTGCTTCAATTCTTGAGGCATCATTGCTTCGGATCCGTACATGAAGCACAAAGGTGTGAACCCGATCGCTCTAGATTCTGTTATGTTCAATGCCCATATGACTCCGGGAAGCTGGTCTGCCCAATTGCCTTTATTATCGTCGAGTAGCCTTTTCTTGATGGCGCTGAAAATCTTGCCATTGGCACGTTCAATACTCCGTTGGATTGTGGATGGTAGACAGAAGTGAACACGGCCTTCGTGCCGATAGAGTTGCAAAATTCTCGGAAATCTTGGTTGTCGAACTATTTTCCATTATCGACTGTTAGCTCTATGATGGGACTCCGAACCGACACACGATGTTCTGCTAGAAGAATTTTTTGTGCTGTCTTGGAAGTTATTGTTGATACGGCTCTAGGTTCAATCCACTAGGTGAAGTATTCAACTACAACGAAGGTGAATTTTAGGTTGCCTTGCGTTGTGGGCAGTGGCCCGATGATGTCTAGTCCCCAAAGTTGTAGTGGCCAGGTATGTGCAATAAGCTTTGTAAGCTGCAAAGGGGCACCCGTTCGAGGCGAGAATTTCTAGCACGCTTCGCACGAACGGGTTACCCGGTTGGCCGTGCACATAATTGTCGCCCAATAGAAACCTTGACGTATGACTTTAGCAGCAAGGGCCCCTAGTCCCAAATGTGATCCACATATACCCCTGTGGACTTCGCAGAGAAGTTCTATGCCTTCGGCTTCAGTTATGCATTTCAACTTGGGTTGACTTATCCCCTTCTTATAGAGATGTCCATTTACTATAGCGAAGTCTCTGCTTCTGTGTTTTAATCTTTTGGCTTCGCTTTGGTCGGAGGGGTGGTAGTGGCCTTGAAGATAAAGGGTGATTGGTGCCCGCCAGTCTTCGGCCATTATCAGATTGACTATCTGATGCCCATCGACGTCTTATGTTATTTGCAGACCCTCAAGGTTTCCTATGGCTGGTGTACTGACTATATGATAAAATACATCGGATGGCAAGCGTTCGCCCTTTGCTGCTGCTTTTGCTAGTGTGTCGGCCTCTTCGTTCTTGTTCCGCTCAATATGTTGCAATGTGAAACCTTTGAATTGTTTTTCTAGGCTTCGAATAGCAGCAACATACTACTAGGGATGGCAACGGGTCGGGTATAATAAATACCAGCTCGTGACCGTACCCACGGGTATTAGTCGTACCCGCCCGCAACTGTACCCGTGGGTAAAAATTGTACCCGTGCTCGTACCCGTCGGGTATCGGGCGGGTATCGGGTACCCGCGGGTATATATATCTAAAAACAATACAGAAAAATTCCAGGAAATATAATCATAACCAGCAAAAATTCTAGAAAACTTATGCGTATAGGGAACACTTCAAACAAGTCTTCATGAATTATGCGTCAACACAGGCATACAGAACATAACATGGGAACACTTCAAGTCTTCATGATACATGCTCACTAGTTTTTTAGCTTTTACGGATATCCACGGGTAACCCGCAGGCAACAAAAAATATCCGTACCCGGCCCGATTTTATCATGGGTCAGTTACGGGCAAGACCTGCAAGTACAAATTTGTACCCGAAACCGAACCCGTCGGGTTGGATATCCGACGGATATCCGAACCCGCGGGTAAAATTGCCATCCCTACATATTGCATTAGTACAAGTTCTTTGGTGGAGTAATCTTGTTCGATATGGCTAGCGACAACCTTGGAATCAGTTTTGATGATGCAGGTGGTCACTTCGAGGGCTTGCAGCTTGCGAAGTCCTAAGATGATTGCTTTGTATTCAGCGATGTTGTTTGTGCACTTATCCAACGTATCTGTATTTGAGTCCTACAGGTGATGTAATGATTGCTGCACATGCCCCATCACAGTGATGGTCCAAACGGTTTCTGCATGACATTGCGGTGGTTCCGAAGGCCCTGTCCAGTCTACGATGAAATCGACCAAAACCTGTGATTTAATTGTTGTTCTGGGCTCAAAGGTAATGTTGTAACCAGAGAGTTCTGCCACCCATTTGGCTATTCTGGCAGACGCCTCGGGATTCCTGAGCAACTCCTCGAGACCCCTATCAGAAGTGACTCATACTTTGTGTGTATCAAAATATTGTCTTAGCTTGTGCGAAGCCATGATGACCGCGTATGCTATCTTTTCTAGCTCTGTCATGTCGCACTTTGAGCTTGTAAGGACTTTGGAGACAAAATATACTGGGCATTGGCGAGTCTTGCCCTCTCTGGTCTTTTCTTGGACTAAGGCTGTGCTAACCGCGCTGGGTGAAGTTGTGATATATAGTAGTAGGGATAGCCCTGGGTCTGGACTTGTTAATGTTGCCAGGTTGGACAGATATTGCTTCAGAGACTCGAAGGCGACAACTTGTTCTGGGCCCCAAGTGAAGTCTTTGGCACCACATAACGTTTTGAGAAACGAAAGGCTTCGTTCGGTGGATCACGAGATAAATATGTTCAATGCAGCCAATCTGCCTGTCAGTCGTGGGATGTCTTTGGTGGATTGTGGCGGTGCCATGTCCATGATAGCCTGAATTTTTCTCGGATTGGCTTCAATTCCTTTGTGTGATATGAGGTAACTGAGTATTTTGACTTGGCATACACCAACGATGCATTTTTCGGGTTCAGCCGAAGCTGGGCTTCGCGCATGTTGGCGAATGTTTCTGCGAGGTCTAAAAGGTGATCATCTTTGTTTTTGCTCGCAACAACTATATCATCAACATATGTGAAGACATTGCGGCCCATCTGGTCCTCAAGAATCTTTTTGGTGAGACAGGAGAAGGTTGAGCCAGCGTTTTTGAGCCCTTCGGGCATCCGCATGAAACAGTACGTGCCAAAGGGTGTGATGAAACTTGTGCTAGCCTTGTCCTCCTCTTTTATATAGATTTGATGATAACCTGAAAAACAATCTAGGAGAGACATGACTTCGTAGCCAGCTGCAGAATCAACGATCTTGTCGATTCGTGGTAGAGGAAAGTTATCATTGGGGTAGGCTTTGTTGAGGTTGGTGAAATCGATGCACATTCGCCATTTCCCATTTTTCTTCTATACCATGACGACGTTGGCGAGCTAAGTGGGGTAAGCTATTGGTTCGATAATCTTTGCTTCTAATAAATGTGCACCTCAGCTTTTGTTGCTTCTGTTTTCTCGTCGGACATTTTCCTTAACCGCTGCTTCCTTGGGCGCACAAAGGGGTCGATGCCCAGACTATGTTTGATGATGGTGCGGCTGACCCCAACTAGGTCTACAACGAACTAGGCGAAGATGTCATTGTTGTGGTTGAGATAGGAGAGAAGTCTTGCTTCTTCGTTTGGTGAAAGGTCTTCGCTGGTTAAGACGGTTTGCTTGGGAGTTGCGAGGTCAAGGGGACCGTCTTAGTTCCCTTGTTGCTCTGCAGTTGTGTGTTGACTTTTTTGTGTTTAGTTGGGCGAGGACTGTTGTTGTCTTCGTGCTCTGCTATTAGGCAATGAACATTGCGCTGTCCTAGGACAAAGTCTCTTTCTATGGGTGAAAACCTTGTTTATGTTACGGTCTCTTATTGCATAAGCCATATGTAAACCCCTCCTCCTTAGTCTATAAAAGGAGATGTCACCGAGAGATTTTATAGGGCACAAAAATAGAACCACGAAACAACCAATAGAGCAACATAGAAGCTCCTTTGAGAAGTATGACACCACATACAAAGACTTGGGATCTCTCCCTCTCTCGCCTTCTTGTAACCCCTACTACGAGCAATCAGATGTTGATAGCGCGACCAACTAAAGACTGGAGTAGGGACATTTTGCCTGAACCAGTATAATTCTTGCGTCGACTGAGCAAACTATCCAAGACTAAGATGCGCATACAAAAATTTACTCGTTGGTGCTAGTTTGAAACACCGACAGTTAGCAATGCCATGTAGGTGCTTTGCACATTTTTGTCATCTTCTCCACCAGGCACCGTATGGTTGGGAGCGACAATGTTTGAAGCATAAGAGTATCGAAGGCAAACAACACTGAATCCATCTCAGACAAACGAGCGACACCGAACAAATACGTTATCATAAACCTCGTGCTTATTATTTTCCTCCATTTGTGAAAATCCTCTCCTATCTAGGGGATGGGAGAGAAACCCATACCTTTGTCCCTCCAGTGACCTCCTATGATAGAGATTACCCTCGGGACGAGGCAATCCTGGGATGTTATCTATGTGGAAGTAAGAAGGAAAAAGCATGGCCCCCACGCTTACCTCCGCCCCTTATTTGGAGCAGAATGATGAAGGGAAAGACAATCCACGCAAATATGAGAGCCTTATGACTAGAACTGGTTGAGCCACGTGCAAGCCTATGTCACGTAAGCTAGGACACTGGAGTACCATACAAAGCTCCGGGTGTGATTCGTCGAACAAGCCCTCAAGGGCACGATGGACACGAAGAGTAAAAAGTTGCCTCACAGAAACAGGACGACAGGAACATTCCCATCATTCATAAACATTAAGGCCTTGTTTGGGTTAAAAGGGATTAAAGTGTATTTTAGGGATTGAAAGGGAAATTAGTTCATATTACACTTCAATACACCTTATACCACCTCAATCCACTCCAATCCAAGATTACCCAAACAAGCCCTAAGGCCTAGTTTGGGTATTCTAGTATTGACCTCAATCCACTTGTATTGAGGTGGATTGGGGTGTAACTTAAACTAATTTACACCCCAATCCACCTCAATACATGTGGATTGAGATCAATACTAGAGTACCCAAACAAAGCCTAAATGGGGCCTACCCCCTTTCCCCAACCTCTAGCGATCCTGAGTTTCCCTAACCTCGTTTGGTAAGGCCGACGTAGGCAAGGACATCTTCTAGGTGGCAGGACAGCGGCTCTAGTGCTGCCTCCAGCAAGCTCTGCATCGCTCCAACCGTTGCAATACCCCTTGCTTATGGTGTTCAGGTCAATCTCATCTTCATAATGAGTCTTAGCAATGGCGAAGGCCTAGTTCATGTTGCGACGAAGTAGTGGTTTTTAAGAGTTTTATGAAGGCTTGGTTTCATTTTCCCTTGCATGAGATGTTGGTTGAAGTGTTAAAGACATTTGAGATATACCTTCATCAGCTTACTCCTGAAGCTTTAATTAAAGTGGGGTTTTTTATTTGGGCCATGAGGAGCCAAGGGCTGGAGCCAGATTTCAAGTGTTTCTGCAACATTAATGAATTATCCTACCAGATAAAAGCAACTGGGAAGGAACAGTATCACAACAACATTGGGTGCTACATCTTTGTGCACCGTTCTGATGCGAGGTATCCTGTGCCGACATTCCGAAAGAAGTGGTCGGGCTCTTGGATGAAACAATGGTTATATGTGAAGAATGATCTGAGTGAGAGGGAAGATGTGAAGGGTATTATCCAGTGTCCCATACGGTCATGCATCGGCATCAGAAGGCCGTCAATTACAAGTGGAAACGAAGTGCAAGCGTGTTTGATGGCTTTCAACACTGTGTTCTCACATCGGTACTAGGGATTTGGTAGGAGCATATTGCTTACAAGGTGTGGCCACTCATTAATGACTGGGAAATGCCGAAGGAGACTGTTGTCGGTTCTAGCGAAGGTGGCTTGGTTTACCTGAGATATACTTATGGTTTTAGAAATCAGTTTGATGAGTTGAATGATGACTAGCTTGAGGCTGTCGAAGCTACCAGTGACGAGCTGTTGGGAGCTTACACGAAGGCAGTGGTTGAAGCTATGCCACTGCCTTCGGCGCTTGCTGAAAGAGGAGGTTGAATAGAGTTTTTGATGTGATTGGATTTTTTTATCCTGATTATTGCTTTCCTGCCTGAAAACAAGGGTTGAAAAGGAAAATGGCAGCCTCATCCTCTTCCATCGCGCCTAAGCCAAAGAAGGTTAAAGTTTTAACTCACAGGTCGATGCCACATTCTATAAAAAGGATAGCTACAATACCTGATACAAAGAGGATAGAGATTGCTGAATAGGCCAAAGCTATCCCCTTAGCTTCAAAGACGATTCCTGCTAGTGCCGGTCTAGTAGAAGAGTCTGAGATAAAGAGCACAAAGGCAGAAGAGCATTCAAAACTACTAAGTCCCCCAACCACAACTGGGTTGCCAAGGCTAACAACTGCTATAACAATGACTCCTAAGAAAAGGAGGATGACCAGTGTTTTGGATGTTGTTTTGCAGTCTAGAAATATTCCAACTCCTGCTTCTATAGAAGCTCCCAAAGATAATGTTGAAGAGTCGAGAGAAGTACCCACTGCAAGTGCTTCTCCCACTTGCACTGAGGCTGAAGCTTCGGGGGTTAAGCTAGCAGAACTAGCAAAGGAAAGTCTTCATGAAAAGCCAACATTGCCTAGTCCCGAAGCACCTTTCCAGGTTGATTCAGAATATATTGTTTGTCATGCTTCGGGGAAGCAACTATCCGAAGATCAAATTGCCGAATTGCAACATTATGCAAGGGAACTTAAATACCCTTGGGGATCCTTAGTTTATGGAGGGAGAAACAAAGACGACTTCCTTTACTGTATACCAGACAGCAAGGAGATTGATGTTTGCCGAGAAATGATGGACAACATGGGATACCCGAAGCTTGATCTTGGTCTATCTGTAATGATGAAGGATCAACTTGCAGATAGTCTCACTTATAACAGTATGAAGGTTTGTTTATTTTGCCTTCGTATTTGGTAATTTTTATTATGATGAACGATTTTGTGGTGATACTTATTATTGTTATTTGTACGTTCTTTGTTTGCTAGGGTCTAATTCTTAGCAAAGCTTTAAAGGCTCAGAAAGATGCAGAAGATGAGAGCAATCAGATAGCAATTAGAAACCTTCGTTCGGAGGTCATAACTTTGAGAAAGGAAGCTCTCAAGAAGGATAAGATCCTACTCTCTTTGGTGGAAAGATTAAAATCTAGTGAAGCTACACTTTCTAGCCTTTCCGAAGCAGAGCGGAGGGTAAAGGAGTTTGAAGAGAAGCAACAAAAAGATGCAAAGCTCATTGCTG
Source organism: Zea luxurians (assembly GCA_029449295.1). Taxonomy (NCBI): domain Eukaryota; kingdom Viridiplantae; phylum Streptophyta; class Magnoliopsida; order Poales; family Poaceae; genus Zea; species Zea luxurians. Next base: position 1,543,096 of record JAOPSE010000181.1, read on the forward strand.
ACTTGGAGTATGCGTTATCTGTTCAAGTAGAATTGCACAGATCTAAAGTGCAAGGATTGGAAAAGAAACTCGATGAAGTGACTGAAAATTTTAATGTCGAGCAAACAAAGCGCAAAATATCTGATACTGGACAACTGAGAGTTCAAAAAAATGTCAAGGAGCTTCGTGAAGCAAAAGTGGAATGCTACAATGTTGCCATGGAATGTTGTAATAAATTGAAAGATAGCTTTGTCAAAGTTGGCGCATTCTCTATAGAGAAAAATTTTATTCGTGGCGATCCTGATGGAGTTATTCGGTGGATCAGCGGCGAAGCCAAAGCTTTTGAGGAGATTCTCAGTGACAGGGGAGACTTCTACGCCTTCACCAGCGCCCACGAAGCTGTGCCACTCCTTGAGAAGGTTGGCTGCAAGCATGCAAAGGCTGTGGTTCAGCCAGGATTCTCGATCTCAGCCAATGACATTAAGAACCCTTTGATCGAAGCCGATGCGCTAAGTGGAAAGTTTTATTCCAAAGTATGGTTGAGGGGTGGCTGAGAGGTAGCTGACAAAGCTATCAGAAAAAATGAGAAAGAGTCTCATGCTGCCTTGGAAGAGGTCAGGAAAACTGAAGAAGCTACAGAACGTGCAAGACTTATAGGTATATCTATCGTGACCTAGCTTCGTAAATTATTTTAGCTTCGGACTAACAGACAATTGTACTATGGTGCAGCTAAACTATCTCCCCCTCCGGAGCCATATGACCCTGAAGCCGATCCATCTCTAAAGGGAACACTTATAGATGTCCAAACAGTGCGGGCCGCCCGTTTAGCCCGTGGCACGGCACGAATTTAGCCCGGTCCAAACACGACCCGGCACGGTCGGTTACGGGCCCGGGCCGGCACGGCCTGTTTAGCGGGCCGGGTATGGGCAGATACCGTGGCCCGCATGCTTTGGCCCGGCCTGGCACGATAAATGAGTCGGCCCGACGGCGGCCCGCGTATTTGAACACAAATGCAGTGTAGCGCAGGCCCAATTCAATTAAATGGTCGGGACTGTTATTTCATATTTGATAATCTCGCTTTTGTTGAAATGTCCGTCTTCCTTGTTGAATCATACACAGGGAGGAGAAAGTGTAAACTGCAGCGAGTGAGCAGGAGAGCGTCTGACAAAAAAAACGGTGGGTGGTGGTAGGCCCTGTTTGTGTGGTCTGGGCCATGATTAACTTGGACCCGAAACGCTGCATCGCCCGCCCGCGCTTTTGGCAAGGATCCTAGTCATGCTGCCATGTGTGTTCATTGCAAGGAATTGGTCAAGTATTCTAATCATGCTCTACTGCCTGTTCTTTGCTCCTAAGGGTATTTATAGTGGAGAGACATCAAAACGTTTATCAAGCATATATAAAATGTATACATAAATATAAAATGCATACGTAAATATTGATACATTTAATTCTAAGCAAAGAATATTGATACATTTAATACGCGGCCAAGTATATATGTATTTATATACTGCTCTACTGTTGGTTCGGGCCAGTGGCTGGCCCGGTACGTTGAGGCCCACCGGGCCAACGGGCTGGCCCGGCACGATTTTTCTCTGTCCGTGCCGGGTTTGGGCATGTCCCTAGGCACGTGGGCCAGCCTGACCCGGCCCGAAGTATCAACGGGTCGTGCCTGGCCCAGCCCTATTCGTACCGGGCCGAAACGGGTTCGGGCCGGGTCTGTGCCGGGTGGCCCATTTGGACATCTATAGGAACACTTGATGTAATTAGAATAGCTAACGAAGCTGTTAACAGGTTACTAAACGAAGCCGCTGATAAAATTTTGAAAGAAGATGGCTAGACCTTATCTATTCAGACTTTAGAATTTTTATATGCAGCTTCTTTTTGTAAGAAACAATTATCAACTATATGTATGTTTAATGATGTAATATATTTCTTTGTGAGGTGTGAAATCTTCGTACATACCGTTTTTGAGCCACAGGCGAAAAAATACATTTCCTTCTTTTCACGCTTCATAAAGAGAGAAAGAAATCCCCTTCTTTGCCGAAGCAACTTTGAAGGTCTCGTCGTGGATGTTGCATAAGAATATCGTTGTCGAAGGTACAAACCCTGTATAAAAACACCTCTGTCCAAGGCATAGGTCTTGTATTATTGATATGTTTTTTCATGATTCTTTGCCGAAGATAGACTTAACCTCATGGGTTAGCCGGTATGTTTGAAGGAGCAATTTTCCTTCTTTTTCCGCAGCTTCTGTTGATGTAAATTGATGTATGATGTATGTTGCGATGTTATGCAATATGATGTGATGATATGATGCAAATGATGTTAATGCATGAATCATAAAAATAAGACTCTGCATTCCCTTAGGAACGACTTTGTAGTCTCTTCACCTTTTACTTAGGTGGTATTTTAGCTCTGCATCCTCGTAGGAACGACTTTGGATCTAAACTCTGCATCATCTTAGGAACGACTATCACACCCGGTTTTAGAAGGTAAACCGAATGCAAACCATGTACGTGCCAGGATCAGAACTCACATACATAGCGATTACATAAATGACTCATCATAGCACAATGCTTCGAATAACCATAAAGAGTAAGTGACAATATTAAAGACTAGAGTCATTTACATAATATGAATCAAAGTACACAAAATAGAAACGTAGCCAACGTAATTAAACCCACCACAGGCAGCTGACTGTGGGAGGTCGCTAGCCTAATCCTCGAACTCATGGAAGTCCTGGAACTCCTGGAGATCCGCCTTGACGCCTTCTTCTTTACCTGAGCATAGATTGCACCAAAGGCAACCTAGTATTTTGTGAAAGCAAGGGTGAGTACACATTAACGTACTTAGCAAATATCCCGTTTGGGTGAGGTGGACTAGCTTTATGTGGAGTTAAGCTCAAAGCAGTTGCTTTTAGTTGGTCATGTATTTATTATTAGCGGAAGCCAAGTTTTAGCAATAACCAACCTATGAATCATTTCCTCATCGAGGAACAACAATATCATCATCGAACCAAAACCATTAATAGAACCATTGAATCTAAGATCATCTGTATCTCTAATCAAAGAGGATCCCAAGGCCGCTCATAACCGTGAGCACGACTGATATATCAGTTTTATTCCCTCTGCAGAGGTCGCACACTTTACCCACGAGTCGTGATTCCCTTTCTACCCAGAAAGAGCTACTCTCCATTGATCACTACCAAGGTGACCTGGCAGGGTCTCACTACGTAGCCTTTACAAAGACTCCCCTAGAGCATAGCTGCTCGTTAGGTTTTGCCAGTCGTACAAACGCAGTACACCTCCCCAAGGTAGGTGACTAACAAAACCAAATTGAATGAACCTCTGCACCCCCCTGGTAGAGCGAGCACTAGGCCTCGGCCCCCATTGACGGCCCTCCGGCAAAGCCAACTATACCCCCAGGTTCATCTAATTAATCAGCTAAGGGTGTCCCATTCCACCCTCATGGCTGCACTGTTATCCCGGTGGTAACTCCACGAACAGGTCCTTACGGAGAGATACTCAGGAAAATGGCTTGAGTCCCCCAAAATATCACAATATCATCATCGTATCATAAATAATCATATCATGTTCATTGATTAAAGTAGAGCAATAGCATGAAGCTAATCATAATAACCCAAAAGGTAATCAAGGACAAGGTAAATAGAAAGCTAGTCAATCCTTAGGTTGATCATGGTATGCGGGACGGTGAATTATAAAGTAAATAGGATATAATGGGTCAGAGGACACTTGCCTTCACCAAATAGATGCTCAGGGTCTTCAACCTTGTAGAACTCGAAGAACCAAGTCACTTGGTCGTCGAAGCTTGATCTTCGATCCCTCGAAGCTCGGAAACGGATCGTAATCTATTCGTGATGCACAACGAATACAAATAGGCACAAAACAAACAAACATATATATGCATAAGAACATTATACCATTCAAATAAAAACATAATAAAGCATGCAAAACAAAATAGAGCGCGTTACTACGGTCACGTGAGGGAAATGAAACGTTGAATTCGAAGCTACGATTGAGAAGATATCGTGTTAACTCTAAGCAAGTATTAACTATAACTTTTAGTTCAACATTATCAAATATAAATATTATACATCAGTCAGTTCGATTAATCTACTACACTAACAAATGTCAGTTAATTAAATAATTTAATTAAAACGAGAGATTCTAAGCGGGATGAATTTATGACGCGTGAAACAGCACGACAAGTGTGTAAACGACGCGCGGACACGCGCGATATAGCACGTTGACGACACACGAAACAGCGCGCGACGAGCGTGAATGACGCGCGAACCAGCACGCTGCCACGTGCGGAGCAGCACGCACGACAGACGAGGAAAACTAAATAGGTGACACGTTTATACTAAACAAATATTAAATAATTATAAAGCAGTTAAGTTAATAATGATCATGTTAATGTTTATTATAAAAGCGCGGTTGAACACTACATATTTAATCTAATTGAATATTAGTCTAATGAATATTAGTCGAGCGAACCTTAAGTTAATTATCTAACATATATGACCTGACGAATTAGTGTTACTAACATGAGTGCTTATAAGCGAAAACAATTTATTATCACGAGCAGACATCGCGCGACACACGAACCAGACGCGTGGCACGAACGCGCGAAGGAAATGACGACGACACGCAAACAGCGCGTGAATGGCACACGAACATGCACACAATAACGTGCAGGCAGTGCGATAGCGCGCAAACGATGCGTGACGACGCGCAAACACACGCGACGTACGCACCTGATATGTGACAACGCGTGCGAACAACACGTGTGACACACGCGAAACAACGCGCACGACAGCGCGCCACACACACGTGTCAATGCGACTACGCGCACGAAAAACAACAAGCAAATAATTAAATAAAGGTATTTATGCTGGTATTAATCAAGCTAAGTAACATTTATATTTACACAAGCACAAATTAAAACTATAGACTCGTTCTAATCGAATTGTTATTTTAAACAATCAACAACTAAACAATATCTAACTACTTAGTGTGAGCGACGATAACGGAAATAATTAAATAACGTGCGGACAGCGTGTTAGACACACACGATTGATAGGAGACGACACACGCTGCGACATTTTTATTCTCACCAGCACTAATTCGAAAACATGTGAGCAGGCATAGTCATATTAATATGTATCTATAAAAGCACAAATAAAAATCGAAATCAGTTTTATTCAAATTGTTATTCTAATAAATAATGGATAACAAATAATTACTAGTTGATTAAAACTTATGTCATGACAAATAAGGTTACTAATGTGAAATCGCCGCTTCTACGGAGTTGACGCGACTGAAACGAGTCGAAACAGGTTTGTAACGCTTAGCGTATTGGGTCATTAAAAAATCACGGCTAAATAACAACATGACATACGAATACAACTAGATTATGATTAAACACTAAAAACTATATTTCTAAGTTAATTTCAGCTAATATACATTATTTGTGTAAGATGCTTTAGATAAATTGAATTGTCAATTAGTCCACGATTATAGAGAAGTGATTAATTAATGTGCGCGGATCGCGCACGCGACACACGTGAAACATCGCGAATGGACGGTGACACACGTGGACCGCGCACGCGAACGACAACAACGGACACGTGTGAACGGCGCAAAGGCGTGCACGTGTAGGGGGTAGACGAGGTAGACGGGGTGCTGTGCAAACTGTGCGGAGCGCGCGCAGGACTGCGCTGGCCACGCGACACGAACAATGGCGGGGCGAGGGATGGCGATGAAGCTTCTCTTCGCGACACGGGCGCGCAAACGGCGAGGGCGAGGCTCGACTGGGGGAGGCCTCGTTGGTGGCTTACCGAAGTCGAGGATGGGCACAACGCGTAGGGGCGAGCTGCGGCCACGGTCAGCAGCGACATGGTCAGGGAACGCGGCTAGGGCCACAGTCCGACTGTGCAAAAAGAAGGGAGAGGGGAGGAGGGTAGACGGAGCTCACCTCAGTGCAGACATGGCAATGGCAGGGCGAAGATGAATGGCGAGCGTGTCGGGGATGGCGAGGCGGCGCTCGACACGGCTGCTCCGGCGCACGGTGCTGCGTGGAAGAGAAGTGGCCGGTCGAGGGAGAGGGGAGCCGGGCTTGAAGAGTGTCCAGGGCGGACGGACGTGTGAGGGAGGGAGCAGAGGGAGAGGACTCATAGCCATGCTTCTCGCGTCATGGGTGTAAGCGGTTGGGGAAGAAGGCCGGGCTGACCGGTGGGGCTCACCTGCTAGGGACGGGGCACGGCGGCGCGCGTCCATGCGAGCGCAAGGGTGGAGCGAGCAGGCGCGCGTGGGACGTGCCGCGGAGAGGAGGTCGGCGCCCTGGCGGCTGGGCGAGCGGCGCTGGGAGCGTGCGGCGCTAGGGTTGCGGGGGCGCACGTAGGCGGCTGGGCGGGCGGAGCTGGGCCACACGAGGAGCTGGGTCGTGCGCACTGGGTCGAGGCATGGGCGCGGCGTGGGCCAGGGGAGCGCGCGCATAGGCCGGCCGGGAGAGGCTGCAGCTGGGCCGCAGGGAAGGGGGAGGAAAGGGTTTTCTTTTGTTTTTATTTGACTCTAATCTATTTTCTATCTTTTATCTATTTCTATTCAAATTTTGATATAGTTTTTGAATCGAAAATTCAAATATACTTCTTGAGTTTGAATGGATGCACCACCACAACAGTTCAGCATAAAATAAAATATCTCGGCATGCTATGCAAAAATCAAGGACTCTTTTTAGGGTTCTATTTTACTACACTCAACATATGTATATATACACTCGCACACAAAATAACTCTCCACTATTTAGGAAAAGAAAAGAAAAGCAAGAAAAAGAGAGGGTAACACCTAAATTAGGTGAGTATTAGAAAAGAAATTTTATACCCCCAAAATTCAGGGTGTTACAACGACTTTGGAGCTTCTTCACCTTTTACTTAGGTGGTATTTTAGCTTTGCATCCCCGTAGGAACGACTTTGGAGCTAAGCTCTACATCCCCTTAGGAACGACTTTGGAGTTTCTTCACCTTTTACTTAGGTGGTATTTTAGCTCTGCATCCCTGTAGGAACGACTTTGGAACTTCTTCACCTTTTCTGTTACACTCGATGGTGTAACCCCAGATTCATTACAACAAACCAAAGGTTGTACCTTCTTATATAATCTTTAGGGAAAAATCATAAATATAAGAAAAGCCAAGATTACCTTGAATATGAATTTTTTTGATTGAGCCCCTGTATTGTTTCAGTAAATGTGTCTCGACTCTAGCACAGTGCTGTTGATTGTCCAAGCTTCAGACTCTTCACGTGTATCTCACTGTTGTGCCTTGCGCTGCTGATTGTGAGATAAGATTGGAGCCATGGGTGGTGGTGGTAGCAGGGTTCATGCAGCTTGTGAGTGGCTTACCGAAGCAACTGATGTTGTGGACTGCTGGTTGCCCACATACTCGGGGATGTATGGGGAATATCACGTAGCGGTACGCAGTACCTACTTCGGCTGATTCTGTCGTGCTACGGCTTCAACTATTTCTTTCTGCTTCTGGATCGTGACTTGGCACGACCTTGTTGTATGTCCCTTATCTTCTCCACAGAATAAACAAAACAACCTTCTTGGTTGGGAGTTGAATCTTCCACCGAAGCTTCTTCCTCCTCTGCCTCTTGGAGCTAGTGGCCTGTAAGAACTTTGTTGCATCTCTGATGATTGGGAGCTTTGTTGATGGACTTGAATGTAATTTCCCTTGTCGTCACTTGAGTTGGGATTATGGATTGTCCTGACTTGCCTAGGGTGGAGACTCCCTCTGAAGCCCTTGGTCATCTCGGAGTATCTATAGGCCTCTTTCCTTCTCTACCGAAAGTCATTGTCGGCCCTGATGTACTCGTCCATCTTCTGCAGAAGATTTTCCAAAGTTTGTGGTGGCTTCCTGGCGAAATACTGCACCGTCAGTCCTAGTCGGAGCCCTTTGATCATAGCCTCAATAACAATCTCATTTGGCACCGTTGGCGTCTGGGCCCTAAGACATAGAAACCTTCGGACATATGCTTGCAAGTATTCCTCATGGTCCTGCGTGCATTGGAACAGAGCTTGGGCAGTTACTGCCTTCGTTTAAAAACCCTGGAAACTGGTTACCAGCATGTCCTTCAGCTTCTGCCATGACGTGATCGTTCCCGGGCGAAGGGAGGAATACCACGTCTAAGCCACGCTGCTAACTGCCATGACGAAGGATTTCGCCATGATAGCCGTGTTGCCACCATATGACGATATGGCCGCCTCGTAGCCCATAAGGTACTGCTTAGATCAGAATGTCCATCATACATAGGAAGTTGTGGTGGTTTGTAGGATGGTGGCCATGGGGTAGCCTGCAATTCTACTGCTAGAGGAGAAGCATCATCAAAAGCAAAGTTACTATAGTGGAAATCATCATACCATACATCATCATAGCTTAGACTTTCTTGTCGAAGCTCTCTCTGTTGTGGCCTTTGTCCTTGCTCGTCTTGCGTGATATGGCACATTTCTTCGACAGCTTCATCAATCTTCTTCTGAAGTTCAGCTAACCGAAGCATTTTCTCCCTCTTTCTCTCCACTTGTTGGTGGATGCTCTCTAGGTCTCTGATCTCTTGGTCTAGCTCCTCCTCTTGTGGTGTTGGGCTAATGGCCTTCCTTTTCTGGTTTCGGGCTTCTCTCAGAGGGAGCCGCTCTTGGTTGATGTCCAGCAGTGCAAGGGCAGCCCCTGGCGCTATTGCCTTCTTCGGTGGCATGACGAAGGTGGTTGCTCGAGCTGTTGCCGAAAGTGGTCGTTTGAGTTCACTGGAGGTGGGCGACAATGTTAGTCACTTATTCTCAAATGTTGTGAATCAAGAACAAGGCAACATGATTGTTAAACATTAGAGATCTTCGTCCTTCAAAGCATTATCTCCCTTCGGATATAATGATCTTCAGACCAAGGTTATGAAGGACATATCTTCATCATTAGCAAGAATGGGATTTCATAGAGATAATATATATGTCATTCATCCATATATCTGTTTCATGATAAACATATGATCATTAATAGAATTTATATTACATTGATACCTTCGGCTTATTTGAAAGTGTTGGCGCGAGAGCGATTACAATCCAGCGTGAACAGTACGGTGGTATTGTTCACCTATATATAGGCACTGGACGCAACCTGGGTAAAAATACATTTATGACCTTAACATTTGTTCATAACTGTAACATAAATCATTAGGGACTAGCTAGTCTTTTCCTCTTTGGCTCAGTATCATGCTTGATCTTCGACACCACTTTAAGCCGAAGTTGTTACTCTTCGGCTATAGCTTCGGCGTTCATTGTTGTCATTTTCGGGCTATGTCTTCGTTTTGAAGACCTTCGGCGGAGGAGAAGACTCCCATCATGAGTCTTTGTTTGTGACGAAGCTCCTGTAATAATCAACATTATGCTAGAAACAAATGATTAGTCGTGTTTTTGAGGACATTTGGAAGAGGAAGGCCCCCAACAATATCTATAGACTACCCAGCTAGTCTAAGTCATAAAACATATTTGTTTTATTTCCTTCAACTCATGTTACGTTTCTAGCTCAAACTAGCTCTAAAACTGTGAATTATTGAAACTTAGCTTTCCAACCTCTTTAGATGTATCAAATATGTTCCTAAGGGTGTTTAGAACTTCTCCAAAGTATAGAACTACTACTAGTTCTTCTATTCCAAGTTTTACCCCTCTAAGGCTAGATTTGAGTTGTTTTCTAACTTAGAAGCTTATTGGTGGATCTTATGAACATGTGAACATACATTTGGCAAACTGGTTAGTCCAAATGATTATGATGGTCATAAAGCACCAAAACAAAAGTGAAGAAATTAATTAGGTCCTATTTCCCTTTCAATCTTCCATTTTTTGTGATTGATGCCAACGCAACCAAAGCAAACAAGAATTTACAGAATTGTAACTAGTTTGCAATCTACCAAGTGTTCATAAGATACTAAGTGAGAATAGTTCTAAGTCAAATGTGAGTTATTTTGAAGATTGTAACATTTTGGACCTCCTTTCCACCACTTAGCATTTGATTTTGTAAAACTTTTGAAAACTTTTGAAGGTTTATCCTACTTAGCAAATATTTGGAGTTTTTGAAGAATTCTCCTCCTTTCTCAAATGCTTTTGTTTTGACCAAATAATTTCTTCTCTAAAAACATTTTTATCCCCATAAGTAAAAGATTTCCCTTTTACTTCCAAACATATCCTTAGAGCTTGTTCGGTTGCGAAGGGATTGAAGGGGATTGGAGATGATTAAATCCCTTCATATTCAATATTAAATAGGAAGGGATCTCAATTCCCTTCGATCCATGTGCAACCGAACAAACCCTTAGGGGAGATTCCGCTCCTCTATCTCTCCACTAGTGTCCTCTAAACGATACTCTAAATATAAAAGATGTGTTTACCGTATTCTATATAGAGATCCTCTCTCCTCTATCCATTTTAATACTTTTAACAATAAATTTAACAAAAACTAAAATATGTACAAAACATTTAAGCGTATGACAAATACATACATATGAAATAGTATATTATGTCTTTAATACAAGTACTTAGGTATAGAGGACAAGATATAGAGGACACTACTGAAGAGAAATTATATATAGATGAATGGATTTTTTAGAGAAGACCATAAATAACCGATAAAGACGATAAATATAGAAAATGTCGCTAGACACAACCTACTGCTCTACTACAGCGACATGTATAAACGGCCGCATGGTGATGCAAAGAGAGATCGAGATTAGAGATGGCAATGGGTACCCGCTACCCGAAACCCGGTGGGTTTTTGCTCTATTAGGGTATGAGTTTGGGTCAATTTCTCTACCCATGGGTTTGTTAATGGGTTCAAATGGAAACCCAACGGGTACGTGGGCATGGGTTTGTTCTTCCACTACCCATACTCGCAAACCCGTGGGTTTTTAAAACCCGCCTTAAAATCAACATTCCTTATAAATATGTCTCATAATATTATTAATTGAATATATTCTAATTGAAATAAACTTCATGTAACAAATTTTAGGCTAAAATTAGTTATCGCTTGTTCCTTTTATACTAGCTTATTAATGTATTGATTGTCATTTACATGATGAATTATTTTTTATGTTGATGTTAGTGGGTATGGGAAACCCGTTGGGTACCCGAAACCCGCATGGGTATGGGTTTGGGCAAAATTTTATACCCGTCATGGGTATGGGTTTTTTAGCGGGCGTATTTTTTCTTCGCGGGTATGGGTTTGGGCAAGTAATACCCAGCGGGTTTTTACCCATTGTCATCTCTAATCGAGATGGGCTCAGCTCCATCCTTCAATTCGTCAAAGTGCTCTGGTCCCTGTCGATGGCAATAACCGAACCAAACATGTCTTGTTGCGTCTTCAGCTGTCGGGTGTGGACCGCACACAGGGACCGTTTACACTGAGCTAATAGCTAGCCCGTTTAGGGACTAAAGTATTAGAAAATATATTAAATAGCTCATAAAAAAACTATAACGTCCTTTACAATTCTCCCGGCATAAGTGCAAGTGAAATAACGAGGGACAAAAGATAAGTGCAAGTGAAATAACGAGGGACAAAAGGTGAAATTAATATGATTTTAGTCCTTGTAGCCACCCTCGATAGACTTGGGACTAAATCAGTTTAATCCCGGTTTTAATCCCGTTGTTTCGGATTAAATGGAACTAAAATGTTTAGTCCCTGGCCCTAAGAAAGCAGCAGACCAGGCCAGTCACTATCGCAACGTGCTTCACGCGTTGTTGGAATTTTAAGCCAGCCTCGAAAGGAATCGATATGGGGTGTCATTGCCATGGACAGTGTACAATGCGAGTGGAAGAAGTCGCCTTCGTTGATTAATAAGGAAGCGTTGGGTTCTACATCTTGGGACAGTTATTTATAAAAGTACTCCTAGTCCTAGACTAGCTAGTAGGCGTAACTAATAAATCATCTTTACTACAGAGTTGTCCTTAGGCTGAGTCCAGTGCACAGCCTCCCTCTCGCCCCTGCCACGTCAGCTCTCGCCTCCACTCTCGCTCCTGCTGCTCCAGTGCACAGGCTGCAGCAGGCTACAGCCTCAGGCTATAGCCACATCAGCTTTTCTATTTCAGAATTAAGTAATTCACGCGGATTTATTTCAACGCTCAGAAAACACACAACATAATATTTTTTATTGAATTAAAAATTACAAAGTATATAATAATTAAAATAAAATGACATGATAATTAAAATAAAATTACATAACTATAATCGGACTCCAAACGGTCAAAAACGGCTAGTTGCAACGGCTAGCACACGTGGACCACTCAGATCGCGACACGCGGACCAATCAGATCGCGCCACGTCGCTCTCGCCCCGCGCTCTCGCCCCGCCAGTGCCTCGCCTCCCTCTCGCCTCCCTCTCGCCCGCCTCTCGCCCGGGCGGGCGCTCCAGCGCGGGCGAGAGCGAGGCGATACCGCCCGCTCTCGCCGGGCGCAAGCGCCATCGTCCGGTGCCGGCCTCTCGCCCGCGCGCGGGCGGCAGCGACCTCTTCTCGCCCACGCTGCCGCCCGCACTGCCACCAGCCTAAGTGTAATCGAATTATATAAAAAAAGGAAAACGTTTTTAAGATGTAAAATCAATATATTTATATAGGGCGTTTATTTAAACGCACATATATTAATATTCTTATGTATAAAAAATGCTAACTTGATTAACATTATAAAGGATGGTTTTGTGACCAGAGAATTGGAAGAGGTTGACGAGGGGAAGGAGGAAATCCTTGGCTAGAGGGGACTTTCTCTTAGTCACTAAACCAGCCTTAAAAATACGTGTGACATTGGGATAACTCTCGAGGTAATTGATTTCGGAGGACAAATTAAGAAATTATTTGAACTTGGACGCATCTCGTTCGTGTCTTGTCGTGTAGCCTCTTTCAAATCTGGTGCTGATTACGGTAGTGTTGGTGCTGATCCGGACGCCAATCATTGCATTGAGAATCGACGTTGATGCTCTCTGTGGAGACGTGGACGGTCCGTGATATGGCGCATGGATGAGGGTCCTGCTTAACGAGCCAGACGATCCGCGTGTGCGCAGGAGCGGCGGAGTTCGCCTGCAGCTCTGGATCTTGCTCCCGGGAGAGACCATGTCAGGGAGAAAAGATTCTAGGCTTTGTCTTGGGATCGGCAGGCCATCCAAGACGACTCTAGTCGACATAGAGCCGAAAAGAGGTGAAGATTTAAGGTAGAGAAAGGCTAAACTAGGGCTAAACTAGAACTACTCCTAATGCATAAGGTAAAACGAGATGTATATTGATTACTTGATCTATTGTTGATGTTCCAATCGGCCGTAGTCCTCCATATATATAGAGGGGGAGGTCTGGACCCATTACATGCCGTCTTTCGAGCTAATTCCGTGGATTTAGCTAATAAATCTTGAAAAAAAAACTCGAAAGCCTGACTGAATCTACGCACACGCGGACCATCCGCACCACCAGCACAGACTGTTCGGACTACGGACGGTCCGGCCTCGCTCGGCCAATCCTGGTGCTCAACATGTAGCTAGCTATATGAAAAGGCATAACCATTCATAATTATCTGATAGAGGTTACAAGTGTGGCACGTACAAGTAGTGCTGGAAATTGGGGTCGTGCCAAACGGGTTCGGGCCAGGAAAGCCCAAAAAAACTTTTGGGCCGTGTCGTGCCAGCCCGAAGTATAAAAACAGTGGTTCAGCTTGGCCTTAAACCGCGTCGTGCCTTCGTTGGACCATGTAGACCCAAGTCCGGCCCGTATATTTGACCACCACGTAAAATCAAATTATTACAACCATACAAAGTTTATAGCCTACTAAATTAAAGATATTAAACAATTCTAGCATCATTTGACCACATAAACTCTAAATATAACAACAATATAAAGTTGATATCTTACTAAATTAAAGAAATTAAATAGATTGGACTTAATTATACCGTGTTAGCTCAAGCCCGGCACATCTATGTGGGCCGTGCCAGGAGCCGACGAGCCGGAATTTGGAGCCCGGCCTAAGCCCATGTTCGGACCGTGTTAGCACGGTCCATACGGTCCATATTATTTCGTACTAGATCGTGCTTTAAGCTCTTATTTTCAGGCCGTGCTCATGGCACGAAAAGCCTAGCCCATATTTTAGCAACCAAAGCCGGCCAGCCAGACGTTTGTATATTATAATAAAAAAGCTATGGGAACATATTATGATATTGACGGGGGAGAGATCATATCACAGGACACAGTAGCATGCTAGGCTGGCGGGCGAGCGTGATCGCGTGTCCGGCCGGCGTGCGTTTACGTTACGAGCGCGGGAGCCGGAAATGATGGAGACAGGAACCGAGGGGGCGTGCACCACGAGTGCTGTGCGGCCGCCACCGGCGGACAAGCGCGAGCGCGACGACATGATGGGATTGGGGCAGGCATGGGGCCGGGGGGCAGCGGCGTGCGCTCCTGAAAAGGCTTCACCTCCAGACCTCCTGAAATGCATCTCCCCTCATGACAAGAAAGAAGCTTTCTTTGCGCTTTTTTATTAGTCCAGGCATACATACCATATATATGTGGTCCCATCGATAAAAAAACACACAGAACAACAAAAAAACAAGTCATCCACGTGCGGAAACGTGGTACCGTGACTCAGATCCATCGGCAGCTGGCTCGTCTAGTCAGCCAGGTGTGATGTGATCACCCCGGGGGGGCACCCTGCAGATCGATCTCATCCACGACCGAGGGCCGGGACGTACGTACGCGCACATGTACGTCTCAGCTCTTCCGATCAATAATAAGACCGTGTTTAGTAGGCTGATCTACATTCTTTTTTCCGCGGACAAAGATACTAGTACTATAATTTTAGACTTCCCTATTTCACGTTAGTTTTTTTTTTTATTTGAGACCTACGAGCAAATAAATGCCACTGCTGCACCCCGCCTCCTCCTCTTCCTCTTGACATTCCAACTTCTCCTCTCTCGGCCACAAACAAATCTGGTCTGTTTATGTATTTTCCAACCATATCCTTATCCCTTATCTCCTTTCATCGTGCCAGGCATGGCTCGCTAGACGACCTGAGTGAAATATAAACAAAAAATATAAATACATATGATTTAAATAAAAGTATGATTAGGTTTACCCATGACATATATATCTCTCTCTGCCCCTATCTCCTTCCGTCGTTGTAACACCCGGCTTTAAGGAACAAAGCCAGGTGCATCTCATACATGCGCCAAGAAGACAACATATATAATAACAGAGTGTATAGAGATAAATGTCATAAAACATCAGAGTATTTATTACATAGCGGAAGACTTATTACAAAATGAAATAATAAAGATAAAACGAACTAAGGATCGTCGGCGCCAATGTCGACTGGGAAACGCCACCTAGATCAGATCGAACTCCTCAGTGTTAGGCGGCTCCTCCTGAACCACCTGATCATCTCCTGTGGGGGGGGGTGTGAGACAGCAAGGGTGAGCTCACACATGATCATAGCTCAACAAGTTGTGGGGAACCAGTGGACATAAACTCACAAAGGTGTGAGTTCATGTGATGTGTAAGGCTTAATCAATGATAGGGGTTAAAGCTAAGCATTGCTTTTAAGTAGTTGGTCAAAATTTTATTAGCAATTACTAAGTGTAAGTAAATACCAAACCATAAGTAAAGTAATAGAACAAAATTAATAATAAACCCATGCAATGCAAATGACAAAATTGAATTTAAGTTCCATAATTTAAACATCAGAGAGTCCTGAGCTGCTCATGACCGTGAGCTCGGCTAGTATACCAGTTTTACACTCTGCAGAGGTTGTACCCTTTACCCACAAGTCATGTTACCCATCTGCAAAGGGGTCATGAATCCCATACACCTCTACCTAGGAAGCGCGGCAGGGCAACACTACGAGGCCTTTACAAAGTTCCACTAGCTTCCGAAAACCCGCTACAGTTTATAGGAAGTTCCAATGCAGGGTTCCTGGCTGACTGCCATCGCAACAAAATCAACCAGGGACCTCCCTACACTGACCACTCCCCTACTGCCCTTGCCCCTTTCGGGTAAGGTAGTCTTCCACTAGCTTTCCTAATTAGTCAGCCAAGGGGTCCCATTCCTCCCTTGTGGTGGCACGTGGTTCTCAAGTTAAGCTCTATGTTCCAATTAACATTAATGATATCAACATGAACATAAACAGAATAACAAGAATAATTGGAACATAGATGTCGGGGACCATAATTAGGGGTACCCTCAAGACGCCTAATTCTCAGCTGGTAACCCCCATCAGCATAAAGCTGCAGAGGCCTGATGGGTTTGATTAAGTCAGGGATCAGTCCATACGAGTGACTTGATCACGCCACGCCCGAGCCTAGCCTCGGGCGAGGGCAGCCGACCCTGAGATGACTCCGTCTCGCCTGAGGTCTCCTCTTTCACGGCAGACGCATCACCGGCTCGCCCGAGGCCCCGCCTTCGATAAGAAGTAACCCTGACTAAATCACCGCGCCAACCGACCAAATCCCTGGGGCCTTCAACGCAAAAGGTAAGACTGACGGGTAGCCAGGCTTGGCCAAAGCGCCAGAGGAAGCTCCGCCCGACCCAGGGCTCGGACTCGGGCTAAGGCCCCGGAAGACGGCGAACTCCGCCTCGCCCGACCCAGGGCTCGGACTCGGGCTAAGGCCCCGGAAGACGGCGAACTCCGCTCCGCCCGACCCAGGGC
The DNA here is from genome assembly GCA_029449295.1 of Zea luxurians. Lineage (NCBI taxonomy): Eukaryota > Viridiplantae > Streptophyta > Magnoliopsida > Poales > Poaceae > Zea > Zea luxurians. The sequence goes on from JAOPSE010000181.1 coordinate 1,559,794, forward strand.
TCGGACTCGGGCTAAGGCCCCGGAAGACGGCGAACTCCGCCTCGCCCGACCCAGGGCTCGGACTCGGGCTAAGGCCCCGGAAGACGGCGAACTCCGCCTCGCCCGACCCAGGGCTCGGACTCGGGCTAAGGCCCCGGAAGACGACGACCTCCGCCTCGCCCGACCCAAGGCTCGGACTCCGCCTCGGCCCCTGCCGAACGACCTCCGCCTCGCCCGACCCAGGAATTCGGGCTCGGCCTCTGTCATGCAGGACGGACTCGACCTCGACTTCGGAGGAGCCTCCACGTCGCCCGACCTAGGACACAAGACCGCCACGTCAACAGGAAGCGTCATCATCACCCTGCCCTGAGCCGACTCGGGCCGCAGAGAACAAGACCGGCGTCCCATCTGGCCAGCTCCGCCAGATAGGCAATGATGGCGCCTCACTAGACCATGACGACGGCGGCTCTCAGCTCCCTTACGAAAGCAGGGAGACGTCAGCAAGAGCACAGCTGTTCCAACAGCTGTCCCTCCGTCAAGCTCCACCGCTTCTCCAACAGCCACGACGCCACACCAACAGGGTGCCAAGATCTCTCCGGCTGCCACCTTGGCATGTACTTAGGGCGCTAGCTCTCCCTCGCTAGACACGTAGCACCTTGCTACACCCCCATTTTGTACACCTGGATCCTCTCCTTACGACTATAAAAGGAAGGACCAGGGCCTTCTTAGAGAAGGTTGGCCTCGCGGGGACGAAGGGCAGGGGCAGGCGCTCTCTCGGGGCCGCCCGCTCCCCTCACCTCGCGCGGACGCTTGTAACCCCCTACTGCAAGCGCACCCGACCTGGGCGCGGGGCGAACACGAAGGCCGCGGGAATTCTCCGACTCCCTCACGACCCGGCTCCGGCCACCTCGCTCTCTCTCTCTCTCTCTCTCTCTCTCCCCCTTTCGCGCTCACCCACGCGCTCGACCCATCTGGGCTGGGGCACGCGGCACACTCACTCGTCGGCTCGGGGACCCCCCGGTCTCGGAACGCCGACAGTTGGCGCGCCAGGTAGGGGCCTGCTGCGTGTTGACGAGCAGTTTCCCGTCAAGCTCCAGATGGGCAGTCTCCGACGACCTCTTCAACCCGGGACGGTGCTCCGTTTCGGGAGCCTCGAGTTCATGTCTCTCGACAGCAGCTACGACATGATACTCCTTCCACCGCCGCGCGGCAGCGACAATGGTGGCGGACAGCCCGCCCGCCGGCGGCGGAATCGACGACGCCTTTCCCGCGTGGGGGAAGGACAACTTTCGAGCTCGCTCCGTCCTCTCCCTCGCCATCGGAGGAGGAGGCGGGGCAACCAAAGCCGAGCGGGAGGCTGCGCTCCGACGGCTGTCGAGCAAATCGACACCTCCAGCGCCCCAACGGAGGACACGCCAAGCGTCGCCCTCGCGTTCGAGGCAAAGGCGGGCGCCGTCCCCCCGCAACACGTCGACCCCGAGCAGGTGGACGACGCCAGCACGCTCACGGAGGGCCTGCAGGACGTCGCCCTCGTACCCAAGACGACGGCGCGATCAGCCCCCGACGTGACCTCATCGCTCCTCGTCGACAAAAAGGTACCGACTGCTACCCATCTTTCGTCATTTCGACTCGACCTCAGCCCGCCTGGTGACCTCGCTTTGGCGGGCGCTCACGTTGAGGCGAGTGCAACCTCTCTGGGGTTTCGTGTGCGGTCGCCTTGGGACCGATTGACGGGTGTCTCGACCTACGGACCCTCTGGGTCCGAGGAAGATGACGACCCCAGCATCTGCTGGGATTTCTCCGGATCTGGCAACCCTAGTGCCATGCGGGACTTCATGACCGCATGTGACTACTGCCTCTCCGACTGTTCCGACGGCAGCCGCAGCCTTGACGACAAGGACCGCGGCCCGAGCCGCGAATGTTTCCACATCGAGCTAGGGGATCCCTCCGGAGGCGGCTGTCTCGGCATGCCGGAGGATGGCGATCCCCCTAGGCCAGCGCCTCGCGCCGACATCCCGCGGGAGCTAGCTATGGTCCCCGTTCCGGCGGGGGGTCACGACCCACAGCTCGAGCAAGTCCGCGGGGCGCAGGCCGGGCTCGATGAGGGAGCGGGAGCGCTCGAGGCAATCCGCCAGAACATCGGGCAGGTATGGGCGAGCCAGCCCCCGGCCGGGGGGATACGTCACCTGCCCCAAGGTCTCCAGCACCGCATCACCAACGATGCCAGGGACAGACCGCCACCCGCATCCGGCGGAACCGGTCAGGACCTGGCCGCCGCAGCGATGCTCCTCCGCGCGATGCCGGAGTCATCAACCACCGAGGGTCGGCGAATCCAGGGAGAACTCAAGCATCTCCTGGAAGGCGCTGCGGCCCGGCGGGCCGAAAGCTCTGCCTCCCGAAGGCAGGGGTACCCCTCGGAACCTCGTGCCGCGACTTCCCGACTCACGCGGGAAGCCTCGGTCTACACCGGGCGCACGCGCGACACCGCGCCTGCGGCCCCGGGCCGCCTCGGCGACGAACACCCTCATCGCGACCGTCGGGCACGCCTCGACGAAAGGGTGCGCCGAGGCTATCACCCCAGGCGTGGGGGACGCTACGACAGCGGGGAGGATCGGAGTCCCTCGCCCGAACCACCCGGTCCGCAGGTCTTCAGCCGAGCCATTCGGCGGGCGCCGTTTCCGCCCCGATTCCGACCCCCGACTACTATCACAAAGTACTCGGGGGAAACGAGACCGGAATTGTGGCTTGCGGACTACCGCCTGGCCTGTCAACTGGGTGGGACGGACGATGACAACCTCATCATCCGCAACCTCCCCCTGTTCCTCTCCGACACCGCTCGTGCCTGGTTGGAGCACCTGCCTCCGGGGCAGATTTCCAACTGGGAAGATCTGGTCCAGGCTTTCGCCGGCAACTTCCAGGGCACGTACGTGCGCCCCGGGAATTCCTGGGACCTCCGAAGCTGTCGGCAACTGCCGGGAGAGTCTCTCCGGGACTACATCCGGCGGTTCTCGAAGCAGCGCACCGAGCTGCCCAACGTCACCGACTCCGATGTCATCGGCGCGTTCCTCGCCGGCACCACCTGCCGTGACCTGGTGAGCAAGTTGGGTCGCAAGACCCCCACCAGGGCGAGCGAGCTGATGGACATCGCCACCAAGTTCGCCTCCGGCCAGGAGGCGGTAGAGGCCATCTTCCGAAAGGACAAGCAGCCCCAGGGCCGCCCGTCGGAAGATGCTCCCGAGGCGTCTACTCCGCGCGGCGCCAAGAAGAAAGGCAGGAGGAAGTCGCAAGCGAAACGCGACGTTCCCGATGCAGACCTTGTCGCCGCCGCCGAGCACAAGAACCCTCGGAAGCCCCCCGGAGGCGCCAACCTCTTCGACAAGGCACTCAAGGAGACGTGCCCCTACCATCAAGGGCCCGTCAAGCACACCCTCGAGGAGTGCGTCATGCTTCGGCGCCACTTCCACAGGGTCGGGCCACCTGCAGAGGGTGGCAAGGCCCGCGACGACGACAAAAGGGAGGATCGCCAAGCAGGAGAGTTCCCAGAGGTCCGCGACTGCTTCATGATCTACGGAGGGCATGCGGCGAATGCCTCGGCTCGGCATCGTAAGCAAGAGCGTCGGGAGGTCTGCTCGGTGAAGGTGGCGGCACCAGTCTACCTAGATTGGTCCGACAAGCCCATCACCTTCGACCGGGACGACCACCCCGACCACGTGCCGAACCCGGGGAAGTACCCGCTCGTCGTCGACCCCGTCATCGGCGACGTCAGGCTCACCAAGGTCTTGATGGATGGGGGCAGCTGCCTCAACATCATTTACGCTGAGACCCTCAGGCTCCTGCGCGTCGATCTGTCATCCGTCCGAGCAGGCGCTGCGCCCTTCCACGGGATCATCCCCGGGAAGCGCGTCCAGCCCCTCGGACAGCTCGACCTCCCTGTCTGCTTCGGAACACCCTCCAACTTCCGAAGGGAGACTTTGACGTTCGAGGTGGTCGGGTTCCGAGGAACCTACCACGCAGTGTTGGGAAGGCCATGCTACGCGAAGTTCATGGCCATCCCCAACTACACCTACCTGAAGCTCAAGATGCCGGGCCCCAACAGGGTCATCACCGTCGGCCCCACGTACAAACACGCATTCGAATGCGATGTGGAGTGCGTGGAGTACGCCGAGGCCCTCGCCGAGTCCAAGGCCCTCACTGCCGACCTGGAAAGCCTCTCCCGAGAGGTGCCGGACGTGAAGCGACATGCCGGCAACTTCGAGCCAGCGGAGACGGTTAAGGCCGTCCCTCTCGACCCCAGTGGCGACACCTCCAAGCAGATTCGGATCGGATCCGGGCTCGACCCCAAATAGGAAGCAGTGCTCGTCGACTTTCTCCGCGCAAACGCCGACGTCTTTGCGTGGAGTCCCTCGGACATGCCCGGCATACCGAGGGATGTCGCCGAGCACTCGCTGGATATTCGGGCCGGAGCCCGACCGGTCAGACAGCCTCTGCGCCGATTCGACGAGGAAAGGCGCAGGGTGATAGGCGAGGAGATCCACAAGCTGATGGCAGCAGGGTTCATTAAAGAGGTATTCCATCCCGAATGGCTTGCCAACCCTGTACTTGTGAGGAAAAAAGGGGGGAAGTGGCGGATGTGTGTAGACTACACTGGTCTCAACAAAGCATGTCCGAAAGTCCCCTACCCTCTACCTCGCATCGATCAAATCGTGGACTCCACTGCAGGGTGCGAAACCCTGTCTTTCCTCGATGCCTACTCAGGGTATCATCAAATCAAGATGAAAGAGTCCGACCAGCTCGCGACTTCTTTCATCACGCCCTTCGGCATGTACTGTTATGTCACAATGCTGTTCGGTTTGAGGAACGCGGGTGCAACCTACCAGCGGTGTATGAACCATGTGTTCGGCGAACACATCGGTCGCACGGTCGAGGCCTACGTCGACGACATCGTAGTCAAGACGAGGAAAGCCTCTGGCCTTCTCTCCGACCTCGAACTGACATTCCGGTGTCTCAAGGCGAAGGGCGTCAAGCTCAATCCCGAGAAGTGCGTCTTCGGGGTGCCCCGGGGCATGCTTTTGGGATTCATCGTCTCCGAGCGGGGCATCGAAGCCAACCCGGAGAAGATCGCGGCCATCACAAACATGGGGCCCATCAAGGACTTAAAAGGCGTACAGAGGGTCATGGGATGCCTCGCGGCCTTGAGCCGTTTCATCTCGCGCCTCGGCGAAAGAGGCCTGCCCCTGTACCGCCTCTTAAGGAAGGCCGAGTGCTTCACTTGGACTCCCGAGGCCGAGGAAGCCCTCGGGAACCTGAAGGCGCTCCTCACCCAGGCGCCCGTCTTGGTACCCCCAGCTGATGGAGAAACCCTCTTGGTCTACGTCGCCGCAACCACTCAGGTGGTCAGCGCCGCGATCGTGGTCGAAAGGCAGGAAGAGGGGCATGCTTTGCCCAGTCAGAGGCCAGTTTACTTCGTCAGCGAAGTGCTGTCCGAGACCAAGATCCGCTACCCGCAAGTCCAGAAGCTGCTATATGCAGTGATCCTGACGAGACGAAAGCTGCGACATTACTTCGAATCCCATCCGGTGACTGTGGTGTCATCCTTCCCCCTGGGGGAGATCATCCAGTGCCGAGAAGCCTCGGGGCGGATCGCGAAGTGGGCGGTGGAAATCATGGGCGAGGCAATCTCATTCGCACCTCGGAAGGCCATCAAGTCTCAGGTACTGGCAGATTTCGTTGCCGAATGGGTCGATACCCAGCTGCCAACGGCTCCGATCCAACCAGAGCTCTGGACCATGTTTTTCGACGGGTCGCTGATGAAGACGGGAGCTGGCGCGGGCCTGCTCTTCGTCTCGCCCCTCGGGAAACACCTGCGCTACGTGCTCCGCCTCCATTTCCCGGCGTCCAACAATGTGGCCGAGTACGAGGCTCTGATCAACGGATTGCGAATCGCCATCGAGCTAGGGGTCCGACGCCTCGATGCACGCGGCGACTCGCAGCTCGTCATCGACCAAGTCATGAAGAACTCCCTCTGCCGCGACCCGAAGATGGAGGCCTACTGTGAGGAGGTTCGACGCCTGGAAGACAAGTTCTACGGGCTCGAGCTTAACCACATCGCCCGGCGCTACAACGAGACTGCAGACGAGCTGGCGAAGATAGCCTCGGGGCGAACGACGGTTCCCCCGGACGTCTTCTCCCGAGATCTGCACCAACCCTCCGTCAAGATAGGCGACGCGCCCGAGCCCGAGGCACCCTCGGCCTCGTCCGAGGTGACCTCGGCCCATCCCGAGCCATCCTCGGCTCAACCCGAGGAACCCTCGGAGCCCGAGGGCGAAGCACTGCGCATCGAGGAGGAGCAGAACGGGGTCGTGCCAGATCAAGATTGGCAAACCCCGTACCTGCAATATCTCCACCAAGGAGAACTGCCCCTCGACCGAGCCGAGGCTCGGCGGGTAGCGCGACGCGCCAAATCGTTCGTCTTGCTGGGCGATGAGAAGGAGCTCTACCACCGTAGCCCCTCGGGCATCCTCCAGCGATGTATCTCCATCGCCGAAGGTCAGGAACTCCTGCGGGAAATACACTCGGGGGCTTGCGGTCATCATGCAGCACCTCGAACCCTCGTCGGGAACGCTTTCCGCCAAGGCTTCTACTGGCCAACGGCGGTGGCTGACGCCACTAGAATTGTCCGCGCCTGCGAAGGGTGCCAATTCTATGCGAAGCAGACCCACCTGCCCGCTCAGGCTCTGCAGACGATACCCATCACCTGGCCCTTCGCTGTGTGGGGTCTGGACCTCGTCGGCCCCTTGCAAAAGGCGCCCGGGGGCTACACGCACCTGCTGGTCGCCATCGACAAATTCTCCAAGTGGATCGAGGTCCGACCCCTGAACAGCATCAGGTCCGAGCAGGCGGTGGCGTTCTTCACCAACATCATCCATCGCTTCGGAGTCCCGAACTCAATCATCACCGACAATGGCACCCAGTTCACCGGCAAAAAATTCTTGGATTTTTGCGAAGATCACAACATCCGGGTGGACTGGGCCGCCGTAGCTCATCCCATGTCGAATGGGCAAGTAGAGCGCGCCAACGGCATGATCTTACAAGGGCTCAAGCCTCGAATTTACAATGATCTCAACAAGTTCGGCAAGCGATGGATGAAGGAACTCCCCTCGGTGGTCTGGAGCCTGAGGACGACGCCAAGCCGAGCCACGGGTTTCACGCCGTTCTTCCTGGTCTACGGGGCCGAGGCCGTCCTGCCCACGGACCTGGAATACGGCTCCCCGAGGACGAGGGCCTACAACGAAGAAAGCAACCAAGCTAGCCGAGAAGACTCGCTGGACCAGCTGGATGAGGCTCGGGACAGGGCCTTACTACACTCGGCGCGGTACCAGCAGTCCCTGCGACGCTACCACGCCCGAGGGGTCCGACCCCGAGACCTCCAGGTGGGCGACCTGGTGCTTCGGCTGCGGCAAGACGCCCGAGGGAGGCACAAGCTCACGCCCCCCTGGGAGGGGCCGTTCATCATCGCCAAAGTTCTGAAGCCCGGAACGTACAAGCTGGCCAACAGTCAAGGCGAGGTCTACGGCAACGCTTGGAACATCCAACAGCTACGTCGCTTCTACCCTTAAGATGTTTCCAAGTTGTTCATATACCTCGCACCCACGCAAAGTTTAGTCAACAAGGAAGGGTCGGCCTCGCCTCGGCAAAAGCCCGACCCTCCCTCGGGGGCTAAAAGGGGGGAAACCCCCTCTGCGTCAAAACTTTCCTCGAACAAAAAAATCCCTTTTACCAGAACATCTTTCGTGCTTTTTGACTACTTCGAAAAGTGGGTCCCGGAAACGACGGGGTACACGTAAGCAGCCAAGGCTGACCGAGCCGAGGGACTCCTACGCCTCCGGGATACGGATACCTCACTCATCACCTTCTGTGATAAGTAACTCGCGCTCGGATAAGGTGAATCCGCGGATCGAACGAGTCTTTACGTACGGAAGCTCTTCTGTCGAAGCGATTCTTCGAGCCTTCTAGACCGAGTCGGTGACAGGGCCTCATGGACGGGTAAAAGTACGCGTAAGCGGCAAGGCCGACCGAGCCGAGGGACTCCCACGCCTCCGGGATACGGATACCTCACTCATCACCTTCCGCGAGAAGCAACTCTTGCTCGCACTAACATCCCTGCTACCGACGGAGAGTCCAGATACTCGAAACAAGAGGAAAAGAGACGCAGCTTTATAACACAGCAAGGGTGTGTGTTCTGGCCTCGACGGCCGCGCAAGGCCCACGCTACAAGACGATTTGACCCTGCAGGCTCGGATCTTGACGCTGGAAGAGGGCGATGACACCCTCGGCGTCGACAACACCTTCGGCAAGGCCCGACCTAGCCTCGGACGGCGACGCGGTCCGAGGGCCTCTGCTCCGAAGGACGACGTCATCACCACGCTCGAGCAATCTCTGCTAGGGACTTCTCCGAGAACCCGGCCCGAGCGGACGGCTCGGCCGGCCACCTCCGGGGCCTCGGCCGACCACCTTCCAAGGGCGCCAGCTCGATCCGAAGCCTCGGCTGAGCAACTCCGACGACAATCCTGCCAACGGACAACCCGGCTAGGCTCCGGCCAACCAGGTTTCATTTCCGAGCCAACTCCGCCTCTGCTCGTGCTGATATCGCTACCCCTGGCCTCGGCTCGTCGAAGAGCGGCCGAGGGGTCTCTTTAACTAAGCTAGAGGAGCCTCGGACAACAGGGCCGACCGAGCCGAGGGACTCCTACGCCTCCGGGATACGGATACCTCACTCGTCACCTTGACACGGGGCGACTCATGCTTGGTGAAGCGGTTCAGACAATCAGCAGACGAGTCTTAGTGCTCGGAAATGAGGAGGAGGCGAGAAGCGGAGTCGAGAACCGTCACCGGCCCCTCTCCGGGGCACATAAAGGCCAAGGTCAAGACGGTTCCAACGTACCGCCCGAACCGGACGCGGGGTTCAAAAAACGCGAAGCGAAACAGCCGTTCCTCGAACGGCTCGTGCACGCAACGGCAGCCTCGCCGACCGCTTACCCCGGCGCATTAACTCCGCGGCTCGACGGACAGCGCTACGGGCGGGAGCGGCTGGCGACGTTTCGCCTTCGCCAAAACAACCACGCCGAAAAAGGTACGCCACGACGTTCAATTTCGAATCCTTTTTCCCTTTTCCTTCTTTCTCTATCTCTTGCAACAGGGACCGAGAAGGGGGATAACCCCAAAGGGATCCTTCCCCGTGAAGGAACTAGGCTCCGAGCCTCCCTACTGATCAGGGGATCGAAGGCTGGCCCCCCGAAGGGTTCAACAGCCGCCTCAGATCGCGTGGGCCCGACACCCACTACTGGTCAGGGGTTCGAAGGTCGGCCCCCGAAAGGTCCCACGACCGCCTCAGGCTACTCGGGCTCCGTGCCCCCTACTGATCAGGGGTTCGAAGGCTGGCCTGTCGAAGGGTTCACAGTCGCCCCAGACGCCGAGCGAGGGATGACCAGGGGTACGTTCGATACATAACCAAGGCTCGGGCTGCGCTCCCGAGGTACCCTAGGACATTTCCGAGACCAGCGGGAACGACTCTGTAACGGAATCCCATCGGAGGGAGGCAACGAGCCCTCGGACCCCGTCGCTAGGGGACCGGGTCCGGCAGATCACCCGCAGGTACTTTTGGGCGTGCCTCCGGGCCCCTAGCCGACCCCCAACGAACGGGGCACGGACGTCCACTCGGATTACCCGATTGCAGCTCACCGGAGACACCATGTTCGGTGCCCATCGAGGGTAACATGGCGCACTCCCCCACTCCTCCTTGCGGAAAGGCGACGTAGGGGCGTATATAAAAAAGCCGAGTCTGTCCCTGACCGTCCTCTCGCTCCGTGCGGAGGCTCGGGGGCTGCTCTCGCAAACCCGGCTCCGGCCGAACCGTTGACAGCGTCAACATACCAGCCCGAGAACTTGGGCCCCGACAGTGCACCTGGGCTACGCCCTGCTTGCATGAGGGAACCGCCAGACCAGCCGAGGCATTATGCAAGGCATTAAGACCTCGGAGGAGTGAAACCACTCCTCCGAGGCCTCGGGGGCTACACCCGGCGGGTGCGCTCGCGCGCACCCACCGGAACCAAGTACCACCGAGAAAGGCTGGTCCCCTTGCAAAAAAGTGCGACGCAAGCCTCCAAGCGAGTGTTAACACTCTCTTCGAGGCTCGGGGGCTACTGTCGGGGACCATAATTAGGGGTACCCTCAAGACGCCTAATTCTCAGCTGGTAACCCCCATCAGCATAAAGCTGCAGAGGCCTGATGGGTTTGATTAAGTCAGGGATCAGTCCATACGAGTGACTTGATCACGCCACGCCCGAGCCTAGCCTCGGGCGAGGGCAGCCGACCCTGAGATGACTCCGTCTCGCCTGAGGTCTCCTCTTTCACGGCAGACGCATCACCGGCTCGCCCGAGGCCCCGCCTTCGATAAGAAGTAACCCTGACTAAATCACCGCGCCAACCGACCAAATCCCTGGGGCCTTCAACGCAAAAGGTAAGACTGACGGGTAGCCAGGCTTGGCCAAAGCGCCAGAGGAAGCTCCGCCCGACCCAGGGCTCGGACTCGGGCTAAGGCCCCGGAAGACGGCGAACTCCGCCTCGCCCGACCCAGGGCTCGGACTCGGGCTAAGGCCCCAGAAGACGGCGAACTCCGCTCCGCCCGACCCAGGGCTCGGACTCGGGCTAAGGCCCCGGAAGACGGCGAACTCCGCCTCGCCCGACCCAGGGCTCGGACTCGGGCTAAGGCCCCGGAAGACGGCGAACTCCGCCTCGCCCGACCCAGGGCTCGGACTCGGGCTAAGGCCCCGGAAGACGACGACCTCCGCCTCGCCCGACCCAGGGCTCGGACTCCGCCTCGGCCCCTGCCGAACGACCTCCGCCTCGCCCGACCCAGGAATTCGGGCTCGGCCTCTGTCATGCAGGACGGACTCGACCTCGACTTCGGAGGAGCCTCCACGTCGCCCGACCTAGGACACAAGACCGCCACGTCAACAGGAAGCGTCATCATCACCCTGCCCTGAGCCGACTCGGGCCGCAGAGAACAAGACCGGCGTCCCATCTGGCCAGCTCCGCCAGATAGGCAATGATGGCGCCTCACTAGACCATGACGACGGCGGCTCTCAGCTCCCTTACGAAAGCAGGGAGACGTCAGCAAGAGCACAGCTGTTCCAACAGCTGTCCCTCCGTCAAGCTCCACCGCTTCTCCAACAGCCACGACGCCACACCAACAGGGTGCCAAGATCTCTCCGGCTGCCACCTTGGCATGTACTTAGGGCGCTAGCTCTCCCTCGCTAGACACGTAGCACCTTGCTACACCCCCATTTTGTACACCTGGATCCTCTCCTTACGACTATAAAAGGAAGGACCAGGGCCTTCTTAGAGAAGGTTGGCCTCGCGGGGACGAAGGGCAGGGGCAGGCGCTCTCTCGGGGCCGCCCGCTCCCCTCACCTCGCGCGGACGCTTGTAACCCCCTACTGCAAGCGCACCCGACCTGGGCGCGGGGCGAACACGAAGGCCGCGGGAATTCTCCGACTCCCTCACGACCCGGCTCCGGCCACCTCGCTCTCTCTCTCTCTCTCTCCCCCTTTCGCGCTCGCCCACGCGCTCGACCCATCTGGGCTGGGGCACGCGGCACACTCACTCGTCGGCTCGGGGACCCCCCGGTCTCGGAACGCCGACAATAGATATAATAAATGATTATCCCAAAACCATGTAAAGCAATAGCAAACTACCCAAGTGATTCAGGGGTAAACAAGGTAATGAGATAAACAATCTAGGGTGACCTATTGGGTCCCATCAAAATTAACCTATGCATGGATAAGTGATATTAAAGAACATTATTGGGTAAAAAGTGGTCAAGGGCACAACTTGCCTTCAATGAGCTCCTGCTCAGCTACTTCAACCTGTTGCTCACCAGGATCCTCAGCAACGGGCTCTTCTACTCGCCACAATACAAACCAGCACAGGATACAGGGAAAATTAACATTACACCAAGCATGTAAACAAAATACACAGAGATATTCTACATAATAAAATAAAATTCTAGGAACAGGAATCATAATTTTTTGGAGTTATAGAATTTAAGTTATGGATTTTCAAAGGTTTTATGTGCTTTAGATAGGATTAAGTGATAAATAAATTTCTTACTGTTTTATGCCCAAAACAGGGACACTAAGTGCTAGAGAATAAAATTACAAAATTTTAGGAACTGGAATGGCTCAATTTGGAGTTAGTATGAATTTTCTATGAATTATTGAAGTTCTAGCAATTATTTTCCTATAAAAAACCATTTATAAATTAATTTCTCTGGTTTTACACTGCTCTGGACTGGGCCTTAATTAATGGAAAACGCAGGGGCCTCGGGATAAGAAACCCGAGACACAGTCAACAGTTACAATGGACCGCGGGTTGATTTCCCGGAAACCCGAGGACTCTTTAACAAAAATGACCCGCGAAGGGGTACGGTGCAATCTGGGCCGTCCGATTAGAATTCTAGGGCGCAGATTAAATCTAACTTACCACGAAGCGGTACGCATTCAGGGCGGTTGGATCAGCGATCCACGGCCCGCGTCAACCGAGCCCACAGATCAATCCTACGTCGTCCGATCAAAGATCAACGGCCCCGATTTAATGTCGCGAAGGGGTATCGCCAGCTTCTAATCAGAGCCGTTGCCTAGGAGATCTACGGTGCACAGCCCATCGTCTCCAACCGCGCCCCTACGCGGCGGCGCCGCCCACGGCATGCGGCGGAGGCACGCCGGCGCGCCCGCGATTCGACGTTCCAGTGCCCCAAACTCTATTCCGACAGATGCTACGCGTAAAGGAGATCAAGGCGAACTCGAGGGAGGACTTCATACCAGTGATTGCCGTCGCGAAGACCCCTGCCACCGCGTGGTGGCGGAAGTTGAACCACGGCGAGCAATTCCCCGAGCTCCGGTTGATAATCCAGCGCGGTGAGGGTACCACCACACCCGCTCGAACTCGTAGAAGACGCCGGGCACAATATCGAAGGCCCGGATGCCGACGACTCCAAAATCCCCACGCGGCCACACTTTCGGTTCTAATGGTGGCTAGAACTAAATTCGATCGAACGGCTTAGGGCACCCGAGCTCTCCAAGCTTTATAGGGACTGCACCAGGCTGGTCAAATCCACCGAGGCCGATGCGCGTCATCAGGGGAGTTCGCGGCTGGGAAATCGCGGTGCTCGGTTGAAGCCGATCCGTGCTTCGCGCGAGGCTCGTAACAACCCAAGGGAAGGGGATGACAGGTAGGCCCCTATGGTCAGCCACACAAGGCGTTAGCCGCACGGTAGAATTGAGGCTGAGAACGTGGGCCCACCAGTCGGTGTCCACTGCTGACGCGCGCGCGAGGAGGAAGGAGGAGGTTTGGGCTGCGCGCGGGGTTAAACGCCAGTGGGCCGAATTGGAGCGCCAGGGCCCAGGTAAGGTGTTATTCTTTTCCCTTTTTATTTTCTGTTTTCTTTTCTTTTATTTTTGAATCTAAGTTTTGAATTTCAAATTTGTGATGGACTTGTACTCAAATTTTTTCTGAGTATATGATTTGGATAAGGCAGTGTGGAACAAATTTATCTATTTATAAGTTTTATTTCTTTGTATTACATAGCATTTTTCTTTCTTTCTTTCCAAATTTTAGCATTTCTTTTAGGATTTAATTTCCCATTTGGATATTTAACATTTTTCACATTATTATATGTTGTCACAAAATGCACACAGGAGAAAATCGAGCATGATGCATAATTTTGTAGTATATATTTTATTAATTGTTTTTGGGTATGTTGTTCACATAAGATGATGCATAAAGATCAAACTCACATAAAGAGAAATTGTTTCTCTACTGGTATTATTTCTAGCAATTACAAAGTGGGTGTTACAAATCCTACCCCCCTTAAAAATAATCTCGTCCTCGAGATTTAAGAAGAATGAGGGAAAAGGTGGGGAAAATCTATGCGAAGCTCTTCTTCTCTTTCCCAAGTTGCTTCATCTTCACTGTGGTGACTCCATTAGACTTTGCACATCTTTATCACCTTATTTCTTGTAACCCGAGTCAATGTATCCAAAATCTTGATCGGGTACTCCGTGTAAGTCAAATCACCTTGAACACTGAGCTCTTCCATTGGTAACTGTTCCTCAGGAACACGGAGACACTTCTTTAGTTGAGATACATGGAACACATTATGCACGTCCGATAGTGTAGCAGGTAACTCGAGTTGGTATGCCATCTCCCCAACTCTTCTAAAGATCAAGAATGGTCCAATATAGCGAGGGGACAATTTGCCCTTAACCTTAAATCTCCTCATTCCACGAAGGGGTGACACTTTGAGGTACACATAATCTCCTTCTTCAAATTCCAGTGGCCTTCGTCTATTATCCGCATAACTCTTTTGCCTGGTTTGAGCTACCCTCAAATTCTCTCGAATTATACGAACTTGTTCTTCTGCTTCTTGAATCAATTCAGGCCCAAAGAACTGTCTTTCTCCAGTCTGATCCCAATATAGAGGAGTCCTGCACTTCCTCCCATATAAAGCTTCAAAAGGTGACATCTTCAGACTGGCCTGGTAACTATTATTATACGAGAATTCAGCATAAGGCAGACTCTTATCCCAACTTCCTCCATGCTGAAGGGCACATGCTCTCAACATATCCTCCAATACTTGATTAGTCCTTTCAGTCTGTCCATCAGTCTGAGGGTGATAAGCCGTACTGAAATTCAACTTCGTGCTCATGTTCTCATGAAAGCTTCTCCAAAACCTCGAGGTAAACTGCGAACCTCGATCAGACACGATCTTCTTCGGTACTCCATGTAAACACACAATCCGAGCCATATATAACTCTGCTAGTTGAGAACCTTTATAAGTAGTCTTGACAGGAATAAAGTGAGCCACTTTAGTCAATCTATCCACAATCACCCATATAGCATCATATCCTTTCTGGGTGCGAGGCAATCCAGTAATGAAATCCATACCAATCTCTTCCCACTTCCACTCGGGTATCTTCAGTGGATGCAATAATCCAGCTGGCCTCTGGTGTTTGGCCTTAACTCTTTGACATACATCACACATAGCCACATGTGCAGCTACATCTCTTTTCAGTCCATACCACCAATACTTCCGTTTCAAATCCTGATACATCTTGGTACTACCAGGATGGATAGAATAATCCGAATCATGGGCCTCCTTTAAAATAGTCTCTCGCAGGCTTTTAACATCAGGAACACACATCCTGTCCTTGAACCATACGGTGCCCTGCTCATCTTCCGTGAATTCCGGAACTCGACCTTCAGTAATCAGATCCTTAATCTCTTTTATCTTAGCATCACCAATTTGTCCTTTGCGGATCTCTTACTCCAAAGTAGGTTCCACATCAATAGTAACTCCCTCAATATGAGCAACTATCCCCAGGTTAAGTCTCCTGAAATCTTCCACAATCTCATCGGGTAGCTGGGCAACCATAGCTGAATGAACATGCTCCTTGCGACTCAAGGCATCTGCAACCAAGTTTGCCTTGCCCGGGTGATAGTGAATCTCCAAATCATAATCCTTAATAAGCTCCAACCAACGGCGTTGCCTAAGGTTGAGATCCTTCTGAGTGAATATATACTTCAAACTCTTATGATCCGTATATACTTGGCACTTGGTCCCCATGATATAATGTCTCCAAATCTTAAGTGCATGCACAACGGCTGCCAATTCCAAGTCATGAGTAGGGTAGTTCAATTCATGTCTCCGCAACTGACGAGAAGCATAAGCGATCACATGTCCCTCTTGCATGAGCACACATCCTAAGCCTTGGCCACATGCATCGCAATAGATGTCAAATCCTTTCTGTAGGTCTGGCATAATCAATACTGGTGGCGACATCAACCTCTGCTTCAATAGATCAAAGCTGTCTTGACACTTCTCGTCCCACTTAAATTCTTTTCCTTTCTCCAAAAGCGAAGTCATAGGTTTGGCAATCTTAGAAAATCCTTCAATAAATCTCCGATAATAGCCTGCTAATCCCAAGAAACTCCGAATCTCAGTAACTGTAGTGGGTACTCTCCACTCCATTATCTCCTTAACTTTAGCAGGATCCACTGCTATTCCTCCATTAGAAATAATATGACCAAGAAATGGCACTTCGCCAATCCAAAACTCGCACTTGCTGAACTTGGCATATAGCTGGTTATCTCGTAGCTTCTGTAGCACCATCCTCAGATGTTCCTCGTGATCACTATCACTCTGAGAATAAATAAGAATATCGTCGATGAATACCACGACGAATCTGTCCAAATACTCCATAAACACCTTGTTCATTAAGTTCATAAAATAAGCTGGTGCATTAGTCAATCCAAACGACATAACTGTGAACTCATATAATCCATATCTAGTCGAGAACGCCGTCTTGGGAATATCCGATGGTCTAATCCTCATCTGATGGTAACCGGATCGGAGATCAATCTTCGAGAATACTCTAGCACCTCTCATTTGATCAAATAAATCTTCAATACGGGGCAACGGATACTTGTTCTTCACTGTAACATCATTAAGAGATCTATAATCCACACACATCCGCTGCGATCCATCCTTCTTCTGTACAAACAAAACCGGTGCTCCCCAAGGTGAGGAACTCGGACGAATGTACCCAGCCTCTTGTAACTCAGTTAACTGCTTCTTAAGCTCCTTCAACTCCTCTACGGACATCCTATATGGCCGTTTAGAAATAGGGGCGGTTCCAGGTAAGAGATCAATAACAAACTCAACTTCTCTATCAGGGGGCATCCCTGGTAACTCCTCTGGAAAGACATCCGGAAAATCTCTAACCACCCGGATATTGTTACCAACAAACTCCTCAGGCATAAAGAACATTGCACGCATAGATGAGGAGGTTACTGCAATATTAACTTGAAACCTTTCTCCTTTAGTAGTAGTGAGTTCTACGGTACCTCTACCACATGCTATAACGGCCTTTGCCTTTCTTAGCCATGACATACCAAGGATCAAATCTATACTGCTTGACTCCAATATTATAGCAGTAGCTCCAAATTCTCTACCCATAATGGTTAATGTCAATCTACGTGTCATTTGATTCGCCTCAACAGGCCCTTTAGGTGTAATTACTATCAGGGGTTTTCTCATATTTAGCAGTGGTATTTCATTTGTATTGGCATATCTAGCAGACATGAATGAATGTGTAGCACCAGAATCAAATAATATGGTTGCAGGAATTGCATTAACATAAAACATACCAATTACGAGGTCCCCTCCATCCGGAGCAGCATCAACGCTGACTTGATTAACCTTGGCAATAGAATATCCCTTGCCAGGGGTCTGTTGCTTGTTCTGAACTGGAGTAGTAGCAATTCTCTGTGGGCAGACATTTGCATAATGACCAATCTTCCCACACTTGAAACATTGAGTGCCCGGACTCTGTCCTGAAAACTTTGTCGGGGTGCCAGTAGGGGTAGCCTGTCGAGGAGGTGGAGTCCTCAGTGGTGATTGCTGAACTGGGCGTGGTCCTCCGGGTCGAGTCGGTGTACCCTGTGGTGAACTGTAGCGAGGACGAACACTGCTGCTTCCTTGTCCTTGAGATATTGCCTTTCTCTTCAAATCTCCCAGCTGAACACGCTTGTGTTCAATAGCCAGTGCCTTATCAAGCAGCCTCTGAAATGATGGAAATGTGTGTGCCACAAGAGCATACTACAGTGGTCCATTAAGTCCTTCAATGAAATGCTCTTGCTTCCTCTCGTCTTCAGCAACTTCTTCAGGGGCATATCTGGATAACTGAATAAACTTGTCGCGGTACTCGCTGACTGACATACTTCCTTGTTTCAGCGACAGAAATTCCTTCTTCTTGATCTTTATCATCCCAGCTGGAATATGGTAGTTCCTGAACTGCGTACTGAACTCTGCCCAGGTAATAGTATCAGCAGCATCGTGGGCAGCAGTATAAGAATCCCACCAGTCAGCAGCAGGACCAATCAGACGTCCAGAAGCATACAAAACCTTCTCCCGGTCCGTGCACTGTGCAATATTCAGCATCTTCTCAACGGACTTCAGCCAATCATCCGCGTCCAGTGGATCAGGTGAGCTAGCGAATGTAGGTGGCTTATGGCTCATGAATTCTCTATGCTTGTCTCGGGGTGGGACTGGTGGTGGTGGTGGTGGAGGCAGTGGTACTTGTTGCTGTTGTTGTTGCATTTGCTGTTGCAGCTGCTGTTGTTGTGCCCTCCTTTCCTGGCGTATCTCATCTCGCTCCTGGCGCAACTCCTGTCGTATATCTTCTCTTTCCTGACGCATCTCCTGGCGTTCTTGTTGCATCTGAGCACGCATATCAGCCATAGTGTCTGCCATTTGCTGCATCACCGCCATCTGAGCAGCAACCAGTGGGTCAACTCCGCCTGGTGGAGGATTAGGAGGATTCATCTCTGCAGGTTGTGGCTGAGGTTGTCTGTATATTCTCCGAGTGTGTCGATTGGGAGGCAAATCAATTCCACCACCCCGCCTGGTATTGACCATCTGAGTTAGATACATATGGTAAGAAAATAGTAGACAAGGCAGGTATTTACAAATCAGGTTACTTTGGGGGATTTTATCTATCCTAGCTAATTCAATATCTTATGGTGGTACATACTAAGATGTCCATAGTTCAATCAATCAAAGAAGCAAATCAGGCATTTAGCATCAGCACAATCAAACAACATTTTTAAATAGAGAAAATAGTTTTAATTTTTTTTCTTAGGTTCCCTATCTCTTAGAAAGATCATAGTCATAGGATTCCAAGGTGTGAAACCCATCTTGTCTTAGAGTAGAAAAGGTGAGAATGATCAGAGTAGAACAGTAGAAGGTGAGACAAGATCAAGATGAGATGAGTATAGAATGAGTCAGAGTAAGGTAAGTAGGAGAGGGTTTGTCCATTTCTATCTAGGTCTCGTCCTACAGTCAACATTTCCTCTGATACCACTTCTGTAACACCCGGCTTTAAGGAACAAAGCCAGGTGCATCTCATACATGCGCCAAGAAGACAACATATATAATAACAGAGTGTATAGAGATAAATGTCATAAAACATCAGAGTATTTATTACATAGCGGAAGACTTATTACAAAATGAAATAATAAAGATAAAACGAACTAAGGATCGTCGGCGCCAATGTCGACTGGGAAACGCCACCTAGATCAGATCGAACTCCTCAGTGTTAGGCGGCTCCTCCTGAACCACCTGATCATCTCCTGTGGGGGGGTGTGAGACAGCAAGGGTGAGCTCACACATGATCATAGCTCAACAAGTTGTGGGGAACCAGTGGACATAAACTCACAAAGGTGTGAGTTCATGTGATGTGTAAGGCTTAATCAATGATAGGGGTTAAAGCTAAGCATTGCTTTTAAGTAGTTGGTCAAAATTTTATTAGCAATTACTAAGTGTAAGTAAATACCAAACCATAAGTAAAGTAATAGAACAAAATTAATAATAAACCCATGCAATGCAAATGACAAAATTGAATTTAAGTTCCATAATTTAAACATCAGAGAGTCCTGAGCTGCTCATGACCGTGAGCTCGGCTAGTATACCAGTTTTACACTCTGCAGAGGTTGTACCCTTTACCCACAAGTCATGTTACCCATCTGCCAAGGGGTCATGAATCCCATACACCTCTACCTAGGAAGCGCGGCAGGGCAACACTACGAGGCCTTTACAAAGTTCCACTAGCTTCCGAAAACCCGCTACAGTTTATAGGAAGTTCCAATGCAGGGTTCCTGGCTGACTGCCATCGCAACAAAATCAACCAGGGACCTCCCTACACTGACCACTCCCCTACTGCCCTTGCCCCTTTCGGGTAAGGTAGTCTTCCACTAGCTTTCCTAATTAGTCAGCCAAGGGGTCCCATTCCTCCCTTGTGGTGGCACGTGGTTCTCAAGTTAAGCTCTATGTTCCAATTAACATTAATGATATCAACATGAACATAAACAGAATAACAAGAATAATTGGAACATAGATATAATAAATGATTATCCCAAAACCATGTAAAGCAATAGCAAACTACCCAAGTGATTCAGGGGTAAACAAGGTAATGAGATAAACAATCTAGGGTGACCTATTGGGTCCCATCAAAATTAACCTATGCATGGATAAGTGATATTAAAGAACATTATTGGGTAAAAAGTGGTCAAGGGCACAACTTGCCTTCAATGAGCTCCTGCTCAGCTACTTCAACCTGCTGCTCACCAGGATCCTCAGCAACGGGCTCTTCTACTCGCCACAATACAAACCAGCACAGGATACAGGGAAAATTAACATTACACCAAGCATGTAAACAAAATACACAGAGATATTCTACATAATAAAATAAAATTCTAGGAACAGGAATCATAATTTTTTGGAGTTATAGAATTTAAGTTATGGATTTTCAAAGGTTTTATGTGCTTTAGATAGGATTAAGTGATAAATAAATTTCTTACTGTTTTTATGCCCAAAACAGGGACACTAAGTGCTAGAGAATAAAATTACAAAATTTTAGGAACTGGAATGGCTCAATTTGGAGTTAGTATGAATTTTCTATGAATTATTGAAGTTCTAGCAATTATTTTCCTATAAAAAACCATTTATAAATTAATTTCTCTGGTTTTACACTGCTCTGGACTGGGCCTTAATTAATGGAAAACGCAGGGGCCTCGGGATAAGAAACCCGAGACACAGTCAACAGTTACAATGGACCGCGGGTTGATTTCCCGGAAACCCGAGGACTCTTTAACAAAAATGACCCACGAAGGGGTACGGTGCAATCTGGGCCGTCCGATTAGAATTCTAGGGCGCAGATTAAATCTAACTTACCACGAAGCGGTACGCATTCAGGGCGGTTGGATCAGCGATCCACGGCCCGCGTCAACCGAGCCCACAGATCAATCCTACGTCGTCCGATCAAAGATCAACGGCCCCGATTTAATGTCGCGAAGGGGTATCGCCAGCTTCTAATCAGAGCCGTTGCCTAGGAGATCTACGGTGCACAGCCCATCGTCTCCAACCGCGCCCCTACGCGGCGGCGCCGCCCACGGCATGCGGCGGAGGCACGCCGGCGCGCCCGCGATTCGAAGTTCCAGTGCCCCAAACTCTATTCCGACAGATGCTACGCGTAAAGGAGATCAAGGCGAACTCGGGGGAGGACTTCATACCAGTGATTGCCGTCGCGAAGACCCCTGCCACCGCGTGGTGGCGGAAGTTGAACCACGGCGAGCAATTCCCCGAGCTCCGGTTGATAATCCAGCGCGGTGAGGGTACCACCACACCCGCTCGAACTCGTAGAAGACGCCGGGCACAATATCGAAGGCCCGGATGCCGACGACTCCAAAATCCCCACGCGGCCACACTTTCGGTTCTAATGGTGGCTAGAACTAAATTCGATCGAACGGCTTAGGGCACCCGAGCTCTCCAAGCTTTATAGGGACTGCACCAGGCTGGTCAAATCCACCGAGGCCGATGCGCGTCATCAGGGGAGTTCGCGGCTGGGAAATCGCGGTGCTCGGTTGAAGCCGATCCGCGCTTCGCGCGAGGCTCGTAACAACCCAAGGGAAGGGGATGACAGGTAGGCCCCTATGGTCAGCCACACAAGGCGTTAGCCGCACGGTAGAATTGAGGCTGAGAACGTGGGCCCACCAGTCGGTGTCCACTGCTGACGCGCGCGCGAGGAGGAAGGAGGAGGTTTGGGCTGCGCGCGGGGTTAAACGCCAGTGGGCCGAATTGGAGCGCCAGGGCCCAGGTAAGGTGTTATTCTTTTCCCTTTTTATTTTCTGTTTTCTTTTCTTTTATTTTTGAATCTAAGTTTTGAATTTCAAATTTGTGATGGACTTGTACTCAAATTTTTTCTGAGTATATGATTTGGATAAGGCAGTGTGGAACAAATTTATCTATTTATAAGTTTTATTTCTTTGTATTACATAGCATTTTTCTTTCTTTCTTTCCAAATTTTAGCATTTCTTTTAGGATTTAATTTCCCATTTGGATATTTAACATTTTTCACATTATTATATGTTGTCACAAAATGCACACAGGAGAAAATCGAGCATGATGCATAATTTTGTAGTATATATTTTATTAATTGTTTTTGGGTATGTTGTTCACATAAGATGATGCATAAAGATCAAACTCACATAAAGAGAAATTGTTTCTCTACTGGTATTATTTCTAGCAATTACAAAGTGGGTGTTACAGTCGTGTCGGGCATGGTTAAATGCGATGTTGCATTTCAAAGATAACAACAAAACCTACAGATTTTGTATTCATGCTCCGCGAGGTCGGCCGACACTGACGGCGGCGCCCGCGCGGGTGGGGGGCGTGGGCGGTACCTGGCCACGCCGCGCGTGAGCTCGCCGTCCGCCTGCAGGATGGACACGGCGTGAAAGGCGGACCGGTGACTCCTATTGCAGTACCGAATGGAAGGAGCCAGAGGTCTCGCCGGAGCCGCGCTGACGCACAGCGAGCACCGGCCGGCTGGCCAACCTCGCTATTGACCGCGTACGTCGCGTGGGAAAGCGCCTCGTCGTCGTCAGCTTCGGCACCGACGGCGTGGGCGCCGAGGCCAATGCTGCTCACCTCCGCGTGCCGTGGACCCGAACGTGGCACACACTGCCGCCGGTACTGTGCTTCGTCCACGACAAGGACAAGAGGGAGTTCTTCGTCATCATGAACCAGCTCATGACCACGGGACATGGCTAGCCACGTCAAGGGAGATGTGGACAACGCCAACCGACGGGTGCCACCGCCATTTCGGCTCGGTGTCGTCGTCAACATGAATGATGCTACAGATCGTGCGCGGCATGGAGCGAGTATCTACACTCGAGGAAGATCTACCACAGTGACGTGAACCCGTCCAACATGCTCCACCGGCCGACGCGCACCTCCATGTCAAGGTCGCCGGGTTCGGACAGCTTGTGGTGGTCATGGGCTCATGGCCGTGGACAGCTATGCAAGCTCAGGCTCCTCCATCTATAACGCAGGTGGGAGTGTGACGATGGTGGCGGAAAGAACAATGTATCTAAAACCTTATCCGCTGAAGAACCTGCATGAGTTGGAGCAACTTTTTTTTGGTAGCGATTATGTGACTACTCGCCGAGTTCACCTACACTGCTACATCTACTAACTTCAAGCAACACCGGAAACTCATTTTCGACTAGGCTAGAGCGATCCTCGCTACAAGTAATAATGAATTCCTCGCTCGTGTTTTTTATTAGATGTGTTCAACACAGATTTAATCTGATACGTGGCCACATTTTTATTTGCTACTTGTGATTTATTTATTGTTTATTGGTTGTCTTATAAATTAATTATCTTCTAATAGTGTGCGCCAGAGGTGCTGGAGGATAGGCGGACAAGTGCACCAAGAACGCGGACGTGTACAGCTTCAGTAATGGACGGTTTGCTTTGAGCTGCTGACGGAGATCCCGTTCGAGGACAACCACCTGCAGGGGGCGCACATGAGCAAGAACGTCCACGCCGGGATGGGGACCAGGTGTCCAGGTACACACATCCGTCGTATCGTATACCCCGCCCACGCGGAGCAGCCAGACACGGCGGCGCCCGTGCTGATCTGGACTAGCTTCACGTTCGTGGTCACGACTCACGAACCCCACCCACGCGGAGCAGGCGGACACACCTTCAAAGAAAGACAGACAACGAATAGAAACAAAACAGAGGTATAGATTAGAGATGCATCAAACATGTATCCAAAAAAACTACTCTCGCTGTTGATGGGCCTAAGTGAAACAAAGGCACATGGTGCAATGACGCATTTAATTTTATTAAATAATTCGCCCTCCTTTTTACTAAACAATCATTACTGAACAAGCGCTTCTTCTACTTCTGGTCCAATGTATTAGTCCTTATCACCTTATCAAACACATTCATCTACCAGGACTACAACATTCTATGCATGACTGTTGGTGTTCCTCCTTTGTATTTCATAATTCCTATACCCCGAGGGCCAGATGAAATTGTTCGACAAAAGAGCAGGGCCCATGGTATGTTTTGTTCTTCACAGGCATACGGATAAATTTAACCAATCTCATTTGCGCTTCGTTTCACTAGCACCATCCACTGTAGCAATCAGGACCCAGCCACACCTTAACGTCTGGTCTTGCAATCAACACTCCTGCTAAACAAGATTTGCTCGCTTCAGGATCAATCTGCCTCCCCTACTTCAGCGCTTGCTGGGACTGTCCCAAGAATCTCTGATCTCAACTGCATCAACAACCTACCCAAGTAATTCAGGCCTTCTCCCTCCCTCCCACCGCCCCAAAATAAATCGTGAGGCGATGCCTCAACGAGAACAGAGCCAGCAGTTGACAGCAACATATTAGTCAGATGGGGATAAGTTGAAAACTTGCATTTGATAGCTCTATACATCACATCTATTTTTGTACTCTCCCAATCTGTTCTTACCTGAAAAAGAAAAGCAATTCGAAAACCAAGTAAGAACGAGAATACATTAGGTATGCATATTATGGAGTAGATATAGTTGATATTGATAGTGTACTAATTACCATTAATTGATGATTCATATAATTTTAAATAGGTAGTTGTAGCAATACATTGAGTTAAGACCCTACAACTAATCCCTGTAAATAGAAAGCACGTAGATGTTTGGCATCAGGCAATCCATAATACCATGAACTTTGAACAGTGGAAAGTATCTAACAGGGAAGTCCCAGGCTAATGATTTTGCACCCATGCTACCTAGTGGTTGCAGTCCAGTTGTTGCTGTGTCTGAGTTAACCAGAGGAGAGGTTGAGGAAAATAGTACGGATGCTACAACAGTTGTTGATATTATAAAATAAATTTTGGTGGAACTATAATGGACTTGTGGGCACCATTGTAGCTTTCAAGCATGTATTTATACTAAATGATAAGTGGAAGTGGCGAAGCCTATACTAGATATATAGGTTCCTCTTCTAGAATATCTTTCATCAGAAGGATGATAACATACTTTGTTAGGTGCCAGAAAGCAAGGTCCCTTCATCCCTTCCCACTACAATCAGTTAAAAATAGAATACAATTACGGCTGTTCACGGTTTATTGCAAACCAATGCAACTCGTAAATCCAGCCTGTTGAAACCGAAACTGTGGCTTCCGTACTGGTTGAGTAAAACCGTGGTTTGAACCAGCCAAACCGCCATGGCAGTGCCGGTTGTCTCCCTGGGCCTGCCGCTGGCCACCTCCACAACAACGGAATCAGGTACACCAGTGCCCCTACGGCCACGACAGCATGGAGGCAGCCGAACTCGTCATCGTGCGGGTGGAGCAGATGCAGTGAGCACTGAAGAGACTGAGGGCACCAACCCTGTCCGAGCCCTGGACTGCAGCGTCGGTGTGACAGGCCATGTTGCCGTCCTCCGGTTTCAAGCCGCATACACCAGCAAACCAAACCATCTAAGCCGTAAGCATAACGTTTGGTTTAGGAAGCTGCCCAAATACCCAAACCTGTTCTAAACCACCATTGAACAGGCCTAAATACAATAATCGGACATACCAGTTCAGGGAACCCTTTTTGTCGGGTCCTTCCTATTCTAGCAGCCTCTTCAGGACTCTTTGCTAGCTTTATTTCTTGAACAATGTCTCTTGCTTGAGGATTGTCAACACCAACAAACTTATGAGCCTGAAAGAAAATAGTTATGAGCCTATATACAGTCCCAATGATGATGTTACATGGTTATAAAAAAATGGAACACATGTTGGCACGTTATTATAGAATCACTATCCATAGCAACAAGGAATTTCACATGTAGTATGAATAGAAGACAAACCTGGTAATAGTGTTCCACTGTTGGCCATGTGAAATAATCTCCATTTTCATCAGGCATGTGAATTGAATGAGGAGAAAAGTTTGAGAAAGCCCCAAAAATATCCCACGTCTTGTAAAAGGAAATAATATTTGTTTCATATGGAGATACTTCTGGATCAATGGAAGGTATTTCTTCCACGGATGGTATAACAGGTGAAAGATCAGGAATGGGTTCGATGAATCCACTCATGAGCATGTCCCTGTCAATCTGCACGTTTATACCTCACAGTTTTCAGTCAATAAGATCTGCACATTTATATAAAAATAAAAAATATGTAATAGTTATGAGATAGTGACATAAAGCAGAAGTATGCCCACGGCACTGCGCAATATAGTTAGATATTCAGTATAAATAATACAATTTGAAGAAAACAGCAGTAGAACTGTACAAGAGGTTACTAAGGGCGTGTTTGATATGGCTCCAGAGCAAAAATCTGAGTTGGCCAGATACTGCAAAACACTCTAACTCCATGGAGTTTTTAGAGTTGTGGTACAAATTTTTGGAGTACCTCTTTTGCTGCTCTAAAATATTTACAAAAACAACCTAGACATGGAGCTTGGAGTTATTTACCCACTACTGCCACTGGTTATGAGAAACATTCTAAACTCTGAAGCAGAGCTACTCCAGACAGAGTTTTAGAGTAGAACCGCTCTGGAGTAGAGTAGAGTAGACTAGCAGAGCCATGCCAAACACACCATAAACTGGATAGAGTCAGGAGAATTGTTAAATTATATTAAGAAAAACATGGGACGCTGATACAGAACATAAATAGAAAAGGAACATGTGCAAAACAAAATGCCTATTAACAGGAATTCAATGTACCAATTACTTTAGTTTCATTGAGTTTATATAGTGTGTATCTGAACTTGAAAAAATGTTGACCTGCTCGTACGAGACATCAATTAAATTTATTGCCTGAGTCATTTGACTCATCCCCAGTTCACCAACTGGCGTAGGTGCATTTAATCCCCCGATTATTTTCGGAGCCCAGAATGCATAGACCTGTCCAATGATGCAATTAGCAATTGTAAGTTCCACTACTACATAACAAGCACATGATAAAAAGTAAGACAAAGACAACCAATAAATAATAAAAAGTTAACTAGATGATGTTCATGACTCTGACATTCACATGTGATATGTAGATACCATGAGATGTAAATGGAAAAGGAAGCTATATATATATATATATATATATATATATATATATATATATATATATATATATATATAGGGCAGGTATAACGGGAGCCCTGGGCTTCCAATAGTTAAAGGAAGCCCAGGCCGACCACCCCTGCAAACTGGTTCAACCAGCGCGCCCAAACAGGCTGTCGGGTGCGCCACCTGCCCCACGTCTGTTAGCACAAAAAAAGGAATGCATGCATGAGTCAAACACGATCCAATGCATGCGCATAAATTTAGGAAAGATGCATGCGCATAAATTTAGGAAAGATATGTGCGGCAGTTTCTGTTTTTAAAATCCTTTATTTCCTCCATAAATTTAGGATCGCTGCAACAGCCATGCAGCTAGACGCGTAAGGACCATTTTATGATATATACTGAGACTAAATATGCTACACTGTGTTAATAATTATGCAATTCGATATACTGCGTAAAAATCTGTTACCAGCTGCATGCACACGAATTTATGATAAAAATAATGTGCAATGAAAGGAAATGAATTACACGCATAGAAACAAAAAATCGTATTTAATGTTTTATTTCCTTCATAAATATAAGATCTCTCCAACAGCCATGCAGCTAAAACACATTAAATCTAGTTTATGATATATACTGATACAAATTATACTACATGGTGTAGGTATTTATGCAATTCGTTACACTGCGTAAAAAATCTGGCATGTTGTTCACTGGTGGACGCACCTCCGGGTTGGAGCGTAATAACCTTAAGTTTTGAGCATAAAATCCCTCAATTATAAGCGTATATACCGAGCCAATATGAGAGGTTGATAGCTCTAGTAGGTTGTTATTACGATCCTATTTTTATGGCAGATTCGAAAAACATGGCAGTCGCATGCATGCGGTTATACAGATCCTAAAATTATGGCAAAATGCATGTATGAGTCAAACACGTTCCCTTGCATGCGCGTAAATTTAGGAAAGATATGTGTGGCGGTTTCTATTTTAAATGCTTTATTTCCTCCATAAATTTAGGATCGCTGCAACAGACATGCAACTAAAACTCGTAATGACCATTTTATGCTATATACTTATACTAAATATGCTACACTGTGTAGATAATTATGCAATTCGGTATACTGCGTAAAAATCTGCTACAGGCTGCATGCACACGAATTTATGATGGAAAGAATATGCAATGAAAGGAAATGAATTGCAAGTATAGAAACAAAAAATCACATTTAATGTTTTATTTCCTTCATAAATATAGGATCCCTCCAACAGCCATGCAACTAAACGCATTAGAACTAGTTTATGATGTATACTGAAACAAATTATACTACACGGTGTAGGTATTTATGCAATTCCTTACACTGCGTAAAAAATCTGGCATGTTGTTCACTGGTGGACGCATCTCCGGGTGGAGCGTAAAAACCTTAAGTTTTGAGCATAAAATCCCTTAATTATAAGCGTAAATACCGAGTCAATTAGAGGTTGATAGCTTTAGTAGGTTGTTATTACGATCCTATTTTTATGACAGATCCGAAAAACATGGCAGCCGCATGCATGCGGTTTCTATTTTTATACAGATCCAAAAATTATGGCAAAATCGTGGGAGTTTCGATTGCATGCGCGCAAATTAAGAACAGCATAAATCAAGGAATTGTCTTTCCAATGTGCATGCAGTAAACTGATATACGAACTCTGTGTTAAAGCATAAAATCATACAGTTTTTAGCGTAAATAATACATGTGGTAGGCATAAAACACAATAAACGAAAAGAAAAATGCGCCGGATCAGAGGATGTCACGCGCGATCATCGCTGCGCGCATCTCGCCCCTTCCATGACGTCGCTCGCTCGAACATCGCGCCTCATGCGTCGCCGTCGCTACTCGCACGTCGACGGGCGTCGCTTGCTCGCCGGCCTTGGAAGTGCCGCCTCCTCGGGGCTTCAGGGACGCCGCCGCTTGCCTGCACAAGGGCCTCGCTGCGGATCGAGAAACCTCCGCCACCGCGCGTCGAGGTAATGGAGTTGCGGCCACCGGCCTGGGATCCGCCGCGGCTCGCCCTCTGGATCGGGGGCCGCCACCGCCGGCCTAGGAACCGCCGCCACCGCATGTCGAGGTCGGGGAGCCACGGCCACCGCAGCCACTGGCCGGAGTCCACCGCCGCGCGCGCTATCGGGCAACCGTTGTCGCTAATGAATCGAGATGGGGCGTGAAAAACTGAACCCTAGCACTCCGGGTCCTGTTTTATAGACGTCCGGATGTGGTCCGGCTCGACCGGATTGCACTGTCTGGCCCGGGCTTCCTTTAGTTATTGGAAGCCCAGGGCTCCTAATATACAATCTATATATATATATATATATTATGGCACTAAAATGCACCTGGGGGGTGCATTCTCTATATTGAATGCACCCAGGTGCAATAACACCCCGAGCACGCCCTCGGCCCTCCTGTACGCGCGCCTCCCTGCGCCCCGCCGCGGGTATCTTCTAATTGCAAACTTGAGTCTCTGTTTTTACTCCTTGATTACCATTGCATGGTGTGTTGTTGCTCCAGTTGCAACGTTTGTTGCTTGTTGATTGCAACTATGGGTATCCGCTAATTGCAAACTCATGATTGCGTGTTGTTCTGCAGGATGCAAACATACTTGATGTGTTTGTCCCCAAGGTGCGGCAAACATTTGATACAAGGGAAGAAGCCTACCTCTTTTACCTTGACTATGCAAAGTTGGCTGGTTTTAGTGTCAGGACAAAGAGGTGTAATTGCAACTGCTGGTGTGGTGTGATTGTAACCCCGCATTAGGTGTGATTGCAACTGCTGTATAATTCTACCCAAATATCTGTTAAAAAAATGTAAACAAAATGATTGCAACTGCTGGTGTGTTGTAATTGCAACTACTGGTGTGGTGTGGATGCAACTGCTGAGTTGCTCTGATGTGATTGCAAGTACTGAATAACTCTGGAAAATTTTGTTAAAAAAATATGATTGCAACTGCTGGTCTGGTGTAATTGCAACTGCTGGTCTGGTGTGATTGCAACTTCTATATAACTAGATGCAACTACTGGTCTGGTTCAAAAATTGGCTCGGACCAGGTGCTCCTAGCGCGTAGGTTCGGCCTGGGTGCATTCTCTATATTGAATGCACCCAGGTGTAATATATAAACACAGTATATATATATATATATACACACTATCCACCCAACATATATTGTTTGTCTAGTTTCATGTTCATTCCACTAAGTTGCTACTCATGATTTATGAACTACATATAAAATTAAAACCAGGATACAGCTAACTTAAATGCAGCAAACGAACAGACAGATGTCATAGATGATCTTGCAAAAAAGGTTCACCTTATGGATAACACTCGCAGATATAGCAGAAGCAGCTAGTGTTCCACCACATTCCCATAATACAGCAAGATAACCACGATCATAACAATATGACATAACAGCTCTTGGATTCAGCATGTCAAACTCTACTACTTCAACACCCTTCATAGCAAGCTTCCTTTGAAAATCTCGCCGAGCACCTCTCTGAGTCGCAACAATCGTATAGGCATCGTTAAGATTCCATAAATTTGCTTCCTCTGGAAGGTTAAGAGACTGTGACATCACTATACGCACTGGAACATGTCCTTTAACATGCCTTGCAGTTAATCGAGGATCTATAATACAACCAAAAGATATTAGTTCTGAACAAACACCATTAACTACAGTTAATAGAATATTGCATTATGTTGTCACACCGTCAAAACGCACTGTATTTCCACCAACAATAACAGCGTCACTTCTGCCACGCAATTCAAATACACGCCCTCTCGATGCTTTGCCACTTATCCAAGAAGCATGTCCACTACTTGCTGCTATTTTTCCTGTACATTATTGAAAGTCAAAATCTTTTGAAGGTTATAAAATCACTTGTGTATATTAATAATTACTCCAACTAATATTAACAAGTGGAATAACATATATCTCACCATCTGCTGTCATAGCATACTTCAGGACCGAAAAAGGGACATGAAAGGCAGCTCTGTAAAGCAATGGAGCATTTACAGTGAGGCATGACTTCAGAGCTTCCTGCAGACAACAACTTTAAAGTTTAAAAGTTAACAAACTGGTAGAATTCAAGGACATACGGCGTGTTTGATTCAAGCCCAAGCAAGATTTTCTGGCTCACTGTGCATCCCCAGGCGTCCAATTTTGGTCGCCTGGGAATCCATCTGTCTTGAAGGGCAAGAAGCAAGTGCATATATTCTTCCGACCTACGTATTAAAGTATAAACAAAGAGTCACCTTGAACAATTTACTCTGCATATCCTCCCCCACAACATCAACTTGAATGCCTTCATTTCGTAATGCTTGAATTGCCTTCCCTCTCAAGTGCTTCAAGGGATGTCTAAGACCCACCACAACTCTTGTAATTCCTGCCTACTAAAATTATTAGCAAACTACTTATATACATTGATGCCAACTTGTCAAGTTAATGCCAGTGTGTTAAACTAAGTTTATTGCAACAAGGATCATATGGACAAATGCACAAGGACCAAATAAAACCCCATAATGATGTTCGGTGACAGAGACTACTCCACAAGACAGATTGTTGCTTAGGTGCGGGGACCACAGCATACATCGTTGATTGTCCATTCATCTACTGATGATTAATGATTAACATAATGGTTTAAACCCCTGGAAGTCTCACTATCCCTAACCCAGGTGTTACAATATTAGCCCAGGTGGTTTCATGACAACTGAAAACCGAGAGAGTATGAAGTGCATTTTATTTTAAATATCAAACTCGGAGGAAACATACGGCCATATGGGGCCGAATATATGAAAGGCAATTCCGTTGAGCACCTGGACGAGGGATCCGACGGCTGTGTTGTCACCAAAGCAGTCCCCAGGCTCGAGATTGAGGTATGCCGTGCCGCCGCGCGCGTGCTCACCGGCCTCCTGTGAGGCGAGGAGCTCGGCGCAGGGCGTCCCCTGCGCATAGAGGAACCCTTCGCCGACCACCCAGGAATCAGCGCTGTCGGTATTAAGCTGGGGCCGCGCGATGACGCACCCGAAGTTCGGGTGCGGGGAGGTGAGTCCCGCAGAACGGTCGGCCACGTCGGCGGCACGGCGGAGGAGAATGGCGTCGTTCGCGTGGGAGGAGTGAGATGCAGGCACGGAGGAGGAGGAAGCGGCAGGTGCGGTGGAGACGCGGTGGCGCGTGTGGAGAAGGGGGTGGAGGAAGGATGAGGCCGCTCGCGCCGGAGCGGGCGCGGCGCCGCCGAGCAGCGGCTGAGGCGGCGGCATGTTCAGCGGATGCAGGTCTGGGGCTGGGAGCCGTGGCGAGGTTTTGCCAGGCTGGATGCTGGAGCGGATGAGACGGTAAAATGGAGCGATTGTTTGGGACAATTTTTTTTTTCAATAAAGAGCTCTAGCTATCACCAGAATATGGATACAGTGAAACTTGTATGCAGGAGAATCTCGTTGAAACTTGCATGGAGAGGAAAACGAGAGGTTTTACATATTTATGTTTTAGAAAGCGGAGGATTCCTCCCGTATCGACAAATCGATGGATTCTGCATTGTAGCTCCAGCAGGGATCCTAAGGCTAGTTTAGATACTTTAGGATTAGAGTGTTTTGGAGAGATTGGAGAGAGTATAAATCCCTAATAGATCAAATACTCTCTCAATATATCTCAATCCAGTCCAATCCTACTCATTACTAGAGTACTGAAAGTCGCCTAGAGGGAGTGAATAGGGCGAAACTGAAATTTACAAAGTTAATCACAACTACAAGCCGGGTTAGCGTTAAAAATAAGAACGAGTCCGAGAGAGAGGGTGAAAAACAAATCACAAGCGAATGAAGAG
This sequence comes from Zea luxurians, assembly GCA_029449295.1. NCBI lineage: Eukaryota > Viridiplantae > Streptophyta > Magnoliopsida > Poales > Poaceae > Zea > Zea luxurians. The sequence goes on from JAOPSE010000181.1 coordinate 1,592,624, forward strand.
TGAGACACAAGGATTTGTTTTACCGAGGTTCGGTTCTTGCAAACCTACTCCCCGTTGAGGTGGTCACAAAGACCAGATCTCTTTCAACCCTTTCCCTCTCTCAAACGGTCACTTAGACCGAGTGAGCTTTTCTTATCAATCACACGGGACACTAAGTCCCCGCAAGGACCACCACACAATTGGTGTCACTTGCCTCGGTTACAATTGAGTTTGATCACAAGAGGAATGAGAAAGAAAAGAAGCAATCCAAGCGCAAGAGCTCAAATGAACACAATAAATCTCTCTCTCTCTCTAATCACTAAAGCTTTGTGTGGAGTTGGGAGAGGATTTGATCTCTTTGATGTGTCTTGTATTGAATGCTATAGCTCTTGTAAGGTGTAGAAGTGTAGAAACTTGGATGCTATTGAATGTGGGGTGGTTGGGGTATTTATAGCCCCAACCACCAAAATGTGGTCGTTGGAAGCTTGCTATCGCATGGCGCACCGGACAGTCTGGTGCGCCACCGGACACTGTCCGGTGCGCCAGCCACGTCAGCCAGTCGTTGGGGTTCGACCGTTGGAGCTCTGACTTGTGGGGCCTCTGGGTTGTCCGGTGGTGCACCGGACATCTGAAAGGGAATTAGGCTTACACCTATTTCCTAATTGATTTTGGTGGTTGAATTGCCCAACACAAATAATTGGACTAACTAGTTTGCTCTAGTCTATAAGTTCTACAGGTGCCAAAGGTTCACAAAAAGTCAATAAAAAAGACCAAGAATGGGTTCAAACAAAGAGAGCAAGGGACAACCGAAGGCTGCCCTGGTCTGGCGCACCGGACTGTCCGGTGCACCAGGAAACTCCAAGCTGAACTCTTCATCTTCGGGAAATCTCAGAGGCGCTTCGCTATAATTCACCGGACTGTCCGGTGCCCCAGAGGAGAGCGACTCTGAACTCGCCAGCTTCGGGAATCTGCTCCGCTATAATTCACCGGACTGTCCGGTGTGACAGCGGAGCAACGGCTACTTCGCGCGCAACGGTCGACTGCAACGCATTAAATGCGCGCCTGCACGCGCAGAGGAGCAGAGCACGCGCGGGTGGCACACCGGACAGCCTACAGGGCCTGTCCGGTGCACCACCGGACAGCCAGGCGGGCCCACAAGACAGAACTCCAATGGTCGGAACCCGACGGCCAGGTGACGTGGCTGGCGCACCGGACTGTCCGGTGCGCCATGCGACAGACAGTCTCCCAACGGCCACTTTTGGTGGTTGGGGTTATAAATACCCCAACCACCCCACATTCAAGGCATCCAAGTTTTCCACCTTCCAACTACTTACAAGAGCTCTAGCATTCAATTCTAGACACTCCAAAGAGATCAAATCATCTCCCAATTCTACTCAAAGCTTTAGTGATTAGAGAGAGTGATTGTTGTGTTCATTTGAGCTCTTGCGCTTGGATTGCTTCTTTTTCTCATTCTTTCTTGCGATCATCTCAATTGTAATCAAGGCAAGAGACACCAATTGTGTGGTGGTCCTTGCGGGGAAGTTTGGTTCCCGTTTGATTGAGAAGAGAAGCTCACTCGGTCGGAGGGACCGTTTGAGAGAGGGAAAGGGTTGAAAGAGACCCGGTCTTTGTGACCACCTCAACGGGGAGTAGGTTTGCAAGAACCGAACCTCGGTAAAACAAATCCTTGTGCCTCACTTCTTATTTCGCTTGCGATTTGTTTTTACACCCTCTCTCGGACTCGTTTATATTTCTAACGCTAACCCGGCTTTTAGTTGTGATTAACTTTATAAATTTCAGTTTCGCCCTATTCACCCCCCTCTAGGCGACTTTCAATTGGTATCAAAGCCGGTGCTTCATTAGAGCCTAACCGCTCGAAGTGATGTCAGGAGATCACGCTAAGAGGGAAATGGAGACCGGCGACAAGCCCACTACAAGCACGGGAAGGCTTCATCGGAAGAGTCCCGCAACAAAGGGAAGGGGAAGGAGAAGAAAACCTCTTCCCACAAATCGCATCGGAGTGGCGACAAGAAAAAGAAGATGAGGAAGGTGGTCTACTACGAGACCGATTCTTCATCACCTTTCACCTCCGGCTCCGACGCACCGTCCATTACTTCTAAGCGCCATGAGCGCAAGAAGTTTAGTAAGATCCCCCTACGCTATCCTCGCATTCCTAAACATGCGCCTTTACTTTCCGTCCCATTAGGCAAACCACCAACGTTTGATGGTGAAGATTATGCTAGGTGGAGTGATATGATGCGATATCACCTAACCTCACTCCACAAAAGTATATGGGATGTTGTTGAGTTTGGTGTATAGGTACCATCGGTAGGGGATGAAGATTATGATGAGGACGAAGTGGCCCAAATCCAACACTTCAACTCCCAAGCCACAACTATACTTCTCGCCTCTCTAAGTCGAGAGGAGTATAATAAGGTGCAAGGGTTGAAGAGTGCTAAGGAAATTTGGGACGTGCTAAAGACCGCGCATGAAGGAGATGAGGTGACCAAGATCACCAAGCTGGAAACGATCGAGGGGGAGCTCGGTCGCTTCCGTCTTCGCCAAGGGGAGGAGCCACAAGACATGTACAACCGGCTCAAAACCTTGGTGAACCAAGTGCGCAACCTCGGGAGCAAAAAATGGGATGACCACGAAGTGGTTAAGGTTATTCTAAGATCACTTGTTTTCCTTAACCCTACTCAAGTTCAATTGATTCGTGGCAATCCTAGATATACACTAATGACTCCCGAGGAAGTAATCGGGAATTTTGTGAGCTTTGAATTGATGATCAAAGGCTCAAAGAAGATCAACGAGCTTGATGGCCCTTCCACGTCCGAAACACCACCGGTCGCATTCAAAGCGACGGAGGAGAAGGAGGAGGAGTCTACATCAAGTAGACAACCAATCGACGCCTCTAAGCTCGACAATGAGGAGATGGCGCTCATCATCAAGAGCTTCCGCCAAATCCTCAAGCAAAAGAGGGGGAAGGATTACAAGTCCCGCTCCAAGAAGGTTTGCTACAAGTGTGGTAAGCCCGGTCACTTTATTGCCAAATGTCCTATTTCTAGTGACAGTGACAGGGGCGACGACAAGAAAGGGAGAAGAAAGGAGAAGAAGAGGTACTACAAGAAGAAGGGCGGCGATGCCCATGTTTGCCGGGAGTGGGACTCCGACGAGAGCTCCACCGACTCCTCCTCCGACGAGGACGCCGCCAACATCACCGTCACCAAGGGACTCCTCTTCCCAAACGTCGGCCACAAGTGCCTCATGGCAAAGGACGGCAAAAAGAAGAAGGTTAAATCCAAATCCTCCACTAAATATGAGTCCTCTAGTGATGATAATGCTAGTGATGAGGAAAATAATTTGCATACCCTTTTTGCCAACCTAAACATGCAACAAAAAGAAAAATTAAATGAATTAATTAGTGTCATCCATGAAAAGGATGAACTCTTGGACAGCCAAGAGGACTTCCTAATCAAGGAAAACAAAAAGCATGTTAAGGTTAAAAATGCTTACACTCTAGAAGTTAAAAAATGTGAAAAATTGTCTAGTGAGCTAAGCACTTGCCATGATACTATTGCCAACCTTAGAAATGAAAATGCTAAACTTATTGCTAAGGTTGATTCTAATGTTTGTAATGCTTCAATTCCCAATCTTAGAGATGATAATGTTGATTTACTTGCTAAGATTGAAGAATTGAATGATTCTATTGCTAGTCTTAGAAATGAAAATGAAAAATTGACTGCTAGGGCTAAAGATTTTGATATTTGCAATGTTACTATTTCTAACCTTAGAAGTGAAAATGATATATTGCATGCTAAGGTTGTAGAATTAAAATCTTGCAAACCCTCTACATCTACCGTTGAGCATACTTCCATTTGCACTAGATGTAGAGACATTAATGTTGATGCTATCCATGACTATCTAGCTTTAATTAAGAAACAAAATGATCACGTAGCTCAACTTAATGCTAAAATAAATGAGCATGACTTAGAAAATGAAAAGTTTAAATTTGCTAGAAGCATGCTCTATAGTGGGAGACGCCCCGGCATCAAGGATGACATTGGCTTACAAAAGGGAGATAATGTCAAACTTAATGCCCCTCCTAAGAAATTGTCCATCTTTGTTAAGGGCAAGGCTCACATGCCTCAGGATAACGAGGGTTACATTTTGTACCCTACCGGTTATCCCGAGCATAAAATTAGGAGAATTCATTCTAGGAAGTCTCACTCTAGCCCTAATCATGCTTTCATGTATAAGGGTGAGACATCTAGCTCTAGGCAACCAACCCGTGCTAAGTTGTCTAAGAAAAAAACTCCTACTGCATCAAATAATCATAGCATTTCATTTAAAACTTTTGATGCTTCTTATGTTTTAACTAACAAATCCGGCAAGGTAGTTACCAAGTTTGTTGGGGGCAAACACAAGGGCTCCAAGACTTGTGTTTGGGTACCCAAAGTTCTTGTGTCTAATGCCAAAGGACCCAAAACCGTTTGGGTACCTAAAGTCAAGAACTAAATTTGTTTTGTAGGTTTATGCATCCGGGGGCTCAAATTGGATCATCGATAGCGGGTGCACAAACCACATGACCGGGGAGAAGAAGATGTTCTCCTCCTACGAGAAAAACCAAGATCCCAACGAGCTATCACATTCGGGGATGGAGATCAAGGTTTGGTCAAAGGTTTGGGTAAAATTGCTATTTCACCTGACCATTCCATTTCCAATGTTTTTCTTGTTAATTCATTAGATTACAATTTGCTTTCCGTATCTCAATTATGCAAAATGGGCTGCAACTGTCTATTTACTGATGTAGGTGTCATTGTCTTTAGAAGAAGTGATGATTCAATAACATTTAAGGGAGTGTTAGAGGGTCAGCTATACTTGGTAGATTTTGATAGAGCTGAACTCGACACTTGCTTAATTGCTAAGACTAACATGGGTTGGCTCTGGCACCGCCGACTAGCCCATGTTGGAATGAAGAATCTTCATAAGCTTCTAAAGGGAGAGCACATTTTAGGATTAACAAATGTTCATTTTGAGAAAGAGGATCTGTAGCGCATGCCAAGCAGGGAAGCAAGTTGGTGTTCATCATCCGCATAAGAACATCATGACGACCGACAGGCCACTGGAGCTCCTACACATGGACTTATTCGGCACGATTGCTTACATAAGCATCGGCGAGAGTAAGTACTGTCTAGTTATTGTGGATGATTATTCTCGCTTCACTTGGATATTCTTTTTGCAGGAAAAAACTCAAACCCAAGAGACCTTAAAGGGATTCTTGAGACGGGCTCAAAATAAGTTCGGCTTAAGGATCAAGAAAATAAGAAGCGACAATGGGACGGAGTTCAAGAACTCACAAATCGAAGGCTTTCTTGAGGAGGAGGGCATCAAGCATGAGTTCTCTTCTCCCTACACGCCACAACGACAAAATGGTGTAGTGGAGAGGAAGAATTGAACTCTATTGGATATGGCAAGGACCATGCTTGATGAGTACAAGACTCCGGATCGGTTTTGGGCCGAGGCGGTCAACACCGCCTACTACGCCATCAACCGGTTGTATCTACACCGAATCCTCAAGAAGACATCATACGAACTCCTAACCGGTAAAAAGCCCAACATTTCATATTTTAGAGTCTTTGGTAGCAAATGTTTTATTCTTGTTAAAAGAGGTAGAAAATCTAAATTTGCTCCTAAGACAGTAGAAGGCTTTTTACTAGGATATGATTCAAACACAAGGGCATATAGAGTCTTTAACAAGTCCACAGGACTAGTTGAAGTTTGTTGTGACGTTGTGTTTGAAGAGACTAACGGCTCTCAAGTAGAGCAAGTTGATCTTGATGAGATAGGTGAAGAATAGGCTCCGTGCATCGCGCTAAGGAACATGTCCATTGGGGATGTGTGTCCTAAGGAATCCGAAGAGCCTCCAAATGAACAAGATCAACCATCCTCCTCCATGCAAGCATCTCCACCAACTCAAGATGAGAATGAGGCTCAAGATGGTGAAGAAGAAGATCAAGAAGATGAGCCACCTCAAGAAGACGACAATGATCAAGGGGGAGATGCAAATGATCAAGACAAGGAGGAAGAGCAAGTTGCAAGGCCGCCACACCCAAGAGTTCACCAAGCAATCCAACGAGATCACCCCGTCGACACCATCCTCGGCGACATTCATAAGGGGGTAACCACTAGATCTCGTGTTGCACATTTTTGTGAGCATTACTCTTTTGTTTCCTCTATTGAGCCACACAGGGTAGAGGAAGCACTCCAAGATTCGGATTGGGTGGTGGCAATGTAAGAGGAGCTCAACAATTTCACTAGGAACGAGGTATGGCATTTAGTTTCACGTCCTAATCAAAATGTTGTAGGAACCAAATGGGTCTTCCGCAACAAGCAAGATGAGCATGGTGTGGTGACAAGGAACAAACCCGACTCGTGGCCAAGGGGTATTCACAAGTCGAAGGTCTAGATTTCGGTGAAACCTATGCACCCGTAGCTAGGCTTGAGTCAATTCGCATATTACTTGCCTATGCTACTTACCATGACTTTAAGCTTTTTCAAATGCACGCGAAAAGTGCCTTCCTCAACGGACCAATCAAGGAGGAGGTCTATGTTGAGCAACCTCTCGGCTTTGAAGATAGTAAGTATCCTAACCATGTCTATAGGCTCTCTAAGGCGCTTTATGGGCTCAAGCAAGCCCCAAGAGCATGGTATGAATGCCTAAGAGATTTCCTTATTGCTAATGTCTTCAAAGTCAGAAAGGCCGATCCTACTTTATTTACTAAAACTGTTGCAAATGATTTGTTTGTATGCCAAATTTATGTTGATGATATTATATTTGGGTCTACTAACGAATCTACATGTGAGTAATTTAGTAGGATCATGACGCAAAAATTCGAGATGTCTATGATGGGGGAGTTGAAGTATTTTCTAGGATTCCAAGTCAAGCAACTCCAAGAGGGCACCTTCATTAGCCAAACGAAGTATACTCAAGACATTCTAAACAAGTTTGGAATGAAGAATGCCAAGCCCATCAAGACTCCCATGGGAACCAATGGACATCTCGACCTCGACACGGAAGGTAAATCCGTCGATCAAAAGGTATACCGGTCGATGATAGGTTCATTACTCTATTTATGTGCATCTCGACCGGACATTATGCTTTCCATATGCATGTGTGCAAGATTCCAAGCCGACCCTAAGAAAGCTCACCTTACGGCCGTAAAACGAATCTTGAGATATTTGGCTTATACTCCTAAATTTGGCCTTTGGTACCCCAGGGGATCCACATTTGATTTAATTGGTTATTCCGATGCCGATTGGGCAGGGTGTAAAATTAATAGAAAGAGCACATCGGGGACTTGCCAGTTCATGGGAAGATCCTTGGTGTCTTGGGCTTCAAAGAAGCAAAATTCCATAGCTCTTTCTACCGCCGAAGCCGAGTACATTGCCGCAGGCCATTGTTGCGTGCAACTACTTTGGATGAGGCAAACCCTTAAGGACTATGGTTACAAATTAACCAAAGTTCCTCTTCTATGTGATAATGAGAGTGCAATCCGCATGGCGGATAATCCCGTTGAGCATAGCCGCACTAAACACATAGCCATTCAGTATCATTTTCTAAGGGATCACCAACAAAAGGGGATATCGAGATTGCGTATATTAACACTAAAGATCAATTAGCCGATATCTTTACCAAGCCACTAGATGAACAAACTTTTACCAAACTTAGGCATGAGCTAAATATTCTTGATTCTAAAAATTTCTTTTGATGTCTTGTACACACAGTTCATAAATATACCTTTGATCATGTCTCTTTTATATATGCTATGACTAATGTGTTTTCAAGTATATTTCAAACCAAGTCATAGGTATGTTGAAAGAGAATTTGAGTCTTCGGCGAAGACAAGGCTTCCACTCCGCTCCATCAAATCATTCATCCTTCGTCGTCGCTCCGCACAATCTCTTCAACTTTGGTATAATCTTCACTCCTTTATTTTTGTCCAAAGGGGGAGAGAGTAGTTTATAAGGGCCTATATTTCACTCTAAGTACCCGTTTTTGGCGATTCATGCCAAAGGGGGAGAAAATATTGGCCCAAAGCAAAAGGACCGCACCACCACCTAATTTTTTTAAAAAAACTCATGATTTTCAAATTGGTATCTTATTATGTTCAAAAGAGGGAGAAAGTAGTATCTTCAAGATTGATATCTTAAAACCCTCTTGAACACTAAGAGGAAGTTTTTATTGAGGGGGAGTTTTGTTTAGTCAAAGGAAAAGCATTTGAAACAGGGGGAGAAAATTTCAAATCTTGAAAATGCTTCTCAAAATCTTACTCATTTACCTTTGATTATTTGCAAAAGGACTTTGAAAAGAATTTACAAAAGTATTCGCAAAAACAAAACATGTGGTGCAAGCGTGGTCCAAAATATTGAGAATATAAAGAAACAATCCATGCATATCTTATGAAAATATTTATTGGTTCAATTCTTAGTAACCTTTGCACTTACATTTTGCAAACTAGTTCAATTATGCACTTCTATACTTGCTTTGGTTTGTGTTGGCATCAATCACCAAAAAGGGGGAGATTGAAAGGGAATTAGGCTTACACTTATTTCCTAATTGATTTTGGTGGTTGAATTGCCCAACACAAATAATTGGACTAACTAGTTTGCTCTAGTCTATAAGTTCTACAGGTGCCAAAGGTTCACAAAAAGTCAATAAAAAGACCAAGAATGGGTTCAAACAAAGAGAGCAAGGGACAACCGAAGGCTGCCCTGGTCTGGCGCACCGGACTGTCCGGTGTGCCACCGGACAGTGTCCGGTGCACCAGGGAACTCCAAGCTGAACTCTTCACCTTCGGGAAATCTTAGAGGCGCTTCGCTATAATTCACCGGACTGTCCGATGAACCACCGGATAGTGTCTGGTGCCCCAGAGGAGAGCGACTCTGAACTCGCCAGCTTCGGGAATCCGCTCCGCTATAATTCACCGGACTGTCCGGTATGACAGCGGAGCAACGGCTACTTCGCGCGCAATGGTCGACTGCAACGCATTAAATGCGCGCCTGCACGCGCAGAGGAGCAGAGCACGTGCGGGTGGCACACCGAACAGCCTACAGGGCCTGTCCGGTGCACCACCGGATAGCCAGGCGGGCCCACAAGACAGAACTCCAACGGTTGGAACCCAACGGCCAGGTGACGTGGCTGGCGCACCGGACTGTCCGGTGCGCCATGCGACAGACAGTCTCCCAACGGCCACTTTTGGTGGTTGGGGTTATAAATACCCCCAACCACCCCACATTCAATGCATCCAAGTTTTCCACCTTCCAACTACTTACAAGAGCTCTAGCATTCAATTCTAGACACTCCAAAGAGATCAAATCCTCTCCCAATTCCACTCAAAGCTTTAGTGATTAGAGAGAGTGATTGCTGTGTTCATTTGAGCTCTTGCGCTTGGATTGCTTCTTTTTCTCATTCTTTCTTGCGATCATCTCAATTGTAATCAAGGCAAGAGACACCAATTGTGTGGTGGTCCTTGCGGGGAAGTTTGGTTCCCGTTTGATTGAGAAGAGAAGCTCACTCGGTCGGAGGGACCGTTTGAGAGAGGGAAAGGGTTGAAAGAGACCCGGTCTTTGTGACCACCTCAACGGGGAGTAGGTTTGCAAGAACTGAACCTCGGTAAAACAAATCCTTGTGCCTCACTTCTTATTTCGCTTGCGATTTGTTTTTACACCCTCTCTCGGACTCGTTTATATTTCTAACGCTAACCCGGCTTGTAGTTGTGATTAACTTTATAAATTTCAGTTTCGCCCTATTCACCCCCCTCTAGGCGACTTTCAACATCTCCTGTAGACTGTCCGGTGCGCCAACTGCGCGTGCTCTGACCTCTGCGCGCGCAGGCGCGCATTAAATGCGTTGCAGTCGACCGTTGCGCTTGAAGTAGTCATTGCTCCGCTGGCACACCGGACAGTCCGGTGTGCCACCGGACGGTCCGATGAATTATAGCGGAGCACCCTCTGATTTTCCTGAAGGTGAGGAGTTCAGCGTCGAGTTCCCTGGTGCACCGGACACTGTCCGGTGGCACACCGGACAGTCCAGTGCGCCAGACCAGGGTGCCTTTGGGTTGTCTTTAGCTCTCTTTGTTTGAACCCTTTCTTGGTCATTTTATTGGTCTATTGTGAACCTTTGGCACCTGTAAAACTTGTAATCTAGAGCAAACTAGTTAGTCCAATTATTTGTGTTGGGCAATTCAACCACCAAAATCTATTTAGGAAAAGGTGTAAGCCTATTTCCCTTTCAATCTCCCCCTTTTTGGTGATTGATGCCAACACAAACCAAAGCAAATATAGAAGTGCAGAATTTGAACTAGTTTGCATAATGTAAGTGCAAAGGTTGCTTTGAATGAAACCAATAAATATCACTTACTAGATGCGCATGGATGTCTTTTCTTCTTATTAACATTTTGGACCACGCTTGCACCACATGTTTTGTTTTGCAAAATGTTTTGGAAATTCTTTTCAAGTTCTTTTGCAAATAGTCAAAGGTAAATGAGTAAGATTTTGAGAAGCATTTTCAAGTTTTGAAATTTTCTCCCCCTTTTTCAAATGCTTTTCCTTTGACTAAACAAAACTCCCCCTTAATGAAATTCTCCTCTTAGTGTTCAAGAGGGTTTTAGATATTAATTTTGAAGAGGGTATACGAATTTGAAATTGTATCAAAATAAGATACCAATTAAAAAAACTTCACCAATTAATAGGCTTCATACCAAATAAAAGACTATATTTTTTGAAATTGGTGGTGGTGCGGTCCTTTTGCTTTGGGCTAATACTCTCTCCCCCTTTGGCATGAATTGCCAAAAATGGATATTTGAGTGAAATATAAGCCCTTTTTAACTACTTTCTCCCCCTTTGGATAGAAGTATAGAAGTGAAGATTATACCAAAGTTGGAGAGTTGGAGCGACGGCGAAGGATGAATGAGTCGATGAAGCGGAGTGGAAGCCTTGTTTTTGCCGAAGACTCCTTTTCCCTTTCAATCTATGACTTAGCATGGAATGGACTTGAAAGAACACATTAGTCATAGCACATGAAATAGATGATCAAAGGTATATATATATGAGCTATGTATGCAAGACATCAATAAAAATTCCTAGAATCAAGAATATTTAGCTCATGCCTAAGTTTGGTAAAAGTTTGTTCATCCAGTGACTTGGTAAAGATATCGGCTAATTGTTCTTTGGTGTTAACATATGCAATCTCGATATCCCCCTTTTGTTGGTGATCCCTTAGAAAATGATAACGAATGGCTATGTGTTTAGTGCGGCTATGCTCAACGGGATTATCCGCCATGCGGATTGCACTCTCATTATCACATAGAAGAGGAATTTTGGTTAATTTGTAACCATAGTCCCTAAGGGTTTGCCTCATCCAAAGCAATTGCGCGCAACAATGGCCTGTGGCAATATACTCGGCTTCGGCGGTTGAAAGAGCCACAGAATTTTACTTCTTTGAAGCCCAAGACACCAGATACCTTCCCAAGAACTAGCAAGTCCCTGATGTGCTCTTTCTATTAATTTTGCACCCTGCCCAATCGACATCGGAATAACCAATTAAATCAAATGTGGATCCCCTGGGGTACCAAAGGCCAAACTTAGGAGTATAAACTAAATATCTCAAGATTCGTTTTATGGCCCTAAGGTGAGCTTCCTTAGGATCGGCTTGGAATCTTGCACACATGCATACAGAAAGCATAATATCCGGTCGTGAAGCACATAAATAGAGTAAAGAACCTATCATCGACCGGTATACCTTTTGATCTACGGATTTACCTCCCGTGTCGAGGTCGAGATGCCCATTAGTTCCCAAGGGTGTCTTGATGGGCTTGGCGTCCTTCATCCCAAACTTGTTTAGAATGTCTTGAATGTACTTCGTTTGGCTAATGAAGGTGCCCTCTTGGAGTTGCTTGACTTGGAATCCTAAGAAATACTTCAACTCCCCCATCATAGACATCTCGAATTTTTGTGTCATGATCCTACTAAATTCCTCACATGTAGATTCGTTAGTAGACCCAAATATAATATCATCAACATAAATTTGGCATACAAACAAATCATTTGCAAGAGTTTTAGTAAATAAAGTAGGATCAGCCTTTCCGACTTTGAAGCCATTAGCAATAAGGAAATCTCTTAGGCATTCATACCATGCTCTTGGGGCTTGCTTGAGCCCATAAAGCGCCTTAGAGAGCCTATAGACATGGTTAGGATACTCACTATCTTCAAAGCCAGGAGGTTGCTCAACATAGACCTCTTCCTTGATTGGTCCATTGAGGAAGGCACTCTTCACGTCCATTTGATAAAGCTTGAAGCCATGGTAAGTAGCATAGGCTAATAATATACGTATGGACTCAAGCCTAGCTACGGGTGCATAGGTTTCACCGAAATCCAAACCTTCGACTTGTGAATATCCCTTAGCCACAAGTCGGGCTTTGTTCCTAGTCACCACACCATGCTCGTCTTGTTTGTTGCGGAAGACCCACTTGGTTCCTACAACATTTTGGTTAGGACATGGAACTAAATGCCATACCTCATTCCTCGTGAAGTTGCTGAGCTCCTCTTGCATTGCCATCACCCAATCCGAATCTTGGAGTGCTTCCTCTACCCTGTGTGGCTCAATAGAGGAAACAAAAGAGTAATGCTCACAAAAATGTGCAACACGAGATCTCGTGGTTACCCCCTTATGAATGTCGCCGAGGATGGTGTCGACGGGGTGATCTCGTTGGATTGCTTGGTGGACTCTTGGGTGTGGCGGTTTTGGAACTTGCTCATCCTCCTTGTCTTGATCATTTGCATCTCCCCCTTGATCATTGCCGTCGTCTTGAGGTGGCTCATCTTCTTGATCTTCCTCTTCATCATCTTGAGCCTCATCCTCATCTTGAGTTGGTGGAGATGCTTGCATGGAGGAGGATGGTTTATCTTGTGCTTGAATGGGCTCTTCGGATTCCTTAGGACACACATCCCTAATGGACATGTTCCTTAGTGCAACGCATGGAGCCTCTTCATCATCTAATTCATCAAGATCAACTTGCTCCACTTGGGAGCCATTAGTCTCATCAAACACAATGTCACAAGAAACTTCAACTAGTCCAGTGGACTTGTTAAAGACTCTATATGCCCTTGTGTTTGAATCATATCCTAGTAAAAAGCCTTCTACAGCCTTAAGAGCAAATTTTGATTTTCTATCTCTTTTAACAAGAATAAAACATTTGCTACCAAAGACTCTAAAATATGAAACATTGGGCTTTTTACCGGTTAGGAGTTCATAAGATGTCTTCTTGAGGATTCGGTGTAGATACAACCGGTTGATGGCGTAGCAAGTGGTGTTGACCGCCTCGGCCCAAAACCGATCCGAAGTCTTGTACTCATCAAGCATGGTTCTTGCCATGTCCAATAGAGTTCTATTCTTCCTCTCCACTACACCATTTTGTTATGGCGTGTAGGGAGAAGAAAACTCATGCTTGATGCCCTCCTCCTCAAGGAAGCCTTCAATTTGTGAATTCTTGAACTCCATGCCATTATCGCTTCTTATTTTCTTGATCCTCAAACCGAACTCATTTTGAGCCCGTATCAAGAATCCCTTTAAAGTCTCTTGGGTTTGAGATTTTTCCTATAAAAAGAACACCCAAGTGAAGCGAGAATAGTCATCCACAATAACAAGACAGTACTTACTCCCACCGATGCTTATGTAAGCGATCGGGCCGAGTAGGTCCATGTGGAGGAGCTCGAGTGGCCTGTCAGTCGTTAAGATGTTCTTATGTGGATGATGAGCGCCAACTTGCTTCCCGGCTTGGTGTAACACCCGGTTTTAAAGGACGAAGCCAGGTGCATCTCATACATGCGCCAAAGAAGACAACATATATAATAACAGAGTGTATAGAGATAAATGTCACAAAACATTGGAGTATTTATTACATAGCGGAAGACTTATTACAAAGTAAAAGAATAAATGTAAAACGAACTAAGGATCGTCGGCGCCAATGTCAACTGAGAAACACCACCTAGATCAGATCAAACTCCTCGCCTTGTGGCTCCTCCTGAACCACCTGTTCTTCTCCTGTGGGGGGTGTGAGACAGCAAGAGTGAGCTCACATACGTTCATAGCTCAACAAGTCGTGGGGAATAATGTGGCATGAACTCACCAAAGGTGGGAGTTCATGTAGTGTAAGGCTGATCAATGAAATAGAGGCTCAAGCTGAGCATTGCTTTTATAAGTTGGTCAAAATTTTATTAGCAATTACTAAGTGTAATTAAATACCAAAACCTTAATAATAACAAAGAAAAGTAATAATAAAATAATCCCTAATGCGATGCAAATGTCAAATTAAATTTAAGTTCCATAATTAATCATGTGAGGGTCCGAGCTGCTCATGACCGTGAGCACGGCTAATATACTAGTTTTACACTCTGCAGAGGTTACACATCTTTACCCACAAGTCATGTTACCCATCTGCCAAGAGACGGCCAATCCCATTCACCTCTACCGAGGAGGCGAGGCAGGGTAACACTACGAGGCCTTTACAAAGTTCCACTAGCTTCAGAAATCCCGCTACAATTTATAGGAAGCTCTAGTGCAGGAATCCCTTGCCTGATCGCCATCGCAGCAAAATCAACCCAAGGAGCTCCCTACACTGACCACTCCCCTACTGCCCTTGCCCCTTTCGGATAAGGAAGACCTCCACTAGCTTTCCTAGTTAATCGGCCAAGGGCGTCCCATTAAACCCTTGTGGTAGCACTGTTTTCCCGGGTGGTCGCTCCATGTTCCCATTAATTTAATGATCTTAACATGAACAGTAATAATAACAAGATAATAACAGAATAATTATGAATGTTGTATCTCCATACCCAATCCACATAAAGCAATAGCAGGTACTACCCAAAAATATTTCAGGGGTGAACAAGGTATAAAGATAACCAAAACTGGGGTAACATAAAGGATCCCATCAAAATTAACCTATGCAGATCATTAAAATTAATAAGAACATGGCTGGGAAAAGTAAGTGATCAAGGGCACAACTTGCCTGACACTTGAGATTCCAGTTACTAGGGTGATTCTTCGGATCCTCGTGACCTCACTGCTAGTCATAGCAATACAATACATACATGGTATAGAAAAAATTAACATCACACCAAACATAAGTACAAACTGAACAATAATGATCTACGCGAAGCTACGAGATCGTGGAATCGAGAACCATTAAGATCGAAGTCGGTCACCGAGTTATGATTTTATGTAGTTATTAAGTACCTAGCATAGAGTAATTCATGTGAGTAATTTTAAATCAAGTTTCATGGTTAGATAAAGGTACTAGGTGATAAACAATACTTAAACAAAATTAATTCCACTAGAATGAATCAATTTGGAGTAATGGATTTTAAGTTATGAATTTCTAGAGGTTTTATGTATTTGATACAAGATTGATTAAGAGATACATTTTAATATGGTTTTTATGTCAAAACAATGGTACTAGATGATGAACAATAATATTACAAAATTATAGGAACTGAAATGGACTAAAAAGGATTTAATATGAATTTTCTATAATTTATACAGGTTTCTACCATTATTTTCGTATTAAAAATGAATTTAGAAAGAATTTCTCTGATTTTATTGATTCCTGGACTGGGCGTCAAATACAGGGAAGAACAGGGGCTTCTGTGTATAATATTCTAAGACTTAGAACCACCCAGGGAAGGACCGCGAGTTTATTCCTGAATAAGTTGGGGACTCATTTGCGAAACGCCCGAGCCGAAGGGGTATCGGACGATCTGAGCTGCCTGATCAAAAAACAAGGCCCACGATTAGATTCTACAGTTCGCGAACAGGTACCCGATGCGGACCATCCGATCTAGCCTCTACGGTCGCGATTTAAAATAACCGAGATCGACTCGTACCCATCGGATTATGGATCTATGGCTCAGGATTAAAAATGGCGAAGCGTTACTCCCACCAAATCCGAGCCGACCACGACCGGATCAACGATCCGAAATCCACCGATCAGATTGATTCCCAGACGTCCGATGCACATCCAACAGTCAGCCATAACTCCCCCCAATACCCACTCCCGACTGTCGGACCTGAGCGGCACCGCCACGATTCCACGGTGGCGCGCACACCGGAGTTTCCCCCAATCACACACTAGAGCCCCCGGTTCCCAATCCGCGAGTCCTACGACGCGTATATGTGACAAGGAATCGACCGAGGGGATCCTTACCGTGAATCACGCGGTGCCGGGCCATATCCACGGTGCAGCGCAGCTCCGCGGTGGCGGTGTGTCACCGGCGAGCAATTCCGGTCACCGCCGAGGTCGAAACACCTCCACCCGGTCACGAGCGCCCTCCCAGCAGCACCGCGAAGTACTCCAAGGCGGCACGGACTTTCCGGCAATGGCCACGGACGGGAACGGAGCTGGCGGGTGCTCCCTGCCGCTATCCAAGCCCGAGCAGTGAGTTCCCACGGCCACGATTCTGCCCGACAAAGCCACGGCCACATCCGGTGAGCACCCGCAAATCCACCCAGCCACCACACAGGGGAACTAGTTCATCAGCGTAGGCGCGGGTCGACGACGGCTTCATGTTTTCTCTCTCCCCGCAACAGTGGCTTGGCAATGATACTACCGGCTCGGATAGACTGAGGGGGATGGGGCCGCTTGGCACTACAGTTTATGGTCCGCAGACCGAGCCGCAATACTAGGGTAATGGTGGTTGAAACGGCTTGCCCGAGAACCCCGGCGACGGATCCACTCTCCCTCCCTAATTTCTCTCTGCAGGCGTCGCGGTTCATCCCGACTTGTGGGCAACGGCGGCAGCGGCGTCATGCGCATGGCAATCCGAGGTCTGGGTCACATATAAATTGGCCCCTAGAGGAGAGCCCGAGTAGGGCGCGGTAGCGGCCGAGCGGATCAGCGGGATTGTTTGACGTGCGGGTGGAAAGGTGTCCCAGGTGAAGCGGGGCTCGTTGGAGAGGACCGAGATAAAACTGACCACGAGGGCCCACCTGCCACACACACGGTTCAGCGTTCCAAGCTAGGCGACAAGCGCATGCGGTAGGACGGGTATCAGGCGAGTGGGACCCGCATGGCATAGATACAACGGGTTTGGGCTGAGCAACGGTGGAAATGGGCCAAGGTGTGCAGATTCGGCCCAAGGAACTGATAGGTTTAATCTTTTCCTTTTCTTTTCTATTTCTATTTTCCAAATTCAAATTCCAATTCAAATTAAATTTCAACTTGTGGTAAATTCACTCTCAGATTAACAGTACAATTTGGACATACCTAAAAGTGTGATGAATTTATTTATTTATAACTTTATTTTGTGTTGTATAATATTCTTTTCTTTCCTTCTACATTTTCAACCCAAATCTAAATTTAGGTTTTACTTCAAATCCTCTTCTCATTATTATTATATTTTAATTCATATTATTGTTATTCTCATTAAGTGCACAAACAAACAAAACTCATCATGATGCACAATTTAATGGCATGTCCTTTATTAAGTATTTGTTGTTTTTTTAAAAAAATGAGGTGTTCACATGAAATAATAAATAGGGACACTCATATATGTAAAGAAATATAATTTCTCCTCTTAGATTTTTCTTACAAAGTGGGTATTACACTTGGCATGCGCTACAAATCCTGTCTTTCTCAAAATGAACATTGGTTAGTCCTAAAATGTGTTCTCCCTTTAGAAGCTTGTGAAGATTCTTCATCCCAACATGTGCTAGTCGGCGATGCCAGAGCCAGCCCATGTTAGTCTTAGCAATTAAGCAAGTGTCGAGTTCAGCTCTATTGAAATCAACTAAGTATAGTTGACCCTCTAACACTCCCTTAAATGCTACTGAATCATCACTTCTTCTAAAGACAGTGACACCTACATCAGTAAATAGACAGTTGTAGCCCATTTTGCATAGTTGAGAAACGGAAAGCAAATTGTAATCTAAAGAATCTACAAGAAAAACATTTGAAATGGAATGGTCAGGTGATATAGCAATTTTACCCAAACCTTTGACCAAACCTTGGTTTCTATTGGGGGCTTGTTCTCAAACGCTAAGAGTTAAGAACAAGGCAACACAGAAAATGTTAAATATTAAGGTCCTTCGTCCTCCACTTCATTATATCCCTTCGGGACATAAGGAACTTCGGACGAAGGTTACGAAGGACGCACCTTCGTAAACATAATAACGTAGAATGGAGCATTCATATAAATCATGAGGTATGAAATGGACATTCAAATGTTAACATAGAATCATTTTCATTTTTATTAATATGAATGAATATAAATGACAGATGTACCTTCGGTCTTGAGGAAGGCAGGAGTACAAGTGTGATGCGAAGGCAAATGACAGGTTCGCGTGAACAGTACAGAGGTACTGTTCATCTATTTATAGGCACAGGTCGCAGCCTGTGACAAATTACAATTATGCCCCTTACAAAAGTTTACAACATTGACTCAGACCTCTTGTGGGTAAGAAGGTCATTCTATTTCTATGTCGGTTTGTAACGCCGAAGCTCCATAAAAAGGAACCTTCGGCCATCTTTTGGAGACGACTTCAGCCGAAGCTGCTTCTTCGTGTGAGACCTTCGGCGCGCCGAAGCACGACCCCAACAGTAGCCCCTTTCGCGTTGCTAAATCGTTCTTCGTAACGAGCTTGACCCGTGAAAAAAGCCTCTTCAGCTTCGGGAAGCCGAAGGTCCAAAAAACACCTTCCCGGAGCTCGTTGCGGAGAAACGATCCGGCTTCCGAGCGCGTGCCAGGCCCACCTTGCAGAGTTACTGTTTGATCCTTGCGGTCCACTGCACAGCGAGTACAAGTGACCGCCCGTCTGGTGTAAAAATCCTGCCGCTTCGCCTTCTTACCTGCTGCACTATATAAACAAACGGGTAGGTGTGAAGTTACCACAACATTCATTGCTATTTGCACTGTTTTGCTGCCAAAATTTTCCACCGTTGCCGAAGCCTGACTCTCAGAATCGAACGAAGGTCCGTCCCGTCGTCTGCTTCGTCAGAAAGAAAAGCTTCGGAGAAAAGAAAAGAAAAAAGAAAAAAGTTTCTGACTTCCCCAAACTCAGAATCAAATGGTGAGAGTGCGATCTACTGCCAAAGTTGTACGTGAGGGAGACGAAGCTGAAGGTTCAGACACTGTGCCCATCTCCGAAGCGATGCAGCGTTCCGGTCTAGTGACTGCGGGAGAAATGCCTGCTGCTGAAGCAAACCCGACAACAGCCGAAGGAGAAGAGGAGAACATTGAAGGGACTGACCCCGAAGATGACTACCACATTGCTATGCCCAGCAAGCCCAGTCACCTGGATTTTGGGAAATCAACCGTTTCAAAGGCTGACCTTTCGAAGATGGTAAAAGCAGGTTATTTCAATGAAGATCAGAAGAAGCTACTCCGCTTCGGGGGAGAAGAAACCACCCCGAAGCCAGGGAAGGATGAGATTGTTATCTTCAAGAGCTTTCTAAAGGCCGGGCTTAGATTCCCTCTTCACAATATTATTGCGGAGATACTGAGGAGGTTTGGTATCTACTTTCATCAATTGACTCCTAACGCCATCGTTAGGCTCAATGTTTATATCTGGGCCCTCCGAAGCCAAGCTGTGGAACCGTTTGCCGACAGCTTCTGCCGAGTTCACGAATTACATTACCAAACAAAGGCCAGAAAAGATGGACTACATGATAATTTCGGCTGCTATAATTTTGCCTACCGGAAGACAACAAAGTGTCCTGTCATCAGCTACCGAAGCAAATGGCCAGCAGGCTGGAAGTCTGAGTGGTTCTACGTAAAAGTTGACGAAGACAGAGAAAAATTGGTACAAAGCCCTCTGGAGTTAATCTTCGGAGAGACGAGGCCACGCTGCCGCATCGGCGATTTAAAGGGTCCTACCTGGGCTGCTCTGGGTGAATTCGAAATTATTTCAGAACATATTAGCACCAGGGATCTAGTTCAGGAGTTCTTGGCATTCAGAGTTTTCCCTACTCTAAAAGAGTGGGAAATGCCGAAGCTGAAGGGAGAAAAGAAGAAGGGGGAGCTGGTCCGTCTGCCCTATCACTTTAAATTCAAGAAGTACTTTAAGAAACCCTGCAAAGAGTGGTTAGACACAGTTGAGACAATGTGCAATGAAATCTTGGGGAATTACTCCAAAAAAGAGGATCAATTAATGACAGCGGCCTTCGGCACCCGACCGAAGCGAAGGCTGAACCGAGTATTCGATGCCCTGGGCTTCGAGTACCCAGACTATGAGCAGTTGAACAAGGGTGCCGAGGGCCACAAAAGAAAAAGAGTGGCCGAAATTCTGACCAAGGATGAAGAGCAACCAGCAGCAGAGAAGAAAATTCCGAAGAAAAGGAAAATATCAACTCCGAAACGGAAAATATCCGAAGAAGAGAGGACCCCCACACCGCCTTCTACCAGCGACGTGGAAGAAATTTTAAAGGTAATGACTGAACCCATGCCCACGAAGCTAAGTCCATTAGGGCTCCAACTGACGAAGCTTTTTCAAAAGGTGGACGAGCCGGATCAGACGAAGATAAGCAAACCCAAACGGCAAAGAATCATTGCGGTAACTGAAGTTATCGATAAGACGCCGCCAAGAGCGTCAGTTCAGAAAACAGCAGCTGCCGAAAGCACCATAAACGTCGAAGTCGCACCTTCGGAGGTCGCGGCTACCGAAGCCGCTACAGCCGAAGATGTTAATTTAGAAACAGCCATTGAGGATGTTAACAAAATTTTGGAAGACATGGCTGCAGAAGAAGCTGGTGTTGCTACTGAAAAAACCATGGCCACAGTGCCTGAAAAAGGAAAAGAAATAGCCGAAGACATTTCGGACGACGAAGCCTACTCCTTTCAGAATTTAATTGGGCAACAACTTACGAAGGACGAAATAGAAGAACTTAAAGACTATGCCAAATCTTGCGGCTACAAGCCAGGTGCTCTCCTATTTGGAGGTGTAGACGATGAAAAGCTAGGCTGCATTCGAGACCAGACTGGAGCTAGGGTAATCGGTACTCTATCAAAGAGTATCGGTTTTCCGAAGCTAGAGACAGACATTAGCCGCTACCGACGACAACATATCGTCGGCAGCTTATTTTATTCTAACTTCAAGGTAAACAACCTTTTCTCTGGTTTTTATTGCTGTTAATAATGAAAATATTACTAACATAAGTTGTTTCTGTACAGAGCATGCTACTGAGCAAAGCTCTGAAGATGCAACAAGACTTGGAGGACAAAAAGCACGAAGCTATAATTGAAAACTTAGAAAGCAAAATAAAAGAGCAATCTGCCATCATTGAAAAGAAAGACTTCGAGCTCCAATCGACCGAAGGCTTACTGGCTGAGACTGAGGCTAAATTATCAGAGTTGAATTCGAAGCTTATCAATCAATCAAAACAATTCGATCAGGAGAAGCTAGAACTGAATTCGAAGCTTAAAGCCGAAGTCCAGACCAGCTCAGAGTTGAAGAAAACATTAACAAGCCTTCAAGACAAATGCTTGAACTTTGGCAATAATTGCATTGGACGATTAAAGAAGATATTTTACTCTGTTGGAGCCAGCAGCGGGAAATTTAACCCTTCAGCGGAAAATTTACCCCAGGCCTTCGATCATATTGAAGCTGAAATCGAAGAGCTTGACGAAGTTATAGCCGGGCACGGCGACTTCTGTGCCTGGGTAGCTTCTCGGGGTACCGCTGCTGCATTTCTGAAGGCCGGCTGCGAACATGGAAAAATTGTCAACAGGCCCAACTTCACCTTATCTCCATCAATCCTGGATGATATGCCTGACCTCGCCCGAAGTATCTCCAATAGATTTATAAAAATGATATGGACAAAAGGCGGGCGGGAGAAGGCTGGAGACGAAGCCCGAAGTCATCTTGAACCAGTAAGAAATGATATTTCGTACTTACCTTTTCCTTTGGGCTTGATTTTTACTCGCGATTCCTTGATTCATGTAGGATGACGAAGGTGAAGATGATGCCTAAGATATGTCGCCGAAGCTGTCGCCGAAGCTGAAGCTTAATGAAGATTAGTAGAAGTGTGCTATAGAAAAACTCAGGATATTTTTGTAACAACTCTTGTAAATAGAATTAAACTGTTGTTTAGGGAACTTTGTACATACCTTGTAATATATTCTTACCCTTCGATTGAGGCGCTTTGATGTGGACGAAATCAGTATTTTGAGCCGAAGGCGAAAAAACACCTTCCCTTCTTTTCGTACACAACGAAGCATAAAAACAACTCTTCTTTTTGCCGAGCAACGAAACTTTTCTCTTTTGTACACAACATAGCATAACAAATCATAAAAACACACTTCTCCGAAGCTTTTCTTTTACATAACGAATCATAAAAAACCACTTCTCCGAAGCTTTTTGCCGAAGCAACCACTTGGGAACACAAATGCTATGAATGAATGCTTATGCATGCAAATGCCATGATGTAATGTAATGTGCGAATGAATGTCCGAAGCGTATGTCCGAAGCCATATTGTCGGCCGTTACTTCCTTAGAAACAACCACACATTAGCTCTGCATTCCCTTAGGAACGACTTCGGAGCCTCTTCGCCTTTTACTTAGGCAATATCAGCGTTGACTTTTCGCTGTAAGCTCTGCATCCCCTTAGGGACGTCTTTGGAGCTTCTTCGCCTTTTACTTTAGACGGTATAAGCTCTGCATTCCCTTGGGAACGACTTTGGAGCTTCTTCGCCTTTTACTTTCGGCGGAATCAGCGTTGACTTTTCGCTGTGAGCTCTGCATCCCCTTAGGGACGTCTTCGGAGCTTTTTCTCTTTTTCAGTTTCGGCACTCGATGGTGCACTCTTAGCTTTTACATTTACATTCTTTGGGGGATTTTGCTCTTATAAAACTAAAAAGGAAAATTACATATGATGGCCCCATTAAAAACCTTTCTCCCCCTTTAGAAAGGAAAAGGGTGCCATGAAAAAAGAAAAGAAGGAACATAAAAAATTACATCGAGTTATACATAAAATCGCCGAAGCTCATCCGCATTCCAAGATCTTGGAATTTCATTGCCATCCATGTCCTTCAGTCTGTACGAACCAGGCCTTGACGAAGATGCTACTAAGAAAGGCCCTTCCCATTTCAATTGCAGCTTGCCCACTGTATCTGGGTTGGCTACTCTCCGAAGCACCAAGTGTCCCGGCTCAATATTTTTTAGCCGGACCTTTCTATCTCGCCATTTAACTGTTTCAGCCTGGTACTTATTGATATTCTCCACGGCTTGAAGCCTGATCCCTTCTAAGGCATCTTTTTCCACGAGACAAGTATCTTCGGGACGTGATTCTGCCGAAGCTACCACTCTTATTGATCCAGCTTTGGCTTCTTCCGGGGTTATTGCTTCGTCACCAAATAACAACTTAAATGGGGTAAAGCCTGTAGACCTTGATATTGTTGTGTTATGGCCCCACACCACTTTGGTCAGCTGATCTGGCCACTTTCCCCTTGGCTGATTAAAGATTAGCTTCATTATTCCTGTCATTATGATGCCGTTGGCCCTTTCAACAAGCCCATTCGACTCCGGATGCCTGACTGACGCAAAATGGATCTTCGTGCCAATTTGATCACAGAAATTTCTGAAATCTTCGGAGTCGAACTGTGTTCCATTATCTACAGTGATAGCCTTCGGCACTCCGAAGCGACAGACAATACTCTGCCAGAAAAATTTTTGGACAGTGGCCGAAGTTATTGTGGCTAATGGCTTCGCCTCAATCCACTTGGAAAAATACTCCACAGCTACTATAACATATTTTAGGTTCCCTTGGGCCGGTGGCAATGGACCCAACAAGTCGAGGCCCCACCTTTGCAATGGCCAGATGGGTTGTATCAGCTGTGTTAATGACGAAGGTTGTTTTTGATCTCTTGCACATTTTTGACAACCTTCGCACTTTTGGACTAACTCCGCTGCATCCGAAGCTGCCTTCGGCCAATAAAATCCTTGGCGGAACACTTTTCCAAGTAACGGCCTGGATCCAATGTGGGATCCGCACAGGCCTGCATGTATCTCCTTCATCAACTCTATACCTTCGGCCCTAGACAAGCACTTGAGTAGCGGGGCACAAACTCCATGCTTGTATAACTCCCCTTCTATCATGACATAGGGACGAGCTCTTGCCTCTATCCTTTTATTATAAGCTTCGTCATCTGATAGGAAGTTTCCCTGAAGGTAAGAGATTATTTCTGTTCTCCAATCTTCACTGTAGACAGGAGAAATGTTAAGGACTGCTCTTTCAAGTAGCTCCACTGAAGGTGCCTTTATTGTTTCGAAGAACACGTCCGAAGGTAGCGGCAGCCCCTGTGCTGCAGACTTGGCTAATAAATCAGCATGCTCATTTTGTCCTCGAGGGATATTCTTAACAGAAAATCCTTCGAAGGAAGCTTCGATCCTTCGGACCGTGTCTAGGTATTTTTCAAGCTTCGGGTCCTTAGCCTTGCAACTTTTATCAATATGACCCGAAACAACCTGGGAATCAGTTTTAAGAATCGCCCTTCTGATCCCCATTGCCTTTAGCTTCCGAAGACCCAGGAGCAAAGCTTCGTATTCAGCGATATTATTTGTGCAGCTGAAGTCAAGTCTTGCTGCATAGCAAGTTTTAACCTTGGATGGTGAGACCAAAACAGCAGCTGCACCTGCTCCGAAGGTTCCCCAAGAGCCATCGCAAAACACTGTCCACGCTTCGGCATCCTTATTCGCTTCTTCGTCCTGAGCCCCTGGCGTCCAGTCGGCAATGAAATCTGCCAATGCTTGAGACTGGATTGAGGATCTATGCACATAATCAATGTAAAATTCATTGAGCTCCGCAGCCCACTTTCCAATTTGGCCAGTAGCTTCTCTATTTCTCATGATATCCTTCAACGGCTGCGAAGAAGGAACAATGATATTGTATGCCTGAAAATAATGCCGAAGCTTCCTGGATGCCATTAAAACAGCATACAACACCTTCTCCAGCTCTGTATAATTTTTCTTTGAGACACTAAGAACCTCAGATACAAAATATACTGGGACTTGCTTCTTGACTTGTCCATCAAACTTCTCCTGAACAAGTGCCGCACTTACTGCTGAGTGCGAAGCTGCCACATACAACAACAGAGGAGCCCCTGGCGTTGGTGGAGTTAATGTTGTGAGATCTATTAAATATTGCTTCAGCTCTTCGAAGGCTTTTTGTTGACTTGGGCCCCATTGAAAGACTTCAGCTGACTTCAGCACTTCGAAGAATGGTAAGTTTCTTTCTGCTGATCTGGATATAAATCTGTTGAGAGATGCCAGCCTTCCTGTCAATCTTTGGGCCCCCTTTCTTGTGGTTGGTGGCTCCATTCGAAGTATAGCTTCGATTTTATTTGGGTTAGCTTCGATTCCCTTCGTTGAAACCAAGCATCCAAGAAATTTGCCCTTCTTCACTCCGAAGACACATTTTTCTGGATTCAGCTTCAGACCAGCCTGTCTGAAGCTGGCGAAGGTCTCCTGCAGATCAGCAATATGATTTTCTTGCTTCGTGCTTTTTACAATGATGTCATCGACATAAGTCAGCACATTTCTGCCTATCTGAGATTGGAGAACCTTCGCAGTCATTCTGCTGAAACTTCCCCCAGCATTCTTGAGCCCCTCAGGCATCCGAAGATAGCAATATGTACCACTTGGGGTGATGAAACTAGTCTTCGGCTCATCTTCCTTCTTCATCCAGATTTGATGATAGCCTGAGTAGCAGTCCAGGAGACTCATGAGCTCCGAAGAAGCTGCTGCATCAACTAAAGAGTCTATCCTTGGTAGCGGGAATTCATCCTTCGGACAAGCCTTGTTGAGATCTGTGAAATCAATACACATTCTCCACTTGCCATTGGCCTTCTTCACCATAACAGTGTTAGCTAGCCACTCTGGGTACTTCACTTCTCTGATAACTCCTGCACTGAGGAGTCTTTTCACTTCATTGCGAGCCCCTTCGGCCTTATCATCAGACATTTTCCGAAGCCTCTGCTTTCGGGGTCTGAAGGATGGATCAACATTAAGCGAATGTTCAATAACATCCCGATTCACTCCACAAAGATCATTGGCTGACCATGCAAAAACATCTTTGTTGTTGAATAAAAACCTTATCAAGGTTTTCTCCTGGTCTTCAGATAGTTGCGAGCCCAACAGCACCTTCTGCTCTGCTATGTCTTCACACAATAACATGGGCTTCGGCTGGTCTGCTGAAGCTGCCTTCTCCCTCCTGAATTTGTACTGTTCACAAGCTTCAGCTCCATCTATGTTATGGATTGCCTTAGAGTCAGTCCAGCTTCCTTCGGCCCTTCTAGCAGCTTCCTGGCTTCCATGAATAGCAATAGGTCCTTGGTCCGAAGGTATCTTCATGCAGAGATAAGCTGGGTGAAGGATTGCTTCGAAGGCATTAAGAGTACCACGACCGATGATAGCATTGTAAGGATACTCCATGTCAACAATATCAAACACAATTTGCTCAGTCCTTGTGTTGTTGACAAATCCGAAGGTTACCGGCATAGTAATCTTCCCAAGTGCCACAATCTGCCGCCCTCCGAAGCCACAAAGAGGGTGCGTAGCATCGTGAATCTTGTCTTCGGGCTCTTGCATTTGTCTGAAGGCTTTAGCAAATATAATGTCAGCTGCACTGCCTGTATCAACTAGGACATTGTGGACCAGAAATCCTTTGATCACGCAAGAAATAACCATAGCATCATTGTGAGGATAATCCTTAAGCTGAAGGTCTTCCTGAGAGAAGGTAATTGGAATATGGGACCATTTTGACTTGATGAAGGGTCCCTGCACTCCAACATGCTGCACCCTTCTCTGAGCCTCCTTCTTCTGCTTCTTGTTAGCCGGCTCTGAGCAAGAACCGCCTGTTATCGGGAGCACCAGCTTCGAAGCCGAAGCAGCTCCAGCTTGGTTGTTGAACGAAGCCATCAGCTCAGAAAAGTGGAAGTGAGTTCACCGGAGGTGGGCGCCAATGTTGGGGGCTTGTTCTCAAACGCTAAGAGTTAAGAACAAGGCAACACAGAAAATGTTAAATATTAAGGTCCTTCGTCCTCCACTTCATTATATCCCTTCGGGACATAAGGAACTTCGGACGAAGGTTACGAAGGACGCACCTTCGTAAACATAATAACGTAGAATGGAGCATTCATATAAATCATGAGGTATGAAATGGACATTCAAATGTTAACATAGAATCATTTTCATTTTTATTAATATGAATGAATATAAATGACAGATGTACCTTCAGTCTTGAGGAAGGCAGGAGTACAAGTGTGATGCGAAGGCAAATGACAGGTTCGCGTGAACAGTACAGAGGTACTGTTCATCTATTTATAGGCACAGGTCGCAGCCTGTGACAAATTACAATTATGCCCCTTACAAAAGTTTACAACATTGACTCAGACCTCTTGTGGGTAAGAAGGTCATTCTATTTCTATGTCGGTTTGTAACGCCGAAGCTCCATAAAAAGGAACCTTCGGCCATCTTTTGGAGACGACTTCAGCCGAAGCTGCTTCTTCGTGTGAGACCTTCGGCGCGCCGAAGCACGACCCCAACAGTTTCCATCCCCGAATGTGATAGCTCGTTGGGGATCTTGGTTTTTCTCATAAGAGGAGAACATCTTCTTCTCCCCTGTCATATGGTTTGTGCACCCGCTATCGATGATCCAACTTGAGCCCCGGATGCATAAACCTACAAAACAAGTTTAGTTCTTGATTTTAGGTACCCAAACAGTTTTGGGTCCTTTGACATTAGACACAAGAACTTTGGGTACCCAAACACAAGTCTTTGATCCCTTGTGTTTGCCCCCAACATACTTGGCAACTACTTTGCCAGATTTCTTAGTCAAAACATAAGATGCATCAAAAGTTTTAAATGAAACATTGTGATCATTTGATGCAATAGGAGCTTTCTTCTTAGGCAATTTAGCACGGGTTGATTGCCTAGAGCTAGATGTCTCACCCTTATACATAAAAGCATGATTAGGGCCAGAGTGAGACTTCCTAGAATGAATTCTCCTAATCTTATGCTCGGGATAACCGGCAGGGTACAAAATGTAACCCTCGTTATCCTGAGGCATGGGAGCCTTGCCCTTAACAAAGTTAGATAATTTTTTAGGAGGGGCATTAAGTTTGACATTGTCCCCCCTTTTGGAATCCAATGCCATCCTAGATGCCAGGGCGTCTCCCACTATAAAGCATACTACGAGCAAATTTAAAATTTTCATTTTCAAGTTCATGCTCGACAATTTTAGCATCTAATTTTGCTATATGATCATTTTGTTGCTTAATTAAGACCATATGATCATGAATAACATCAATATCAACATCTCTACATCTAGTGCAAATAGAAACATGCTCAACGGTAGATGTAGAGGTTTTGCAAGTTTTTAGTTCAACAATCTTAGCATGTAAAATATCATTTTCACTTCTAAGATCGGAAATAGAAGCATTGCAAACATCTAAGTCTTTAGCCTTAGCAATCAATTTTTCATTTTTAATCCTAAGGCTAGCAAATGTGGCATTCAATTTTTCAATCTTAGCAATAGAAATATCATGATCATTTCTAAGATTGACATATGAATCATCACAAACATTTGAATCAACCTTAGCAACTAATTTAGCATTTTCATTTCTAAGGTTGGCAATAACATCATGGCAAGTGCTTAGCTCACTAGATAATTTTTCACATTTTCCCCTTTCTAGAGCATAAGCATTCTTAACCTTAACATGTTTCTTATTTTCCTTAATTAGGAAGTCCTCTTGGCTATCCAAGAGTTCATCCTTATCATGAATAGCGCTAATCAATTCATTTAACTTTTCTTTTTGTTCCATGTTAAGGTTGGCAAAAAGAGTAAGCAAATTATCCTCCTCATTACTAGAATTATCTTCATCACTAGAGGATGCATATTTAGTGGAGGATTTAGATTTAACCTTCTTTCTTTTGTCGTCCTTTGCCATGAGGCACTTGTGGCCGACGTTGTGGAAGAGGAGTCCCTTGTTGATGGCGATGTTGGCGGCGTCCTCGTCGGAGGATGAGTCGGTGGAGCTCTCGTCGGAGTCTCACTCGCGGCACACATGGGCATCGCTGCCCTTCTTCTTGTGATATCTCTTCTTCTCCTTTCTTCTCCCCTTCTTATCGTCGCCCCTGTCACTAGAAATAGGACATTTTGCTATAAAGTGACCGGACTTACCACACTTGTAGCAAACCTTCTTGGAGCGGGGCTTGTAGTCCTTCCCCCTCCTTTGCTTGAGGATTTGTCGAAAGCTTTTGATGATTAAAGCCATCTCCTCATTGTCGAGTTTTGAGGCATCGATGGGGAGCCTACTTGGTGTAGACTCTTCCTTCTTCTCCTCCGTTGCCTTGAATGCAACAGGTTGTGCCTCGGGCGTGGAGGAGGTGCCTTGCTCGATGATTTTCTTTGAGCCTTTGATTATTAGCTCAAAGCTTACAAATTTTCCTATAACCTCCTCGGGAGACATTAGCTTGTATCTAGGATCACCTCGAATTAATTGAACTTGCGTAGGATTAAGAAAAACGAGGGATCTAAGAATAACCTTGACCATCTCATGGTCATCCAATTTTGTGCTCCCGAGGTTGCGCACTTGGTTCACCAAGGTTTTCAAGCGGTTGTACATAGCTTGCGGATCCTCCCCTTGGTGAAGCATGAAGCGACCGAGCTCCCCCTCGATCATTTCCCGCTTGGTGATCTTGGTCACCTCGTCTCCTTCGTGCGCGGTCTTGAGCACGTCCCAAATTTCCTTTGCGCTCTTCAACCCTTGCACCTTATTATACTCCTCTCGACTTAGAGAGGCAAGGAGTATAGTAATGGCTTGGGAGTTGAAGTGGTGGATTTGGGCCACTTCGTCTGAGTCATAGTCTTTATCCCCTACGGATGGTACCTGTACACCAAACTCAACAACATTCCAAATGCTTGTGTGGAGTGAGGTTAGATGATGCCTCATTTTGTCACTCCACATATTATAATCTTCACCATCAAAAATCGGTGGTTTGCCTAATGGAACAGAGAGTAAAGGAGTACGCTTTGAAATATGAGGATAGCGTAGGGGAATCTTACTATACTTCTTGCGCTCATGGCGCTTAGAAGTAATGGACGATGCGTCGGAGCCAGAGGTGGAAGGCGATGAAGAATCGGTCTCGTAGTAGACCACCTTTCTCATATTCTTTTTCTTGCTGCCACTCCGATGCGACTTGTGGGAAGATGATTCCTTCTCCTTCCCTTTGTTGCGGGACTCTCCCGATGGAACTTTCCCGTGGCTTGTAGCGGGCTTGTCGCCGGTCTCCATCTCCTTCTTGGCGTGATCTCCCGACATTACTTCGAGCGGTTAGGCTCTAATGAAGCACCGGGCTTTGATACCAACTGAAAGTCGCCTAGAGGGGGGGGTGAATAGGGCGAAACTGAAATTTACAAAGTTAATCACAACTACAAGCCGGGTTAGCGTTAGAAATAAGAACGAGTCCGAGAGAGAGGGTGAAAAACAAATCACAAGCGAATGAAGAGTGAGACACAAGGATTTGTTTTACCGAGGTTCGGTTCTTGCAAACCTACTCCCCGTTGAGGTGGTCACAAAGACTGGGTCTCTTTCAACCCTTTCCCTCTCTCAAACGGTCACTTAGACCGAGTGAGCTTCTCTTCTCAATCACACGGGACACTAAGTCCCCGCAAGGACCACCACACAATTGGTGTCTCTTGCCTCGGTTACAATTGAGTTTGATCACAAGAGGAATGAGAAAGAAAAGAAGCAATCCAAGCGCAAGAGCTCAAATGAACACAATAAATCTCTCTCTCTAATCACTAAAGCTTTGTGTGGAGTTGGGAGAGGATTTGATCTCTTTGGTGTGTCTTGTATTGAATGCTATAGCTCTTGTAAGGTATAGAAGTGTAGAAACTTGGATGCTATTGAATGTGGGGTGGTTGGGGTATTTATAGCCCCAACCACCAAAATGTGGCCATTGGAAGCTTGCTGTCGCATGGCGCACCGGACAGTCCGGTGCGCCACTGGACACTGTCCGGTGCGCCAGCCACGTCAGTCAGCCGTTGGGGTTCGACCGTTGGAGCTCTGACTTGTGGGGCCTCTGGGCTATCCGGTGGTGCACCGGACATCGATGTCCGGTGCGCCAACTGCGCGTGCTCTGACCTCTGCACGCGCAGGCGCGCATTAAATGCGTTGCAGTCGACCGTTGTGCTTGAAGTAGTCGTTGCTCCGCTGGCACACCGGACGGTCCGGTGAATTATAGCGGAGCGCCCTTTGATTTTCCCGAAGGTGAGGAGTTCAGCGTCGAGTTCCCTGGTGCACCGGATACTGTCCGGTGGTGCACCAGACACTGTCCGGTGGCACACCGGACAGTCCGGTGCGCCAGACCAGGGTGCCTTTGGGTTGTCTTTAGCTCTCTTTGTTTGAACCCTTTCTTAGTCATTTTATTGGTCTATTGTGAACCTTTAGCACCTGTAAAACTTATAATCTAGAGCAAACTAGTTAGTCCAATTATTTGTGTTGGGCAATTCAACCACCAAAATCTATTTAGGAAAAGGTGTAAGCCTATTTTCCTTTCAAGTACCCAAACTAGGCCTAAAGGGTTCTGTACCCTAAATATAGATGATTAAATGGTTCTCTACACTCTCCAGTAGCGTCCTTTAAACGGTCATCTAAATTTAGAGGACGCTGCTGGATTCTCTATATATAGAGTTTCTCTAAATGGTCATCTATCCATTTGAATACTTTAAATAACAAGTTTAGCAAAACTAATATATATATATAATATATTTGAGAGTATGACAAATACGTATGTACAAAAAACAAAAATAAAAAATGTCTCTAATATAGATATTTGAGTATAGAGGACGTTATTGGAGAGGAAGGAGATATAGAGGATGAAATCTTTTAGAGAAGACTGTAAAGGACGGATATAGAGGATGGATATAGAGGACATTGCTGGAGACAGCCTTGTCTCCAGCAGCGTCCCCTAAATTCCATCCCCTAAAGGAATATTCTCTGTCCTTTACAACATATTCTAAAATATTCTGTCCTCTATATATTCTCAGTCTCCAGCAGCGTCCCCTAAATTCGGTCCCCTAAAGCTACAGTGTTAACAGATTCCCTTTTTCTATTTCTTTTTCTGTTTTCTTTGTTTTCTTCCCATTTCACGCTTTACAAATGATGCGCAAAAAAGTGTATTTATTAATTTTCGAATTAATAATTTTGAATTGTCAAAATTAATTAACATTGTTATTTTATGTGTAATTGTTATCGATAAAACATCGCATAGTATTTTATCGGTATGAAAATATGTTTTCAAATTCACATGCTTCTATCGTAAGCCACAACACTTCTACGATAAGCCATCGACTAGCTTCGTCTGCACGGCAAGAGGATGGCTTGTCTCCGAAGCCTACTTCTTTTATAAATAGCGAGGGATGCTTGTATACTTCACTCAAACTTGGCTTTCAAATCTCCAGAACAATGAACCCCTACTTAGAATCGGATTTTCTTGTTAGGTTGATGGAAGAAATGGAAGAGGAAGAAGAAGAGTTGTAGTTGGCGAGGCACATGCTTATTAGGAGGCGTCGTGCACGCAATGAGCATCGTCACGGTGGTTCCATTCCTGGGCGTGTTCGGATTTATCGTGATCACATCAGCGACGATGCAAGAATCCGAGTGGACTACTTTGGAGCGCAACCCGTGTACACGGATGCTCAATTCCGTAGGAGGTATTTTATATATTTCATGCCCACATTCATTTTGACATGTACTTAACTTCATCGCCCCTTTCTGTGAGACACATTTATTTTATGACACATTTATTTAATGGTAGGTTCCATATGCGTCGCCATGTGTTTGAGCGCCTCGTTGATGTTGTGCAACAAGTGGATCCATACTTTATTCAGCACCCAAACTGTGCGGGTGAGATTGGTCTTTCTGCTCTACAGAAAGTTGTTGCTGCTATTCGAATCCTTGCTTATGGTATTCCTGCTGATGCCTTCGACGAATACGTACGCATTGGTGAATCCACGGCTCATGAGGCATTGAAACACTTTTGCACGGCCATCCAAACCGCGTTTGGTCCGTACTATCTCCGTGCACCCAATGCGGAAGATATCGCACGCCTCCTCCAAGTTGGCGAGTCACGAGGGTTTCCTGGTATGCTTGGTAGTGTTGATTGCATGCATTGGGAGTGGCGTAACTGCCCAAGTTCATGGAAGGGCATGTTTACAGGGCGCGGTAAACATCCTACCATGATCTTGGAAGTAGTTGTGTCGTATGACCTTTGGATATGGCATGCATATTTTGGACTGCCTGGTAGCTGCAACGACATAAACATTCTGCACCGTTCAAACCTTTTCGAAAGGCATCTCAGCGGTGACACACCTCCTGTTTCATTCACTGTGAATGGTCACACATACAATATGGGATATTACCTAGTAGACGGGATTTACCCTTAGTGGTCCACATTTGTAAAGACAATCTGTAATCCCTACGACGTTAGAACGCAACACTTTGCCACAATTCAAGAGTCTGCTCGAAAAGATATTGAACGAGCTTTCGATGTACTCCAGAAGCGATGGCGTGTGGTCCGTGGCCCTGCTTACAGTTGGAGTCCTGAACACATTGGGGACATCATGAAAACTTGCATAATATTACACAACATGATAGTAGAAGACGAAGGTCCATTGGCGTTGAACATAACTTTTGAAAACATCAGAGTGGTGGCTGACACAAGTCAAGGTTCAATGGAAGAGCACAATGAGTTCGTCAATCAAAGGTACAACCAACTCAAAGACCGCAACAAATATACTCAGCTTCAGGTTGATCTTATCCACCATCACTAGGCGCGTCTTGGATCCGGAGTTGCATATGAGGCAAACAACGCGGCTGTGTCATGTTGAAAGGGAAATGTGCCCTTGGGCCATTTCTAAGTATTTTGGTGATTTAGTGTCCAACACAAGTGCCTAAGTGTAAAAAGGTGGACAAAGTACAAATCAAGAATTAAGGTATGTTTCTCAGACTTAGTACATTGTTTTATGGACTAATGTATTGTGTCTAAGTGCTGGAAACAGGAAAAATCCAATTGGAAATGTCTTGGCTCGAGCAGCCAAGAATCTGCTGAGTCTGCAAGCACCGGACTGTCCTGTGGTGCACCGGACAGTGTCCGGTGGTGCACCGGACAGTGTCCGGTGCGCCAGGCTGGCTCGAGCGAAGTGGCTGCTCTCGGGAATTCACCGGCGACGTACGGCTAAAATTCACCGGACTGTCCGGTGTGCACCGGACTGTTCGGTGAGCCAACGGTCGGCCGCGCAATCTGCGCGGGACACGTGGCCGAGCCAACGGCTAGAAGACGGCACCGGACTGTCCGGTGTGCACCGGACATGTCCGGTGCGCCAACGGCTCTCAGGCTGCCAACGGTCGGCTTCACTATTTAAGGAAGGAAATCGGGCACCGGACAGTGTCCGGTGTGCACCGGACTGTCCGGTGCGCTAGTCGACAGAAGGCAAGATCAGCCTTCTAAGATTGCTCCCAACGGCTCCTAGCTGCCTTGGGGCTATAAAAGGGACCCCTAGGCGCATGGAGGAGGACACTAAGCATTCCTACAACATTTCTAAGCACCAAGACATAGTTTTTGCGCATTCGTTTCATTGTGATAGCATATAGAGCTCTTGTGGAGTTGTGAACTCATTGAGTCGTGTTGCGAGCTCTTGTTGCGATTTGTGTGCGTGTTGATACTCTGATTCTTGTGTCTTGTGTGTGTTGCTAATCCCTCCCTTGCTCCGTGTTCTTTGTGAATTTCAAGTGTAAGGGCGAGAGGCTCCAAGTTGTGGAGATTCCTCGCAAACGGGATTGAGAAAAAGCAAACAAAACACCGTGGTATTCAAGTAGGTCTTTGGACCGCTTGAGAGGGGTTGATTGCAACCCTCGTCCGTTGGGACGCCACAACATGGAGTAGGCAAGCGTTGGTCTTGGCCGAACCACGGGATAACCACCGTGCCATCTCTGTGATTGATCCTTGTTGGTTATTGTGTTTTGTTGAGGATTCCTCTTTAGCCACTTGGCAATTATTGTGCTAACAATTAACCAAGTTTTTGTGGCTATAAGTTTTTGAAGTTTTACAGGATCACCTATTCACCCCCCCTCTAGGTGCTCTCAATTGGTATCGGAGCCATTCTCTTCAAGAAAGGGACTAACCGCCCGAAGAGATGGATCCTAAGGGCAAGGGGATGGTGATCAACGACAAGGAGAAGGAGTCCTTCGTCAATGAGCCCAATGATGACAGGCCCACCGACTCAGGCTCGGGCCACAAAAGAAAAGACGGGAGTAAGAAGAAGACAAGGCGCATCAAGGAAATTGTCTACTACGACAGCGACGAATCTTCCTCCTCCCAAAAGGACGACGACGACTACGATAGAAGAAAGACGGTTAACTCAAACTTTTCTTTCGATTATTCGCGCATCCCGCATAGTTCAAATGCTCAATTGCTCCCCATTCCACTTGGCAAGCCCCCTCACTTTGATGGAGAGGATTACGGATTTTGGAGCCACAAAATGCGTACTCACCTGTTTTCTCTCCATCCAAGCATTTGGGAGATTGTGGAAAGTGGAATGAAATTTGATAGCTCGGATAGCCCTGTGTTTATTAATGAACAGATTCATAAAAATGCACAAGCTACTACTGTGTTGCTAGCCTCTTTGTGCAGGGACGAGTATCACAAGGTGAGCGGCTTGGACAATGCCAAGCAGATCTGGGACACCCTCAAGATCTCTCATGAGGGAAACGACGTCACCTTGCTCACCAAAATGGAGTTGGTGGAGGGCGAGCTTGGACGGTTCGCAATGATAAGGGGCGAGGAGCCGACACAAACATACAACCGGCTCAAGACCCTTATCAACAAAATAAGGAGCTACGGGAGCACGCGATGGACGGACCACGACGTCGTCCGCCTAATGCTAAGGTCATTTACCGTTCTTGATCCTCATTTGGTGAACAATATACGTGAAAATCCCAGGTACACCAAGATGTCGCCCGAAGAAGTTCTTGGGAAGTTCGTAAGCGGGCGAATGATGATCAAGGAGGCAAGATACGTGGACGACGCGTTGAACGGTCCTAGTCATGAGCCTCAACCCATTGCTCTCAAGGCAACAAGGAGCAAGGAGGCGCTACCAAGCAAGGTGGCGCAAGTTGAGGCGGCCGGACTCAATGATGAGGAAATGGCCCTCATCATTAAGCGCTTCAAGACGGCGCTTAAAGGTCGCAAGGGGCAGCCAAGCAAGACCAAAGCCAAGGGGAAGCGCTCATGCTTCAAATGCGGTAAGCTTGGTCATTTTATTGCTAACTGTCCCGACAATGGTAGTGATCAGGACCAAGGGAACAAGAGGGAGAAAAAGAAGCATTACAAGAAGGCCAAGGGCGAGGCACATATCGGAAAGGAGTGGGATTCAGATTGTTCCTCCTCCGACTCTGACAATGAAGGACTCGCCGCCACCGCCTTCAACAAGTCATCCCTCTTCCCCAACGAGCGTCACACTTGCCTCATGGCAATAGAGAAGAAAGTAAGCACTCATACTAGTACTTATGCTTCTTCGAGTGAAGATGAGTCTAGTGATGATGATGAGATAGATTACTCATGCTTATTCAAGGGATTAGATAGAACCAAGGTAGACAAAATTAATGAATTAATTGATGCCTTGAATGACAAGAATATGCTTTTAGAAAAACAAGAGGATTTGTTGTATGAAGAACATGACAAATTTGTAGAAGCACAGAAATCTCTTGCTCTAGAAATTAAGAGGAATGAAATGCTCTCTAGTGAATTATCTTCTTGTCATGAAACTATTGCTAAGTTAAAAAGTTTTAATGATGATTTAAATGCTAAACTAGAAGTAGCTAGTAAATCTAATTCTTGTGTAGAAATTGTTGAAACTTGTAATAGGTGTAAAGATTTTGACATTGATGCTTGTAGTGATCATTTAGTTTCAATTTCCAAATTAAATGATGAATTAGCTAGTCTTAATGCCCAACTTAAGACTAGCAAGAATGAATTTGACAAGCTAAAATTTGCAAGGGATGCCTACACGATTGGTAGACACCCCTCAATTAAGGATGGACTTGGCTACAAGAGGGAAGCCAAGAACTTGACAAGCCATAAGGCTCCCATCTCCGCCAAGGAGAAAGGGAAGGCCCCTATGGCTAGTAGTGTGCAAAAGAACCATGCCTTTATGTACTATGATAGAAGACAACCTAGAAATGCTTATAGGAGTTGTAATGTATATAATGCCTTTGATTCTCATGCCATGGTTGCTTCTAGTTCTTCTTATGTGCATGATAAAAATTTTGGTAGGAGAAATGTTATTCATAACATGCCTAGGAGAAATGTCGTTAATGTTCCTAGGAAAGTTAATGAACCTTCTACAATATATCATGCTTTAAATGCTTCTTTTGCTATTTGTAGAAAGGATAGGAAGATAGTTGCTAGAAAATTAGGGGCAAGATGCAAGGGAGACAAAACTTGCATTTGGGTCCCTAAGGATATTTGTGCTAACCTTGCAGGACCCAACATGAGTTGGGTACCTAAGACCCAAGCCTAAATTTGCCTTGCAGGTTTATGCATCCGGGGGTTCTAGCTGGATTATTGACAGCGGATGCACAAACCATATGACAGGGGAGAAGAAGATGTTCACCTCCTACGTCAAGAATAAAGATTCCCAAGATTCAATAATATTCGGTGATGGGAATCAAGGCAAGGTAAAAGGGTTAGGTAAAATTGCAATCTCAAATGAGCACTCTATCTCTAATGTGTTTTTAGTAGAGTCTCTTGGATATAATTTGCTATATGTTAGTCAATTATGCAATATGGGATATAACTGTTTGTTTACAAATGTAGATGTGTCTGTCTTTAGAAGATGTGATGGTTCACTAGCTTTTAAGGGTGTACTAGACGGCAAGCTTTACTTAGTTGATTTTGCAAAAGAAGAGGCCGGTCTAGATGCATGCTTAATGGCTAAGACTTGCATGGGCTGGCTGTGGCATCGCCGCTTAGCACATGTGGGGATGAAGAACCTCCACAAGCTTCTAAAGGGAGAACACGTGATAGGTCTAACCAATGTTCATTTCGAAAAAGATAGACCTTGTGCAGCTTGTCAAACAGGGAAACAGGTGGGAGGCTCTCATCACACCAAAAATGTGATGACAACATCAAGACCCCTGGAGCTGCTACATATGGACCTCTTCGGACCCGTCGCCTATCGGAGCATAGGAGGAAGTAAGTATGGTCTAGTTATCGTTGATGACTTTTCCCGCTTCACTTGGGTGTTCTTTTTGCAGGATAAGTCTGAAACCCAAGGGACCCTCAAGCGCTTCCTAAGGAGAGCTCAAAATGAGTTTGAGCTCAAGGTGAAGAAGATAAGGAGCGACAACGGGTCCGAATTCAAGAACCTTCAAGTGGAGGAGTTTCTTGAGGAGGAGGGGATCAAGCACGAGTTCTCCGCTCCCTACACACCTCAGCAAAATGGTGTGGTAGAGAGGAAGAACAGGACGCTCATAGATATGGCGAGGACTATGCTTGGAGAATTCAAGACCCCCGAGTGCTTTTGGTCGGAAGCCGTGAACACGGCTTGCCACGCCATCAACAGGGTCTACCTTCACCGCCTCCTCAAGAAGACGTCGTATGAGCTGCTAACCGGTAACAAACCTAATGTATCGTATTTTCGTGTTTTTGGGAGTAAATGCTACATTCTAGTGAAGAAGGGTATGAATTCCAAATTTGCTCCCAAAGCCGTAGAAGGGTTTTTATTAGGTTATGATTCAAATACAAAGGCGTATAGGGTCTTCAACAAATCATCGGGTTTGGTTGAAGTCTCTAGCGACGTTGTATTTGATGAGACTAATGGCTCTCCAAGAGAGCAAGTTGTTGATCTTGATGATGTAGATGAAGAAGACGTTCCAACGGCCGCGATACGCACCATGGCGATTGGAGATGTACGGCCTCAGGAACATTTGGAGCAATATCAACCGTCTTCCTCAACTATGGTGCATCCCCCAACCCAAGATGACGAATAGGTACCTCAAGTGGAGGCACATGATCAAGGGGGAGCACAGGATGCTCAAGAGGAAGAAGCACCTCAGGCACCTCCAACCCAAGTTCGAGCGACGATTCAAAGGGATCATCCCGTCGACCAGATATTGAGTGATATTAGCAAGGGAGTAACTACTCGCTCAAGATTAGTTAATTTTTGTGAGCATTACTCTTTTGTCTCTTCTATTGAGCCTTTCAGGGTAGAAGAGGCCTTGCTAGATCCGGACTGGGTGTTGGCCATGCAGGAGGGACTCAACAACTTCAAGCGCAACGAAGTTTGGACACTGGTGCCTCGTCCCAAGCAAAATGTTGTGGGAACCAAGTGGGTGTTCCGCAACAAACAGGACGAGCACGGGGTGGTGACGAGGAACAAGGCTCGACTTGTGGCAAAAGGTTATGCCCAAGTCGCAGGTTTGGACTTTGAGGAGACTTTTGCTCCTGTGGCTAGGCTAGAATCAATTCGTATCTTGCTAGCATATGCCGCTCACCATTCTTTCAGGTTGTACCAAATGGATGTGAAGAGCGCTTTCCTCAACGGGCCGATCAAGGAGGAGGTGTACGTGGAGCAGCCCCCTGGCTTCGAGGATGAACGGTACCCCGACCACGTGTGTAAGCTCTCTAAGGCGCTCTATGGACTTAAGCAAGCCCCAAGAGCATGGTATGAATGCCTTAGAGACTTTTTAATTGCTAATGCTTTCAAGGTTGGGAAAGCCGATCCAACTCTTTTTACTAAGACTTGCGATGGTGATCTTTTTGTGTGCCAAATTTATGTCGACGACATAATATTTGGTTCTACTAACCAAAAGTCTTGTGAAGAGTTTAGCAGGGTGATGACGCAGAAATTTGAGATGTCGATGATGGGCGAGTTGACCTACTTCCTTGGGTTCCAAGTGAAGCAACTCAAGGACGGCACCTTCATCTCTCAAACGAAGTACACACAAGATTTGCTAAAGAGGTTTGGGATGAAGGACGCCAAGCCCGCAAAGACGCCGATGGGAACCGACGGACACACCGACCTCAACAAAGGAGGTAAGTCCGTTGATCAAAAAGCATACCGGTCCATGATAGGTTCTTTGCTTTATTTATGTGCTAGTAGACCGGATATTATGCTTAGCGTATGCATGTGTGCGAGATTTCAATCCGATCCGAAGGAGTGTCACTTAGTGGCTGTGAAGCGAATTCTTCGATATTTAGTCGCTACGCCTTGCTTCGGGATCTGGTATCCAAAGGGGTCTAACTTTGACTTGATTGGGTACTCAGATTCCGACTATGCTGGATGTAAGGTCGATAGGAAGAGTACATCGGGGACGTGCCAATTCTTAGGAAGGTCCCTGGTGTCATGGAACTCTAAGAAACAAACCTCCGTTGCCCTATCCACCACTGAGGCCGAGTACGTTGCCGCAGGACAGTGTTGCGCGCAACTACTTTGGATAAGGCAAACCCTCAGGGACTTTGGCTACAATCTGAGCAAAGTCCCACTCCTATGTGATAATGAGAGTGCTATTCGAATAGCGGAAAATCCTGTTGAGCACAGCCGCACAAAGCACATTGACATCCGGCATCACTTTTTGAGAGACCACCAGCAAAAGGGGGATATCGAAGTGTTTCATGTTAGCACCGAGAACCAGCTAGCCGATATCTTTACCAAGCCTCTAGATGAGAAGACCTTTTGCAGGCTGCGTAGTGAGCTCAATATCTTAGATTCGCGGAACTTGGATTGAAATGTAGCATACATGTGTTTATGTTTTTGATTATGTTCATTCTGCATATTGTTGCTTATTGTGATGCTCAAGTTGTACAAACACTCCCTGGACCTCACAAGTCCTGTTTGCAAGTGATGCACATATTTAGGGGGAGCTGTGCTACAACCTGACCCTTTGTGGCTAACCATGTACTTGAGCTTGGTTGTTTTAGTCTCCAAGGAAAATTGAAAGGGAAAAGGTGGACTTGGACCATGCGAGACTTCCACTGCACTCCGATGAAAAGAGTAACTCTTCCAAGTTCATCGTTATACTCTTATTGCCTATTTGCTCTTAGTTGAAGATTTTGGTGAGGCAATGGGGTTAAAGGGCCAAGATTGATCCCGTTTTGGTGCTTGATGCCAAAGGGGGAGAAAATAAAGGCCAAAGCGATAAATGGATCAGCTACCACTTGAGAGATTTTGAAAATAGTAGAATAGAGCTTTTGGTTTGTCAAAACTCTTTTGTTGTCTCTCTTGTCAAAAGTTGGCTTCTTGTGGGGAGAAGTATTGATTATGGGAAAAGGGGGAGTTTTTGAAATCTTAAATCAATTTCTCTTAGAATGACTCTCTTTATGTCTTAACATGTGTGTTTGACTTAGAGATAGAAATTTGAGTTTGATTTGCAAAAACAAACCAAGTGGTGGCATAGAGTGATCCATATATGTCAAAATTGAATCAAAACAATTTTGAGTTCTTATTTGATTTGATTTTGTACTTGTTCTACTTGCTTTATGTTGTGTTGGCATAAATCACCAAAAAGGGGGAGATTGAAAGGGAAATGTGCCCTCGGGCCATTTCTAAGTATTTTGGTGATTTAGTGTCCAACACAAGTGCCTAAGTGTAAAAAGGTGGACAAAGTACAAATCAAGAATTAAGGTATGTTTCTCAGACTTAGTACATTGTTTTATGGACTAATGTATTGTGTCTAAGTGCTGGAAACAGGAAAAATCCAATTGGAAATGTCTTGGCTCGAGCAGCCAAGAATCTGCTGAGTCTGCAAGCACCGGACAGTCCTGTGGTGCACCGGACAGTGTCCGGTGCGCCAGGCTGGCTCGAGCGAAGTGGCTGCTCTCGGGAATTCACCGGCGACGTACGACTAAAATTCACCGGACTGTCCGGTGTGCACCGGACTGTCCGGTGAGCCAACGGTCGGCCGGGCCAACGGTCGGCCGCGCAATCTGCGCGGGACACGTGGCCGAGCCAACGGCTAGAAGACGGCACCGGACTGTCCGGTGTGCACCGGACATGTCCGGTGCGCCAACGGCTCTCAGGCTGCCAACGGTCGGCTTCGCTATTTAAGGAAGGAAATCGGGCACCGGACAGTGTCCGGTGTGCACCGGACTGTCCGGTGCGCCAGTCGACAGAAGGCAAGATCAGCCTTCCAAGATTGCTCCCAACGGCTCCTTGCTGCCTTGGGGCTATAAAAGGGACCCCTAGGCGCATGGAGGAGGACACTAAGCATTCCTACAACATTTCTAAGCACCAAGACATAGTTTTTGCGCATTCGTTTCATTGTGATAGCATATAGAGCTCTTGTGGAGTTGTGAACTCATTGAGTCGTGTTGCGAGCTCTTGTTGCGATTTGTGTGCGTGTTGATACTCTAATTCTTGTGTCTTGTGTGTGTTGCTAATCCCTCCCTTGCTCCGTGTTCTTTGTGAATTTCAAGTGTAAGGGCGAGAGGCTCCAAGCTGTGGAGATTCCTCGCAAACGGGATTGAGAAAAAGCAAACAAAACACCGTGGTATTCAAGTAGGTCTTTGGACCGCTTGAGAGGGGTTGATTGCAACCCTCGTCCGTTGGGACGCCACAACGTGGAGTAGGCAAGCGTTGGTCTTGGCCGAACCACGGGATAACTGAAAGGGAATTAGGCTTACACCTAGTCCCTAAATAATTTTGGTGGTTGAATTGCCCAACACAAATATTGGACTAACTAGTTTGCTCTAGTGTATAAGTTATACAGGTGCAAAAGGTTCACAGTCAGCCAATAAAAAGATCAAGTTTTGGATTCAACAAAGGAGCAAAGAGGCAACCGAAGGCACCTCTGGCTGGAAGCACCGGACTGTCCGGTGCGCCCAGAGGACTCTAACTCGAACTCGCCACCTTCGGGAATTCTCGGAAGCCGGCGCGCTATAATTCACCGGACTGTCCGGTGTACACCGGACAGTGTCCGGTGCTCCAAGGAAGAGCGACCTCCGGAACTCGCCAGCGTCGGGAAACAGCAACGGCTGCTCCGCTATAATTCACCGGACATGTCCGGTGTGCACCGGACTGTCCGGTGCAACCTCGGAGCAACGGCTACTTCGCGCCAACGGTCACCTGCAGGCGCATTTAATGCACGCCAGTCGCGCGCAGTCGTCAGGCACGCGGAAGCAGGTGCACCGGACATCAAACAGTACATGTCCGGTGTGCACCGGACATCCAGGCAGGCCCAGGTGTCAGAACTCCAACGGTCAAATTGCAACGGCCGGGTGACGTGGCTGTCGCACCGGACATGTCCGGTGTGCACCGGACTGTCCGGTGCACCATCGAACAGACAGCCCTCACCAACGGCTAGATTTTGGTTGGTGGCTATAAATACCACCCCAACCGGCCACTTCAAGGTGTGGGAGCCCAAGCAACATTCCAAGTCATCTAGTTGACATACTCAAGCCCTCCCAACCACATATATTCATTGATCCATCCTATACACAAGATTTAGACCACTACAACCAACACAAGTGCCACAAAAGAGAGAGCAAGCAAAAGAGAGCTACTCATTTGAGTTTAGCACTAGTGCCTTGTGAGATTCATTGAGAGATAGTGTGTGCTTCATCTTTGTGTTCATTTGCGCGTGGAGTTTTTGACTCTCATTCAAACTTCCTCCAAAGTTTTGGAGGCTTGTAAAAGCTAGCAAGAGACACTAAAGATTGTGGTGGTCCTTGTGGGATCGAGAGTGATCCTTGAGAAGAAGAAGAGCTCACCGATCCTTGTGTGATCGGGGGAGAGAGGGAAAGGGTTGAAAAAGACCCGTCCTTGAGTGGACTCCTCAACGGGGACTAGGCCTTCGAGGGCCGAACCTCGGTAAAACAAATCACCCGTGTCCATTGTGTTTATTGCTTGTGATTTGTTTATTTTCCCTTGCTCTAAGTTTTCTTGCACCTTTATTTGCTAATATCATTTGGTGTTGCTTCAAGTCGAATTCCCATTTAGTGAAGCAACACATTGCAAGAAAGAACTTGACCTAGTGCTCTTCTCATCTAAGGCTTCTTGCTTTGTTATTCTATAACTTATCAATTGTATTGATTTATCACTTCCGCATTATTTAGCAATACTCCTTTCAAGCAAGATCTTAGTTTGTATACACATATATTTGTATATCTTGTTCTAACCACTAATCAAGGGATCTAGTTGGGGGATAAAGTTTTAATTTTTAGGTTTCGCCTATTCACCCCCCTCTAGGCGACTTTCAATTGGTATCAGAGCTAGGCACTTCATCTTGAGTCTAACAACTCGAAGTGATGGCTCGTAGAAGATCCCAAAAGAACAAGAAGACCCAGGAGAACAAGGAGGTAACTCTTGAGATATTGCTTTCCGATTGTTCTAATTATGATTCATGGTCTACTAGAGTGATAAATGCTTTTAGAGCGGTAGACCCACAATTAGAACAAATTTTAGTCAAGAGTATTATTCCTCCTAACTATGCTAGGGAAAATGCCTCCGAAGAAGATTTAAGATGTATACGCTTAAACTATCTAGCTTATGACATCTTAAGTAAATCCCTTAGCAAAGAAGATTATCATGCCTTCATAATAAAATATGACAAACCCATTTGTGATATGCATGATATTTGGACTAGAATTAAAAGCAAATTTGATGAGTCCAAACATGA
This sequence comes from Zea luxurians, assembly GCA_029449295.1. Classification (NCBI taxonomy): domain Eukaryota; kingdom Viridiplantae; phylum Streptophyta; class Magnoliopsida; order Poales; family Poaceae; genus Zea; species Zea luxurians. The sequence continues at coordinate 1,637,330 of JAOPSE010000181.1, forward strand.
TAGTTCATTTTGTGCTTCTACTTTCTTTGGTATTTGTGATACTAACTCTTGCAAGGAAGAAGAAGATAATGAACGGTGGAGACCAAACGATGAATCCACCTCTCCAAAAGGTTTGTCTTCCCATTTCGATTCCCACATGTGTTGTGTGGCTAATGCAAATGATAGCGGAAGCACAAATGAGGATGAGGAGGAAGAAAGAAGCTTTGTGCAACTCTACGCTCGCCTAAGCCAAGAAGATAAGGCGGTCATGCTCAAACTTCTAGAAAGAGCGAGAGAGCAAAGCGAAGCTCGTCAAAGGGTAGAAGATATTCTCTCCATGAAAATGCTACACTTTGACGAGTTGACTAAAGAACATGAGGAGCTAAAGTGCTCTCATGTTGATTTGGTCCAAAGGTATGAAACTATTTCAATTGAGCAAGATAACGCTTTACATTGTATTGCTCAATTAGTAAATAAGAATACCTTGCTTAAGGACCAAGTAGAAAAGCTAAAAATTGAAAATCTAGCTTTTCAAGAAAAATATGATATGCTCCTATGCTCTCATGAAAATCTTAGAGATGATCATATCATATTAAACATTGCTCATGAGGTTGTGATAGAAAACTTAAAATCCCAACAACCTCACTCATGCACATGTATTCAAATTGATACTATATTACCATGTGCTAATGCTTGTTGTTCGTCGACAAGCAAATCTTCCTTTGAGCTAGAATTTGCAGGAACAAACGATGATTCATATCAAAAGCTCAAGAAAGAAAATGAGAGGCTAAAAAGGAGCTTGACACAACTAAAAGGGAAATGCATTGCCCAACCTTCTCAAGATAACCGTGATCACATGGTGAAGAAGCTTGAGACGGGAGCAACCGAGGCATGCACTACATCCCTTGAAGAAAATGTCAAGGAATTGAGGATTGCCAAGAGGAAGAAACAAAAGATGAAATACAACATCTCCTCCAAAAGCCTCAACCACGCCTCCATAAAAGGTAACATCCAAGGTAATGATCAAGCCACACTTCGCATTAAGAGGTGTAGTGAATGCTTTGAAGAGGGGCACTTGATTAGGTCATGTCCCTACATTAAAAATGGCTTGATTATTAACAAGGATGATAGACTTTGTTTTAAATGCTCCAAGAAGGGACACTTGCTTAGATCTTGTCCCCATTTAAAACAAAAAGGCATAGGGTTAGAAAAGAAAATATTCACTAACCATGTAGCAAGCAAGAAACAAGGAAGGAAGAAATCTTCAAGAGTTGAGGATCGCCTATGCTACATATGCCGAAAGAAGGGACATCAATGCAAGGATTGTCCCATAGGTAAAACTCCCACTCCTAGCTTGTCAATTACTTCTCATGTAACTAGGCAACCCAAAATTGCAACTTGTGCTAGAAAGGTAATGAGTTTACCTAATGCTAACACAAAGGACTTTTGGGTTCCTAGATCTTTGTTGACTAACCGTAATGGACCCATCAAGCGATGGGTACCAAAATATACTTGACAAGCTTTGTAGGGGAAGGAGATGGTATGAAGCCTTGGGGTGCTTGAGAAAGTTAATTCAATTTAACTCAAGCTATCAAATCCTCAATGATCTTTATCCGTGATTGACCCAAGGTTATTCTTCAAACTACTACATCTTAAACTCATATCATCTCGAGGAAGTTATTGATGTTGTAGGAAATAAAGAATTATCTTATGCGAAAACTCAAGGCCTACAACATGGAGGAAAGTCAAAGGATGGTAACCTCTATGCTTTTAAAGTGCAAGTATTTTATTATGTGTCTTGTGTAGTCACATAAGAAATGTGTAGCGCTTCAAATGTCTTTAAAATTCATATCATCATTCTTTGAAGAATTTCCTCTCATATGGTAGATTGCACATTCATCATTTCCATTCTATGGCAATCTACATGCTTTAATTTATTGCTAGTATGTCATGGCATATCCTTCCTCTAATTATCTTGTTATTGCCATGATATAGAGAGATATTTCATGTTCTCAAAAGAATAAGGTGTCATGTAAGGAATTCAAATCCTTAGGACACTTGTAAAAGGAAAACTCTCTCTATAACTAGAATAGTGAGACTAATGATTTTTATCTAAGTAACCCAAGTAGTCTCACTTGTAGAGAATGAGTTTCTCTTTGGAAGCGTGTAATCTAACATAAAAAGAAAAATCAATCCAATGTTTTATCTCTACTTGCTCAAATTGGATATGATTCTTTCACATTTATCGCTTTCCAAATCGTGAATTAGATTTATTCCTAATCATAAAGGATTATTTATGCTTGGTTTATGAGTTAAAATTGAGCATAACATCATCTATGGATAATCTAGTTCATGCTATGAAGTTTCCATACTTTTAGTAATATAGCTTCTCATTCCCTATCAAAAATGATTACTAAATGGAAACTAGTGTTTGTGTTGCAACTAACATTTCTCTTGAGGTCAATTATGAAAATCTACAAGAAAGAAAGTGCACAAGCCTCATGGGTTGATCTTCACCCAAAGGAAGAAAGGTAAAAAGCAAAGGTATGGGAACTCGTCTTCTTAAGTTTGGTTCCCATCTCAATGGGTATTTAATCTAAATCATCATATTCTACCCTTGTGAGGAATAGATTCTTTATTGGACCGAAATTAACTAAGTGTGCATTCGAATCTAATTCATCCCTTTGCTATATCCATTTTCATATTGATGCGCTTCTAAGTCATGATAGTAAATTCAATATGAAAAAGTAAAATTTCTTTGATTGGTCAAAAATGATTAAAAAGGTGCTCATTCCTCTTTTTCTAATAATGTGCACTAACATTAAGGAATTTACTTCATGTCTATGTGACTCATGGATGATGAATTATGCTTATTTCCTATCTAAAAGAAATCATCCATCACTATATACTCCCTTGTATTAATAACATTCTTCTTGAGTATTTTCAATAAGTTTGAAAGGAAAAAGAAGCCACTGCAAAGGGAGGACTCTCAAATGAAAGAGGAGAACATCAAGAACAACACCACCTACTTCTACGAAACAATCAATGGTGTGGTTGTGAGTATTCTAAACCCTTTCATACTAAGAATACTAGGCTCAAGTTGTTTATCAAAAATTTAATGAGCCTTGATCAAGATGTATAATGCTTCTCTCTATTTGTCTTTAAAGTAAATGCATCCATTCTATTCATTCAAATACTTGATGCATATCTTTAGGGGGAGCCTTTTTATCTTGATTTTGTTGAGACTATTACTTTATCTCAGTAATTTCATATAGTCTCATGCATGAGAATGAGTTTCTCATGAAGTATGCTACCATTTTCCAAATTATTATCTTTCACTCTAAAGTAGCATATGTGCTGGATTCTCCTACTCTAAGCTTAATTGATAGTTTATTGTGTATGTTGTTCTCTTGATCACATCTGTTATTTGTTTGATCATTGAATGACTTCCTTTAACAATCATGCCTCTTAGTGCCGCATATTCTATCTATCAATATCTCTTGATATGCACTAAGTTAAAAGGAGAATTCATGATACATTTATGCAACTTGTGATCCATTTGATATATGCTAACAATAAACTTGAAAAGATCACTAGTTGTAGAACTCTCTCTTGTGCAAAATATTTCCATATATTGTCATTAAGAATTGGTCTTAAGCATCTAAGACTAAGGACAAGCACAATGAAGAGAGCGTCCCTATGTAAAGGTACATAAAGGTAAAACTATCTCCTTTCATTTAAACTTGTACCTAAATCTTCCTTTTCTATACATTCTTTGCATATCTTGTATAAAAGGAAGAGAAAGCATTGTTGGAGCGAAGGCAGAAACGCCACCCTTCGCCCGAAGTCTCCACCGCTTAGCCCCTGCCCTGACAGACAAAGCAGGCAGGGACACCCTTCGCTTCATCGGCACCAGAGACAACACGGAGACCCTTCGCTCGATTCGGCACCAGACGAAGGCCTGCAGCGCCGCCTCCCCGCGGCGCGGCCTCGTTCAGCTCTGAGGCCCACATGAGATCTGGCCCATTGTAACGGGCCCTGTGTGGCCGCGTTTGTGTTACGGGCCTAATTTGTAAAGGCATACTTGTAATTACAGCTTGTAACCCCGCTTTATGGGAATATTCTAGGGATAAACTAGGTACCTGAGGGCACATGCGTCCTTAACGCAAGGCGCCGTGCACTCGGATACCTATAAATACCCCCGCACAGTGCCCGTGAGAGGCTAGATTAACAGAGCTTTTGCCATCACGCGCGAGTGCCCTGTTGCCATCACCATTCACTCGTGTTGGATCCCCTTGCTGTCGAGAGCGAGTTCCAACATTTGGCGCCCACCGTTCGTGCTACGAGACAACCACCCGCGATGGCACCCAAGAGAGCTAACCCGAAGGCTGACGAGGCTGCGAAGGCAGCACTGCTCGCCGCAAGAAAGGGCAAGGCCCTCGCCCTCACCCAATCCACCCACCAAGAGGCCACTGAAGACGACACCCCCCGCACCTGCGACCCTGAGGGACAACCCTCAGGCTTCGCACCTCCCTCAGGCTCCGCACCTCCCTCAGGCTTCGCACCTCCCTCAGACTTCGCACCACCGGAGGGCGCGGACCTCGCCGAGGACGGTGAGGTCCTCGGCATCTCAGCAGAAGAACAGCTACAGCTGCGCGCTCTGCGCCTCAAGAACCGCAACCTCCAGAGGCAGAAGGAGATACTGGAGGCCAAGCGCCAGCGTGTGTCCGCACTCGCCAAAGTGCGGCAGATGATACGCGACGAAGAGCACAAGGCCCAGGAACTCGAGCGGGAGATTGCGCTGATGCAGCGCGAAGGCCACCTCAGCCCGCGGCACGAGTCATCCCTCCAGCAGCGCGCACAAAACGAAGACACGCGCGAAGGCCACCCCGGCCTGCAGCATGGGCCACCCCTGCAACACCGCGCGCAACCGGAGGACCCGCGTTTCCCCCAGCGCGACTTCACTTTCCCGCACGCCGCGCCATTCCAAGGGGTCAATTATCTCGATGAGCGAAGCCCCCTGGCGCCTCACCTGCAAGTGACGCCGTGGCCAGCTAACTTCTGGGCTGGGACCTACCCCAAGTACAACGGCAGCACCGACCCGGCTCAATACATAATGAGTTACCAGGTCGCCGTCGCATCGTCCGGGGGGGACGACGCCGCAATGGCGAAGTCCTTCATCATCGCCCTCGAGGGCCCCGCACTCACCTGGTTCACCAGGTTGCCTCCGCTGTCCATCGATTCCTGGAGAAGTCTCCGGGACAAGTTCCTCCTCAACTTCCAAGGGTACCGCCCGGACACCGACGCCCTGGCCGAGCTCTCGCTCTGCAAGCAGCTAGAGAGGGAGACCCTGAGGGAATATTACCGCAAATTCCTGACACTCAAGTCACAGCTACCCTCAGTCGACGACCAGATTGCCATCCACTATGCTATCAGTGGTCTTCGCGCTGGCGTCCTTTACAGCCACTGCATCAGAGATCCGCCGAAGAACCTCCAAGAGTTATACCAGCTGTTTGAAAAGTACGCCAGATCCGAGGAGCTCCACCAGCGCAAGATTGAGTCCCAGCGGAAGCCAAAAGATGCTCCACAGTCCAGCCGCACGTGGACAAGGACTCCGCAACCAGACTCCGGTCGAGATGGCCGCGGTCAGCAGCAAGTGCATAACATTGCCAACCACCAGCCGGCCGCTGACCCCCTTCGTCGCCAGGAATATCCCCCCCAGGGCCGCGGAAGTGGAACTCGCGGCAGGGGCCGAGGGCGTGCGCAGCCACCCCCTCCACCGCGCCGATTTTACTGCCTTTTCCATGGCGAAGACTGCGCCCACCAAACCAAAGACTGCCCCGAAGTGAAGGCCACCAGAGACAGAATGGCGAGGGCGCAGCCAGCCGACAACCCCAGAATTGTCGCGCATAATTACCAGCCACCCCCTCCACCATACATCCACGCTCCCACCCCGCATCCACCGCACCACGCTTACCAACATCATCAGGAAGTACAAATCGTACATCCTCCGCCTCCACCACCACACCAGCAACAACAAAACATCCCCCATGCCCCAAAGCAGGAAGACTTCGCCGATCAACCTTATCGCGGAGTCATTCATATGATAACTGGGGGGTCCAGCACCGACTTCGACACCAAGCGGTAGAAGCGGGACCACTACCGCAGCATAAACCATGTCGCCGTCACGGGCCCAGTTGTGCAGACAAAGTGGTCCCACATACCGCTCACCTTCGACGCACGGGACGTCGACTTGCGCAGCGCCCCCCACTGCGATGCCATGGTTATCAAATGCAGCGTGGCAGGCTGGGACCTACACAAGGTCCTCGTTGACAACGGCAGCCAGGCGGACATCATCTTCCTCCACGCCTTCGATCGCATGGGCATCAGCCACAGCCTGCTTAAGCCTTCGGACAACCCGTTGTACGGCTTCGGCGGCAAAGGCACCTTCCCCGTCGGCAAAATAGAGTTGCCCCTCTCCTTCGGTGTAGCACCCAATGCCCGAAGTGAGCAGGTGACTTTTGACATTGTGGATATGGTATATCCATACAACGCCATCATGGGTCGGGGCTCCATCAATAAGTTTGAAGCTGCCATCCACGGACTGTATTTGTGCATGAAGATACCAGGCCCGCTAGGTGTAATTACAGTCTACGGTAACCAGCAGACAGCGTGCAACATAGAGCGGGACTTCGTGCCTGGTCAGAGGAACGTGCACTGTCTCACGACACAGTGCGAGGTCCCTGCGCCCGCTAGCCCAACTGACAAGCAGCACGACAAGGCTCAGTTGCAGAGTCAGGATGGGACCAAGATTGTCCCCCTCGATCAGGCCACGCCCAAGCAGACAGTCACTATCAGCGAAGACCTTACTTCGCATGAAGAAGAGAAGCTCCTCTGCTGCCTGGCCAAGAATAAAGATGTCTTCGCCTGGTCCGCCCTTGACCTGGTCGGAGTCAGCCGATCCATAATCGAGCACAGTTTGGGAATTGCCCCCTCGGTGCGACCAAGAAAGCAAAGGCTCCGCAAAATGTCCGACGAAAAGGCAGAGGCCGCCAAGGCGGAGGTGCACCGCCTCCTAGAGGCTAAATTCATTGAGCCAGTGGCTTACCCCACATGGCTCTCCAATGTTGTAATGGTGCAGAAAAAAAGCGGAAAATGGCGGATGTGCATAGACTTCACCAGTCTCAATAAGGCCTGCCTAAAAGACAATTTCCCGTTGCCACGGATCGACAAAATAGTCGATAGCGCGGCCGGATGCGAGGTCATGTCTCTCCTCGACTGCTTCTCCGGCTATCACCAGATATACATGAAGGCGGAAGACAAGGCTAGCACCAGCTTTATAACACCCTTCGGCACTTATTGCTTCATCAGAATGCCGGAGGGTCTCAAGAATGCCGGGTCCACCTTCTCCAGACTCACCAAAACAGTACTCGAAGGGCAGGTCGGCAGAAATATATTTACATATGTGGACGACATCGTCGTCGCCAGCAAAAATAAGGAGGACCATCTCGCCGACCTGGCCGAGACATTCGCAAACATGCGAGATGCACGACTCCGCCTAAACCCGGAAAAGTGCGTTTTCGGTGTTCGCCAGGGCAAGATATTGGGCTACCTGGTGTCACACCGCGGCATCGAGGCCAACCCAACCAAGATCCAGGCCATCATCGACATGTCGCCTCCGCAGTCCGCCAGGGACGTCCAGCGTCTGACAGGCAGATTGGCCGCTCTCAACAGATTCATCTCCAGGTCGGCCGAGCGAAGTCTTCCTTTCCTCAAAACTCTCCGCGGCGCAAAAGACTTCGCCTGGGGGCCGGAGCAAGCAGCGGCCTTCGCCTCATTAAAACAGTACTTAACGGAGCTAGCCACCCTCACGAGCCCCGACTCCTCGCTCCCCCTATTGCTCTATGTCGCGGCTTCGCCGCACGCGGTCAGCGCGGCACTAGTGCAGGAGCAGACAGTCGAAGGCGCTGTCAGACAGTGCCCTGTTTATTACGTCTCCGAGGTCCTGACACCGTCCAAATGCAACATGACAGAGCTGGAGAAGATCGCCTACGCAGTTGTTATGTCCTCGCGCAAGCTGCGCCATTACTTTGAAGCATTCAAGGTCCGCGTCACCTCAGACAGGGGGCTCGGCGAACTGTTTAGAAACCCGGAGGCATCGGTGAGGATCGCCAAGTGGGCAGCCGAACTCTCCGGCTACCACATCAGCTTCGAGCCCAGGACAGCCATCAAATCGCAAGTCCTGGCAGACTTCGTCGTCGACTGGACCGGGCCAGTAACACAGCCGGACCCGACCACAGAGAAGGTCTGGACGATCCATTGTGACGGCACATGGTGCCATGCGGGGGCAGGCGTCGCTGCAATCATAACCTCACCAGTCGGGGTCAAGCACAGATATGCAGCACGACTCAGCTTCAATCTGGAATCCGACAGATGCACAAATAATATAGCAGAATACGAAGCAGTCATCCTCGGCCTCCGCAAGCTAAGGGCCCTCGGAGTCACCACTTGCATCATCAAAACAGACTCCAAGGTAGTTGCCGGCCAGGTCGAGAAAGACTATGCAGCCAAGGACCCCGCACTCATGCAGTACCTCGCGGCCATCCGAAGTCTCGAGAGGCAGTTCAAGGGGTTCACCGTGCAGCATGTGGACCGGGCCAAGAATGAGGAGGCCGACGCATTGGCCAAGGCCGCGGCCAGGGGCGAAGCTATGCCCTCCGACGTGTTCTTCCATATCATCGGCACGCCAGCAGTCCGGAGCCCCGAAGGGCTCCAAATAACCAATGACAGTGAGGGCCACCATACAGTTAACCTCATCATGACCGAAGACTGGCGAGCACCCATTACCCTGTTCCTGCAGGGGTATTATCACCCAGCCGACATCAGTGAGGCCAAGCGCCTCAGACATCGAAGCCGGGACTTCGCTCTGATTGAAGGCCAACTCTACAAAAAAGGGGTCAGTCAACCAATGCTTAAGTGCGTCACCGAGGCCGAAGGCATGCAGATTCTACGTGAAGTCCACAGTGGCACGTGCGGCTCGCACGCGGGGCCGAGGGCCCTAGCTGCTAAGGTGATCCGCCAGGGTTTTTACTGGCCCGCAATGATTTGCGCCGCGAATCGGGTCACTCGGTCCTGCGAAGCCTGCCAGAAGTTCTCTCCTCGGTCAGGCGGCCCTTCGCAGTATACAAAGCTGATCGCCCACACATGGCCTCTCCAGCGCTGGGGTCTCGACATTGTTGGACCCCTGCCCACCGCTCAGGGGAACCTTAAGTTCGCCTTCGTCGCGGTCGAGTACTTCACCAAATGGATCGAGGCACGGGCTGTCTCCACAATAACATCAAAGACTGCCCAAAAATTCTTCTGGCAGAACATCGTTTGCCGCTTCGGAGTACCGTCCGAATTAACAGTCGACAACGGCAAGCAGTTTGATAACCAAGACTTCAAGGATTTTTGTTTCTCCATTGGCACCAAGCTTGCCTTCGCCTCAGTCTATCATCCGCAGTCCAACGGGGTCGTGGAGCGCGCCAACGGGAAAATCTTCACAGCTATCAAAAAAATGCTCCTCGATGAAAAAAAGGGCAGATGGAGCGATTTTTTACCTGAGGCAGTCTGGGCACTAAACACGACTGAGTGCAGGGCGACCGGGTTCACTCCCTTCCGTCTTTTATACGGATCGGAGGCCATGACCCCGCAAGAAATAAAGCACGGGTCCCCGCGAACAGTCCCGTCAGCCGTCCCAGATGTGGACGAGCCAACTTCAAAGGATCTCATCGACGGAGACCGTGTCTTCGCCCTACAGGCCCTGAACAAGTATCAAGCCCAGACCAAAGCATGGCGCGACCATTCAGTCACCCCGAGGGAGTTCAGCGAGGGGGACCTCGTACTCATTCGAACAGCTCGGACGGAGTCCAAGGGCAAGCTGGAGCCCAGGTGGGAGGGCCCTTTCATCGTCAAGACAAAAGCTTCCCCCAGCGCTTACAGGCTCACAACGCCAACCGGCGAGGACCTGGAGCACTCCTGGAACATCGACAACCTCCGCAAATTTTTCGTTTGATTCCTCAGGGCTGTCTTCGCCCTTGTAATTCGCAAAAACAATCTTGCACCGGCCCGCACTCTTTTCCTCCCGGGGGGTGAGGTTTTTAACGAGGCGGAGCCATGTAATATATGCGTAAAAAATCCCCCGCAAAAAGACATGCGTCGAAAAAGACCGCGATGACGGTCTTCGACATTCGACCACCACGAGGTCACCGCGAGGCTAAGCGCTAGCTACCCTCGCGTGCGACAAATCCGCGCAGAAGTCGCCTAAGGGTGCAGCCGGATTAGCACAACAAGTGCGAAAAAAATCTAAGTCTATCGCGAAGACTATCCGCGCAGAAGTCGCCTAAGGGTGCAGCCGGATTAGCACAACAAGTGCGAAAAAAAATCTAAGTCTATCGCGAAGACTATCCGCGCAGAAGTCGCCTAAGGGTGCAGCCGGATTAGCACAACAAGTGCGAAAAAAAATCTAAGTCTATCGCGAAGACTATCCGCGCAGAAGTCGCCTAAGGGTGCAGCCGGATTAGCACAACAAGTGCGGAAAAAATCTAAGTCTATCGCGAAGACTATCCGCGCAGAAGTCGCCTAAGGGTGCAGCCGGATTAGCACAACAAGTGCGGTAAAAATCTGAGTCTATCGCGAAGGCTATCCGTGCAGAAGTCGCTTAAAAGTGCAGCCGGATTAGCACAACAAGTGCGAAAAAACCGAAGACTATCTGTGCAGAAGACACTTAAGGGTACACCTGGACTAGCACAACAACGGCTGAAACGACAACATCAAACCATCCACGCCAAGACCAACTATAATCAAGCCAACACAGCGCAGCAAAAACAAATCAGTGAGTACAAAACGCCTTCGCACACACACATGCACGCGAGGGCACACAATTCCACCATACAAGCCTCTACATACACAAGCGAGGGCACCACACTCTACATCGGCTCAACCTTAGGAATAATTCCCATCTCCCTATAATTAAATAACATTATCCTGAGCTCCTCACCCGCAAAAAGCCTTCGCAGTTCCCCTTCACCTACACTCTCGGCGGTCGGCAGAGACAACAGTTCCTGCCGACCAGCCCCACTCACACGAAGCAGAGCCCGCTCCTCCGCGCTAACCCTAAGTTTTGCAACCGCCCTTCGTCGACGGCGCCCGGTGCTAGGGCCTGGCACGTCCGACGCGTCCGCGGCGTGCGGCGAAGCCTCCGCCGCAGCCACGTCCAAGGCCGCAAAATAATCCAAATTCTCCTCCGACGACTCCTCAGTCCACTCAACCGAGCTCCCGGAGTCGGCAAAGTCAAAAAACTCAGATGCAGACCCACTATATTCATTACCACCTTCCGCGGTCGAAGCCGCCAAAAACTCAGTAGCAGTGGTTGCGTGCGCAGGCCCAAAATCTTGAACCTGCGCAGCAACCAAAATTCAGTACAACATCCAAAATTCCCCAACCCTAAACAACCACTACGCCACCTGCGAGGGCCCTGACGCTGCGGGAGCCTCCGCCGTTGACTCCGCCGCCACTTCCGCCATTGTTTCCACCGCCTCCGCCGCCGGATCTTCGACGGTCGGCGCAGCTGCTGCGAGGGCATCAGGAGCGCCTTCGGCCACCTTCAGGGGCAGGTCTTCAACTGTCGCAGCAGATGTGGGGGCGCCTGGTGCGTCTTCCGCGGTCTCCAGGGTCGGCTCCGGGTCAGGCAGGGCGCTGTTCAGTGCTCCGAAGTCGTCCACCCGCTCGCCTCGCTCCGCCTAAAACAAAACATACAAAAAGTCAGCAAACACACACACAGACCACATCCAGCAAACGCCGAACAAACGACAACGTTACCTGAGCCCTCGCAGCCTCGGCCCGCTCCCTGACCACATCACCACCATACAGACCCCACATCCGGTCATAGAGGGCACCGGCGGACTCCTTCACCACGGGGTCTTCGACCTTATAGATATCTCGCCCAAAATCTTCATCTGCCTGGTCGAAGGCCTCATAGTGCCGGCACCCTTCGCGAGAGAGTGCGTTCATCGCCCCCTCGCAGGTGACCAGGGAGGCGAACGACATTAATCCCCCCAGGACAGTGGGGAGCTCCTGCAGCTCCTCTTGCACCCATTCCAGACAGCGAAGCCCGGCCTCTCGCTCCGGCACCACGAAGTCATCGGTCCGCGCACCCAGCTCGCGATATGTGGCCATAAGCTGTGTGCGCGTCCGTTCGGCCTCCGTTCGCACCGCGGCTTCGGCCTCCTTCGCGCGGCTCTCCAGAGCGGTGAGCCGCTCCCGTAGGTCTTCGGCGAGATCCTTGGCAAGATTGCCTTCCGCCCGTGCCAGCCTAGCCTCCGCCTGCGCGGCCTGCTCCTTGGCGATGGCCTCGTTGGCCTCCCTCCTCTCCCCCGCCAGCTGGCGCCGGAGGTCAGCCTTTTCCTTCTCCAGGGCGGCCACCTTGTCCGCCAGTTTACGACATTTGCTGTCGGAGGCCGACTTCTCACGGACAGCGTCAGCATGTTGCGTCCGAAGTCTCTCGACTTCGGCAGACAAAGCTGCCGTAAGTGCCCCCGACGCAGTACGGCTGGTGAAGTCAGCCACCTGCAGAGCACACGTAAGGCCATGGCCGTTAAAAATATATATATATATATATATATATATATATATATATATATATATATATATATATATATATATATATATATATATATATATATATATATATATAATAGCTCGGCGGACCTGACTCAGTGCCTCCGTCGCCTGACTCAGCGCCTCCGTCACTCCTTTCAGCCGACGGGTCGCCGCGCCAGCCTCGTCCCTGACCAACGCGAGGGCCGACACCTCGCCTCCGGCGCCAAGGGTCCCGTCCCTCGCCTTCGACGACAGCGCAGCCGTCGCGTTTGCCGCGGCAGGCACAACTATAGCAAGCCGGCCCTCGTCCGACCCTGCAACGCATCAACGAGTTAAAAAAAAGGGGCGGCCGGGTGACTTACCCCCAAGGTAATCGTCCACGCTAATATCGGTGCCGAAGTCGGCAACGCGTTTGCCCGGCGGCGGCGACGTTCGGGCCGCCTTCGAAGCCTCCGCCACTCCGCTGGCCGGCGGCACCACCTTCGTCAGCTTGGAGACTCCGGCGCCCGCCGTTGCCTCCGGCGCCTTGCTGGGTGCAGAGGCGCCCGCCTTCGCCGCCAGCGGCGGCTTGCCTCCGCTGGAGGCCGCAGCCTTCGCCGTTCCCCGCTGCCTTTTCGGCCGGGCTTCGTGAATCCTGACAGTCGCCTGGCGTTTTTGCGCCGCCCCTTGGCGATCCTTGTCCATCACTGCCCACACAACAGCACCGATATTTCGCCCGTAAGGAAAAACTCTCCACTGACGAACCATACGAGATGTAAAACAGTCTTCCTCAGCCACGCAGGGGATAGGAACATTTCTAGGCCAGCGGCCCCCAGTAACCCTCAGCATCCGAGCCGAAGACTCCCGGAGCTCGGGCGAAGACATCCTCTCCCCCGGGGCCGCACACGTCCTCATTAACTCTCTAGCAAAACTATCAGACACCCCAATTCCTCCCATCGCAGTACCTAATTTTCTCTTTTTTGAGGAGGGGCGGCCGCCAGCGCAGGGTCGCCTCCAGTCTCCACCGCCGGCTTCTTCCCACGGCGGTCCGCTTCGTCTTGACCAGGGTAGCCGTCGTACGGCAATTGATTTAATTCGAAGACCCTGTTCAAACGTTCATTTGACCCGCGAATATCAAAGCTGCGCTGGCCTTCCGTCCTCGCCACGTACCGCCCCACGAGCCGCACCGCCAAGTCCTCCGCATCACGCACAAAGGCGGCCGGGTCACGGTTTCGCAAATTCAGTGCAAAGGCAGGACTTCGCACCACCCTTCCTCCGTGAAAAGGCATCTGGCGAGGGCACACTTCGCCCAGCGCCCAGCCATGCGCCAAGGGCCAGACCCCGTACGCCACGAACTCTTCAACTAAATCACGACCACTGCTCTGGCCGGTGGCGCACCGAAGGGCCCCTTCGTCTGCATCCTCTTCTGCCACTTCAAAAGGCGGATACGCAGAGTAATAGTGAGAGCACATCTCAGACACGGGAAGTCCTTCATGGCCTTCGACAGTAGCCTCAGCAACGTAAAACCAAAATTCATTCCAATTGCCCCACTTGTTGCGGGTGCACGGAACCAACTCCACTACTGGCATTGTGGTCTTGCCGGTCTTCGGCGTGAATGTGCACGACCCGAACTGGGCAACTCCGTCCTCAACCATCCTCTTCTGCTAATGCAAGCAATAATTCTTCGCAAAAACTTCAACCGACGGCTGTCCGCCGTACGAAGTCGTTGCCCAGACATACTTCGCCAGCGCCACCACGGCGTTCGGTGTCAGCTGATGTATTTGAACGTTGAATCTACGCAGGACTTCGCCAACAAACCGGTGCGCAGGCAAGCGGAGACCGGCGACGAAGAACGCCTCGAAAACAACCAACTCACCCTCCGGCTCGGGGACTTCCTCCGTCCCCGGAGCACGAGCGACCCCGCCGCCAAAGTAGCCCAAACGCTGCATATCTTCAACGCGGGCCGACGTCATCCGTGACACACCAAAATCAACAGAGTCGCCGGCGCGCAGCTCCTCCACCATCACGCTACTCAACGTCTCCTCAGACGAGGCGGCGGCCGGCGGCGTGGCGTCGGCGGAAGAAGAAGAGGATGGCATTGCTACGTACCGTCGGCGGCGGCGGGCGGTCTGCTTCACTCGAGCCAGAACTCCGACGAGCAAAGGGAGCAGTAGAAGAAGAGGAGCAGAAAGACGGCGGGCGGCTAGGGTTTTCACGGAGCGCGGAAGGCAAAGTGCAAACAGCGCCGACCCCCGCCCCCCTTTTATAGGCAGGGCGCGGCTCTTCGGGAAACCCGCAATCCAACAGTACGATGTCCATCAACGGTCACATCAAAAACCCCCGCGGAACCACTTCGAGCGAGGGCAGCGTCTCCGCCATCTAGCGACGTCTTCGGCACCAGGTGACTTTGTCGAACTGGTCCCTCGGAGGGCAAATGTTGGAGCGAAGGCAGAAACGCCACCCTTCGCCCGAAGTCTCCACCGCTTAGCCCCTGCCCTGACAGACAAAGCAGGCAGGGACACCCTTCGCTTCATCGGCACCAGAGACAACACGGAGACCCTTCGCTCGATTCGGCACCAGACGAAGGCCTGCGGCGCCGCCTCCCCGCGGCGCGGCCTCGTTCAGCTCTGAGGCCCACATGAGATCTGGCCCATTGTAACGGGCCCTGCGTGGCCGCGTTTGTGTTACGGGCCTAATTTGTAAAGGCATACTTGTAATTACAGCTTGTAACCCCGCTTTATGGGAATATTCTAGGGATAAACTAGGTACCTGAGGGCACATGCGTCCTTAACGCAAGGCGCCGTGCACTCGGATACCTATAAATACCCCCGCACAGTGCCCGTGAGAGGCTAGATTAACAGAGCTTTTGCCATCACGCGCGAGTGCCCTGTTGCCATCACCATTCACTCGTGTTGGATCCCCTTGCTGTCGAGAGCGAGTTCCAACAAGCATGTCCATGTATTATCCCTGCTTCATACCTAGTTTAATTTCCCAAAATTCATTCCTGCTTTAGTGCATCTCTGGAAAAACTAGATGAAGTACTTTTACTGTCAAAGAGCTTAAAGCTTAACCTTGTAATGAGGATAAGCTGCCTTTGTTCCAAAGGTGGATGGTCCTTAAGTCTCTTTGAAACCCTTAAGGGAAAATGCTTAAAATGTTTACAACATGCTTTCATAAGTGCATAAATTGTCATGAGCATCACACTTATACTATGACACAATGCACTTCACATCCTGTATGATATAGATATGTTCTCATTAACCTAATTATGTGCAATTGGCATTTGAGGCCAAAAATATGTTACCCTCTCGCACATATTTAGGGGGAGCAATCTATGTTATATAGAACTATGATCATGCTTAATTTAATATATCATCTTGATCATATCTCTTTTATATGCTATGACTAATGTGTTTTCAAGCGAATTTCAAACCAAGTCATAGGTACATTGAAAGGGAATTGGAGTCTTCGGCGAAGACAAAGCTTCCACTCTACTCTATCGATATTATCTACCCTTCGCCATCACTCCACAATGTCTCTCCATCTTTGGTATAATCTTCACTCATATGTTTTATTTGCCCAAGGGGAGAAAATAGTTAGGATAAGGGCCTATATTTCATTCTAAGTATCCGTTTTTGGCGATTCATGCCAAAGGGGGAGAAAGTATTGGCCCAAAAGGACCGCACACCACCACCCTAATTTTAAAATAAATTGATGATTTTCAATTGCTAAATTTCAAAATTGGTATCTCTTTGTGTTCTAAAGGGGGAGCAAGTAGTATTTTCAAAATTGATGACTTAAAACCCTCTTGAACACTAAGAGGAGACTTTATTTGAGGGGGAGTTTTGTTTAGTCAAAGGAAAAGCATTTGGAACAAAGGAAGAAAATTTTAAAACTTGAAAAATGCTTTGCAAAATCTTATTCACTTACCTTTGACTATCTTGCAAAATGACTTTGAAAAGAATTTACAAAAGAGTTTGCAAAAACAAAACATGTGGTGCAAATATGGTCCAATATGTCAAAAACAAAGAAAACAATCCATGCGCATCATGTAAGTATTTATATTGGCTCAATTCCAAGCAATCTTTGCACTTACCTTATGCAAACTAGTTCAATTATGCAGGTCTATATTTGCTTTGGTTTGTGTTGGCATCAATCACCAAAAAGGGGGAGATTGAAAGGGAATTAGGCTTACACCTAGTCCCTAAATAATTTTGGTGGTTGAATTGCCCAACACAAATATTGGACTAACTAGTTTGCTCTAGTGTATAAGTTATACAGGTGCAAAAGGTTCACACTCAGCCAATAAAAAGATCAAGTTTTGGATTCAACAAAGGAGCAAAGAGGCAACCGAAGGCACCTCTGGCTGGAAGCACCGGACTGTCCGGTGTACACCGGACAGTGTCCGGTGCGCCCAGAGGACTCTAACTCGAACTCGCCACCTTCGGGAATTCTCGGAAGCCGGCGCGCTATAATTCACCGGACTGTCCGGTGTACACCAGACAGTGTCCGGTGCTCCAAGGAAGAGCGGCCTCCGGAACTCGCCAGCGTCGGGAAACAGCAACGGCTGCTCCGCTATAATTCACCGAACATGTCCGGTGTGCACCGGACTGTCCGGTGCAACCTCGGAGCAACGGCTACTTCGCGCCAACGGTCACCTGCAGGCGCATTTAATGCACGCCAGTCGCGCGCAGTCGTCAGGCACGCGGAAGCAGGTGCACCGGACATCAAACAGTACATGTCCGGTGTGCACCGGACATCCAGGCAGGCCCAGGTGTCAGAACTCCAACGGTCAAATTGCAACGGCCGGGTGACGTGGCTGTCGCACCGGACATGTCCGGTGTGCACCGGACTGTCCGGTGCACCATCGAACAGACATCCCTCACCAACGGCTAGATTTTGGTTGGTGGCTATAAATACCACCCCAACCGGCCACTTCAAGGTGTGGGAGCCCAAGCAACATTCCAAGTCATCTAGTTGACATACTCAAGCCCTCCCAACCACATATATTCATTGATCCATCCTATACACAAGATTTAGACCACTACAACCAACACAAGTGCCACAAAAGAGAGAGCAAGCAAAAGAGAGCTACTCATTTGAGTTTAGCACTAGTGCCTTGTGAGATTCATTGAGAGATAGTGTGTGCTTCATCTTTGTGTTCATTTGCGCGTGGAGTTTTTGACTCTCATTCAAACTTCCTCCAAAGTTTTGGAGGCTTGTAAAAGCTAGCGAGAGACACTAAAGATTGTGGTGGTCCTTGTGGGATCGAGAGTGATCCTTGAGAAGAAGAAGAGCTCACCGATCCTTGTGTGATCGGGGGAGAGAGGGAAAGGGTTGAAAAAGACCCGTCCTTGAGTGGACTCCTCAACGGGGACTAGGCCTTCGAGGGCCGAACCTCGGTAAAACAAATCACCCGTGTCCATTGTGTTTATTGCTTGTGATTTGTTTATTTTCCCTTGCTCTAAGTTTTCTTGCACCTTTATTTGCTAATATCATTTGGTGTTGCTTCAAGTCGAATTCCCATTTAGTGAAGCAACACGTTGCAAGAAAGAACTTGACCTAGTGCTCTTCTCATCTAAGGCTTCTTGCTTTGTTATTCTATAACTTATCAATTGTATTGATTTATCACTTCCGCATTATTTAGCAATACTCCTTTCAAGCAAGATCTTAGTTTGTATACACATATATTTGTATATCTTGTTCTAACCACTAATCAAGGGATCTAGTTGGGGGATAAAGTTTTAATTTTCAGGTTTCGCCTATTCACCCCCCTCTAGGCGACTTTCAATAACCACCGTGCCATCTCTGTGATTGATCCTTGTTGGTTATTGTATTTTGTTGAGGATTCCTCTTTAGCCACTTGGCAATTATTGTGCTAACAATTAACCAAGTTTTTGTGGCTATAAGTTTTTGAAGTTTTACAGGATCACCTATTCACCCCCCCTCTAGGTGCTCTCACATGTCTGTTATGTGTCATGTTTGTTAGTTTCTCTTGTGTTAGTGTCGGTCTTACTGTCTTATGTCTTAGTGTCTTAGTTGTATATGGGACGAGTCTGATGTAACTGCTCCTTCAATTCAATAACATGAAGTAGTATTGTCATGCATGCACATGTGTGTGAAAATGTTCAAATAAAAAGTACATCATGCTCACATTAAATAGTCTTCAAACAAATAGTTCAAACAAATAACATCACACAAAGCATTCTGATGACAGCAACCAAGCAGAAAAAAATTCTGGTACAAACCAGAAACCGGTCTGATAACAACATCCTCACACAAAGTAGTCTGAGTATGCCTCATTCAGAAACGATAAAAACTAAATTGAAAAACTGATCTTCACTTGCTCGATGAGGATGAGCCAGTAACCCTTGCCAATATCTCTTATTGCTTGGCTTCATAGCACGTGCGGAGAAGAGGGTTACATTTACTGAGATCCATGCTTAAGATCATGACCTCCTCTTCCTTGTCCTCCTTTAGTTTCTGCCTTTCCAGCTTTAATTTCTCTAGGTTCAACTTCTTCTTTTCTAGGAGCAGTTTTTGCCTCTCGTTTTTGTTCATTGACTCCAACTTCTTTTCCTCAGTTGTAACATCTGTTTTGTACATAGAAAGGCGCTCCAAAGAAAGATCTCCCATCTGTGTCATGAACTCCGAATCTGATGAAGATGTGTCCACAAATTTAGTTTGCTTTGCCTTTTCCTTTGAAGAATCTCGACCAAGTGGCCTCTTCGATGTGAAGCTAGTTGGTACAGATTCTTCTGCATCCACATCGACAGTGTTAGATTGGGTGGGATTAGCGTTGCCATGTTGATTTTGTTGACCCATGTAGTTGTCCATCCATTTCGGTTGGTCCTTCAGTATGGCCCAACAATGTAAAAAGTGGAAAGGCTTCTTCTCAATAGCTGCAAACCTAGAGGCTGCAAGTGAATTCTGGGAGAGAAAAAGCTGGTTAGAGCAGGAAGATATTTACAAATACCTACAATAGTTATGTAATGTTTCATAGTGAAGATGTACCTTGTCTGTGTCAGTTAGTCCACTAGGGTTCTGTTGGAGGATTGTCATCATGTAACCAGCAAAAGTGGAACACTGTGTTTTGATAGTATCCCATCTACTCATCAAAGATTTTGTCGATCTTTCGGGCAATGTTCCTCGTCTTGAGTTGTAGGCTTCAGTAATTCGACTCCAAAATCCTTGACGCTTCTGCCCTGCATTAATAATGGGATCGCAACTGACAGCAAGCCAAGCATGACAAACCCTAGTGTTCTCATCAGCAGTGAAGTTTGCTAGCTTTGTTCTTTGATTAGGCTTTTTAGGTATAGCTGGTGTCCTTGATCCCTCGGCGTAGGCATCCACTGAAAATTCATAATGTTGAGTTCCCACAGGCTGCTCGTCAATCTGGCTAAGGAAGCTACCATATTGAGACATGACCTGGTTCCAATCACTTCCCATTCTATGCAACAGAAGCAGAACAAACATGACATCAATTAACTGAACAATTGCTAATGAATTAACGCAAACATACTCAAACATAACTGAATAATAATTGTAGTAGTTCAAACGGTTTGAGTTTACAACGAACACAACACTCGAAACCTACAAAAGCATGATCATACAAACCGTGGCACCATTTGAAGTTTTTGTCATACAGACGTGGCTACCATACATACTAAATTACTTGTAGTCAAGTAAAACCTAGATACTAGTAGGGATATGTGTCGTCGGTTGAGTAGTCACGACCGTCGTCATAGCCGACAAGTTCGTCATAGTTAATTGGTGACTCTTCTTCTATCAGAAGCTCGTCTTCAGAAGCATCTTCTATTAGAAGCTCCTCTACTGGCTCCTCTTGTCGCGGAATTTCGTTTACTTGACAGTTATGCATATTGTCTACCTCCCACTGGGTTTGCACTGCTACGTCTTCAAGATCCTTGGCGAGGTCGTCAATCTCAACTAATGCTCGGTTCATTTCATCCAACAATTAGGTTGTCATGGATCATGTGAATGTTCATCAAAAGGAATGCTCCGGATCTGGGAGAACATACCCCGAAAACCCTAAATGCCTTGGCCCAAATCCGGTATACAAAACACATCACAATACAAATTACGATCATCAATCGGAAGTATACGCAATGGATATTTGTAGATCGAACCTTGTTCTTCTCGGATCTGGTTTGGTGGAGCGAATCGAAGAGGAAGACGACGGCAGCGACGAGCTTCACTTCCTTTTGTCGCCAAGCTTGGACGAACTCGGCGGACGATGAAGGTGTTTGCCGATAGCGACTCTCCGGCGACGAGCTAGGGGAACCTCGCTTCCTACTTCGGTTGCGGTGGGTCGCGACTCGTCGGTTGCAAGAGCAGTCACCTCTACGGCGCTAGACCCGTCCGCTCAAGCCCTCTTCTCTCCCACCTGCCTCGATGCCAGCGGTGAAGCACACCAGATCGAGGGCTCAGCCCCGGGAGATGTAGTCGCCAGCGTGTGATAGGAGGAGGCGGAAGTTTCCTCGCGGAGGATGGTGGATCCGTTGCGTGGATAGCGCACGGTGGGCAGCCTCCACATTTAGAGTCTCTGGCACATCCTTTATACTTTAGGGGACGCTTTAGAGGACCTTGTTGGAGGCGTAGGGGACCTGACCGCCCCCTACGTTTAGCGGACAGGAGCCTTTAGCGGCTCTTGTTGGAGGCAACCTGACATTGATTTGGACGATTAAAAAACAATTACCACAAAATTGGATTGAGAAGCGAAGCGTTTGACGGTCAGAAGCTAATTGTGACAGTCAAAAGTCGAAACAAACAGGCACTAAATTCAATGTTTCCAGATTATGGTCCCACTATATGCATTAACTGGCATGGTTCCATATCATCCCTTAAATCCTTTCTTTTCATGGTCCTCTAAAATATTATCTCCCTAAATCCATGCTCCCTTGTCTATCCGTGCTAATCCATCTAATCACGCGGATTCCATTGGAGAACGACTAGATCCGACTTTCTCCAATATACGTGAAGGGGTACGACCGATTACGCACACCTACAATCAATCCAAATCAATACTATCTACTTTATTTACTATCGTTTACCATTTCCTTTACTTTCTTGCCCTAGTAGTAGCAGTAATTAGTCTTTCTCGACCTGATTTCTTAATCCCTCTACCTCTACGGCTCTACGTCGTTTTGGAACGCACCAGGTGACCTGCTGATCTCGGAGCACCCCTGGATCTCTTCTCCCGACGGGTTCCCTCCCGGGAGGCGATATCTAGGGTTCTACTGGAGAAGAAGACCCTTGCCCCATCACGGATTGTTCGAGCACCATGTGTGGACCATTCGGTGTGATGCGGAGAGAATCCGCTCCTGCAGCAAGGTCGTGGACTGTTCGGCCCAGAGTCAGGGATCGTTCGTGCTCCCGTAGAGAGCACCGACATGAGGTACATCCCTAGTGTTTGGTCCCAGATCGGAAACAACAACTTGTAACATGCTCTTTGCCTCTGTTGGGGTCGTGCTTCGGTGCGCCGAAGGTCTCACACGAAGAAGCAGCTTCGGCTGGAGTCGTCTCCAAGAGATGGCCGAAGGTTCCCTTTCATGGAGCTTCGGCGTTTTAAACCGACATAGAGATAGAATGACCTTTTTATTTAGGTCTGAGTCAATGTTGTAAACATTTGTAAGGGGCATAATTGTAATTTGTCACAGGCTGCGACCTGCGCCTATAAATAGATGAACAGTACCACTGTACTGTTCACGCGAACCTGCCATTTGCCTTCGCATCACACTTGTATTCCTGCCTTCCTCAGGACCGAAGGTACATTTGTCATTTATATTCGTTCGTATTAATAGAAATGGAAATGATTCTATGTTAACATTTGAATGTCCATTTTATATATCATGGTTTATATGAATGCTTCACCCTATGTTATTATGCTTACGAAGGTGCGTCCTTCGTAACCTTCGTCCGAAATTCCTTATGTCCCGAAGGGATAAAATGAAGTGGAGGACGAAGGACCTTAATATTTAACATTTTCTGTGTTGCCTTGTTCTTAACTCTTAGCATTTGAGAACAAGCCCCCAACATTGGCGCCCACCTCCGGTGAACTCACTTCCACTTTTCTGAGCTGATGGCTTCGTTCAACAATCAAGCTGGAGCTGCTTCGGCTTCGAAGCTGGTGCTCCCGATAACAGGCGGTTCTTGCTCAGAGCCGGCTAACAAGAAGCAGAAGAAGGAGGCTCAGAGAAGGGTGCAGCATGTTGGAGTGCAGGGACCTTTCATCAAGTCAAAATGGTCTCATATTCCAATTACCTTCTCTCAGGAAGACCTTCAGCTTAAGGATTATCCTCACAATGATGCTATGGTTATTTCTTGCGTGATTAAAGGATTTCTGGTCCACAATGTCCTAGTTGATACAGGCAGTGCAGCTGACATTATATTTGCTAAAGCCTTCAGACAAATGCAAGAGCCTGAAGACAAGATCCATGATGCTACGCACCCTCTTTGTGGCTTCGGGGGGCGGCAGATTGTGGCCCTTGGGAAGATTACCATGCCGGTAACCTTCGGATTTGTCAACAACACAAGGACTGAGCAAATTGTGTTTGACATTGTTGACATGGAGTATCCTTATAATGCTATCATTGGTCGTGGAACTCTTAATGCTTTCGAAGCAATTCTTCACCCAGCTTATCTCTGCATGAAGATACCTTCGGACCAAGGACCTATTGCTATTCATGGAAGCCAGGAAGCTGCTAGAAGGGCCGAAGGAAGCTGGACTGATTCCAAGGCAATCCATAATATAGATGGAGCTGAAGCTTGTGAACAGTATAAATTCAGGAGGGAGAAGGCAGCTTCAGCAGATCAGCCGAAGCCCATGTTATTGTGTGAGGATGTAGCAGAGCAGAAGGTGTTGTTGGGCTCGCAATTATCTGAAGACCAGGAGAAAACCTTGATAAGGTTTTTATTCAACAACAAAGATGTCTTTGCATGGTCAGCTAATGATCTCTGCGGAGTAAATCGGGATGTTATTGAACATTCGCTTAATGTTGATCCATCCTTCAGACCCCGAAAGCAGAGGCTTCGGAAAATGTCTGATGATAAGGCCGAAGGGGCTCGCAATGAAGTGAAAAGACTCCTCAGTGCAGGAGTTATCAGAGAAGTGAAGTACCCAGAGTGGCTAGCTAACACTGTTATGGTAAAGAAGGCCAATGGCAAATGGAGAATGTGTATTGATTTCACAGATCTCAACAAGGCTTGTCCGAAGGATGAATTCCCGCTGCCAAGGATAGATTCTTTAGTTGATGCAGCAGCTTCTTCGGAGCTCATGAGTCTCCTGGACTGCTACTCAGGCTATCATCAAATCTGGATGAAGAAGGAAGATGAGCCGAAGACTAGCTTCATAACCCCAAGTGGTACATATTGCTATCTTCGGATGCCTGAGGGGCTCAAGAATGCTGGAGGGAGTTTCAGCAGAATGACTGCGAAGGTTCTCCAATCTCAGATAGGCAGAAATGTGCTGACTTATGTCGATGACATTATTGTAAAAAGCACGAAGCAAGAAAATCATATTGCTGATTTGCAGGAGACCTTCGCCAGCTTCAGACAGGCTGGTCTGAAGCTAAATCCAGAGAAATGCGTCTTCGGAGTGAAGAAGGGCAAATTTCTTGGATGCTTGGTTTCAACAAAGGGAATCGAAGCTAATCCAAATAAAATCGAAGCTATACTTCGAATGGAGCCACCAACCACAAGAAAGGGGGCCCAAAGATTGACAGGAAGGCTGGCATCTCTCAACAGATTTATATCCAGATCAGCAGAAAGAAACTTACCATTCTTCGAGGTGCTGAAGTCAGCCGAAGTCTTTCAATGGGGCCCAAGTCAACAAAAAGCCTTCGAAGAGCTGAAGCAATATTTAATAGATCTCACAACATTAACTCCACCAACACCAGGGGCTCCTCTGTTGTTGTATGTGGCAGCTTCGCACTCAGCGGTAAGTGCGGCGCTTGTTCAAGAAAAGTTTGATGGACAAATCAAGAAGCAGGTCCCAGTATATTTTGTGTCTGAGGTCCTTAGTGTCTCAAAGAAAAATTATACAGAGCTGGAGAAGGTGTTGTATGCCGTTTTAATGGCATCCAGGAAGCTTCGACATTATTTTCAGGCATTCAACATTATTGTTCCCTCTTCGCAGCCGTTGAAGGACATCATGAGGAATAGAGAAGCTACTGGGCGTATTGGAAAATGGGTTGCGGAACTCAATGAATTTTACATTGATTATGTGCATAGATCCTCAATTCAGTCTCAAGCATTGGCAGATTTCATTGCCGACTGGACGCCAGGGGCTCAGGACGAGGAAGCGAATAAAGATGCCGAAGCATGGACAGTGTTTTGTGATGGCTCTTGGGGAACCTTCGGAGCAGGCGCAGCTGCTGTGTTGGTCTCTCCGTCTAAGGTTAAAACTTGTTATGCAGCAAGACTTGACTTCAGCTGCACAAATAATATCGCTGAGTACGAAGCCTTGCTCCTGGGTCTTCGGAAACTAAAGGCAATGGGGGTCAGAAGGGCGATCCTTAAAACTGATTCTCAGGTTGTTTCGGGTCATATTGACAAAAGTTGCAAGGCTAAGGACCCGAAGCTTGAAAAATACCTAGACACGGTCCGAAGGATCGAAGCTTCCTTCGAAGGATTTTCTGTTAAGAATATCCCTCGAGGACAAAATGAGCATGCTGATTTATTAGCCAAGTCTGCAGCACAGGGGCTGCCGCTACCTTCGGACGTGTTCTTCGAAACAATAAAGGCACCTTCAGTGGAGCTACTTGAAAGAGCAGTCCTTAACATTTCTCCTGTCTACAGTGAAGATTGGAGAACAGAAATAATCTCTTACCTTCAGGGAAACTTTCTATCAGATGACGAAGCTTATAATAAGAGGATAGAGGCAAGAGCTCGTCCCTATGTCATGATAGAAGGGGAGTTATACAAACATGGAGTTTGTGCCCCGCTGCTCAAGTGCTTGTCTAGGGCCGAAGGTATAGAGTTGATGAAGGAGATACATGCAGGCTTGTGCGGATCCCACATTGGATCCAGGCCGTTACTTGGAAAAGTGTTCCGCCAAGGATTTTATTGGCCGAAGGCAGCTTCGGATGCAGCGGAGTTAGTCCAAAAGTGCGAAGGTTGTCAAAAATGTGCAAGAGATCAAAAACAACCTTCGTCATTAACACAGCTGATACAACCCATCTGGCCATTGCAAAGGTGGGGCCTTGACTTGTTGGGTCCATTGCCACCGGCCCAAGGCAACCTAAAATATGTTATAGTAGCTGTGGAATATTTTTCCAAGTGGATTGAGGCGAAGCCATTAGCCACAATAACTTCGGCCACTGTCCAAAAATTTTTCTGGCAGAATATTGTCTGTCGCTTCGGAGTGCCGAAGGCTATCACTGTAGATAATGGAACACAGTTCGACTCCGAAGATTTCAGAAATTTTTGTGATCAAATTGGCACGAAGATCCATTTTGCATCAGTCAGGCATCCGGAGTCGAATGGGCTTGTTGAAAGGGCCAACGGCATCATAATGACAGGGATAATGAAGCTAATTTTTAATCAACCAAGGGGAAAATGGCCAGATCAGTTGACCAAAGTGGTGTGGAGCCACAATACCACAACATCAAGGTCTACAGGCTTTACCCCATTCAAGTTATTATTTGGAGACGAAGCAATAACTCCAGAAGAAGCTAAAGCTGGATCAATAAGAGTGGTAGCTTCGGCAGAATCAGGTGCCGAAGATACTTGCCTTGTGGAAAAAGATGCCTTAGAAGGGATCAGGCTTCAGGCCGTGGAAAATATCAACAAATACCAGGCTGAAACAATCAAATGGCGAGATAGAAAAGTCCGGCTAAAAAATATTGAGCCAGGACATTTCGTGCTTCGAAGAGTGGCCAACCCGGATACAGTGGGCAAGTTGCAACTGAAATGGGAAGGGCCTTTCTTAGTAGCATCTTCGTCAAGGCCTGGTTCGTACAGACTAAAGGACATGGATGGCAATGAAATTCCAAGATCTTGGAATGCGGATGAGCTTCGGCGGTTCTATGTATAACTTGATGTAATTTTATCTTTTATTTTCTTTTTTATGGCACCCTTTTCCTTTCTAAAGGGGGAGAAAGGTTTTTAATGGGGCCATCATATGTAATTTTCCTTTTTAGTTTTATAAGAGCAAAATCCCCCAAAAGATGTAAATGTAAAAGCTGAGAGCGCACCATCGAGTGCCGAAACTGAAAAAGAGAAAGAAAAAGCTCCGAAGACGTCCCTAAGGGGATGCAGAGCTTACAGCGAAAAGTCAACGCTGATTCCGCCGAAAGTAAAAGGCGAAGAAGCTCCAAAGACGTTCCCAAGGGAATGCAGAGCTTATACCGTCTAAGTAAAAGACGAAGAAGCTCCAAAGTCGTCCCTAAGGGGATGCAGAGCTTACAGCGAAAAGTCAACGCTGATATTGCCTAAGTGAAAGGCGAAGAAGCTCCAAAGTCGTTCCTAAGGGAATGCAGAGCTAGTGTGTGGTTGTTTCTAAGTAATGGCTGACAATGTGGCTTCGGACATATGCTTCGGACATTCATTCGCGCATTGCATTACATCATAACATTTGCATGCATAAGCATTCATTCATAGCATCTGTGTACCAAAGTGGTTGCTTCGGCAGAAGGGAGAATTGGCTTTTTATGAATCGTTGTGTAAAAGAAAAGTTTTGGAGAAGAGGTTTTTATGATTCGTTATGCTATGTTATGTACGAAAGAGAAAAGCTTCGTTGCTCAGCTTCGTTGTATACAAAAGAGAATTGGTCTTTTATGCTTCGTTGTGTACGAAAAGAAGGGAAGGTGTTTTTTCGCCTTCGGCTCAAAATACTGATTTCGTCCACACCAAAGCGCCTCAAGCGAAGGGTAAGAACATATTACAAGGTATGTACAAGGTTCCTTGAAGACAGTCTAATTGTATTTACAAGAATTGTTACAAAAATATCCTGAGTTTTTCTATAGCATATTTCTACTGATCCTCATTAAGTTTCAGCTTCGGCAACAGCTTCGGCGACATAACTTAGGCGTCATCTTCACCTTCGTCATCCTACATAAATCAAGGAATTATAAGTAAAAATCAAGAGCAAAGGAAAAGGTAACTCCGAAGTATCATTTCTTACTGGTTCAAGATGACTTCGTGCTTCGTCTCCAGCTTTCTCCCGCCCGCCTTTTGTCCATATCATTTTTATAAATCTATTGGAGATACTTCGGGCGAGGTCAGGCATATCATCCAGAATTGATGGAGATAAGGTGAAGTTGGGTCTGTTGACAATTTTTCCGTGTTCGCAGCCGGCCTTCAGAAATGCAGCAGCGGTACCCCGAGAAGCCACCCAGGCACAGAAGTCACCATGCCCAGCTATGACTTCGTCGAGCTCGTCAATCTCCCCCTCAATATGTTCGAAGGTCTTCGGCAGATCTTCAGCTGAGGGGGTGAATTTTTCACTACTGGCTCCAACTGAGTAAAAAATCTTTCTTAGTCGTTCAATGCACTTGTTGCTAAATTTCAAGCAGTTTTCTTGAAGATTTGTCAGTAGTTTTCTCAAATCTGAATTTTGCTGAGCTTCGACTTCAAGTTTTGCAGTAAGATCTTGTTTTTCTCGTTCGAATTGCTCAGATTGGCGGAGAAGCTTCGTATTCAGTTCTGATATTTTTGCTTCAGCTTCCGCCAATAAACCTTCGGTTGCCTGGAGCTCAAAGTTCTTTTTCTCGAAAGCATCTGATTGCTCCTTTATTTTGTTTTCCAAATTTCCAATTATAACTTCATGCTTTTTATCTTCAAGATCTTGTTGCATTTGCAAGGCTTTGCTCAGCAGCATACTCTGTACGAACACAACCTTCGTCAGACATGTTTTTATTAGAAGCGACAAAAGTTAGGTGGCAAGTTGTTCACCTTGAAGTTGGAGTAAAATAAACTACCAACGACATGTTGTCGTCGGTAGCGGCTGATGTCTGACTCTAGCTTCGGAAAACCGATACTCTTTGATAGAGTACCGATTACCTTAGCACCAGTCTGGTCTCGAATGCAGCCTAGTTTTTCATCATCTACACCTCCAAATAGGAGGGCACCTGACTTGTAGCCGCAGGATTTGGCATATTCTTTAAGTTCTTCTATTTCGTCCTTTGTCAGTTTTTGCCCAATTAAATTCTGAAAGGAGTAGGCTTCGTCATCCGAAGTATCTTCGGCTATTTCTTTTCCTTTTTCAGGCACTGTGGCCATGGATTTTTCAGTAGCAGCACCGGCTTCTTCTGCATCTATGTCTTCCAAAATTTTGTTAATATCCTCAATGGTTGTTTCTAAATTAACATCTTCGGCTGTAGCGGCTTCGCTAGCCGCGACCTCCGAAGGGGCGGCTTCGATGTTCTTGGTGCCTTCGGCAGCTGCTGTTTTCTGAACTGACGCTCTTGGAGGTGTCTTATCGATAACTTCAGTTACCGCAATGATTCTTTGCCGTTTGGGTTTGCTCATCTTCGCCTGATCCGGCTCGTCCACCTTTTGAAAAAGCTTCGTCAGTTGGAGCCCTAATGGACTTAGCTTCGTGGGCATAGGTTCAGTCATTACCTTTAAAATTTCTTCCACGTCGCTGGTAGAAGGCGGTGTGGGGGTCCTCTCTTCTTCGGATATTTTCCGTTTCGGACTCGATATTTTCCTTTTCTTCGGGATTTTCTTCTCTGCCGCTGGTTGCTCTTCATCCTTTGGCAGAATTTCAGTTACTCTTTTTCTTTTATGGCCCTCGGCACCCTTGTTCAACTGCTCATAGTATGGGTACTCGAAGCCCAGGGCATCGAATACTCGGTTCAGCCTTCGCTTCGGTCGGGCGCCGAAGGCCGCTGTCATTAATTGATCCTCTTTTTTGGAGTAATTTCCCAAGATTTCATTGCACATTGTCTCAACTGTGTCTAACCACTCTTTGCAGGGCTTCTTAAAGTACTTCTTGAATTTAAAGTGATAGGGCAGACGGACCAGCTCCCCCTTCTTCTTTTCTCCCTTCAGCTTCGGCATTTCCCACTCTTTTAGAGTAGGGAAGACTCTGAATGCCAAAAATTCCTGAACTAGATCCCTGGTGCCAATATGTTTTGAAATGATTTCAAATTCACCCAGAGCAGCCCAGGTGGGACCTTTTAGATCGCCGATGCGGCATCGTGGCCTCGTCTCTCCGAAGATTAACTCCAAAGGGCTTTGTACCAATTTTTCTATATCTTCGTCAACTTTCACATAGAACCACTCGGATTTCCAGCCTGCTGGCCATTTGCTTCGGTAGCTGATGACAGGACATTTTGTTGTCTTTCGGTAGGCAAAATTATAGCAACCAAAATTATCATGTAGCCCATCTTTTCTGGCCTTTGTTTGGTAGTGTAATTTGTGAACTCGGCAGAAGCTGTCAGCAAACGGTTCCACGGCTTGGCTCCGAAGGGCCCAGATATAAACATTGAGCCTAACGATGGCGTTAGGAGTCAATTGATGAAAAAAGATACCAAACCTCCTCAATATCTCTGCAATAATATTGTGCAGAGGAAATCTCAGCCCAGCCTTTAAAAAGCTTTTGAAGATAACAATCTCATCCTTCCCTGGCTTCGGGGTGGTTTCTTCTCCCCCGAAGCGGAGTAGCTTCTTCTGATCTTCATTGAAATAACCTGCTTTCACCATCTTCGAAAGATCAGCTTTTGAAACAGTTGATTTCCCAAAATCCAGGTGACTGGGCTTGCTGGGCGTAGCAATGTGGTAGTCATCTTCGGAGTCAGTCCCATCAATGTTTTCTTCTTCTTCGGCTGTTGTCGGGTTTGCTTCGGCAGCAGGCCTTTCTTCCGCGGTCACTAGACCGGAGCGCTGCATCGCTTCGGAGATGGGCACAGTGTCCGAACCTTCGGCTTCGTCTCCCTCGCGTGCAACTTTGGCAGTAGACCGCACTCTCGCCATTTAATTCAGAGTTTGGTGAAGTCAGAAACTTTTTTCTTTTTTCCTTTAATCCGAAGCTCTCCTTTCTGACGAAGCAGACGTTGAGACTGACCTTCGTTCGATTCTGAGAGCCAAGCTTCGGTTATGGTGAAAAATTTTGGCAGCAAAACAGTGCAAATAGCAATGAATGCTGTGATAACTTCACACCTACCCGCTTGTTTATATAGTACTGCAGGTAAGAAGGCGAAGCGGCAAGATTTTTACACCAGACGGGCGGTCACTTGTACTCGCTGAGCAGTGGACCGCAAAGATCAAACAGTAACTCTGCAAGGTGGGCCTGGCACGTACTCGGAAGCCGGATCGTTTCTCCGCAACGAGCTCAGGGAAGGTGTTTTTTGGACCTTCGGCTTCCCGAAGCTGAAGAAGTTTTTTTTCACGGGTCAAGCTCGTTACGAAAAACGATCTAGCACCGCGAAAGGGGCTACTGTTGGGGTCGTGCTTCGGTGCGCCGAAGGTCTCACACGAAGAAGCAGCTTCGGCTGGAGTCGTCTCCAAGAGATGGCCGAAGGTTCCCTTTCATGGAGCTTCGGCGTTTTAAACCGACATAGAGATAGAATGACCTTTTTATTTAGGTCTGAGTCAATGTTGTAAACATTTGTAAGGGGCATAATTGTAATTTGTCACAGGCTGCGACCTGTGCCTATAAATAGATGAACAGTACCACTGTACTGTTCACGCGAACCTGCCATTTGCCTTCGCATCACACTTGTATTCCTGCCTTCCTCAGGACCGAAGGTACATTTGTCATTTATATTCGTTCGTATTAATAGAAATGGAAATGATTCTATGTTAACATTTGAATGTCCATTTTATATATCATGGTTTATATGAATGCTTCACCCTATGTTATTATGCTTACGAAGGTGCGTCCTTCGTAACCTTCGTCCGAAATTCCTTATGTCCCGAAGGGATATAATGAAGTGGAGGACGAAGGACCTTAATATTTAACATTTTCTGTGTTGCCTTGTTCTTAACTCTTAGCATTTGAGAACAAGCCCCCAACAGCCTCGCTTCCCTATAACAAAAATGTAGCACATAAATATATATCTCATATGGCCAACAATAGTATACAAATATATTCTATATAGAACCATATTAGCTCAATTTATCTATGTATAAATTACGATTAATAGAATGGAATTCAATTAATAGGGTCCAAACGGAGCCTAAGAGCATCTCTAACAGTGTCTTAAATCAATACCCTATCTTAAAATATATGACTCAACTCATAGAGCTCACGCTAATACATTATCCTTTTTTCTACATCATTCTCAACAATTTATTTTCTAATAATATAATTTACTTTCTAAAATATATAATTTAGGGCATAACTATTGGAGCACGACTTTTTATTTATTGCCTCCGCTCTTCGTATAATATTTTTTGATTTGACTAACTGATGTTATTGTTTACTCCATGCAATATGTCTTCATACAACACAACCAATGAAATGAGCGATTAGAAGAAAGTTTACAACGACTGACTGAACGAACAGAGATTATAAAATGATATAATTTCATCATATAGAGACCAAATAAGAGAAAGTTTGTGTGCTCAAGTTTCTAAAATAAGTCACATAAACTCAAACTTATAAAAAAGATAGATTAAAATATGGAATGATTGCTAAAGTCAGGCATCAATAAAAACTGAATGCGCTCTATATAAATTATATTACTTTGTAGCAATTACTACCGTTTAAAACCAACAAATAACCTTTTATTTTATATTAGTGTGACAAACAATTGTTGCTCCATCCAATACAGCAACCTTAAACACCATGGAGTCCATTGCGCCAATGTAGTCTCAGAAACGACCTAATGCTTGCAAGAGCCAAGAACGTTGTGTCGTGCTTGGGTTGTAGCCTCGGCCCGTAGTGCTGGGGCGTCTCGACACGATTATATTGTTTTTATTTTATAAAAAACGTATATACATATATATAAGAACATCGTGTCGTGCTTGGGCTATAGCCTCGGCCCATAGTGCTGGGGCTTCCCGACACGATTATATTGTTTTTTATTTTACAAAAAACGTATATACATATATACAATTTATATTCAATATTAAAAACATTTGAATATGATGTTCTAATGGTTAGACATCTTCATCCAGTGTCTCCTACACTTCTTCTTTCATCAGGGCATAGGTTCAAACTCCACTTTTTGCACCATTTTTTAATATTTTATGCTGATTTAATCAAATAGTCTGACAGACTAACGGGCTGGCCCGACACAGTCAGTAGGCCAGCATGACGTGCCTGGGCTAGAGTTGTGGCCCGTGGGCGTCTGGCCCGTGGCGGGCCGCCGTTTGGGCATCTATAGGCGTGCAACGAGTTAATTTGAAATAGCTGTGAGAGGTTATTTGTAAAAAAATGACGCGGGACGACCGTTGAAACTAGTGTTTTAAGTATAGTATAGATTATATAGTATTATATTTTTTTGACACTATTTTGAATCACTTTGTTGAAAATGGTACGGGAAAAAATACATTACTTTATGGCCGGACACTTCAACTGACTTAGGCCCTGTTTGTTTGGGCTTTTTCTAGTTTCTGGCCATTAAAAGTTGTTGCGGACCGTCAAATGCCCTTGCTTTTCATCGAGCTTCTATAAGAATCGATTTGGTAAAAACCATCTTGTCGGGGACCATAATTAGGGGTACCCTCAAGACGCCTAATTCTCAGCTGGTAACCCCCATCAGCATAAAGCTGCAGAGGCCTGATGGGTTTGATTAAGTCAGGGATCAGTCCATACGAGCGACTCGATCGCGCCTCGCCCGAGCCTAGCCTCGGGCAAGGGCAGCCGACCCTGAGGTGTTTCCGTCTCGCCCGAGGCCCCCTTTTTTTACGGCAGACGCATCTCCGGCTCGCCCGAGGCCTTGCCTTCGTTAAGAAGCAACCCTGACTAAATCACCGCGCCGACCGACCGAGTCGCAGGGGCATTTAACACAAAGAGTGAGACTGACAGGCAGCCAGGCCTTGCCAAAAGCGCCATAGGAAGCTCCGCCCGACCCAGGGCTCGGACTCGGGCTAAGACCCCGGAAGACGGCGAACTCCGCTCCGCCCGACCCAGGGCTCGGACTCGGGCTAAGGCCCCGGAAGACGGCGAACTCCGCTCCGCCCAACCCAGGGCTCGGACTCGGGCTAAGGCCCCGGAAGACGGCGAACTCCGCTCCGCCCGACCCAGGGCTCGGACTCGGGCTAAGGCCCCGGAAGACGGCGAACTCCGCTCCGCCCGACCCAGGGCTCGGACTCGGGCTAAGGCCCCGGAAGACGGCAAACTCCGCTCCGCCCGACCCAGGGCTCGGACTCGGGCTAAGGCCCCGGAAGACGACGAACCCCGCTTTGCCCGACCCAGGGCTCAGACTCCGCCCTGGTCTCTGCCGAACGACCTCCGCCTCGCCCGACCTAGGAGCTCGGGCTCGGCCTCGGCCATGGAAGACAGACTCGACCTCGGCCTCGGAGGAACCTCCACGTCGCCCGACCTAGGGCACAAGTCCGCCACGTCAACAGGAGGCGCCATCATCACCCTACCCCGAGCCGACTTGGGCCGCAGAGAACAAGACCGACGTCCCATCTGGCTAGCTCCGCCAGATAGGCAATGATGGCGCCCCGCTAGACCCATGACGACGGCGGCTCTCAGCTCCCTTACGGAAGCGGGGGGACGTCAGCAAGAGCCCAACTATTCCGACAGCTGTCCCTCCACCAGGCTCCGTTACTCCTCCGACAACCACGACACCACACCAGCTGGGTGCCAAGTTCTCTCCGGCTGCCACATTGGCATGTACCCAGGGCGCTAGCTCTCCCCCGCTAGACACGTAGCACTCTGCTGCATCCCCATTGTACACCTGGATCCTCTCCTTGCGCCTATAAAAGGAAGGACCAGGGCCTTCTTAGAGAAGGTTGGCCCCGCGGGAACGAGGGCAGGGGCAGGCGCTCTCTTGGGGCCGCTCGCTCCCCTCACCCGCGTGGACGCTTGTAACCCCCTACTGCAAGCGCACCCGACCTGGGCGCGGGACGAACACGAAGGCCGCGGGATCTCCGCCTCCCTCACGACCCGGCTCCGGCCACCTCGCTCTCCCCCCTTCGCGCTCGCCCACGCGCTCGACCCATCTGGGCTGGGGCACGCGGCACACTCACTCGTCGGCTTAGGGACCCCCCGGTCTCGAAACGCCGACAGTTGGCGCGCCAGGTAGGGGCCTGCTGCGTGTTGACGAGCAGTTTCCCGTCAAGCTCCAGATGGGCAGTCTCCAACGACCTCTCCAACCCGGGACGGTGCTCCGTTTCGGGAGCCTCGAGTTCATGTCTTTCGACAGCGGCTACGACATGATACTCCTTCCACCGCCGCGCGGCGGCGACAATGGCGGCCGACAGCCCGCCCGCCGACGGCAGAATCGACGACGTCTTTCCCGCATGGGGGAAGAACAACATTCGAGCTCGCCCCATCCTCTCCCTCGCCATCGGAGGAGGAGGCGGGGCAACCAGGGCCGAGCGGGAGGCTGCGCTCCGTCGACTGTCGAGCGAATCGACATCCCTAGTGCCCCAACGGAGGACGCGTCGGGCGTCACCCTCGCGTTTGAGGCAAAGGCGAGCGCCGTCCCCCCGCAACACGCCGACTCCGAGCAAGCGGACGACGCCAGCACGCTCACGGAGGGCCTGCGGGACATCGCCCTCGTACCCAGGACGACGGCGCGATCAGCCCCCGATGTGACTTCGTCGCTCCTCGTCGACAAAAAGGTACCGACTGATCCCCATCCTTCGTCATTTCGACTCGACCTCAACCCGCCTAGCGACCTCGCTCTGGCGGGCGCTCACATTGAGGCGAGTGCAACCCCTTTTGGGTTTCGTGCGCGGTCGCCTTGGGACCGATTGACGGGCGTCTCGACCTACGGGCCCTCTGGGTCCGAGGAAGATGACGACCCCAGCATCCGCTGGGATTTCTCTGGATCTGGCAACCCCAGTGCCATGCGGGACTTCATGACCGCATGCGACTACTGCCTCTCCGACTGTTCCGACGGCAGCCGCAGCCTTGACGACAAGGACTGCGGCCCGAGCCGCGAATGTTTCCACGTCGAGCTAGGGGATCCCTCCGGAGGCAGCCGTCTCGGCATGCCGGAGGATGGTGATCTCCCTAGGCCAGTGCCTCGCGCCGACATCCCGCGGGAGCTAGCTGTGGTCCCCGTTCCGGCGGGGGGTCACGACCCACAGCTCGAGCAAGTCCGCGGGGCGTAGGCTGGGCTCGACGAGGGGGCAGGAGCGCTCGAGCCGATCCGCCGGGACGTCGGGCAGGTATGGGCGAGCCAGCCCCCGGCCGGAGAAATACGTCACCTGCCCCAGGGTCTCCAGCACCGCATCGCCAACGATGCCAGGGACAGGCCGCCACCCGCATCCGGCGAAACCGGTCAGGACCTGGCAGCCGCGGCGATGCTCCTCCGCGCGATGCCGGAGTCATCAACCACCGAGGGTCGGCGAATCCAGGGAGAGCTCAAGCATCTCCTGGAAGGCGCTGCGGCCCGGCGGGCCGAGAGCTCTGCCTCCCGAAGGCAGGGGTACCCCTCGGAACCTCGTGCCGCGACTTCCCGACTCATGCGGGAAGCCTCGGTCTACACCGGGCGCACGCGCAACACCGCGCCTGCGGCCCCGGGCCACCTCGGCGACGAGCACCCTCATCGCGACCGTCGGGCCCGCCTCGACGAAAGGGTGCGCCGAGGCTATCACCCCAGGCGTGGGGGACGCTACGATAGCGGGGAGGATCGGAGTCCCTCGCCCGAACCACCCGGTCCGCAGGTCTTCAGCCGGGCCATTCGGCGGGCGCCGTTTCCGACCCGATTCCGACCCCCGACTACTATCACAAAGTACTCGGGGGAAACAAGACCGGAATTGTGGCTCGCGGACTACCGCCTGGCCTGTCAACTGGGTGGAACGGACGACGACAACCTCATCATCCGCAACCTCCCCCTGTTCCTCTCCGACACTGCTCGCGCTTGGTTGGAGCACCTGCCTCCGGGGCAGATTTCCAACTGGGAGGATTTGGTCCAAGCTTTCGCCGGCAACTTCCAGGGCACGTACGTGCGCCCCGGGAATTCCTGGGACCTCCGAAGCTGCCGGCAACAGCCGGGAGAGTCTCTTCGGGACTACATCCGGCGGTTCTCGAAGCAGCGCACCGAACTGCCCAACATCACCGACTCCGATGTCATCGGCGCGTTCCTTGCCGGCACCACCTGCCGTGACCTGGTGAGCAAGTTGGGTCGCAAGACCCCCACCAGGGCGAGCGAGCTGATGGACAACGCCACCAAGTTCACCTCCGGCCAGGAGGCGGTCGAGGCCATCTTCCGAAAGGACAAGCAGCCCCAGGGCCGCCCGTCGGAGGATGCTCCCGAGGCGTCTACTCCGCGCGGCGCCAAGAAGAAAGGCAGGAGGAAGTCGCAAGCGAAACGCGACGCTGCCGACGCAGACCTTGTCGCCGCCGCCGAGTACAAGAACCCTCGGAAGCCCCCCGGAGGTGCCAACCTCTTCGACAAGATGCTCAAGGAGACGTGCCCTTACCATCAGGGGCCCGTCAAGCACACCCTCGAGGAGTGCGTCATGCTTCGGCGCCACTTCCACAGGGCCGGGCCACCCGCAGAGGGTGGCAGGGCCAGCGACGACGACAAGAAGGAAGATCACCAAGCAGGAGAGTTCCTCGAGGTCCGCGACTG
This sequence comes from Zea luxurians, assembly GCA_029449295.1. Lineage (NCBI taxonomy): Eukaryota > Viridiplantae > Streptophyta > Magnoliopsida > Poales > Poaceae > Zea > Zea luxurians. The sequence continues at coordinate 1,674,595 of JAOPSE010000181.1, forward strand.
CTTCATGATCTGCGGAGGGCATGCGGCGAATGCCTCGGCTCGGCATCGCAAGCGAGAGCGTCGGGAGGTCTGCTCGGTGAAGGTGGCGGCGCCAGTCTACCTAGACTGGTCCGACAAGCCCATCACCTTCGACCAAGATGACCACTCCGACTACGTGCCGAGCCCGGGGAAGTACCCGCTCGTCGTCGATCCCATCATCGGCGACGTCAGGCTCACCAAGGTCCTGATGGATGGGGGCAGCTGCCTCAATATCGTCTACGCCGAGACCCTCAGGCTCCTGCGCGTCGATCTGTCCTCCGTCCGGGCAGGCGCTGCGCCCTTCCACGGGATCATTCCTGGGAAGCGCGTCCAGCCCCTCGGACAGCTCGACCTTCCTGCCTGCTTCGGAACACCCTCCAACTTTCGAAGGGAGACTTTGACGTTCGTGGTGGTCGGGTTCCGAGGAACCTACCACGCAGTATTGGGAAGGCCATGCTACGCGAAGTTCATGGCCATCCCCAACTACACCTACCTGAAGCTCAAGATGCCGGGCCCCAATGGGGTCATCACCGTCGGCCCCACGTACAAACACGCGTTCGAATGCGATGTGGAGTGCGTGGAGTACGCCGAGGCCCTCGCCGAGTCCGAGGCCCTCATCGCCGACCTGGAAAACCTCTCCCGAGAGGTGCCGGACGTGAAGCGACACGCCGGCAACTTTGAGCCAGCGGAGACGGTTAAGGCCGTCCCTCTCGACCCCAGTGGCGACACCTCCAAGCAGATCCGGATCGGTTCCGGGCTCGATCCCAAATAGGAAGCAGTGCTCGTCGACTTTCTCCGCGCAAACGCCGACGTCTTTGCGTGGAGTCCCTCGGACATGCCCGGCATACCGAGGGATGTCGCCGAGCACTCGCTGGATATTCGGGCCGGAGCCCGACCGGTCAGACAGCCTCTGCGCCGATTCGACGAGGAAAGGCGCAGGGTGATAGGCGAGGAGATCCACAAGCTGATGGCAGCAGGGTTCATCAAAGAGGTGTTCCATCCCGAATGGCTTGCCAACCCTGTGCTTGTGAGGAAGAAAGGGGGGAAATGGAGGATGTGTGTAGACTACACTGGTCTCAACAAAGCATGTCCGAAGGTTCCCTACCCTCTACCTCGCATCGATCATATCGTGGATTCCACTGCCGGGTGCGAAACCCTGTCATTCCTCGATGCCTACTCAGGGTATCATCAAATCAAGATGAAAGAGTCCGACCAGCTCGCGACTTCTTTCATCACGCCCTTCGGCATGTACTGTTATGTCACCATGCCGTTCGGTTTGAGGAACGCGGGTGCAACATACCAGCGGTGCATGAACCATGTGTTCGGCGAACACATTGGTCGCACGGTCGAGGCCTACATCGATGACATCGTAGTCAAGACAAGGAAAGCCTCCGACCTTCTCTCCGACCTTGAAGTGACATTCCGGTGTCTCAAGGCGAAGGGCGTCAAGCTCAATCCCGAGAAGTGCGTCTTCGGGGTGCCCCGGGGCATGCTCCTGGGATTCATTGTCTCCGAGCGGGGCATCGAAGCCAACCCGGAGAAGATCGCAGCCATCACCAGCATGGGGCCCATCAAGGACTTAAAAGGCGTACAGAGGGTCATGGGATGTCTCGCGGCTTTGAGCCGTTTCATCTCGCGCCTCGGCGAAAGAGGCCTGCCCCTGTACCGTCTCTTAAGGAAGGCCGAGTGCTTCACTTGGATTCCCAAGGCCGAGGAAGCTCTCGGGAACCTGAAGACGCTCCTCACCCAGGCGCCCGTCTTGGTACCCCCAGCTGATGGAGAAGCCCTCTTGGTCTACGTCGCCGCTACCACTCAGGTGGTTAGCGCCGCGATCGTGGTCGAAAGGCAAGAAGAGGGGCATGCATTGCCCATTCAGAGGCCAGTTTACTTCATCAGCGAGGTGCTGTCCGAAACCAAGATCCGCTACCCACAAGTTCAGAAGATGCTGTATGCAGTGATCCTGACGAGGCGAAAGTTGCGGCATTACTTCGAGTCTCATCCGGTAACTGTGGTGTCATCCTTCCCCCTGGGGGAGATCATCCAGTGCCGAGAGGCCTCGGGACGGATCGCGAAGTGGGCGGTGGAAATCATGGGCGAGACAATCTCGTTCGCCCCTCGGAAGGCCATCAAGTCCCAGGTACTGGCGGACTTCGTAGCCGAATGGGTCGACACACAGTTGCCGACGGCTCCGATCCAACCGGAGCTCTGGACCATGTTTTTCGACGGGTCGCTGATGAAGACGGGAGCCGGCGCAGGCCTGCTCTTCGTCTCACCCCTCGGGAAACACCTGCGCTACGTGCTACGCCTCCATTTCCCGGCGTCCAACAATGTGGCTGAGTACGAAGCTCTGATCAACGGATTGCGAATCGCCATCGAGCTAGGGGTCCGACGCCTCGACGCTCGCGGCGACTCGCAGCTCGTCATCGACCAAGTCATGAAGAACTCCCACTGCCGCGACCCGAAGATGGAGGCCTACTGCGATGAGGTTCGACGCCTGGAAGACAAGTTCTACGGGCTCGAGCTTAACCACATCGCCCGGCGCTACAACGAGACTGCGGACGAGCTGGCAAAGATAGCCTCGGGGCGAATGACGGTTCCCCCGGACGTCTTCTCCCGGGATCTGCATCAACCCTCCGTCAAGATCAGCGACACGCCCGAGCCCGAGGCGCCCTCGGCCCCGTCCGAGGGGACCTCGGCCCAGCCCGAGCCATCCTCGGTTCAACCCGAGGAACCCTCGGCCCCCGAGGACGAGGCGCTGCGCATCGAAGAGGAGCGGAGCGGGGTCACGACTGATCGATATTGGCAGGCCCCGTACCTGCAATATCTCCGCCGAGGAGAGCTACCCCTCGACCAGGCCGAGGCACGACGGGTAGCGCGACGCGCCAAGTCGTTCGTCTTGCTGGGCGATGAGAAGGAGCTTTACCACCGCAGCCCCTCGGGCATCCTCCAGCGGTGCATCTCCATCGCCGAAGGTCAGGAACTCCTGCAAGAGATACACTCGGGGGCTTGCGGCCATCACGCCGCGCCTTGAGCCCTTGTCGGGAACGCTTTCCGGCAAGGCTTCTACTGGCCGACGGCGGTGGCTGACGCCACTAGAATTGTCCGCACCTGCGAAGGGTGCCAGTTCTATGCGAAACAGACCCACCTGCCCGCTCAGGCTCTGCAGATGATACCCATCACCTGGCCCTTCGCTGTGTGGGGTCTGGACCTCGTCGGCCCTCTGCAGAAGGCGCCCGGGGGCTACACGCACCTGCTGGTCGCCGTCGACAAATTCTCCAAGTGGATCGAGGTCCGACCCCTGAACAGCATCAGGTTCGGCAAGCGATGGATGAAGGAACTCCCCTCGGTGGTCTGGAGCCTGAGGACGACGCCGAGCCGAGCCACGGGTTTCACGCCATTCTTCCTGGTCTACGGGGCCGAGGCCGTCTTGCCCACGGACCTGGAATACGGCTCCCCGAGGACGAGAGCCTACGACGATCAAAGCAACCAAGCTAGCCGAGAGGACTCGCTGGACCAGCTGGAAGAGGCTCGGGACAGGGCCTTACTACACTCGGCGCGGTATCAGCAGTCCCTGCGACGCTACCACGCCCGAGGGGTCCGACCCCGAGACCTCCAGGTGGGCGACCTGGTGCTTCGGCTGCGGCAAGACGCCCGAGGGAGGCACAAGCTCACGCCCCCCTGGGAGGGGCCATTCGTCATCGCCAAAGTTCGGAAGCCCGGAACGTACAAGCTGGCTAACAGTCAAGGCGAGGTCTACGGCAACGCTTGGAACATCCAACAGCTACGTCGCTTCTACCCTTAAGATGTTTCAAAGTTGTTCATATACCTCGCACCCACGCAAAGTTTAGTCAACAAGGAAGGGTCGGCCTCGCCTCGGCAAAGCCCGACCCTCCCTCGGGGGCTAAAAGGGGGGAAACCCCCTCTGCGTCAAAATTTTCCTCGAAAAAAGGATCTCTTTTACCAGAATATCTTCCGTGCTTTTTGACTACTTCGAAAAGTGGGTCCTGGAAATGACGGGGTACACGTAAGCAGTCAAGGCTGACCGAGCCGAGGGACTCCTACGCCTCCGGGATACGGATACCTCACTCATCACCTTCTGCGATAAGTGACTCGCGTTCGGATAAGGAGACTCCACGGATCAAACAAGTCTCTACGTTCGGAAGCCCTTCTGTCGAAGCGATTCTTCGAGTCTTCTCGACCGAGTCGGTGATAGGGCCTCGTGGACGAGTAAAAGTGCGCGTAAGCGGCAAGGCCGACCGAGCCGAGGGACTCCCACGCCTCCGGGATACGGATACCTCACTCCTCACCTTCCGCGAGAAGCAACTTTCGCTCGTACAAACATCCCTGTTACCGACAAAAAGTCCAGATACTCGAAACAAGAGGAAGAGAGGCGCAGCTTTAACACGCAACAAGGGTGTGTGTTCTGGCCTCGACGGTCGCGCAAAGCACACACTACAAGACAATCTGATCCTACAGGCTCGGGTCTTGACGCTGGAAGGGGGCAGCAACACCCTCGGCATCGACGGCACCTTCGGTGAGGCCCGACCTAGCCTCGGACGGCGACGCGGTCCGAGGGCCTCTGCTCCAAAGACGGCGTTATCACCACGCCCGGGCAATCGCTGCCAGGGACTTCTCCGAGAACCCGGCCCGAGCAGGCGGCTCAGCCGGTCACCCCTGGGGCCTCGGCCAACCATCTTCCGAGGGCGCCAGCCCGGTCCGAAGCCTCGGCTGATCAACTCCGACGTCGATCCAGCCAACGGACAACCTGGCTAGGTTCCGGCCAACCAGGTTTTATTTTCGAGCCAACTCCGCCTCTGCTCATGCTGATATCGCTACCCCTGGCCTCGGCTCGACGAAGAGCGGCCGAGGGGTCTCTTTAACTAAGCTAGAGGAGCCTCGGACAGCAGGGCCGACCGAGCCGAGGGACTCCTACGCCTCCGGGATACGGATACCTCACTCGTCACCTTGACGCGGGGCGACTCATGCTTGGTGAAGCGGTTCAGACAAACAACAGGCGAGTCTTAGTGCTCAAAAATGAGGAAAAAACACGGCTCCGTGCCGAAGTCACATACACGTTCAGGCCCCGAAAGCCGAAATGAACAAAAACACTGGCATCCAAGGTGCCATCACAAACGGAACTCTGGTTCCGTCTCCACGGGTATGGACGACCTCCCCGCCCGGGAAGCCCGTGGAGCGACAAGCTCTAGGCGAATCACCAGCAAAACGCGGGACGCCCCTAAGCACCCCGGCAGATCCTCGCAGCCGTCCTCGCCGCGAATGCGAGGAGGAAGACAGAATGTTGCATCCTAGCTGGGCAGCAACAGTTCGCCTTCCCCGGCATGGCTGGAGGATGTCTCCGCCGTGGGGCTAAAGGGCGATTGCCACCACCAGAAGCTGGAAGATGAGGTGGTCCGCCGACCCGCGCAGGAGGTGGAGCCCCGGCTTGCCTCGCTCCCCACCCCGGCGAGGATGACGAACACCCTCAACACTGAGGGCGGGGCCGGGACCACAGCCCGGTTTGCCTCTCCCCATCCGGGAGCTGGAGGTCACCGTCTTGGGTGATCACCAGCGGAGGGGAGCAACCGGGCTGTGTGATGAAAATCCTTGAAGCCGAACGATGGCTGAAAGGTACCAACTCCCACGGAGTTGCGTTCCTCCAACGATGGGGCGAAAAGACGGCGGTTTCCCCCATCCGGGGGCTTGAAAGGTGGAAAGACACGATGCATAAGGGAGGAAGAAGGCATGGTCGCCTTACGGAAGGGGTCGCCCTCCTTTTAAAGGCGACTCTCCCTGCTTGTGCCCCCAACCGTCGCGGGCCGAGTCTTCTCCAACACGCCTCCAAAGCCCTCCCCTGTGGCGCGGGGGCTGGGTCCCGCATGTCATACAAGACCGGCTCCGAGCAGAAGAAGCCAAACCGCCGCGCACGGCGCACGCAACCACCCAGCGGTTACAAGCGACCCTCCGCTTTTGCCCAGGCCAACGGGCGAAAGGAGCAGGCAGCCATGCAGACGGCATGCAACCACGCCAAGTGGCCGCGCCTCTCCGACTCCTAACCTGCCAGCGCGGAGGCCTAAGCCCACGCGTCGCGCGACCGGCGCGCCGGATGCTGCATGCAAGCAACTGTACCACTTGCGCCGCCACCGCACCTCCTCGATTGCGGAACCGATACCGCGACCCGAGGTGACCCAGCGCGCGACCCAGCAGCGCCAGCCTGACGCAGCGGTCAAACGCGGTCAAAAGTGGGCCGGCATTAATAACGGTGATAGGCGCGCGGGAGCAGCGGTCACACCGTCAGCCAAGCTCACGTCCCATCCGGAGGCAGCAAGAGAACCCCCTCTCACGGCGTGAAGTTGACGCGCCCGTGACCCGTCCCTCGAACGGCTCGCGCACACGCAACGGCAGCCTCGCCAACTACTCACCCCGGCGCATTAACTCCATGGCTGGACAGGCGGCGCTTCTGGCAGGAGCAGCTGGCGACGCTTCGCCTTCGCCAAAATAACCGCGCCAAAAAAGGTACGCCGCGTCGTTCAAATTCGTATCCTTTTTTCCCTTTTTCCTCTTTCTCTATCTCTTGCAACAGGGACCGGGAAAGGGGATACCCCCAAAGGGATCCTTCCCCGTGAAGGAACTAGGCTCCGAGCCTCCATACTGATCAGGGGTTCGAAGGCTGGCCCCCCGAAGGGTTCAACAGCCGCCTCAGATCGCGTGGGCCCGACACCCACTACTGGTCAGAGGTTCGAAGGTTGGCCTCCCGAAAGGTTCCACGGCCGCCTCAGGCTACTCGGGCTCCGCGCCCATTACTGATCAGGGGTTCGAAGGCTGGCCCCCCGAAGGGTTCACAGTCGCCTCAGACACCGAGCGAGGGATGACCAGGGGTACGTTCGATACATAACCAAGGCTCGGGCTGCGCTCCCGAGGTACCCTAGGACATTTCCGAGACCAGCGGGAACGATCCTGTAACGGAATCCCATCGGAGGGAGGCAACGAGCCCTCGGACCCCGTCGCCAGGGGACCGGGTCCGGCAGATCACCCGCAGGTACTTTTGGGCGTGCCTCCGGGCCCCTAGCCGACCCCCAACGAACGGGGCACAGACGTCCACTCGGATTACCCGCTTGCAGCTCACCGGAGACACCATGTTCGGTGCCCATCGAGGGTAACATGGCGCTCTCCCCCCTCCTCCTTGCGGAAAGGCGACGTAGGGGCGTATGTAAAAAAGCCGAGTCTGTCCCTGATCGCCCTCTCGCCCTGTGCGGAGGCTCGGGGGCTGCTCTCGCAAACCCGGCTCCGGCCAAACCGTTGACAGCGTCAACATACCAGCCCGAGAACTTGGGCCCCGACAGTGCACCCGGGCTACGGCCTATTCGCATGAGGGAACCACCAGACCAGCCGAAGCATTGCGCAAGGCATTAAGACCTCGAAGGAGTGAAACCACTCCTCCGAGGCCTCGGGGGCTACACCCGGCGGGTGCGCTCGCGCGCACCCACCAGAACAAAATGCAACCGAGAAAGGCTGGTCCCCTTGCAAAAAAGTGCGACGAAAGCCTCCAAACGAGTGCTAACACTCCCTTCGAGGCTCGGGGGCTACTGTCGGGGACCATAATTAGGGGTACCCTCAAGACGCCTAATTCTCAGCTGGTAACCCCCATCAGCATAAAGCTGCAGAGGCCTGATGGGTTTGATTAAGTCAGGGATCAGTCCATACGAGCGACTCGATCGCGCCTCGCCCGAGCCTAGCCTCGGGCAAGGGCAGCCGACCCTGAGGTGTTTCCGTCTCGCCCGAGGCCCCCTTTTTTTACGGCAGACGCATCTCCGGCTCGCCCGAGGCCTTGCCTTTGTTAAGAAGCAACCCTGACTAAATCACCGCGCCGACCGACCGAGTCGCAGGGGCATTTAACGCAAAGAGTGAGACTGACAGGCAGCCAGGCCTTGCCAAAAGCGCCATAGGAAGCTCCGCCCGACCCAGGGCTCGGACTCGGGCTAAGACCCCGGAAGACGGCGAACTCCGCTCCGCCCGACCCAGGGCTCGGACTCGGGCTAAGGCCCCGGAAGACGGCGAACTCCGCTCCGCCCAACCCAGGGCTCGGACTCGGGCTAAGGCCCCGGAAGACGGCGAACTCCGCTCTGCCCGACCCAGGGCTCGGACTCGGGCTAAGGCCCCGGAAGACGGCGAACTCCGCTCCGCCCGACCCAGGGCTCGGACTCGGGCTAAGGCCCCGGAAGACGGCGAACTCCGCTCCGCCCGACCCAGGGCTCGAACTCGGGCTAAGGCCCCGGAAGACGACGAACCCCGCTTCGCCCGACCCAGGGCTCGGACTCCGCCCTGGTCTCTGCCGAACGACCTCCGCCTCGCCCGACCCAGGAGCTCGGGCTCGGCCTCGGCCATGGAAGACAGACTCGACCTCGGCCTCGGAGGAACCTCCACGTCGCCCGACCTAGGGCACAAGTCCGCCATGTCAACAGGAGGCGCCATCATCACCCTACCCCGAGCCGACTTGGGCCGCAGAGAACAAGACCGACGTCCCATCTGGCTAGCTCCGCCAGATAGGCAATGATGGCGCCCCGCTAGACCCATGACGACGGCGGCTCTCAGCTCCCTTACGGAAGCGGGGGGACGTCAGCAAGAGCCCAACTATTCCGACAGCTGTCCCTCCACCAGGCTCCGTTATTTCTCCGACAGCCACGACACCACACCAGCTGGGTGCCAAGTTCTCTCCGGCTGCCACATTGGCATGTACCCAGGGCGCTAGCTCTCCCCCGCTAGACACGTAGCACTCTGCTGCATCCCTATTGTACACCTAGATCCTCTCCTTGCGCCTATAAAAGGAAGGACCAGGGCCTTCTTAGAGAAGGTTGGCCCCACGGGAACGAGGGCAGGGGCAGGCGCTCTCTTGGGGCCGCTCGCTCCCCTCACCCGCGTGGACGCTTGTAACCCCCTACTGCAAGCGCACCCGACCTGGGCGCGGGACGAACACGAAGGCCGCGGGATCTCCGCCTCCCTCACGACCCGGCTCCGGCCACCTTGCTCTCCCCCCTTCGCGCTCGCCCACGCGCTCGACCCATCTGGGCTGGGGCACGCGGCACACTCACTCGTCGGCTTAGGGACCCCCCGGTCTCGAAACGCCGACACATCTGAAATCAACATAAACACAAAATCGGTCGATTCATCGCGTTATTAGGAGTCTGTCGCTTTCTAGATTATGAACTATTTGGACTACTTCATCTTCCTCCATACGTAATTTCCACAGAATCGGTCAACTCGTCGCGTTATTAGGAGTCTGTCGCTTTCTAGATTATGAACTCTGTGGATCACTTCATCTTCCTCCATACGTAATTTCCACGATACTCAGATTTTCCCTCCCACACAGAAAAGCTGGTCAGAAAAAAAACTGAATCAGCGGAAGACTCCAACTGAGTTAGGTGATCTGGCCGTGTCCCACCTATTGAAACATTATTTTAAAGTTAATTTCTTGTTTCTGCATTAGAAAGATTCTGAAACCAACACAGCTGAGGTTTTTTTCAAAAAAAAAACAGCTAAGACAAAGGCGAGTTTCTTATGAGTGAACTACTACGCAAATCCTTTCTGAATAGACGGTAGTTTGCACAATAACACGTTGTAATTAAGCTGACATTAACCAGTCATTTTGGTAGCTTGATAAACTGTCTCCAGCAACGTCCCCTAAATTTTGTCCCCTAAAAGAATATTCTCTGTCCTTTACAGTACTCTATAAAAGATTCTGTTCTCTATATTTTCTCCATCTCCAGCAACGTCCTCTAAATTTCATCCTCTATATCAACAGTATACCATATTTTCACATTCTATATTGATTTTTACCAGTCATGTGCAGTGAACGAGCAAACACAATAAATAAGCACAGTGTATAGAGTAGAACCATTTACAGGTCTCAAGTTGCTATAGTAACGTCTAAAACACAAGGGCAATCTGTATAATATTACGTACTCTTTGTTGAACTTATGAACTCAACTAATTTTTGTTACAGAAAACACATTTTTCTACGTCCTAGATGGCTAGATCCAGGGTTAGGCTATATAACTCAAACAGCTCCAGATTGTTGTTACTAATATCAACAGAACCAAGGAGCTGTGCCGTTGAAATCTCCAGCCAGCGGAGATGTTTTGTGCGTCGACAGTGTACACTGAGCCAGTCTTGTCATCCTTAATTTTAATGCTCGAGGAGCCTGAAAAAAAACAAACAAGATCGGCATTTAACAAACAAGGTGTTAGGCTATACTATAAGCTCAGGTTTCTGCAGGGCAAAGGACAGCCATGATGGATTTGAGACTTACAGTTGTACTCTGTCCACCCAATAACTTCTTTTTCCAAGTCATAAACTACTAGTTTGTTTGAGAGGACCAGGTCTGCAACAGAGCTCGTGAAGTTCAGAAGCAAGTCAAGCAACATAGAGAAGAAACAAGTAGATCAAATAATAGAACTGCTTGATCATACCTCCTAAGAGGACTATGTCTGTCTGTACTCCACCATCCAGGAATCCCATACAGTATAAATCATTCTAGAAAACAAAAACAATACGTTTGGAGTATTGAACATAAGCCTTCGTGATAATGGCAACTTGTCTCACAGGATGATTGAACAAAAGGCAAAATTTGATTCATAAGGATGAGCAGGGCCAGAACAAGTCAGTATAAATAGAAATCCAAAACCAGGCTTTTAGGGTATAAGATTCAGGTGAAGCATGAGCAATTTTGTTTTCTAGTCCACATGCACCTGATTTTTTATTTTATTTTCTTGTATGAATTTCTGAAAATGGAATTTGCATCTCAACTTTTGCGGCATGTCCAATATATTTTTTTGAAACAGCATGTCCAATCTTTGGAAGCACTATGAATGCACCAAGTTTCGAATGTTTTGGGAACTTCTAAGCATGTTTATCTAAGGGGATTTCACGATTCCATCCGACCAGAAGGCATCTTCCACCAAATATTTCAATTACCTTTTCTGCCCCCTTTAGTATATGAAGAAATTTAATAAACAACAACATTTGTTTATTCTATGTTGTTCTATAATGGAATCCATTAAACTTTCAAAAACAAAACATAGAAAAAAGCAGATTGTTGTCACTTAAAACATTTGGCTTGACACACTATTGTTGCTTAGATTACTAAGAAAAAAGCAGGGAGAAGATATGTCATCCTACCCCGTTCTGGAAAAGGTAATCATCTGGGTAAACATTCATTGTAAGGCCTCCCTCAAAACTAAAGGTGATCACGGGAAATCCATCATCTATACTGCAAAAGGAATGGTGTGGAGTTAGAAATATACACGAACAATAATTTGTCAAGCAAAGAAGTCCATGCATGGGATGGTCTTCGATTATAAATGTACAAACGCATGAAGCAATATAATGTGTCCATATACCGAGAAAACATGAGAGTATAAAAAGTCTTGATAATTATGTACCTTCCAGAAAACTGGAAACACACGAGGTCTTGATAATTATGTAAGGCCAGATCTTGATGCTTAGCAAATACCTAAAGTTGGTCAAGAGAACATCATATTAGCAGGCACAAATTGTTCTTCACTACAAAAGATTGTTTGATACAGAAATTCCCATACCGCAGCCAACAAAGTCATGTAGACTTCCCTCGGAAGATATGCCAGTGTTGTCCCACTGTCGATGATAGTAGTGCTTGTTGGAAGCTGGAGTGTAGCACCGCCAACAGAAATTCCTTGCAGATTGACATTGTAGCTCGTCCTGTGGTAGATTCTAATAAGGTTCTTCCAGAAATTACACGGTGAACATGAATCATAAGAATGGGAAACAGAGACCACATACACGTTGGGCACCAACGGCGTCTTCTTCAGCTTGGGGACAGAGACCACATCCCCGCCGATAGCGAAGATGCCGCCACCACGCACAGTGTCCAAGCAGTGAGCGAAAACCTTTCTCACTCTACGAGCAGCAGCCAGCTGCGATAGCATCGACGAATCCGACTGGCTGAACCCGAGAATCCCATCCACGGCCTGGTCCGAGGACCCCAGATCACCACCAAGCTGAGCACCGCACCTGCAGAAGCAGAACGAGAAGAATAACGGATGGGTACAGTACAGATGAGTGGTCTTCAGGTGCAGCAGGCGGCTCGGCTCACCCACCCAAAGGTGATGCTGGCATTGGACGTGGTGGTCTGGCCGTCGCCGGACACCTGGTTGTAGTGCACGAGATCTGTGACGTAGAAGCCGGCGGCTGTGCCACCATCTTCGTAAGTGATCGCGAACTGGCACGGCGACGACGTCGAGGAGCACGTGGCGGGCACGCCGCTGGCGCTGTTGGTGGCAACGCAGAACTCCTCTTGGCACCCCACCACCGTGGCCCCGCTCCCAGCAGCCGGGTCGTACTGCGTCAGCTCTATCTGCAACCAAACCAGCACGCAATCAGCAAAACGCAAGCAAGCAAGCAGACAAGTAATCTCTTACCCCGAGGCCGCTCCTGGCGGGGCAGCCGTCGCAGCGGATGCAGTTGACCCAGAGGATGTCGCTGCCCGTGTCCACGTGCACGTAGTAGCCCTTGGGCGGCGAGCCGATCTCGATCCGGGTGTAGTACAGGCTGCGATGCGCGGGAAGACATCTCCACTCAGACACGCCAAGAAAAGCATACTGAGAGCCAAGAAACGCAGCGCGCGCCGGCGGGCGAGGCTGATAGATGATAGATCACCATCACCTACCCGGCCGCTGTGGGGAGCCCGACGCCGCCGAGGCCCAAGTCGACGACGGCGCCAAGGAGCCGGCCGTGGCGGCCGACGTCATGCCTCCGCAGCGCCGCGAGGTGCTCCGCCACACCACCCCGTCCTCCGTAGCGCGGGAACTTGCGCCGCACCTGGAAGACGCCGGTGGCGGCCGCGCGCCCCACCGACAGCGCAAAGAGGAGGACGAGGAGCACAGAGAAGAAGCTGGAAGCGCGGCGGCGGGGCGCCCGCGCCGGCGCCATCGATCTGATCGGGCTCTGGGTTGGCACTCGATCGAGGCAGCAAACCGGTGAGCTCGCATATTTGTAGCCGGAGATACAACAACCAAGGGAGAAGAATCAGGAAGCGATCATACGAAAGATAGATAAGCTAACAAACTATACGGAGATGTGCGTGGCTCCATTGCTGGACCGGAGCAATCCGTGCCTGGCTAACACGAAAAGAAGAGGAGGACAGGTGAAAATTGAATCGCTGCCGTTGCTTTCAACGGCCGGTGTTTAAACCAGCCGGGAGCGGGAGATATTCTCGCCCTTCCTTCTCGCCTAGTGTTGGAAATATGGGCAAGGTTTTTGATACCTGCAGTGGTCTTCGAAACGTTCGATTGCACAGTTCTAGAGACTAGAGGAACTCACAGATGAAGCTATTCGAAGCATAATAGGTATCTATTGTGTAAAATTTTATGTAGTCTTTTAAACTGGAAATTACTTTGAAGGAAATGAAAGTACATTGGTTAAAAAAAAAGAGCTTAATGAGGAACTAAACATCTAGATAGATCGTACATTATTAGGAAGATTAAGGTGGCAAAACAAAACTAACACCATTCAAACTTTCAAAAGTATTATTACCGGTAGAGTAGGATGGCCAACACTGTTAACAGTCTTGGAAGACCTCCGAATCTGCAAACTTACTCTCTTCTATTGTCGCAAGCTAGAAGAGCACTTAAATTATTAAAGCCCAAATAAAAAAACTGTAATCAAAACATTGAAGTAGGCAGCAATGTATACGTAAAATGTGGTACCTATGTCCCCGGTTCCATTTCAAAAGAGCACGAGAAATATAAAGAAAAAAATAGGAAGGAACCATTAGGCCTGGAAAAGAGTTTTCCCTTCCCTTCGCAAAACTGTAAGAAATACTCCAGCAATTCTAATGGGACAGTAAAAACACTCTTACAGTAAAACTGTAACAACTCTAACCATTAGGATTGTTATTGTTACAGCTATTTGTCAAACTGTAAAAACTGATTGACAGACTGTAACGACTGTTTGACAAAGCTGTAATAACTGATTGACAAACAGTAAAGTGTAGACGGTACAGAAAAAGAATGATTTTCTTTCTGTTTGTGTCTATTTTTCTATCTTTCTTTCGCTATATCTCTTTCTATGTCTACTTGTCTTTCTCTCTTTCTTGCCCGAACTATATTTTCGATGCGTAGCTGGCGTTAATGCCTTGTGCTTTGGGTTTTCTAATCCATGTGAGAAGAAGCCGGTGGAGGAAAAAACAAAAGAAACATCCAATATCAACATCAAAAAATGTATGAAGATCAGAAGCTTTCTAGGTAAATTTTTTTTCTTAGAAAGCTTCACGATGTGGCTGGCAAAATAGAAATTTTTTCACAGTAGTATGGTTACCTTGTCTTGTCTAGCTCTCCCATTCCCAGTGAGGCAGTGATCGCGATGAACATGCTAGAGCAGAGGCAGCTGAACTGCGTCCTTTGACCCTCTCACATCCTCTGCCCTGCCCTCCTGGACTGCGTCAACAGGCGCTGAGCAACGACATGTACAGGAGCGTGTGGCACCGCGACGTCGTCAACGCCGACAGGCCGAGGATGTCGGTGGCCTCGTTTTTCTGCATCTGCAACGACGCTCGCATCGGCCCCGCCGCTAGGCTCGTCACCGACGGCACGCCCGCCGTCTACAGGGACTACAACTACGCCGAGTTCAACTCGGTAAGGCGACTAGAGCGGTCAATGTGAGTTAATCGAATTTTTATCTCCAAACACTGAAAATTAACATTTTACTTCAATTAAAATAAAGTAAGTGTACAAACCAAAAATACATCAGCGAACGAGTGATCTATGATTACAAAACGTTCCTAATACTCACATGAGACTAGCAAAACAAACGGATCGCAAATCGGACACCAAAAAGTCCAAAACGGTCCAATACAGTATCGTCAACGAGTGTTGTTTTCAGCAGTACGAAAATCTGTTCTTGAGTTCAAAACAGAATTAAACGAACTCCGATTGATATGAAATTTTACACACACCTGAGTAAATACCTTTGAAGATCTCCCCAAATTTTGAGTTCAATCCGACTTGTGAATCACCCGCAGATTTAAAAATACAGCAGAAATTGAGGTTTTGTTGGGGTTTTCTAGAAACGAGTTCAAACTGAGTGTTTCTCAAATCGCGACACAAATCTACAACAAATAGGTGTATGCAGTGGTCCGAAGAGTGCAACTCACCACCAATCAATCCCCAAACCAAATCCTCTCAAAGGAATCAAAGTTTTTCACCAACAACACAAGATCGAGAAAAGGAGAAACCAAGACTATAAAACTTTAGAAATTTCAGCAAGGGTATAAATTGAGATTTGAAGCCAAAGAGCCCTGTAGGCCAGACCGGCGATCCTTTCTCTTATTAAACTTGAAAAATCAAGAACACAGTCGAAGTACAAAATCACTGCGGAACCCTTGGCTCAACTGGTGTCTACCTAGAGAGAAAACTAGGAGCTCTAGAATGGGTGCTCAAAATAAATGACAGCTAAGGGATGCTGAACCAACCAGCCCTCCCCTCTATTTATAGAGGGTTATTCTCACTTCCTAAACTACCCCTATTTACATAGAGCCTATCCACTCCACCGGGGGCAAAATGGACAAACTCCTAAGTTTTCGATCGGACGGCCACGTCCTTCACATAGAGTTGCTTCGCCTTGACGCACCCTCCGCGATCATGTCGTGTGCCACCACCGGTTCCCTCCGGAACCGCCACTACCGAGTTTTGAGGCCCAAACTCAGCAAAACCAGACATCCGTAGCGCTTGGTGGTTTTGAGGCCCAAACCACCAAACCTGCCATGAGCGCTGCACCTCGTGCACGTCCTCCACGATCAGACACGTGTCCCGCCAGTCCTCGACCACGCTGGCAACATGGTCCACTCCATCACGTCCTCGCACAAGTGTGTGTCCCAGGTGTCAGCCACCGCGGTTGGTCACCTGACTGCTCTAATCCGCCAGTCAAGACCCAGCACTCGCCCTTCACCGCTCCTGGTCCATCAGCACGAGCCCACATGACCTTCACCTCAGCCATCAACTATTGTTCCTGTGCTCCACACCTGCACACCACAAGTCAACCGACATAGTTGCACAAGCATAATCTCACACTCTAGTCAGTCCACTGACTATCCCAGAGCGCTACCCGTTGACAATCACTCATCATCAACCCGGACCACAAGGGACAAGCCAACCTTGTGTTCGCAATCTCCCCCTTGATGAGTGCATTGTCAACACCACCATTTGAGCATATGTAAACAGAAAGAGGAAGAAGATAAACTCACTCAAATGACCATAAGCCAGATAAAAGACAGACAAGTTATTTAGAGTAAGCAAAACTTGGTCCCTAAAGAAATGGGCAACGGCTCATCACGACCAAGCAAGAAAAGACTAGCCCTCAATAAGAGGCAAAATCAGGGTTCAACACCACTAGCCAGAAGCCAAAATCTCATCGGAGCACAAAAGGCTTTATCAGAGCATAAAAAACCAATTCAGAGCACAAGATCAGCACAAAAACTAAAATCAAAGCTAGTTCCTCCAGAAGGAGGCAAACGACTCAACACAACTAGCAATAGCTCCAAATAACATATCTCGCCCTCTTGAATGAGAGGAAGCCCGAAAGACAAAATTCTCCCCCTAGATAGAGGAAACGGGAAATCTCAAAATCTCTCCCCCTTGTTGACAAGTGAACTCATCAAGCACA
Source organism: Zea luxurians (assembly GCA_029449295.1). Classification (NCBI taxonomy): domain Eukaryota; kingdom Viridiplantae; phylum Streptophyta; class Magnoliopsida; order Poales; family Poaceae; genus Zea; species Zea luxurians. The sequence goes on from JAOPSE010000181.1 coordinate 1,691,302, forward strand.
AACAGAGGTAGAAAGAAAAACTCCCCCTTGACAAGAGAACCTCCCTTGAGAAAAAACAGAAATGTGACAAAGAGTATGAAGTAGAGAAAATGCATGAGCTTCAGGAGTATACCAGTCAGAGTGTAAAAATGCTCTAAGTGGTGCTGTGCTAAGTGTGCAGCAATAAATGCATGTGCTAGCAGATGCTCAAGCTGGGCATATGCACAACATATGTGAAGTCTAAGTATTTTTTATTCAGTTTTAAGCATTTTAAAAGAGATGTTCACCACAAAGACAACACTAAGCATATAGTAAACAGGAAATCAACTAAGTGCCAGTCACAAGTGAACAAGGTGAACTACCCCAAATAGTGATCACTCATCATGCTAGAAACATATCTGAAATAGATACCATTTGAAATTTTCAAGATTTATCGGATTTTGCAGCGGATTCCAAATTTCATTGAAAAGCATGTGAGTGCGAGAGGTTATAAGCATTGTCTTTGTCTGACTTTTCAACCGGGTGTAGTATATGCAGACAAGCAATCAGAAGCTAAAAACACCAGTTTCGATCATCCACTACACTACTCAAGTTCATCCAAAAGTGCAAATGGAAGCAGTCTTGATACAGTGATGTGGTGACAAATACAAATCCATCTCGATCTTTCTAATTATCACTTATCTTGATTTTGAATCTTTAGCACAATATGAATAAATTAAGACAAGTGAATGACTTAAGGCATGAGACATAGCCACCTAGCATACTAGTAATAGCAAAAAGGATTTCAACACATCCTACATATGCTAGGTGCCAATCTTAATGGTGAATAATTTTAGATTGAGCAAGTAATAGTCAAGCTCACAATTATGAAAACAACTTAGCTCAACAATATTGTATCATTATGAGCAAAAGGAGCCTAAGCATGCCATAGCATTATCATGTACACAAAGAACATACTACTAGGAACAGAATCACATTCTAGCAGTTATACAAGTGAAGCTCAATATGACATGTACATATAATACAAAAGAAAGTGAAAGTAAAAAATAATAAGAAAAGATCAAAATGGAGCCCTCTAATCAAAAAGTGAAACAAACACCCAATTCCCCTCGCAAACGAACAAAAGTTGTTTGATCAAGGGGTTTGGTCAAAATGTCTGCAAGCTGGCGAGTGGTATCAATATAACGCAATTCGATGTCGCCTTTCTCATAATGATCACGAAGAAAGTGAAAGAGAACATCAATGTGCTTGGTCCTCGAATGTAGCACAAGACTCTTGGCAAGACTTATGGCACTCGTAGTATCACAAAGCAGAGGCACATGATGAAAATCCAAGTCAAAGTCACGTAAGGTAGCCATCATCCAAAGTAAATGCGAACAGCTAGCGACAATAATATACTCGGTCTCTGCGGTATACAGGGCAACACTAGACTGTTTTCGAGAAGACCATGAAACCAACGAAGTACCCAAAAACTGACAAGTCCCAGAAGTAGACTTGCGCTCCAAAAGGCAACCCGCAAAATCAGCATCAGAATAACCGCACAAGGACAGAACGGACGATGAGGAGTACCACAAACCAAACTCGGGAGTGAAACATAGGTACCTCATAATCCGTTTCATAGCCATTCTGTGAGATGTGTGTGAGGAAGCCTGGAAACGAGCGCAAAAACATACTGTGAAGTGTATGTCCGGCCTCGTCGCAGTTGTAATACCCAACTTGTAATTTGTAAGAAATAATATAAAAGGGAAAATGTTATTTCCTCTATATGTGGGTGTTGCATTTATTCACCATCCCATGTTAATGCCACATTTTAAATAACAAAAGGTATTCAAATAAATCATGCATCACCCCGAGGTTTTCATTTTTTTGTGTGCATCTTGTGACAACATAAAAAAAATCATATGAGAAGAAATATATTAATACCCAAAGGGGAATTTAAGATTTAAACGGAAATTCTAGAAAATTGAGAAAAGAGGAAACAACAATAAACAAATGAGTTAAAATAAAATATAAAAATAAGAATGTAATTCTTTACTCCAAATTTGAACTTGGTACACTTTGATCATTGATGAATCTCATGACCAAATTCAAATTCAAATTTGAATTCTAAAAACAAAAAAAGGGAAAGTAAAAATATAAAAGAAAAAATAAAAAGAAAAAGGAAGAAAGCGCCTAACTGGGCCCTAACTTCATTTTGGCCCACTCTTCTTTTCCCTCGGATGCGTGCGTGGCCCACCATACCTCTTCTCCGCGCGGCCCAGCAGCGAATCCACCGCTCGCCCGGGGAAGAGACTGACATGTGGGGCCATCTGTCAGCCACACTGGGGCGCACTGTGGATCTTCTCCCCAGCTACCGCAGCCCCCGGGCCGTTGTGAACGCCGTCGTTGCCGCACTAATTCCGCTAGCTTGGCTGACCGACCCTGCGGGTTATAAAGCCATAGTGGCCGTGGACTTGTTCGCTCCATACCCCCTCACATGCTCCCCGTTCCTCGCGTCATCGTTGGTGAGAGAGAGACCCGCCATAGGTGAATCCAGGCCTGCCGACGACCATACTCGGGGTGTGGAACTCAGGGGCGTCTCTTGGCCATGAGGGAGGCAGTCGCGACCGTTTTGCAGAGGATTAGCCACCAACGTCGCCTGAATTCATCGCCGTCGATTCAGCGCCGCCGCGGATCGCCTCTTGCCGTGGCTAGACACCACCACCAGACAATAGCCAGTAACTTACTTCCCATCTAGTTCGCGAGGCTATTCCCTTCATTTAGCACTAGAACAATTAGAGTTTTATGCTCGGAATCACCGGGTAGGGAGTGCTCACGGGCGTAAATTCGGCCGCCGGGGTGGAGCCGCCGTCGGGCACTATCGGGCGAGGAGGTTAGCGTCGGGGCCGTCCGATTCATTTTGGATGGTTCTGATTAAATGCTACATACCGGTTGGGATCAGAGTGATCTGGGACGTCGATTCCGGATCCTGTAGTTGAGGGGAGAGCGAGTGACTTATCCAGGGCTAATCTAATCAAGGTGCCTCATTTCCGATCGGACGACTAGTATAAGTTCATACCCCTTCGCGGGTACGTTTTACAAATGAGACCTTATGATTTTAGAAAATAGAACCCGCCATCCATCCACGGGTTAGGACTGTGTCTGTGGGGTTTTTGTGAGTTGGCCCCTGACCTTTCTGGTTATTGAGGCGCAATCCAGAGAAGAGAAAATCAGAATAAATGAATTAGAAAATGTATTTTTAATACCAAAACAATTCCTAGAACTTATTTAATTCATAGAAAATTCATTTTTAGTCTAAATTGATCCATTCCAGTTTTTAAAATTTTGTAATATTATTATTTATCACCTAGAGTCTCTGTTTTGACATGAAAACAGTAGTAAAAATAATTCCTCACTTAATCATATATCAAGCACATTAAACCTTTGGAAATTCATAATTTAAAACCCATAACTCCAAAATTAATGATTCCTGTTCCTAGGAACTTATTTTAATGTGTAGATTTTATTGTGTATTTTATTTACATGTTTGGTGTGATGTTAGTTTTTGCTATACTATGTATGTATTGTGTTGATGCGAGTAGATGAGCAAGCTACTGTGGATCCTGAGGTTCAGGAGATAGAAGTTGCTGAGCAGGAGCTCATTGAAGGCAAGTTGTGCCCTTGATCACTTATTTTTACCCAGCCATGTTCTTATTATTCATAATGATCTGCATAGGTTAATTTTGATGGGATCGAATAGGTTACCCTAGTTTTGGCTATCTTTATACCTTGTTTTACCACTGAATATTTTTGGGTAGTACTTGCTATTGCTTTATGTAGTTTTGGGATATGAAGATACACTATTTATGATTACACTTTTATTATCTATTTATTATTACTGTTCATGTTAAGATCATTATGTTAATAGGAACATGGAGCGACCACACGAGAAAATAGTGCTACCACAAGGGTTTAATGGGACGCCCTTGGCTGATTAACTAGGAAAGCTAGTGGATGACTACCTTACCCGAAAGGGGCAAGGGCGGTAGGGGAGTGGTCAGTGTAGGGAGGTCCTTGGGTTGATTTTGCTACGATGACGATCAGGCGAGGGATCCCTGCACTAGAGCTTCCTATAAACTGTAGCGGTTTTCTGAAGCTAATGGAACTTTGTAAAGGCCTCGTAGTGTTACCCTGCCTCACCTCCTCAGTAGAGGTGTATGGGATTGGTTGTCTCTTGGCAGATGGGTAACATGACTTCTGGGTAAAGATGTGCAACCTCTGCAGAGTGTAAAACTGGTATACTAGCCGTGCTCACGGTCATGAGTAGCTCGGACCCTCACATGATTAATCTATGGAATTAAAACTCAATTTGTCATTTGCATCGCATCAGGATTATTTTATTATTACCTTTATTTATTGTTACTAAGGTTTGGTATTTACTTACACTTAGTAATTGCTAATAAAATTTGGACCAACTTATAAAAGCAATGCTCAGCTTCAACCTTTATTTTATTGATCAGCCTTACACTTCACTTGAACTCCCACCTTTTGTGAGTTCAAGCACACTATTCCCCACAACTTGTTGAGCTATGAACGTATGTGAGCTCACTCTTGCTGTCTCACACCCCCCATAGGAGAAGAACAGGTGGTCAAAGAGGAGTCGCCTAACACTGAGGCTTTTGACTTGATCTAGGTGGCGTCTCCCAGTCAGCTTTGTGGCGCCAGGGAATAATAATTAGTTCGCTTTATTTTATCATTTATTTTGTAAGACTTCCGGTATGTAATAAGTACATTTATGATATTTATGGCATTTATCTCTATGCACTCTGTTATTATGTGTGTTGTTCTTCCTTGGCGCACATATGAGAGGCACCCGACTTTATCCCTTAAATCCGGGTGTGACAGAAGTGGTATCAGAGGAAATGTTGACTGTAGGACGAAACCTAGATAGAAATGGATAAACCCTTACCTACTTACCTTACTCTGATTCTTTCTATACTTATCTTGATCCTGTCTCACCTTCTACTGTTCTACTCTGATCATTCTTACCTTTCTACTTTGAGACAAGATGGATTTCACACCTTGGAATCCTATATTTATGACCTTCTTAAGAGATAGGAGGCCTAAGACAAAATTAAAACTATTTTCTATATTTAAAAATGTCGGTTGATTGTTATGATGATAAATGTCTGATTTGCTTTTTTGATTGATTGAGACATTATAATTGGGCATCTTAGCATGTACCACCATAAGGTAATGTATTAGCTTTAGTAGGTGACACATTTAGCTAATAAATCCCCCAAAGTAACATGCCTCGTAATTACCTACCTTGTCTACAATCCTTTCTCTCTTACCATATGTTTCTAACTCAGATGGTCAATACCAGGAAGGGAGGAGGAATTGATTTACCTGCCAGCCCATTCAACCGGAGGGTACTTAGACAACAACAGCAAGCCGAGATGAATCCTCCGAATCCTCCACCAGCCGGTGTTGATCCCACAGCTGCAGCTCAAATGAGGATAATACAACAGATGGCAGACACCATGGCAGATATGCACGCACAGATGTGGCAGGAACGCCAGGAGATGTGCCAAGAACGAGAGCAGATATGCCTGGAGATGCGCCAAGAGCGAGAGGAGATACGCCAGGAGAGAAGGGCGCAACAACAACAGCAACAAGCACCACTGCCTCCACCACCACCACCAGTTCCACCCCGGGACAAGCACCGGGAATTTATGAGTCACAAGCCGCCAACGTTCGCTAACTCTCTTGATCCGCTAGACGCTGATGATTGGCTGAAGTCTATAGAGAAGATGCTAAATATTGCCCAATGCTCTGACCGGGAGAAGGTTCTATATGCTTCTAGTCGTCTGCCTGCTACTGATTGGTGGGATTCATATACTGCTGCCCATGATGCTGCTGACACTATTACTTGGGCAGAATTCAGTACATAGTTCAGAAACTACCACATTGCTGCTGGATTGATGAAGATCAAGAAGGAGTTTCTGTCATTGAAGCAAGGCAACATGACTGTCAGCAAGTACCATGACAAATTCATTCAGCTGTCAAGATATGCTCCTGAGGAGGTGGCTGATGATGAGAGGAAGTGGAACATTTCATCGAGGGACTCAATGGGCCACTACAGTATGCATTGGTTGCCCATACATTTCCATCATTTCAGAGGCTACTTGATAAGGCTCTTGCTATTGAACACAAGCGTGTTCAACTGGGAGATCTGAAGAGGAAGGCCATTGCATAGGGACAGGGTAGCAGCAGTGTTCGTCCTCGCTACGTTCTGCCTCAGGGTACCCCAGCTCGTCTAGGAGGAGGACCACACCTAGTTTAGTACGCTCCACAGGGGTCTCTACGGACACCTCCCACTCATTAGGCTGCCCCCACTGGCACCTCGGCGAGGCCTACAGGACAGAAGACCGGCCCTACATGCTTCAAGTGCAGTCAGGTTGGGCACTATGCTAATGCTTGTCTAGTGGGGAATTCTGGTACACCAGCTCAAAACAAGCAACAGACTCCTGGCAAGGGATACTCTATTGCCAGGGTTAATCAAGTCAGCACTGATGCTACTCCTGAGGGTGCTGACATCGTACTAGGTATGTTTTATATTAATGTAATTCCTGCAACAGTATTATTTAATTCTGGTGCTACACATTCATTTATGTCTGCTTGATATGCCAACACAAATGAGATACCACTGCAAAATATGAGAAAACCAATGATAGTAATTACACCTAAAGGGCCTATTGAGGTGTAGCATCCCAAAAATTCAAATCTTGAAAATTTCTCAAACTCCCTCTAAATTCAAAATGAATTTCAAATTTCATTTCAAAATGTTTGTTTGCAAGTTGATATCAACAAATAAATTATAGTGGTCTATATTCTCTCCAAAATCCTCCTCAAAATATCCTACAAATATTTCCCCAGTGATCACCCTCAAATTCTTTTTAGAAATACTGCCCAGATATTTCCCGAGTAATCCCCTTCAAGTTCTTTCCAGAAATACTGTCCAAATATTCCACCGATATATCTCCAAGTATTTTCCTCTTGAGAAATACCTTCAGAATCATTTTTCAAGTCCCTACAAATATTTTCTTCATAACTTTCCTCATGCTCATACGTATACGTATGCCTCCAGTGTCATACGGTGAGCTCTACAAGCTAATCTCACTTATACAAGACAAATACATGCTAATCTCCCACTAATCCTCTCATCCTCCCACTAATCCTCTCATCCCTCCCCCTAATCCCCCACCATGGCTATAAATAGAGGGGCAAGGGCGTCCTCTCATCCCACCCCAAGCCATTTCATGGCAACTCTCTTCCCCCCCCCACACCCACTCCATCTCCCACACAAGCACACACTAGCACAAGGGTCATTCGGTCGTTCTTCGATCGTTCGTCCCCCTGTTCTTAGTTTGTTCGTTCGTTCATCCGATCGTTCGTCCGATCGTTCATGGTTCGTTCGTTCGATCATTCGATCGTCCGTTCGTTCGTTCGTCCAAATAATCTTTGTCTTGCCGTTATGCTACCGAAATTTCGATCGTTCATTCGTTCGATCATTCGATCGTTCGTCCATTCGTTCATAGTTCCTATTCATCGTTCATCGTTCGTTCATAGCCCCTATTCATCGTTCTTCCAGATAATCTTTATCCTGCCGTTATGCTGCCGAAATTCCGATCGTTCTTTCGTTCATAGTTCCTATTCATCGTTCATCGTTCGTTCATAGTCCCTATTCATCGTTCGTCCAAATAATCTTTGTCCTGCCGTTATGCTGCCAAAATTCTGATCGTTCGATCATTCGATCGTTCTTTCGTTCGTTCGTCCGATCATTCGATCGTTCATCGTTCGTTCACAATTCCTATTCATCGTTCATCGTTCGTTCATCGTCACTATTCATCGTTCATCGTTCGTTCATACGAACAATTCACCATTACTATTCACCATCGTTACTATCCATTGTTACTATTTATTGTTACTATTCATCATCGTTACTATTCACCGACGCTATTCATCATCGTTACTATTCATCGATGATATCTATAATTACTTTTCGTCGTCACTATCCATCGTTACTATTCACCGTTACTTTTCATCGTTACTATTCATCGATCATCCGATCACCCCAAATTTCAACTACTCATCCATCATGCTGTCCAGTCCACCTAAGACCTGCCAGACCAATATTCTAGTCATACGAACTCCGGTGACTATGATTTTCCTTCCAGTAGGGAACTTCCCATCTGGTCACCCATCCTAGGTTTCTCCAAGTTGAGCATGCTTAACTTTGAGATTCCTTTGAACCAGGCTTCCAAACTCAGATTCCAATAATTTTTGTTCCTAAATTCTTATCAAACTATTCCCTATCTAACCATGTCATCCCTTAAGCATGGTCCATATTCCAGAAAACTCCCAAAATACTCTTGTCCCATATTCTGCCTATAACTCTCCTGTTCATACTAAGTCAGACGATTCATTCGTCACTATTCTCCCCAATAGTGAACTTCACTGTGCTACACCACATACACCCAGCTATAAATACACCCAGCTACCCTCTCCGTCTCCAGACACTCAACACCCTCAACCAAGGCAAACACCCCACCCACTCAGTTACTCCGGTCTGCCGGCTACACGCATAGTGTCGCTTCGCCTCCAGTCCACCCTCCTGGTAAGCACCTCCGCTCCATCACTAGTAGTATCTCAACACCACATGACACAGATTCTACTCAAGACTCTACCCATCCATATATCGCTATTCTGACCACTATACTAAATATCTATTGTTATACTTACTGGTTTGTATGTTTGCTTATTCATGTTGCATAGTTATCGGAGCGTTCGTGCCGTCTCGTGGAGGCCAGATCTGCAAGTCTACGCCAGGTAGTGGAGCTAGAAGCCAGTTCCGTGAGCTCTTCCCCCTTCAACGGATAAGCACGACAAGCTCACTGGATCCCTTTGATGCATAAATTACCTATGATTTTTCAACCACAACCCTTAGCCTGTTATTTTATGCATGATATGATTTTGAGACAAGTTATTATGGCCACACAGCCGCTTGCCGCAATCAATCCCTGATATATTTGTTACAAATGATTTGAGAAAAGGTGTGAGTTTTCAAAAGAAAATGCTTTTCAAAATATGTATGATGAAGGGTTTTCACCCTTATCACCTTTGAGTAGGGATGATCAGGGACTCCCTGGTTTAGGGGAGGGCCTAAGGTGATGGCTCAGCTGGTTTAGGCGTGAGTAGAAGGATTGTCCCCTCATATAAGGACCGGTTTGTCATCCTTCACTACCTATACTCATGATAAGTACAACCACTCGAGACTGTGTGGGCAGTCACTCAATCTGAACTCGTACGGTTCAAACCCCAGGGTTATGAAGGCTAGGGAGCACCGGGAGGATAAGGAGGGGGAATGTTTTGTCCGGTTTGGGAATGGCGGTGGCCTGACTCCTTCTGGTATAACCGTTAAGGTAGGGACGTGCGAGGAAAGAAAGAGATTCGGATTCGGGTCTCACTAGCTATGAGATCGCAGAGCCGGACTAGTGGGTAAAGTGTACACCTCTGCACAGAGTTCAAACCTATTCGAATAGTCTGTGTCCACAGGAATGGACGAGTCTGGTGTGGTATGGCAATTAGTGTTTTGTTTTCAACAAAAAAAGGGTGCGTTTGAGAAAAATGGTTTTAAAAAGGTCCGACGGTTGAGCCGTGAGCTATGGTGGACGGGAAGTCCAGTAGCTGTTTTTGAAAATGAAAACCAGTGGGAAACTGCTGAGATACCTGGATGGTTTAGTTTAGGGGATTTTGTTCTATATTGAAAAACTTCCTGCTCCTTTGGGAGAGGATACGCTTTGAAAAATACAAAATGTTTACAAAACAACCCTGCATAAAATATTGCTGTTTCTGCAAAATATCCTGAGCTCCACATATTCCATGCATTATATCTGATTTCTCCATTCCGCGGGTGAAGGTGGGCTGCTAAGTACGTTTGTACTCACCCTTGCTTATTTGTTGTTTTTCAGAAAAAGGAGATTGGGTAAGAGTTACGACTGTTCCCAACCTTGCCTGTGGCTGTTGGACCGCTGATTTGCTTCGCTGCGTATATCGGGCTGCTTCAGCCCCACTTTGATGTTATATCCCGAGTTGTGGACCAACTCTTAAAGTTATTCGCCACCTTTATAGGTTTGTATCGTTTAAGCAGATCTAGAATTATCTATTGTATAAATGTGTTTACTAGCCTCCTGGGACTAGAAATTGTATCACATTTGAGTCCCAGAGGATTGGGACGCTTCAGGTGGTATCAGAGCTGTTAGGTTGGCCGCAGGACGTAACCCTTAGCCCGATCCAAATGTTTTTGAGTCAAAACTATTTTCTTAAAAAAATTCTTGCTCTTATCCCTTCATTTCAAAAACGCTTTCCCCCTTTCCTTCTCTCAGAAGTCAGATGGAGGCCGTTGCCAAACCAGCTTTTGCCAGAATGAAGATGGTTTCCCCAAGTTGCTAAGAGCATGCACAGTTCACCTCGGAATCAGGAGCCAGCTAGAGTATGATGGTCGTGAATTCATCGAGCATGGCACAGAGAAGTGTGTCGTGATTGTATACATTGGATCCAGTCAGCACCATGTGGAATGGAGTGTCACTGCTGCTGGGCACAGATTCAAAGACACTTGCCAAGTCGTCGCCCGCAAGGCATTGAGGGCCCTGTGTCAGATCTATGAAGAAGAAGTGGCTAACACACTGCTCAGATTCTTTCCGCCCTTTCAGAGAGACCGTCCAGTCTGGATGGCCAGGATGCGTGCATTGGAAGGGTATCAGTTGCTTGAGGACGACCCCATAGTCGTGTACCTCACTGCATACCTGCTCACCCTAGATGCCCAATATGATTTCTTGGCTTGGCACCACCATCAGATGATTGCCCGAGCAAAAGATGCAGAGAAGCGCAACCGTAAGCTCCATGTGGATCTCACCACAGCTCAAGCCAGTGTAGCTGCCTTGGAAAGTCGTGAAGTCATTGTTGTTGAAGCCCTAAAGCAAGCCAAGGATGAGCACATCCAAAAGTTGATGGATGCCTACTTGGTAACCCATAACCAACATAGAGCCCTGTGGATCCAAGAGCCCACTTCATCCAACCCTGTTCAACCCATCAGAGCTGAAGACCCCCAGATTCTTGAAGGTCACCCGGTCTCTATCAGAGGAGAGAAGAAGGCTTGGGAACTCCCGGAAGGAGCCATAGTCTTGGAAGGAATTCTAGTCTTCCCTCAGGCTATGGATAAGAAAGAGCACCCTGAATCCTCCCAAGATTCCCTGCGGAGTTGTTTGAGCCCCTCACCATGAAGAAGATTCCAGCACCATCCCTTGAAGTCAAGGAAGAAGCTGCAAGCACCCCGCCAACACCGCCGCCCTCTGAGGAACTACAAGAGCCAGTCCAGCTTGAAGAAGAGTTCGACCCCATGCTGCCATCTTAGTCGCCGCTAGAAGAAGTCATCAACATCAGCTCCCTCTTGACCCATCTAGGAGATGTCTCAGATTGAAGTTGTGTGCAAGCCTCGCCAGAAGAGAAGTTGCCTGGTCTGAAGTTAGTTATGCCTAGTCCTCTGCATGCATTGGTAGTGAAGTTTTCTTCACTTTGGCTAGAGCCCTGCATGTATGAGTGGTAATCGTGTAGACCCGTGTTTTGAAAAACTCTATTTGAGTGGCCCCCTAGGGCATTTCAAAATGAATTTCGCTTGATGTTTTCTCCTCTTTTGAGTGCATATGTGATGCTTTAACGTTAGTGCTCATAAGTTGCATTTAACATAGTTCTCAATTCAGGAGCCGAGCAATGGTAGTTATGCTTAGCCCCCGAATCTGAGTAGTTCGTGATTTGGAAAACTCTATTCTTCCCTTATTCAAAGCATTTGATTTGTTTGTGGTTATCATTGTTGAGCTTGTGTGTTTTCTTTATTTTTAAGAAAGGTTTTCTCTAAAAACATAGATCACAAATTAGAGCTAATCCTCACCTTATGCTTCCATTCTCATCTTAATCCATCTCAAGAGAAAAGCACCTTATCCAAGAAGATACCGAGAAGCTTACCCTTGAAGCCTGGAATAAGCTACAGAAGAAACCTATCCAACCGCTCAGTCAAAAGGACCGACCGTGAGAATCAAAGCACTGCCCCTGAGTCAAAGTGAGCAGGAAAAGAGGACAGAAGAAGTTATTACCATACAGAGAGGCAAAGATTCTTGGAACTAGAGACCACAAACATCAGGGTCATTGACCCCACCACTCACCCATGCCCCCCGCACGCGTGCCCACCTCCATGCGCACCACCACCGCCCCACTTCCCCTTTGCAGCGCACCCACCGCCGCCATCACCGCAAGCAACACCATCCCCCCTCCCCTTGTCATGATTGCTACCGCGTGGCACCTGCTCTATCACCGCCACTCCGCACCCGAGCACCACCTCGCATACTGCTCGCCTATAAAACTTCCGCATCAACTCCCTCAGTTCCTATTCTGCTCAAAGCAAAACACTCCCGATAAAACTCCCTCTGCCAAATCCCAAGCAACTCCATTTTCCACTCCCTCGCCCCTAAGATTACAATGCTTGGTGATTCTTGGGTTGAAGACTGTTGCACACGGTTCATAATCTTTGGTTTCCTCCTCTATATGATGGTAATACTCTTTGATAGAGTCCTCTAGTGGGAAGAGCAAAGAGAAAGAAAGGGTCAGTGAAGAGAAGATAGTGAAGAGAAGATAAGAAGAAGGTTCTCCCAGAATCAATCCTGTGACAGTCATGTCTCTGCAGCCTGCTCAAGCAGCAACAGCAGAAGAAGGCCCCGTAACACCCTTGTTATGTGGTACTTCAAGGAGTTCAAATCCCCAAGATTCAAGAGTTCTACCCTCATTCTTTTTAAGTGGGGTAGTGTTCCAGTAAGGTTCCTGCTATGGAGAAAAAGAAGAAGGTCTGTAACAAGCTTGTGGAGGACCAGATCCTCAAAGCTTATAAGTTTCTGGATGAGAAGTGGTCACTCAAGTTTTGTTGATGAAGCACTAGAAGACCAATCAAAGAAGAATTCCATGTGGAAGCTCGCAAGAGGAAAGTTTGCGTGTTGGCATCGTTGCTTCCTCAATAAGCTAGCTGCCAAGCAAAAGCTAGAAGCCTGAAGATGATCTTTGAGTAACCAGAACCAGCGTTTGCAATTGGCAACCAGATGCTCCTCAAAGGCCGGATTTTGTTGAAGTTCCATCTCCTCGAAGAGTCTGCAAAGTGAAGATATGTAGCTGAAGTAAAGCTACACCCATAACCCTTCTAAGCCGAATCTCGAGGACGAGATTCATTTTAAGTGGGGTAGATCTGTAGCATCCCAAAAATTCAAATCTTGAAAATTTCTCAAACTCCCTCTAAATTCAAAATGAATTTCAAATTTTGTTTCAAAATGTTTGTTTGCAAGTTGATATCAACAAATAAATTATAGTGGTCTATATTCTCTCCAAAATCCTCCTCAAAATATCCTACAAATATTTCCCCAGTGATCACCCTCAAATTCTTTTCAGAAATACTGCCCAGATATTTCTAGAGTAATCCCCTTCAAGTTCTTTCCAGAAATACTGTCCAAATATTCCACTGATATATCTCCAAGTATTTTCCTCTTGAGAAATACCTTCAGAATCATTTTTCAAGTCCCTACAAATATTTTCTTCATAACTTTCCTCATGCTCATACATATACGTATGCCTCCAGTGTCATACGGTGAGCTCTACAAGCTAATCTCGGTTATACAAGACAAATACATGCTAATCTCCCACTAATTCTCTCATCCTCCCACTAATCCTCTTATCCCTCCCCCTAATCCCCCACCATGGCTATAAATAGAGGGGCAAGGGCCTCCTCTCATCCCACCCCAAGCCATTTCATGGCAACTCTCTTCCCCCCTACACACACCCACTCCATCTCCCACACAAGCACACACTAGCACAAGGATCGTTCGGTCGTTCGTCCCCCTGTTCTTAGTTTGTTCGTTCGTTCATCCGATCGTTCGATCGTTCGTCCGATCATTCATGGTTCATTCGTCCGTTCATCCAATCATTCGATCGTCCATCCGTTCGTTCATCCAAATAATCTTTGTCCTGCCATTATGCTGCCGAAATTCCGGTCGTTCGTTCGTTCGATCATTCGATCGTTCGTCCATTCGTTCATAGTTCCTATTCATCGTTCATCATTCGTTCATAGCCCCTATTCATCGTTCTTCCAGATAATCTTTGTCCTGCTATTATGCTGCCGAAATTCTGATCGTTCGTTCGTTCGTTCATAGTTCCTATTCATCGTTCATCGTTCGTTCATAGTCCCTATTCATCATTCGTCTAAATAATCTTTGTCCTGCCGTTATGCTGCCGAAATTCTGATCGTTCGATCATTCGATCGTTCGTCTGATCATTCGATCGTTCATCGTTCGTTCATAATTCCTATTCATCGTCACTATTCATCGTTCATCGTTCGTTCATACGAACTATTCACCATTACTATTCACCATCGTTACTATTCATTGTTACTATTTATCGTTACTATTCACCGACGCTATTCATCATCGTTACTATTCATCGATGATATCTATAATTACTTTTCATCGTCACTATCCATCGTTACTATTCACCGTTACTTTTCATCGTTCATCCAATCACCCCAAATTTCAACTACTCATCCATCATGCTGTCCAGTCCACCTAAGACCTGCCAGACCAATATTCCAGTCATACGAACTCCGGTGACTATGATTTTCCTTCCAGTAGGGAACTTCCCATCTGGTCACCCATCTTAGGTTTCTCCAAGTTGAGCATGCTTAACTTTGAGATTCCTTTGAACCAGGCTTCCAAACTCAGATTCTGTTGGGGGCCTTCGTCTTCCGAAGGTCCTCAAAAACATGATTTAACAATGTTTCCAGAGTTGTAATACATGAACAGGTACCTTTGGATTCGAATCAGAACCACAGTGGGAGAAGCACAGACAATACGAAGAATGATGCAGCGCTGAAGCTACACGCAAGGGAGCTTCAACATGATAGTAGGAAAGGGAACCGACTTAAAGGGGAAAAGGCTATTTAGACCCCGATGAGTTACCTTATAGTCATTAGCAAATGTAAAGGGCATGAATGTAATTTCACGTGGGTTGCGTCCCATGCCTATAAATAGATGAACAGTACCCCCGTACTGTTCACGCTGACTTAGCATTTGCTTTTGCATCACACTCGTACCTTTGCTGTCTATCAAGTCGAAGGTATCAAATGTAATTCAATATTGTTTTTATTTTCTCATGATAACATAATGGAGATGAATTTATAATGTTATATGATTATTCATGTTATCTTTTGTATTTTACACGCTTCTTCTATTACCATCTTACCTTCGATATTCGAAGGTATGTCCTTCATGACCTTCGTCTGAAGATCATTATATCCTAAGGGAAATAATATTTCGAAGGACGAAGGGCGTTAATGTTTAACATTTTATGTTGCCTTGTTCTTGATTCATAGCATTTGAGAACAAGTCACCAACATTGGCGCCCACCTCCGGTGAATCCTTTTCGACCACCTTCGGCAAGCACTGACCTTCGTCATGCCACCGAAGAAAGCTTCAGCGATAGGGGCTGCCGCTCTGCAGCCACTGGACCCAAACCAGGAGACTCTTTCTCTTCGACAGGCCCGAAGCCAGAATAGGAAGGCCACTAGTCCAACACTCCAGGAGGAGGAGTTGGACCAAGAAATCAGAAACATGGAGATGCTTCATCAACAAGTACAAAGGAAGAAGGAGCAGATGGCTCGATTAGCCGATCTTCAAAGGCAGATTGACGAAGCCACTGAAGAAGTACGCCATCTTGCCCAAGACGAACAAGTGAAAGTTGCCTAGAGGGGGGGTGAATAGGCAAGTTAAAATTTTTTCAACAAAAACTAGAAGCAAACTGGGTAAAACTGAATTGATCTCGAAATTCACCCAGTTAACTTTGGAAATGAGATGTTCTAAATGATCCACAGGGTTCAAAGTAGTAGATCTGAGAATGGCACTTCTCAAAATCCACACACCAAAAAGATATAAACAAACCTTCCACGCAATGGTGAGAGAACGAAGAACACAAACAAACACAATGAGCAAGAACACAAGAGACACAAGATTTATCCCGAGGTTCGGTCACACCACCAAGGTGCCCTACTTCCTCGTTGAGGCGCCCACAAAGAGCCGGGTCTCTTTCAACCCTAATCCTCCCTTTGCCGACCACAAAGGTCAAGCTCACACACTAATCTTTGCTCAAACGAGCGGGTAATACAAACTTTCTTGTGGTCTTCCACAAGATTTGGAGACTCACAAGCGACACCTAGTCGTCTAGGAGCTAGAAGCTCCAAGAGTAATGAATCCACAAAGAACTTGATGTAGTACCAAAGCTCGAATGAAGAAGAGCAAGAGAGATTTGGAGATGAAGCACAAAAACCGCAGCTCTCAAGCTCACTCAAAGATTTCTCTCCAAAGGTTTGAAATGGGAGAGGCAAGAGATGTGTGAGAGAGAGTGGGAGGTGTTTCTCAAGTTGGAAATGGAGTTCAAATCGTGCTCTTGGCTGTGGGGAGAGAGGTAGGAGGTAGTATATATAGGTGGAGCTCAAAACTAGCCGTTGGGCAGATTTTTCTGCCTGAGGGCGGTTGAACCTCCCCCTAGGGCGGTTGAGCCTCCCCTGGCAGGCCTGGCAGCCTGTCTGCCAGTCTGACTGGCAGACTGACGCGCAGACTGACCTGCAGACTGGTCAAGTTGACCAAGACCGGTTGAACCGCCCAGGGGGGGGGCGGTTGAACCGCCCCTGACAGCTCTGGCGACCTGTTTGCCAGTCTGACTGGCAGACTGCAGAACAGAGGTCAGAGGGGTCAGAGACCAGCTGAACTGCCCCTCAGGACCAGTTCAACTGGTCTTGACCAGTGAGTTTAGGAGAGAAAACCCCAGCTCAACTGCCCGGAGGCATGTTCAGCTGGTGTATGGTCAAAGAGGTTCACAGCTGAAGTTGAGTTCAGCTGAAGTTCAGCCCAGCTGAAAAGCTCAGCTCAGCTGAAGTTCAGCTCAGCTGAAAAGCTCAGCTGTAGCTGAAGAAGCTCAGCTCAGCTGAAGTCCAGCTCAGCTGCAGCTGAAGGAGCTCAGCTCAGCTGAAGTCCAGCTCAGCTGAAAAGCTCAGCTGCAGCTGAATAAGTTCAGCTGCTTTTCAGCAAGAACACTCTAGGTTTCTCAACCCTAACCACGGTCAACCAAAGAACGTTAAAGAGATTTTTGCTTTTCAAAAATAGCTTTTGAATAGAGAGGTTTGAGCTTTGGCAAACACCAACCTTCTTTTTGGATCCCCCTTTATAGTACGACGATTCCTATACTCAAGTTAAATAAAATTAATTAAGAAAACTCCTTGAGTCACTAGTGTCTCATGTGTGATTTCTCCATGGCATTGCTTCATAAGGATCACAAACATCTTTGTCTCACCTTTTGAAGCAAACTCAAATCAAACCCTGTGACTTGTACCATATCACCTTATATGAGTTCAAATCATGGCTTCAAGTCACCTTACTGATGCATCAACATGTTGTAACTCTTAATAGCCGATTAGTTCATCGACTTAGTGCAAGTACTCTCTTCTTCACCTTAGCCATGGTACCTCGGTCTACAAGCCGTCGCTTGGCCTTCACCTTCGCTTAGTTCCTCGAAGCCCTTTCCTTGCTATCTTCACCCTATCAAGCCATTCTTGAGTCACATCCTATTGATCATCCATTGAGAGAATCATTTCTTCAATATTGTGAACCTTGCTTGAATGTCTTCTAGATATAACTGTTAAGATTAATCAAGCTTTAGTTTGATTCTCATAGAAGCATATATGGACTGATAGTAATATGGTCAAGCCAATTCACGATTCCTCATATCTTATCCACTTTGGCTTGACCAATCCTCTTAATCATTTCAACCTCTATTATGATCATATTTATGCATAGTGATTTCTCAGGACTTGTCCATATATTCAAACCAATATAGAGATCATATTGTATCCATTTGCATTGTCTCACTGGTTATTTAACCTCGTGTTGAATCTTCGTTCACTGATCATTATATACTATTCAAGTATGTTCATCATACTGAATTTTCTGTTCAACACTTAGCAAACTCGTTAGACCTTTAAATGTGTTGTTATCCAAATCACCAAAACTCACAAAAGGGATGAATGCACTTTCAATCTCCCCCTTTTTGGTGATTGATGACAACACATTTAAAGCTTACATAAGATTTGATAAATAAGATTTTAAATCCTATGATATAGTTTCCTCCCCCTAAATATGTGCATTTCAGAAAATAACACTTTTGTACTCAAATGCCAAAAGCACATATTTAGGTCAAAGTATAGACAACTTATATTATACTATTCATAGGGTGCAGTGTGTCATAAAATAAATGTGATGCTCATGACATAGAATGCACTTATCAACTTTCTTCATCTTATGTTTTTCTTATGACTTCCCCTTTTTGTTAATTATTTCTCCCCTTTTTAAAAGTCTTCTAACACTTAGTTACATAAGACTAAAGGTAAGCTTTAATGCACAATTTCTCCCCCTTTGTCATAAATCTCCAAAAAGGATACAAAGAATATAAAGGATATAAATTATGATTAAGCGAGATGTGAACACACTATCATGAAAGGGATCCTTAGATGGCACAAAGGTAATGGATAAGTGTCATAAGTGATGTACCTTTGCGTTTTACCTTTTCAAGGGGTTTCCAGACTTGTGTTGGATTTGGAATTCATTTGCAAGCTCTTGTTGGCATAAATGTGACATAGGTCCAAGATATCAAATGAAGATTGTCATACTAACTGAAAGATAAATCTTGATACCTGGAGTCTAGATGTCACCTAGCATTTTCTTATCACAACAAGAGGCAACATGAAAATTGCACAAGTATGGATTATGCAACTAGTGATCATGTATGAAAAATATCAATTGAAAAACACTAATTGATATAATTTGATAGATAAATAGATCACTAATAGCATATTACACTAAATTCTCCTCAAGTTTTATTGCACACATATATATGAATTCAATTGATACCTGTTGAGATTACTTATTTGCAACTTAAAGTACCATTGGCATAAAAGGAGTATCAATTGAACATAATCATGCAACATAAGAAACATGTGCACTATTTAATCAATTAAGTTCTAGACAGGAGAATCTATAAGCTATGCTACTTCAGATATTTGTAATCCAGAAAGATGTGATACATATTTACCAATTTTAGATGATGTTGGAGTAGCATATACAAGAGAAACTCATTCTCTTATGAGATGTATAGAAGATACATTTATTGGAGCAAAGAATCTTTGATACCCATCAAAATTTGCAGTGGAAGCGATTGTCTTTGCCCAAAGATTCCTTTCTAATTCGAGACTACACACATAATAGACTTGGAAATGAAGTTAGTCTCAAAGATTCAAATTATAGACCATTCTCCCCCAAAATGTGTGCATACAAGTGATGAATACTTGTTTAGCTTATGCACTTGGACTTGTGAGGCCAGGGGATTAAGTCCTACAATTTGAACCTTGGTACAAATAAAGTATGAAAATATGAAATTGCACCAATTTAAGGAATTACTCATAATCAAAAGGTATACTAATAGACATGATATGCAATATTTTAAGCCAAGATTCAAGTGCAACCTTATGATGTGACTTAAGATATTCCATATACATGCATACACTAACTTGTAAGAGCCTAGATACACAAATGTAATACAATAGTTCATGGAGTGACACACCTTTGTTCCATGCCATATGGTCTTCATTATAATCATGAATTTCTATCTTAGCTTTTGATAGGCTTGACATTTCAAAGAGAAACTTATCCTCTTTAAACGATCAAGAAAAACTCATTCTCTTCAAAGAACTACACAAATTCACTAAAATAAAATGTTAGTCTTTAAGGACACAAGATATAGAATGAGCTCCCCCTAAATGTATGCATCAAGTACTCAAATTACTTGTAACATGCACTTGATTCAATTAAGATTCTTAGAGGAGTTCATCATATATCTTGGTCAAGGCATAATATATTTGAAACAATTGAATTTATGCTAGAGAACACATATCGTTCCCCAATAGAACTAATCCATGGGGTGACATGTGGTAAATATTTGATCATTTCCTTGGAACCACTCATCCTCATTTGATGTTCTCCAAGGTGTGAGACTACACAACATGAACTTGAAAGAAATCATTAGTCTCACAAGATATAGGCTAAACTCTCTATCAATTTGTGCATGCAAGAGTACACAAAGTACACTTATACACATTAACAATGTGAGGTTAAAGGAGATGTTTGTACTATATCTTGGCTTAACATAACATGCTTTATATAGATGATGAAAATTAAACCAATTGAAGATTTAAGAACTGAAAGTATATCAATTGAAATCTTGAAGGGTAAAGCATGCTAATATGAACCTCAAACCTCATAATGAAGTATATTATATGATTATGTCACTACTTCTTCATTATTTGGTTTTCATGATAGTTCAACTTCCTTCTTGATTCACTGTGTTTTCTTTTCTCTTTATGATTTCATCCAACCAGGCGATCTTGAACTTCATTCATCTTGGCTTGGTTCAATCATACTTGATATAAGACCCATTGAAACTCAATGATTGAAACAACCAAGACTCTTATATCCGTAGATTTTGAATCCATCTTGAAAACACTTGGAAGGACCTTATTGAAACACTTAGAAAAGAGAGCATTAGAAAAACAAGGGAGGGTTTCACAAATGATAATCCTTATATGTGGATGGAGAATGAATCATCATTCTTGAAACCCAAAAGGATAGATTAAATTCCTTTAAATTAGTGCACACATATAGTTGATCTCAAAGTTATATGCACTATTGAACATTTTATATTGCAAGGAAATTAACCTATACTATGGTACATCCCACTAAGGATAGAATACTAAAACAACTGAAGGAGAGGAAGTTTTCATACCTTGGCCTCTTATCAACTTCATCTTACTTTAGTTGAATAGTATCCCTTAAGCTTGTGATTTATCCAATTTAATAATAAGCACCATCTCTTAATATAGATTTTCTATGGATAAACTCAACACAAGAGATGGCATTAGTAGCACAAGCACTAGTTTCTTATTTTGCAACCCTTTATATGTGGAAGGCAAGTGTGTTGCTAAAATAAAGAAATCTCATAATATGGACTAAATTTTCCTTGAGCCCTCATGCACAATATATTTTGAATGACATGAATAATATGCATGGTTGTTCAATGAAGTCTAAAGGGCTGACTTAATCCATATTATGGTGAATGTCTAATAAGGAAGAATCAAATCCAAATTAACTAGATAGAGAATACGTCACATAATTTTGGATTGTTCACCATATGATAATATTCATTCATCTTCCAATTAGACCTTTATTTCATAATCAACAACTGATGTATATCCTCAAGTGCTTCTTTTTCCTTAGTGGATTCATTATCGAGCATCGAACTTGATCCATTGAAGGTGTGATCCTGCAAAACAAGTTTAAGCTTCATATCTTGGTACCCAATTTGAATTGGGTCCTTTGAGATTAGTAGGAAGAGCCTTGAGTACCCACACAATCCTTATTGTGACCTTTCTTTTTGTGTAGGCACCCACATATACTTGACAACCAGCTTACATGGTTTCAAGTTAATATTTAATCACATAGATAAAAGCTAGAGTCAAGAATAGAAGCCTTTTCTCCTTTTCTTGATACATCATTGTGTTGCCTTCTTGATGATGAACCTAGCTTGACCTTGGGTGCACCTAGCTTATCAAGGTTAGTCGCACAAGCATTCATATCATAAAGACAAGTTATGCATGGAATTTATAACTTAGTGATCCAATTCAATATGAAGCATATGGATACCGATTAAAGTTGATTTCTAAGATATCAATAATATGGGTTTCCAAAATTTAGAGAGTATGGATCACTAATTGAACCTTTTACAGTTTAAAAATCATATCCATATTAGTGCATATGTATGTGATGAATATCAACAAAAAGATTCTTATGCACTTTTAGATTTAACGATAAGGGAATTTTAAACTGCATCAAGAGTAGCTATTTAGAAAACAAAGATTACAATCCATATGAATGAGATACAAATTAACCATTATGGATTGTCTTAGTATAGCTTACTCAAGGGAAACTTATTCTCTACGACACAAGATATATAATGTTCTCCCACTAGATATGTGCATCGAGTATTTGAATGACTTGCCACATGCACTTTCAATTCAGTTAAGAGTCTCATGAGAAGTACATTACATATCATGGTCAAGGCATGACAAATTTGCAATGAATTAACTTATGCCTAAGAATACTTACCACCATATAGAACGTACCATTTGTTGTACCAATTTGAAAGATCTTACTATCGGTGGTGGTGTCACTTTAGTATTCTTCTTTTCATCATTTGTGGAGACTTCCTTCTTTGTTATCTCTTTTCCTTTTAAAAACTAGTTGATAAAACACTTTGAAAAGAGGTATTAGTAGTACAAGGAAGTATTTAATGAATGATGATATCTATATATGAATGGCAAACAAATCATCATTTATGAGGCATAAAGGCATAAATTAAATTCCTTTTAAGTTAATGCACATGGAGCAGTGAATTCACAATATGCACTAATTTACAAATTTAAGACAAAAGAATTTAACCTTCATAATGACATTTCTTTCCATGGAATAGATTATTACCAATTGAAAGAATGTCACTTGAAAGGAACTACTATTGATCAACTACCAATTGAAGCAATTTGTTCCATACCTTTGCCTTGAGCATTCCTAATCTTTCTTTTAGGTGAAGATTAACCTTTAATGCTTGTGATTTTACCAATTGAAAGAGCACAATCTCTACTTATGAATTTCATGAAATAGCTTAAAAGAGATTGCATTAGAAACACAAGCAATAGTTTCCTATTTAGCAACTTCTATTATATGAATGACAAGAAGGTTACTAAAACAAGGAAACCTCATGATATGAACTAAATTACCCTTACAAGCATCATGCATAACATCAATTGTAAAAAAAAGATGAAAGTAGCATGATTATTTAATTAAGTTTACATGGCAAGTTTAATTCATAGCATGGTGAGTGATTAATGTAGAAGACTCAAAACCAATTTAAGAAAGAATGAATACATCACATAGTATTGGTTCGATCTTATTTGAATGTTGAATGGCACACTCCATTTGAGAAACACATTCTCATGTTGTGAAACTACATAAATCACTAAGTTAAAAACATTAGTCTCACAACTCTAGTCATATAGAGAATTCCCCTTTTGTTAAGTGCCTTAAGAATTTGAATTTCTTACTTAGCACTCTATTCATTTACGAACATGGGATAATACTCTTTATGTCTAGGTCATGGCAATAATATGATGATTAACTTGAAATATGCCACAAGATACATACAATCAATTTAAAGCATGTAGATTGTCATAATATAAAAATATGAACTTGCAATCTACCATATAATTATATCTTTTCCAAGGCAAGGTAAAATCTTTTAAGTTCATTCTCAAGTGCTTCATTTTTCCTATGAGGCTACAAAAGACACAAAGGAATATACCAATTAAAAACAATGTGCACTTAAGAATTAATTGTTACCATCCTTTGTATATCACTTGGTTGTAGGCCTTTTGCTTGATTCCCACAAAGGTTAATCCTTATTCCCTACAACACAAGTTCTTGCTAGAGATGAATATGAAGTTAGTGATATAACAACTCAATTCATCTTTGGGCCAATCTTAAAAGAATAGTCAATGTAAGATTGATAGCTTGAGATAAGGATTGAGTTAAACTGCTCAAGCACCCCAAAGCTTCATATCATCTCTAGGTACCTGCAAAACTTATTAAGTACATTTTGGTACCCATCTTTGGATGGGTCCGCCAAGGTTAGCTAACAAGTACTTAGGCACCCAAATGGCCTTTGTGCTAGTTTTAGGTGAACTAATTACCTTTCTAGCACAAATGTCATTTTTGGGTCTCCTAAGCGAATATGAATGAATTGACATGGTAGGCTTAGGATACTTACTCATGGGACAATCCTTGCATAGGTGTCCCTTTCTTCGGCAAGTGTAGCAAATCTGATTTTTAATTTTGCAAGACTCCTTCTTGCCTTGCTTCTTGTTTGCTACATGGTTAGTGAGCCTCTTTCTTTCCAAAGATAAACCACTATCTTTTATGTAAGGACATGACTTAATCTCATGTCCCTTCTCATGACATTGATAACACTTTCTAGTGCATCTTCTCTTATTTAGAAGAGTGGCTTGTTTGTTACCTTGTGTGGAGCATGTGGAGGCATGGTTGAGGCACTTGTCATGAGCTTTGGCTTTCTTCTCTTGATGTTTGCTCATGTCTTTCTTAGGGAACTTAACATTATTTTGAAGCGGGTTTGTGCATGCTACGGTTGTCCCCTTCTCAAGCTTCTTCACCATGTTATCACGGTTATCATAAGAAGGTTGAGCATGACACTTTCCCTTCAAAAGAGTTAAGCTCCTTCTTAGCCTTCCAACTTCTTCCTTGAGCACTTTATTTTCTTGTGTGATAGAAATATCACTAATTCCTGAAATTTCTAGCTCAATGGAAGATTGGCTTTCTTGAGAGCAACATTTGTTAGCACATGATAATATAGTTTCTACTTGAGTACATGTGCATGTGTGAGGTTGGTATGATTTCAAATTAGTTAACACAACCTCATGAGCCATTTCTAACATGATATGTGAATCCATCAATTTATTATGAGAGCACACAAGCATATCATGTTTTTCTTGCATAGCTAGATTTTCAATATTTAGCTTTTCTATTGTGTTCTTGAGCATAGCATTTTTACTTTCTAATTGAGCAATATATGATGAATGATTAACAACTTTAATTTGCTCAATTGAAATGTCTTCATACCTTTGGACCAAATCATCATGAGAGCACTTTAGCTTCTCATGCTCTTTGGTCAACTTCTCCAAGTCTTCGATTTTTCTGATGAGGAAGTCTTCTTGCTTATGAAGCATTTCTTTTTGTTCTTCCGCTCTTTTCATGAGTTTGAGCAAGCTCATCCGATGTTTCTTGCTTAGCTGAGCGAAGAATTGTTGAAGATCATCCTCATCTTCACTATCACTTTCTTGCTCCTCCTCATCCTCACTTTCGCTTTCACTGTCACTCCCATTAGCTATAAAGCACATATGAGAAGTGGATTTGAAAGACGAACCTTGTGAAGAGGTGGATTCATCGTTTGGTCTCCATCGATCATTTTCTTCTTCTTCAATAATGTTCTTCGCCTCATCTTCCTTCATTTTGAGGAACATCCTTTCGGCGATTCTCATGGCAAGGTCTATTGCCCTAGGATCAACATCTGCACCAAAAGATGAAGTCGAGGCAACCTCAACTTTTTCAAGCTTAGAAGCACTTTCATTTCTTAGTCCCCCTGACATGATCTTTCCTCACGCGGTTAAGCGTTAGAACGAGGATTAGGCTCCGATACCAATTGAAAGTTGCCTAGAGGGGGGGTGAATAGGCAAGTTAAAATTTTTTCAACAAAAACTAGAAGCAAACTGGGTAAAACTGAATTGATCTCGAAATTCACCCAGTTAACTTTGGAAATGAGATGTTCTAAATGATCCACAGGGTTCAAAGTAGTAGATCTGAGAATGGCACTTCTCAAAATCCACACACCAAAAAGATATAAACAAACCTTCCACGCAATGGTGAGAGAACGAAGAACACAAACAAACACAATGAGCAAGAACACAAGAGACACAAGATTTATCCCGAGGTTCGGTCACACCACCAAGGTGCCCTACTTCCTCGTTGAGGCGCCCACAAAGAGCCGGGTCTCTTTCAACCCTAATCCTCCCTTTGCCGACCACAAAGGTCAAGCTCACACACTAATCTTTTGTAACACCCTAAAGTTCAATCTTGTGAAGACAAGGAAAATTCTCAAAGATTTTAAATCAAAACACCTTTCCTTAAAGATAATCATAATTTAGAAGTTTCCACTCATGAATATGTTAAAAAAATACTTAGATAATCTAAATTGCCTTTGGAATGGGATATATAAAAGAATTAGGATTAAACTATTTCTTAATATATATAGTCTACAATATGAATTTGATTTCCCTAGAAGTAATAAGGTAGGGATTATTCTACTATATGATTAAAAGCTTGTTTAAAAGAACTAAAATAAATAAAGAAATATATATAAAATATGTTTTTGCACATTATGCTGAAGTTCTATATGTGTATCCAAATTAAGTGTTTGAACTTTAAACTTGTGTTGATTTGAAATTCAAATGGAAAGGAAAATAGAAAATAAGAAATAAAAGAAGGGAAGAACTAAGAAAAATACTACATAAAATAGAATAAAAATCAGAATAAACACCCTTCACACTAATATTAATAAATTATACCTTTCAAACTGAGGGCAAGATATTCACAAAGTTTAAACTCAAACTTGAATTCAAATTGGATTTGAAATTAGAGAAAAGAAAATACAAAATAAAAAGAAAAAGGAGAAAATAAAAGAAAAATAAAAGAAAAAGGAAAAGGAATACTATACCTGATGGGCCAACGAACCTGGAATTCGGCCCAATCTGACCTGGATACCGCGCGGCCCACGTCGCTCACCGCGCGCGCCCTGGGGTTTCTCTGCGGCTGACAGGCGGGTCCCGGAAGCCAGCGTCCCCGCGTGCGCCGACAGCAAGGGCCCACGGGCCAGCCCCTCATGCTATCGCGCGCGCTCACGGTACTCCGCCGCTGCCGCGTGGGGCCATCTTGTCAGTTCCCCACGGATGTCAGCTCCGTCTTCCTCGCGCGAGTCCGTCCGCTCCGCGTAACAATCGCCGCGCTTCCCCGGCGTTGACCGAGCTCGATCGGGGTATAAAATCCAACCACGTCTCGCCTCCTCCTCAACCCACTGCGCCGCATTCCTCTCCCCTTCTCGCGGTACCTAGACCACCCTGGGCGGTACGAGGAGGGCGCCACCATCGACGTCCGAGGCGACCACTGCCGCAACCGAACTCCCACCGGCGACCCTTGGCGGTAAGTTCCTCCCCGCGCTTGCGGGACCGTATTTGATCACTAGGAGTTCATACCGCGCTGTGTTCGAACCGTAGAACCTGAGTAATTGCTCGTCGGCGTGATTGTCTCCGCCGTGCACTCGACTGTGTCGTGAGCCGAGGGTCTGCGCAGTGTCGCGGTTGGAATTGGGGGCCGACATAGGTTCGCGTTGTCGTGAATCTCATGGAGGTCGAGTGAATTTGAGATTGGGGCTTGGGTCTGCCGGATTTCGTGTGCTCCGGTGGGTCTCCGCCGTGATTCTCTGGCGGCGCCACCGTAGACCGATGGGGATTGGGGGAAAGCGCCACTGCCGTCGGATGGCCATCGGGTGGTGTGGGTTAGACCGTGCGGGTTGGTTGGTTTTCAGCCCTTGGATCGTGATCTTGCGGGTAGGATTAGATCACGCCCTCATTAAATTGTGGCCGTTGGATCTTGATCCAATAGTCCATGTAGCGTACCGGTTCAGATTGCCCCAAGTCTAATCCGGGCCGTTCATTTGAGATCGGTTGGTCTCGGTTTCATCCCGAATCATTATAAGTCCTAATCTAATCTGAGCCTTCGGTCCACGATCGGACGGCTTAGATCTGTCCATACCCCTTCGCGGCTAACATTTTACGTATGAGCCCCTCTGGTTTTTAGGATTGAACCCGCCGTCCGTGGGCACTGTTCTCTGTGTCTTAGGATCTTTGCGCGGTAGCCCCTGAACTTTTCTGTAATGGTGCGCCCAGTCCAGAACATAATAAAATTAGAGAAAATGATTATTAAATAGATTTTTAATATGAAAATAATTGCTAGAACTTAGATAATTCATAGAAAATTCATTTTAGCTCCAAATTGAACCATTCCAGTTTCTAAAATTTTGTAATAATATTCTTCATCTTTTTGTGCCTCTGTTTTGGCATGAAAAGCTCATTTAAATTTATCTAACACTTAATCTTGTATTAAATACATAAAAGCTACGAAAATTCATAACTTAAAATCTATAACTCCAAATTTAATGATTCCAATTCCTGTAATCTTATTTTAATGTCTAGATTATTACTGTGTATTTTATTTACATGCTTGGTGTAATGTTAATTTTGCCTATACCATGTTTGTTTGAATTGCTGCGACTAGCAGTGAGGTCACGAGTCATCTGAAGATCATCCTGGTACCTGGATCTCAAGGCCCAGGCAAGTTGTGCCCTTGATCACTTCTTTTCACCTACTCATGTTCTAATTAATCATAATGATCTGCATAGGTTAAATTTGATGGGACCCAATAGGTTACCTAGTTTGATTATCTTTATACCTTGTTTACCACTGATCTTTCTGGGTAGTACTTGCTAGTGCTATATGTGGTTTTGGGTATGGAGATACACATTACTATTCATGATTATACTTGTGTTATCAGTTGTTATTTATTGTTCATGTTGAGATCATTATGTTAATTGGAACATGGAGAACCACCCGGGAAAACAGTGCTACCACAAGGGTAGTATGGGATGCCCTTGGCTGATTAATTAGGAAAGCTAGTGGAAGACTACCTTACCCGAAAGGGGCAAGGGCAGTAGGGGAGAGGTCAGTGCGGGAAGTGCCCTCGGGAGGATTTTGCTGCGATGGCGGTCCTGCAAGGGATTCCTGTACTGGATCTTCCTATAAACTGTAGCGGGTTTTCGGAAGCTAGTGGAACTTTGTAAAGGCCTCGTAGTGCTACCCTGCCTCACTTCCTTGGTAGAGGTGTATGGGATTCATGACCCCTTGGCAGATGGGTAACACGACTTGTGGGTAAAGATGCGCAACCTCTGCAGAGTGTAAAACTGGTATACTAGCCGTGCTCACGGTCATGAGCAGCTCGGACACTCACATGATTAAT
Source organism: Zea luxurians (assembly GCA_029449295.1). Taxonomy (NCBI): domain Eukaryota; kingdom Viridiplantae; phylum Streptophyta; class Magnoliopsida; order Poales; family Poaceae; genus Zea; species Zea luxurians. The sequence goes on from JAOPSE010000181.1 coordinate 1,720,257, forward strand.
CTATGGAACTAAATTCAATTTGTCATATGCATTGCATTGCAGGTGATGTTGTTATTACTTTTGTTCTACTATTTAATTGGGTTGGTATTTACTTATACTTAGTAACTGCTAATAAAATTTTGACCAACTTTAAAAGCAATGCTCAGCTCTAACCATCTTCTTTGGTAAGCCTTACACTTTATGTGAGCTCCCACCTTTGGCGAGTTCATGCACATTATTCCCCACAACTTGTTGAGCGATGAACGTATGTGAGCTCACTCTTGCTGTCTCACATACACCACAGGTCAAGACCAGGTACTGCAGGACGATGCTCATGGAGGATGCTGTGATGAGTTCGTGAGAGGTCTAGGTCGTCGTCTCCCAGTCAACTTTGGGTTGCTGGACCGTTGTCTCCTTATAATGTAATTATTTATTTTGTATAAGAACTCCTGTTATATATAAAGTTGTGACATTCGATCCTGTGCCACTTTACATCATATGTATGAGACTTGGTCCCAGCATACCTGGTGTTTATGTTAACCCCGGGTTTTGGACCCCTAAACTCCGGGTGTTACATCTTTGCTCAAACGAGCGGGTAATACAAACTTTCTTGTGGTCTTCCACAAGATTTGGAGACTCACAAGCGACACCTAGTCGTCTAGGAGCTAGAAGCTCCAAGAGTAATGAATCCACAAAGAACTTGATGTAGTACCAAAGCTCGAATGAAGAAGAGCAAGAGAGATTTGGAGATGAAGCACAAAAACCGCAGCTCTCAAGCTCACTCAAAGATTTCTCTCCAAAGGTTTGAAATGGGAGAGGCAAGAGATGTGTGAGAGAGAGTGGGAGGTGTTTCTCAAGTTGGAAATGGAGTTCAAATCGTGCTCTTGGCTGTGGGGAGAGAGGTAGGAGGTAGTATATATAGGTGGAGCTCAAAACTAGCCGTTGGGCAGATTTTTCTGCCTGAGGGCGGTTGAACCTCCCCCTAGGGCGGTTGAGCCTCCCCTGGCAGGCCTGGCAGCCTGTCTGCCAGTCTGACTGGCAGACTGACGCGCAGACTGACCTGCAGACTGGTCAAGTTGACCAAGACCGGTTGAACCGCCCAGGGGGGGCGGTTGAACCGCCCCTGACAGCTCTGGCGACCTATTTGCCAGTCTGACTGGCAGACTGCAGAACAGAGGTCAGAGGGGTCAGAGACCAGCTGAACTGCCCCTCAGGACCAGTTCAACTGGTCTTGACCAGTGAGTTTAGGAGAGAAAACCCCAGCTCAACTGCCCGGAGGCAAGTTCAGCTGGTGTATGGTCAAAGAGGTTCACAGCTGAAGTTGAGTTTAGCTGAAGTTCAGCCCAACTGAAAAGCTCAGCTCAGCTGAAGTTCAGCTCAGCTGAAAAGCTCAGCTGTAGCTAAAGGAGCTCAGCTCAGCTGAAGTCCAGCTCAGCTGCAGCTGAAGGAGCTCAGCTCAGCTGAAGTCCAGCTCAGCTGAAAATCTCAGCTGCAGCTGAATAAGTTCAGCTGCTTTTCAGCAAGAACACTCTAGGTTTCTCAACCCTAACCACGGTCAACCAAAGAACGTTAAAGAGATTTTTGCTTTTCAAAAATAGCTTTTGAATAGAGAGGTTTGAGCTTTGGCAAACACCAACCTTCTTTTTGGATCCCCCTTTATAGTACGACGATTCCTATACTCAAGTTAAATAAAATTAATTAAGAAAACTCCTTGAGTCACTGGTGTCTCATGTGTGATTTCTCCATGGCATTGCTTCATAAGGATCACAAACATCTTTGTCTCACCTTTTGAAGCAAACTCAAATCAAACCCTGTGACTTGTACCATATCACCTTATATGAGTTCAAATCATGGCTTCAAGTCACCTTACTGATGCATCAACATGTTGTAACTCTTCATAGCTGATTAGTTCATCGACTTAGTGCAAGTACTCTCTTCTTCACCTTAGCCATGGTACCTCGGTCTACAAGCCATCGCTTGGCCTTCACCTTCGCTTAGTTCCTCGAAGCCCTTTCCTTGCTATCTTCACCCTATCAAGCCATTCTTGAGTCACATCCTATTGATCATCCATTGAGAGAATCATTTCTTCAATATTGTGAACCTTGCTTGAATGTCTTCTAGATATAACTGTTAAGATTAATCAAGCTTTAGTTTGATTCTCATAGAAGCATATATGGACTGATAGTAATATGGTCAAGCCAATTCACGATTCCTCATATCTTATCCACTTTGGCTTGACCAATCCTCTTAATCACTTCAACCTCTATTATGATCATATTTATGCATAGTGATTTCTCAGGACTTGTCCATATATTCAAACCAATATAGAGATCATATTGTATCCATTTGCATTGTCTCACTGGTTATTTAACCTCGTGTTGAATCTTCGTTCACTGATCATTATATACTATTCAAGTATGTTCATCATACTGAATTTTTTGTTCAACACTTAGCAAACTCGTTAGACCTTTAAATGTGTTGTTATCCAAATCACCAAAACTCACAAAAGGGATGAATGCACTTTCAACAAGAGCGAAGGCCCCAACATCGGGAGCTTCACCAAGAAGGCTTCTTCAACGAGGATGGATGGTATGATGATTTTAATCATGATATACCTTTGACAATGCTTCTCCCTTGGCAGCAGAACTGCAGGCTATCCCATGGCCTCTGTTGGGGACCTTCGTCCTCCGAAGGTCCTCAAAAACATGATTTGACAATGTTTTCCAAGTGGATTATATGAACAGGTATCTTCGGACTCAGAATTATGAACATGGAGTACGGTCAGGACGAAGCCTAAGCCAGATGAAGGGGGATTGAGATGAAGGACGGGCTGATTGCCAAGCTGCACGAAGGATGGCGCACAGACGAAGCTGTGCGCAGGAAAGCTTCGTCACGATAGCAGGAAGAGGAACCGACTTAAAGATGAAAAGACTACTTAGGCCTTGACAAATTCCCATAAGTCATTAACAAATGTAATGGGCATGAATGTAATTTTACATGGGTTGCGTCCCACGCCTATAAATAGATGAACAGTACTCCCGTACTGTTCACGCTGACTGGGCATTTGCTTTTGCGTCATCCTTGTGCTTTTGTCTTTCTGCAATCCGAAGGTACACTTGCAATCTAAAGTCATTTCTATTGTTATGCGATAATAAAATAGAAATGATATTATGAGATTTAAATGTTTATACTTCTTTTTATGTTGCGTGTAAATCCTTTCGTCATAGCTTATTGTGCTTACGAAGATATATTATTTGTAACCTTCGTCTGGAACACATTATATCCCGAAGGGAAATAATGTTTCAAAGGACGAAGGACCTTATCATTTAACACTTTGTATGTTGCCTTGTTCTTAATCCGAAGCATTTGAGAACAAGTCACCAACATTGGCGCCCACCTCCGGTGAACTCACTTCCACTTTGAGTTTTTATAACACCTTCGGAAGCCATAGACCCTCGCTATGGCGCCGAAGAAAGCTTCAGCGACTGGGGCTGCAGCACTGCAACCGCTGGACCCCAACCAGGAGACTGTCTCTCTTCGGGAGGCCCGAAGCCAGAAGAGGAAGGCCGTCAGCCCGACGCTTCAGGAGGATGAGCTAGACCAAGAGATCAGGGATATGGAGATGCTTCATCAACAGGTGCAGAGGAAGAAGGAAAAGATGGCCAGGCTAGCTGAGCTGCAGAGGCAAATAGACGAAGCTTCTGAAGAAGTTCGCCATCTTACTCACGATGAGCAGAACAGAAGGCCTCAACAAAAAGACCTTCATCAGGAGGGCTTCTTCAACGAAGATGACTGGTATGACAATTTCCATCATGGAAATTTTGTTTTCGATGATGCTTCTCCCCTGTCCGCTGAGCTGCAGGCTACACCTTGGCCTCCATCCTACAAGCCACCCCAGCTTCCCATGTTCGATGGCCATTCAGACCCGAAGCAGTTTTTGATGAGCTACGAAGCAACAGTGTCTTCGTATGGTGGCAATGCTACAGTCATGGCAAAGTCTTTTGTTATGGCTGTCAGGAGTGTTGCTCAGACCTGGTATTCCTCCCTTCGACCAGGAACGATTACTTCATGGCAAAAACTGAAGGACATGTTGTTAACTAGCTTTCAAGGGTTTCAGACGAAGCCGGTTACTGCTCAAGCCTTGTTCCAGTGCACTCAGGATCATGAAGAATACCTTCAGGCGTATGTCAGAAGGTTCTTACGTTTGAGGGCGCAGGCACCAACGGTGCCCAATGAAATTGTCATCGAAGCCATGATCAAGGGGCTTCGACCTAGACCTTCAGCTCAATACTTCACCAGGAAGCCTCCTCAGACTTTGGAGAAGCTGCTCCAGAAGATGGACGAGTACATTCGTGCCGACAATGATTTTCGCCAAAGAAGGGAGGAGGCTTTCAGATTTTCTGAAATGACCAGGGGCTTCGGAGGAAGATTCTATCCGAGGCATGTCAGGTCCATCCACAACTCTACTCAAAATGATGATAAGGGGAGTCAGCAGAACAGGCCGCAGTGCTCCTCACAGGCTTCGGGGCAACAGCAAAGTTTCTTCCGGCCACCAGCTCCAAGAGGCAGAAGCGCCAGGGGCTTCGGCGGAAGATTTGAAGATCAACCAAGGAAAATGTTTTGCTTGTTCTGTGGAGAAAACAAGGGCCATACCACCAGGATGTGCCATGTTACAATCCAGAAGCAAAAGGAAATAGCCGAAGCTGCAGCGCAACAAGCTCAGCCGAAGCAGGTCATGCATACTGCTTCGTACCATCCGCCTTACATCCCACAATACATAGACAACCACCCTGCAGTTTCTGTAGCTTCGGCAAGTCAACCTCAAGCTTCCTGGCAACAGCCTCCGCCTCCGCCTCCAATACAACAAGGCCAACAGCCAGAAGGGAGTCAATATGCTCCACACCAAAGGGACTTCAGAGAACAATCCGAAGCTCGCACAGTCAATACCACTGTGCCAGAGTCGAAGCACATTTATTGACACATATCCTACCTTTGATAGCAGTCTTTTCTATTCAGTTCTATTTTCTGTGTAACAAAGAACATTGTTAGTTTTCATGTAATAATTTCGTTGTTTCCCACGAGGAAAACCTATTTTCTCCACAGGCTTAAGTTGCTGAAGCTTAAAAATTTGCGATAACAAGGAGGACCTTCGAATTATTAAAAATCCTTCGAAGCAACAGAAAGTCGTTCTAAGGAACGCAGAGTAAGTTACTGAAGTCACAAAAAGCCGTTCCAAAGGGAGCGCAGTGTAAGTTTTCTGCTCAAAAGTCGTTCCAAAGGGAATGCAGAGCTTACAGCGAAAAGTCAACGCTGATACCGCCTAAGTAAAAGGCGAAGAAGCTCAAAAGACGTTCCTAAGGGAATGCAGAGCTTACAGCGAAAAGTCAACGCTGATACCGCCTAAGTAAAAGGCGAAGAAGCTCCAAAGACGTTCCTAGGGGAATGCAGAGCTTACAGCGAAAAGTCAGCGCTGATAAAAAAGATTGTGTGTTTCACGGGGATATGTGTGTATCTTCGGAATCAATCTCATCTACATAACATAACATCATCACATCATTTTGCATAGCATAAGCATCATACATCATATTGCATATGGCAAAAGAAGGGAGGACAGTAACAACCTTCGGAAGAATGCTTTGAGAAAGTAAAAATCTTCGGAATATAGCTTCGGAGAATGTTTTCACGAAGTTTGGATATTTTTCATCAGGGCGCTATGGATTTTGAGATGCATAAAAGTTTTTCTATCTTCACGAAGCATGAAAAGAAGGGAAGGTGTTTTTTCGCCGAAGGCTTAAAAACGGTACGTATGTAAAGTTTCATGCATCGTAAAGAATTGAATAATGAAAAGAAACTTGTATATTACATTCAAATGTACAAAATATTACATACATCACATTTCAAATGTTTTTTCTAATAACATCTAGTCTTCTCTTAGTACTACTTCGGCAGCCTCATTTAGAAGTTGTTCAACAACTTTATCCATGATAGCTTCGGCCATTTGCTTAATTTCGTCATCCCCTTTCGTGTGAGGGTCAGCAGACGATCCAGTAGGTTCTGAGGGAAGGGAATATGTCTACATTACTATCACAAACCGCGAACAAAGTTTGAAATAAAAAATTACAACACAATAAGAACGACTAATTAATACCTATTTGCCCTTCGGGCTCTGTACTCTTTTCGGCAACTTCTGTCACTTTCCTAGCATCATGGATGCCTTTTTCACTTCTTTGAATAATTTCTTGCGCCATTTCTCGGCCGCCGTTGTCCTAGATATCAGTAAAGAATTTACCGCCAACCATGCTTGCTTCGGTCGAGGGGTCTTTGATGTCTTCGGAGGACAAGGCAGCTTCGGACTGAGCTAAGGATTTTACATGCTCACAACCTTTCTTCTCCAAAACGGTAGCAACTCCTCTGGCGCCTGAAAAAGCGCAGATGTCACCGCGGCTGCTCAAGATTTCCTCGAAGGCCTCTGCTTCGTGACTGATCCAATCCAGTGGACCTTCGGGATTGCCTCTTGAGAAATTCTCTTCACTAGAAAATGCGCCAACGCTGGCGAAGCTGGATTTTATCTTTTTGACGCATTCTATAGATTTAACATAGCATTTCCTCTGGGATGCACGAAGCTCCTTAACACTTAACTCTAAATGATTGACCAACTGATCACTAAGCTCTCGTTTTGTTTCTTCAAGCACACGTTCCTCTTTAGCTCTAGCTAGCTGTTTCTGAAGATCTTTAATCTCACGTTTTTGGGCTTCGGCCTGGACCTTTGAAGCAGCTTCGTCCTTTTTTACCTTGTCTACCAATGTAAGCAGAATTTTATCCTTTTCCAGAGCTTAGTTTCTCAGTTTAATAACTTCTGACCGTAGGTTGTTGAACGCAATTTCATAGCTCTCATCTTCGGCACTCTTTTGTGCTCTTAATGCGTTGCTTAGGATTAAACCCTATATGTAAAAAAGTTGGTATAAGAATAAAAGAATGAGTTACGAATTAAAAATTTTTTCAAGCGCCTAATTCCCATACCTTTAGGCTATTGTACGCAAGACTGTCCGCGAGATCCTCCTTCGTCATAGCACATAATCCAGCTTCGAGCTTCGGGAACCCCATGCTTCTAGCCATCTCCCGGCAGACAGATAATTCTTTGTTATCAGGGAGGCAGTATAGGAAGTCATCTTCATTTGTCCCATTGAACACTACTGCCCCCTTCGGATATTTTAACTCTCTAGCATAGTGATTGGCTTCATAAGTCTCTTCTTCAGATAATTTCTTCCCCGAAGCATGTCGCACGATGTAATCGCATATGTTGGAAGGAGCTTCGGGGGAGGCAGTGTCAATCTCTTCAACCAAAACTGGTTCTGATATTTTTATTTTTTCGGTTTCCAAAGATTGTTCCTTGGTGGGCTCTGAAGACCCAGCTTCAGCTTCCAGTTGTTGCTTCGAAGCTTCAGTAGACGCTTCAGCAAGTTCAACAGTCTTCTTTGGAGTTGTGCTTGAAGACTTAATTGTCTCCAAGACATCTAGCACGTTTACCATTCTTTTTCTTTTTGGGGTCACCGATGGGCCCTTTTGATTTTTTATTGTTTCAACATTTACTGAAGGACTTAAGATTTCCGATATTTTTGGTCCTTCAATTCTCGGTTTTTCTGCCTTCTCTGCTGAAGGCGCTTTAGTTTTTTCTTCTATCTTTGGCACTGGAGCTGGTTCTGTAGCTTCAGAGGCCAAAGAGACTTCACCAATAAATTCTGGCACTGTGGCCGGCTCAATAAAACGTGCCCGATGGGTGAGCACCTTCATCTTTTTTCTTTGCGGCGCTGGCTCACTAGAAGCACTTGTGGCAACTTCTGTTGCAGGAGAAGTATTTTTTCTTTTGCGGCCCGGCACCGGATAATGGTAGTCAGGGTAGACAAACCCGATTGCATCAAATACCCGGTTGAGCCTTTTCTTCTTTCGGCCTCCGAAGGCTGCCGATAATGCAGTGTTCTCGGCCTTCGAATACACCCCAAGCAGTTCGTCACTTAATGTTTCAATGCTTTTCAACCAGTCGTCATCAGGTTCAACAAACTTATCCCCGTATTTGAATGTGTATTTCAGTCTGACCAGTCCGCCTTCGTCGGACTCTTTGATGGTCTCCTTCGGCATTTCCCACTTTCCTACAAGTGGCCACACCCTGAACGCAATATGCTCTTGGACCAAGTCCCTTGTCCCAATAAAAGAGCAGATTACGCCGAAGGCTCTTTGGCATTCCTCGGCTGCTTCATCCATTTCAACCTTCGGCCTTCGAAGTCCGAAGCGTTGCCAGATGGGGCGCATAATGATACTTTTAATATCTTCCTGCGCTGTCAAGTCATTCTTTACATAAAACCATTCTGTCATCCAGGCACCGGGCCACCTCTTCCGAAAGGTTGGCACGGGGCAGCTTGACCCGGTGCGGGCACCGAAGCTGTAGCAACCAAAGTTGTTGTGATATTGTTCTTTCCCCCAGGGCTTCGTCTCATATAACAACTCATGAATGTTGCAAAAGCTTTTAGCATTTGGTTCCAAACCTTGGCTCCTTACAGCCCAGACAAAGATCCCCATTCTAATGATAGCTTCGTGAGTAATTTGATGAAGGTAGATTTGAAACGTCTTCAGGACTTCGACAACAAAGCTGCTTAGGGGAAATCGAAGCCCAGCCTTGAGAAAGCTTCGGAAGATTACGACTTCATCTTCTTCGGGGGTGGGAGAAGTCTTTTCTCCAGCATCAGCCCTCACAATAGATATATCTCGAAAATATCTCCCCCTCATATTGTCAATATGGCTCTGCTTAACAGTGGTTTTCCCGAAAACCGTGTGACTTGGCCACCATGGCCGATCTTCGGACTCTCCCCCACAGCTTTCTGCATCATAACTGTCGCTGTCACCAGTATCTTCAGACAAACCTTCCAGAATCTCCTTGGTGATTTTTTCCGTATTGGTCTCCGCCATCGCTATAAGGAACCCCAAGTTCTTCTCTTCGTCGAGACTCAGCTTCATCTCAGCAGGGACCTTCTTATCTTCAAACATCTTCGGAAACACTAAAAAACTGTTTTCAAGGCCGAAGCTTCAAAACCAAAGGATCAGCAAATCTTAGTGCGCAAGAGCTAAAAATTTAGTGGGCGGAAGCAGATTGCAAGAGTGAGTACCAAAATGAGTTTGCGTTACGATCTTATTTATACGCCCAGTGCGTTGAAAATTGAAAGACCCCGCTTGTCAGTGAATGTTGCTATTCTAGCAAAGGGAAGGTGTTTTTTCGGACCTTCGGCTTAAGGCCTTCGTCCATATCGCAATCTGAATTTATCATTAACAAATTAATATTGCGAGGGGCTACTGTTGGGGACCTTCGTCCTCCGAAGGTCCTCAAAAACATGATTTGACAATGTTTTCCAAGTGGATTATATGAACAGGTATCTTCGGACTCAGAATTATGAACATGGAGTACGGTCAGGACGAAGCCTAAGCCAGACGAAGGGGGATTGAGATGAAGGACGGGCTGATTGCCAAGCTGCACGAAGGATGGCGCACAGACGAAGCTGTGCGCAGGAAAGCTTCGTCACGATAGCAGGAAGAGGAACCGACTTAAAGATGAAAAGACTACTTAGGCCTTGACAAATTCCCATAAGTCATTAACAAATGTAATGGGCATGAATGTAATTTTACATGGGCTGCGTCCCACGCCTATAAATAGATGAACAGTACTCCTGTACTGTTCACGCTGACTGGGCATTTGCTTTTGCGTCATCCTTGTGCTTTTGTCTTTCTGCAATCCGAAGGTACACTTGCAATCTAAAGTCATTTCTATTGTTATGCGATAATAAAATAGAAATGATATTATGAGATTTAAATGTTTATACTTCTTTTTATGTTGCGTGTAAATCCTTTCGTCATAGCTTATTGTGCTTACGAAGATATATTATTTGTAACCTTCGTCTGGAACACATTATATCCCGAAGGGAAATAATGTTTCAAAGGACGAAGGACCTTATCATTTAACACTTTGTATGTTGCCTTGTTCTTAATCCGAAGCATTTGAGAACAAGTCACCAACAGCCTCCATCATACAAGCCACCTCAGCTCCCCATGTATGATGGACATTCAGATCTGAAGTAGTTTTTGATGAGTTATGAAGCAACTATATCTTCATACGGAGGCAATGCAGCTGTCATGGCCAAGTCCTTCGTCATGGCAGTTAAGAATGTGGCTCAAACGTGGTATTCTTCTCTTTGGCCAGGAACTATTACTTCATGGCAGAAGCTTAAGGATATGCTGGTGACAAGTTTCCAGGGCTTTCAGACGAAGCCAGTCACAGCTCAAGCTCTCTTTCAATGTACACAAGATCATGAGGAGTATCTTCAAGCATACGTCCGAAGGTTCTTGCGCCTGAGAGCACAAGCGCCTACAGTGTCCAATGAAATTGTCATTGAGGCCATGATTAAGGGGCTTCGTCCAGGATCTACTGCCCAGTATTTTGCTAGAAAGCCTCCACAGACTTTGGAGAAGCTGCTTCAAAAGATGGATAAATACATTCGGCTGACAATGACTTTCGCCAAAGAAGAGAGGAAGCCTACAGGTTCTCTGAGATGACCAAGGGCTTCAGAGGAAGAATCCACCCAAGACATGTCAGGTCAATTCACTCCACCCAGAGTGACGACAGAGGAAGTAAACAACAGAGGCCACAGTATTTCTCGCACGCTTCAGGGCAGCAACAAAGCTCTTTCCGACCGCCAGCTCCAAGAGGCAGAGGCACCAGGGGCTTCGGAGGAAGGTTTGGGGATCAGCCTAGAAAAATTTATTGCTTATTCTGTGGTGAGGACAAGGGCCATACTATAAGGATGTGCCATGTCACCATTCAGAAACAAAAGGACATAGCAGAAGCAGCAGCCCAGCAGAACCAGCCGAAGCAGGTCATGCATACTGCTTCGTATCACTCACCCTACATACCAGAGTATGTGGGTAACCATCCTGCAGCGTCTGTTGCTTCGGCTAGTCAGCCACAGGCATCTTGGCCACAGCCTCCACCTCCGCCACCACTACAACCTGTGTATTCACGAGGCCAGCAGCCAGAAGGGAGCCAACAGACCCATCAGCACGAGATTTTAGGGAGGAGTCCGAAGCTCGCACAGTCAAGAGTACTGTGCCAGAATCGAAGCATATCTATTGAGAGATATCGTACCCCTGAAACAGTTTTTACATTCATTGTCATTTTCTTTTTTAATAAGGAACAATTATTGAAAACCTAGTTTTCTTGTCATTTTCAATTTTCTGTAATAGCATCGTTCTTATCATAGCGAAATATATCTTCTCCACAAACTCACAAAGTCCAAAAAGTCGCTGAAGCACAAAAGTCGTTCCTAAGGGAACGCATGCCTAAAAATCACATTACAAGTATCCCCGAAGCTACAAAAAGTCATTCTAAGGAACGTAGCGTAAGTTTGCCGAAGATATAAAAAGTCGTTCCTAAGGGAGTATACTGTAAGTTTTCTGCTCAAAAGTCGTTCCAAAGGGAATGCTGAGCCAAATACCACCGAAATATAAGACGAAGCGCGAAAAGTCAACGCGAATACCGCCGAAATAGAAGGCAAATAAGTTCAAAAGATGTTCCTAAGGGAATGCAGAACTTACAGCGAAAAGTCGGTGCTGATACACCGAAAAATAAGCGGTGAAGCCGAAAAATAAGTGACAAAGAGATTGTGTATTCCACTATGGGGGTGTGAGTGTGTGTCTTCGGCATAAATATCATTTTGCATAACATAACATCATCACATCATTTCGCATAACATAACATCATACATCATATTGCATCAATGGCACAAGAAGGGGATACAATGTTGACCTTCGGAGAATATTTCGAAAAAATGAAATTGTGCTAAGACACAAAATAAGTTTGAAGAAATACAGCTTCATCAGCTCTGAGGAAGAGGAACAAATCTATTGTTGACGAAACATTAATGTTTTTGCGACGCTTGGAGGATTTTTTACGAAGCATAGAAGCTCTTCTTTACGAAGCATGAAAAGAAGGGAAGGTGTTTTTTCGCCAAAGGCTCAAAAACAATATGTACATAAAAGTTTCATGCATCGCAAAGAAATGAATTGCAAAACCATTCATATATTACATTCAAAACCTACGAGCACCGAATATTACAAGCATATTCCAGCAAATGTTACATTAATATTTTAGCAATGTTTTTACAAATAGCTATTCTTCTTCCTTCAGGACTTCTTCTGCAGCTTTGGTTAATAATTTCATGACAACTTCGTCCATAATAGCTTCGGCCATATTAATAATTTCTACTGACTTCTTTGTCTCTAGGTCGGCCAAGGGGTCGAAGGGCTCTGGGGGAGGAGATACTTCAGCTACAATAAAAGATATAAATTACTTCGAAATCACAAAAATAAGCAATAAAGTTAAAAGCCATTAAGTAATACCTATCCGTTTTTTCAAGTTCTGCAGCTTTTTCAGCTGCTTTTGTTGCTTCTCGAGTGTCATGAATGTCTTTTTCACTCTTTTTCATTATTTCATGCGCCATCCCTCGGTCGCCATTTTCCCAAATATCAGTGAAATTTTTTCCACCTATTAAGCTTGCTTCGGCCGAGGGGTCCTTCGTATCATCAATAGACAAAGCAGCTTCGACCTGGGCCAAAGTTTTGACATGATTGCACCCTGCTTTCTCCAAAATAGCTGCAACTCCTCTCGCACCAGGGAACGCGCAGACGTCCCCGCGGTCGCTCAGAATTTCTTCAAAAGCTCCGGCTTCGCTGTTGATCCACTCAATTACGCCCTCAGGGTCGCCTCTTATGAAGTTGTCTTCGCTTGAGCATGCGCCCACGTTGGCGAAGCTAGTTTTTATCTTTTTGACACATTCTACAGACTTTTCAAAACATCTTTCTTTCGATGAGCGAAGCTCTGCAACTGTTTTTTCAAAATAATTTTTCCAGTACTCATTGGCATCTCGGTCAGCTTCAGCAATAGCGCATTTCAATTTGGCTTCGGCCAGTTGTTTTTGAAGGTTTTCAATCTCATTCCTTTGCATTTTAGATTGAGCCTTGAAGTTAGCTTCATTCCCTTTTACTTTGTCCACCAATGTAAGTAGAATTTTGTCTTTTCCAAAGCTTCGTTCCTCAGCTTGATAACCTCTGATCGAAGGTTGTTAAGAGCAATAGTGCAACTCTCGTCTTCGGCATTCTTTTGCGCCCTTAAGGAGTTGCTAAGTATTAAACCCTATATGAAAAAATGAATGGGTTAATATAAGAACAAAAGAATAATTCAAAATTCATAAACTTCCAAATATACAATTTTTGTACCTTCAGACTGTTATATGCAAGGCTATCCGCAAGATCGTCCTTCATCGTGGCGCAGAGGCCACCTTCAAGCTTCGGGAACCCCATACTTCTGGCCATCTCTCGGCAGATAGATAATTCCTTGTTCTCTGGGAGGCAATACAAGAAGTCATCTTCATCTGTGCTATTAAACACTAAGGCCCCTTTCGGGTACTTCAGTTCGCGTGTATAGTGTTTAGCTTCAAAAATTTCTTCTTCAGATAATCTTTTTCCCGAAGCGTGTCGAATAATATAATCAAGGACTTCGGAAGACGCTTCAGGAGTAGGTGCGACAGCTTTTTAAGAAAAATCTGTTTTATAGCTTCTTCTCCCGCTGCCTTTTCTCCAGTTTTCGAGGATTTCTCTTTGACGGGCTCTGAAGGCTCAGCTTCGGCATCGGCCTGGCTCATTGTAGCTTCGGCTTCGGTTACCTTTACCTCAGTTTCAATCTACGCCTTCAAAGCTTTGGCAATTTTCCCTAGAGTAGAGCTTGAAGCTTTTATTGTCTCCAGTACATCTAGTACACTAGCCATCCTTTTTCTCTTGGGGGTCGCTGCTAGACCTTTTTGTGTCTTCGGCACCTCCACTCCTGTCGAAGGGCTTAGAACTTCTAATGTTTTCGTCCCTTTGATTTTTGGTTCTTCAATTTTGTCAGTCTTCGGCATTGCAGCCGGCTCTTCAATCCTCTACGTAAGAGCAGGTCCTTTGGCTTCAGTAGCTGAAGAAGTCTCACCGCCGAATTCAGGCACTATGGCCGGTTCAATGTAGCGCAGTCGGTGAGTAAGTACCTTCAACTTTTTCCTCTTCGGTGTGGGCTTGCTTGAGGTAGCCGAAGCAGTAGCCTTCCCAGAAGTTGCACCCTTTCTTTTCTGCCCCCGCGGTGGGTAGCGATAGTCAGGGTACACAAATCCGATAGCATCAAAAACTCTATTTAGCCTTTTCTTTTTTCAGCTCCCGAAGGCCGCACATAGTGCATTATCTTCAGACTTGGAGTATGTTCGAAGTAGTTCATCACTAGTATTTTCAACACACTTCAGCCAGTCATCGTCTGGTTTGATAAATTGGTCTCCAAACCTGAAAGTATATTTCAATCAAACCAAACCACCTTCGCTAGGGTTAGTGATGGTTTCCTTTGGCATTTCCCAGATGTCTATCAGTGGCCATATCCTATAGGCTATATGTTCTTGAACCAAATCTCTTGTCCCGATAAAAGAACAAATTGTACTGAAGGCCCTTCGACATGCTTCGGCTGCCTCATCAATTTCTACATTCGGTTTCTAAAGGCCGAAGCGTGACCAGATAGGTCGCATAATGATTCCTTTAATATCTTCTCTTGCTTTCAAATCATTTTTCACATAAAACCATTCTTCTATCCAGGCCCCGGGCCACCTCTTCCGGAACGTTGGCACTGGGTAGCTTGCGCCAGAGCGAGCAACAAAGCTGTAGCACCCAAAGTTGTTATGATATTGTTCCTTACCCTAAGGCTTCGTCTCATACGAAAGCTCGTGCATACTGCAAAAACATCTTGCGCTTGGCTCTAGACCTTGACTCCTCATAGCCCAGACGAAGATCCCCATTCTGATAATAGCTTCGGGAGTGATCTGGTGAAGGAAAATCTGATATATCTTTAAAACTTCAACCACAAATCTGCTTAATGGGAACCGAAGTCTAGCTTTGAAGAAACTTCGGTAGATTACAACTTCATCTTCTTCAGGAGCAGGAGCGGCTCTGTCTACGTCAGCCCTCACAATACAAATATCTCGAAAGTACCTTCCTCTCATATTATCAAGATGACTCTGTTTGATAGTTGATTTCCCGAAGATTGTGTGACTTGGTCGCCAAGGACGATCTTCCGAGTCTTCGCCTCCACTCTCCACATCATAGCTATCACTATCATCAGTATCTTCAGACAAGCCTTCTAATATTTCTTTAGTTATCTTCTCTGTGTTTGTTTTTGCAATTGATTTAATAAATCCAGCGGTCTTCTCCTCAAGGAGCTTCTCCTCGCTTAGCTTCGTCTCAGCAGCAACTTTTTTGTCTTGAGACATCTCTTCTTCGGAAATGGCGAAAATGTGTCCTTAGAACCGAAGCTTAGAAAATCTAAGAAACTAAACAACTGTTGGTAAGCAAGAGCTAAGAAATTGAGCAAAGCAAAGCAGGCGGCAAGTAACGTACCAAATGTGCTCGGGGTGAGTTCTTATTTATACGCCCAGCGCGCTCTAAGTTGGAGGGCCCCGTCTGTCATTGACTATTGCTATTCTAGCAAAGGGAAGGTGTTTTTTTCGGACCTTCGGCTTAGGGCCTTCATCCATATCGCAATCTGAATTCGTTATTCTAACAAATTAACCTTGTGAGGGGCTACTGTTGGGGGCCTTTGTCTTCCGAAGGTCCTCAAAAAATGATTTAACAATGTTTCCGGAGTTGTAATACATGAATAGGTACCTTCGGATTCGAATCAGAACCACAGTGGGAGAAGCACAGACAATACGAAGAATGATGCAGCGCCAAAGCTACGCGCAAGGGAGCTTCGGCATGACAGCAGGAAAGGGAACCGACTTAAAGGGGAAAAGGCTATTTAGACCCCGATGAGTTACCTTATAGTCATTAGCAAATGTAAAGGGCATGAATGTAATTTCACGTGGGCCACGTCCCATGCCTATAAATAGATGAACAGTACCCCCGTACTGTTCACGCTGACTTGGCATTTGCTTTTGCATCATGCTCGTACCTTTGCTGTCTATCAAGTCGAAGGTATCAAATGTAATTCAATATTTTTTTTATTTTCTCATGATAACATAATGGAGATGAATTTATAATGTTATATGATTGTTCATGATATCTTTTGTATTTTACACGCTTCTTCTATTACCATCTTACCTTCGATATTCGAAGGTATGTCCTTCATGACCTTCGTCTGAAGATCATTATATCCTAAGGGAAATAATGTTTTGAAGGATGAAGGGCGTTAATGTTTAACATTTTATGTTGCCTTGTTCTTGATTCATAGCATTTGAGAACAAGTCACCAACAGATTCCAATAATTCTTGTTCCTAAATTCTTATCAAACTATTCCCTATCCAACCATGTCATCCCTTAAGCATGGTCCATATTCCAGAAAACTCTCAAAATACTCTTGTCCCATATTCTGCCTATAACTCTCCTGTTCATACTAAGTCAGATGATTCATTCGTCACTATTCTCACCAACAGTGAACTTCACTGTGCTACACCACATACACCTAGCTATAAATACACACAGCTACCCTCTCCCTCTCCACACACTCAACACCCTAAACCAAGGCAAACACCCCACCCACTCAGTTACTCCGGTCTGCCGGCTACACGCATAGTGTCGCTTCGCCTCCAGTCCACCCTCCTGGTAAGCACCTTCGCTCCACCACTAGTAGTATCTCAACACCACATGACATAGATTCTACTCAAGACTCTACCCATCCATATATCGCTATTCTGACCACTATACTAAATATGTATTGATATACTCCTTTGGGAGAGGATGCGCTTTAAAAAATACAAAATGTTTACAAAACAACCTTGCATAAAATATTGCTGTTTCTGCAAAATATCCTGAGCTCCACATATTCCATGCAATCTGATTTCCCCATTCCGCGGGTGAAGGTGGGCTGCTGAATACGTTTGTACTCACCCTTGCTTATTTGTTGTTTTTCAGAAAAAGGAGATCGGGTAAGAGTTACGACTGTTCCCAACCTTGCCTGTGGCTGTTGGACCGCTGATTTGCTTCGCTGCGTATATTGGGCTGCTTCAGCCCCACTCTGATGTTATATCCCGAGTTGTGGACCAACTCTTAAAGTTGTTCGCCACCTTTATAGGTTTGTATCGTTTAAGCAGATCTGGAATCATCTGTTGTATAATGTGTTTACTAGCCTCCTGGGACTAGTAATTGTATCCCATTTGAGTCCTAGAGGATTGGGATGCTTCATGAGGCAAATCATATGACACATAAATTGACATTGACAATTATGGGAAGAGAATTCGGGACTACCGCTATAGTATTAGAGGAAAGCAGTATAGATCTGATCCTTGGTATGCCATGGTTAAGAAAGGCAAAGGCCATTATACATTGTGGTAGGGGTACAATAGAACTCACCAACCCTAATGGAGAAAGATTTAATGTTGAGATCACAATAACTACCTCTACCAGACAGACGACATTCTTCATAGATGTGGAGTTTGTTGGAAACAACATTCGTGTGGTTAGGGATTTTTCAGATGTCTTTCCAGAGGAGTTACCAGGGATGCCACCGGAGAGGGAAGTTGAGTTTGTTATTGATCTCTTACTTGGGACTGCTCCTATTTCTAAACGGCCATACAGGATGTCCGTAGAAGAGTTACAAGAACTTAAGAAGTAGTTAACAGAGTTGCAGGAGGCAGGGTACATTAGTCTGAGTTCCTCACCTTGGGGAGCACCGGTACTGTTTGTACAGAAGAAGGATGGTTCGCAACAGATGTGTGTGGACTATGGATCACTTAATGATGTCACCATCAAGAACAAGTACCCGTTACCTTGTATTGATGACTTATTTGATCAGATGGGAGGTGCTAGGGTGTTCTCTATGATTGACCTCAAGTTGGGATACCATCAAATGAAGATTCGGCCATCTGATATTTCCAAGACGGCTTTCTCAACCCGATATGGTCTATATGAATTCACAGTCATGTCATTTGGCTTAACCAATGCACCAGCTTATTTTATGAATCTGATGAATAAGGTGTTCATGGAGTATCTTGATAAATTCGTCGTAGTATTCATCGACAACATTCTTATTTATTCCAAGAATGATAGTGAGCATGAGGAGAATTTGCGGATGGTGCTACAGAAGTTACGGGATAATCAGCTTTATGCCAAATTTACCAAGTGTGAATTCTGGCTTGATGAAGTACATTTTCTTGGGCATATCATCTCCAAAGGAGGAATTGCTATGGATCCGGCTAAAGTAACAGCAATAATGGGTTGGAAGACACCAAGTACAGTTTTGGAGATCCGGAGTTTCTTAGGACTCGCAGGTTATTACCGGCGATTCATTAAAGGGTTCTCCAAGATTGCTAAGCCTATGACCTCATTGTTAGAGAAGGGCAAGGAGTTTAAGTGGACTGAGGAATGCCAAGAGAGTTTCGATCAGTTGAGATCTAAGTTGATGTCTGCTCCAGTGCTGATTACGCCAGATCTACAGAAGAATTTTGAGGTATATTGTGATGCAAGTCGCCAAGGCCTGGGATGTGTTCTTATGCAAGAAGGCCACGTCATTGCCTTCACGTCTCGTCAGTTGCGGAAACATGAGTTGAACTACCCCACTCATGACTTAGAACTAACAGCCGTTATGCATGCTCTTAAGATTTGGAGACACTATATTATGGGAACCAAGTGTCGAATCTACACTGATCACAAGAGCTTAAAATACATTTTCACTCAGAAGGATCTTAACCTTAGACAACGTCGATGGTTGGAGCTCATCAAGGATTATGACCTGGAAATTCATTATCATGTAGGCAAGGCAAATCTGGTTGCGGATGCTTTGAGTCAGATGGGGCAGGTCCATGCAGCTATTGTCACCCAGTTACCCGATGAGTTAGCAGAAGATTTTGAGAGGCTCAATCTGGGAATAGTTGCTCATACAGAAGGAATTACCATAGAAGTGGAACCTACCTTAGAGCAAGAAATACGAAAGGGTCAGATCGGTGATGCCAAAATTCAGGAGATCAAGGATCTAATAACAGATGGTAGAGGCCCGAATTTCACGGAGGATGAGCAGGGCACGATATGGTTTAAGAATCAGATTTGTGTTTCAGATATCGATAGTCTTCGTGAAACCGTACTGAAGGAGGCACATGGCTCAGCTTATTCCATTCACCCTGGTAGTACTAAGATGTACCAGGACTTGAAGCAGAAGTATTGGTGGTATGGACTAAAGAAGGATGTTGCTTCACATGTTGCACTATGTGATGTTTGCCAGAGGGTGAAAGCGGAACATCAAAGTCCTGCTAGTTTACTGCACCCGCTTAAGATACCTGAGTAAAAATGGGAAGAGATTGACATGGACTTCATTGTGGGATTACCCCGCACAGCTACTGGGTATGACTCTATATGGGTGATTGTGGACAGGCTAACTAAGGTAGCCCACTTTATTCCAGTGAAGACCACGTATTCAGGTGCCAAGCTAGCAGAGTTGTACATGGCACGGATTGTCTGCCTACATGGTGTGCCTAAGAAGATTGTGTCAGATCGGGGATCCCAATTTACTACTCGGTATTGGAAAAAGTTGCACGAGTGCTTGGATACGAGATTGAATTTTAGTTCGGCCTACCATCCTCAAACTGATGGGCAAACCGAGAGAACCAAGTACTAGAAGATATGTTAAGAGCTTGTGCTCTTAAACATGGTGGTAGTTGGGATAAGAGTTTACCGTATGCAGAGTTCTCCTACAATAATGCTATCAGGCCAGTTTGAAGATGTCACCATTTGAGGCTTCATATGGCAGAAAGTGCAGGACTCCACTGTATTGGGATCAAACCGGTGAAAGGTAATTATTTGGGCCTGAAATTATACAATAGGCTGAAGAACAAGTCCATCAAATAAGGGAGAATTTGAGAACTGCACAGTCAAGGCAGAAAAGCTATGCGGATACCCAGAGGAGACTGCTAGAGTTTAAGGAGGGTGATCATGTCTATTTGAAGGTGTCACCTCTCTGGGGTATGCGAAGATTTAAGGTCAAAGGAAAGTTATCCCCTCGCTTCATTGGACCCTTCTTAATCGTAAAACGAGTGGGGGATGTTGCATATCAATTAGAGCTATCAGATCATCTTGCGGATGTACATGATGTCTTCCATGTATCACAGTTGAAGAAGTGTCTCAGGGTACCTGAAGAGCAGCTACCAATGGAGGATCTTAGTGTTCAAGATGATCTGACTTATGCAGAATATCCTATCAAGATTCTTGACACTTTGACTCGAGTTACAAGAAATAGGGTGATAAAGATGTGTAAAGTATAATGGAGTCACCATGGAGAAGATGAGGCTACTTGGGAGAGAGAAGAAGAGCTTCGCATAGATTTCCCCATCTTTTCCCTAGTCCTTCCTAAATCTTGAGGACGAGATTCTTTTTAAGGGGGGTTGGATTTGTAATACCCAACTTGTAATTTGTAAGAAATAATATAAAAGGGAAAAATTTATTTCCTCTATATGTGGGTGTTGCATCTATTCACCATCTCATGTGAATGCCACATTTTAAATAACAAAAGATATTCAAATAAATCATGCACCATGCTGAGGTTTTCATTTTTGTGTGCATCTTGTGACAACATAAAAAAATTATATGAGAAGTAATATATTAATACCCAAAGGGGAATTTAAGATTTAAAAGGGAATTCTAGAAAATTGAGAAAAGAGGAAACAACAATAAACAAATGAGTTAAAATAAAATATAAAAATAAGAATGTAATTCTTTACTCCAAATTTGAACTTGGTACACTTTGATCATTGATGAATCTCATGACCAAATTCAAATTCAAATTTGAATTCTAAAAATAAAAAGGGAAAGTAAAAATATAAAAGGAAAAAATAAAAAGAAAAAGGAAGCGCCTAACTGGGCCCTGACTTCATTTTGGCCCACTCTTCTTTTCCCTCGGATGCACATGTGGCCCACCATACCTCTTCTCTGCGCGGCCCAGCAGCGACTCCACCGCTTGCCCGGGGAAGGGACTGACGTGTGGGGCCGTCTGTCAGCCACACCGAGGCGCACTGTGGATCTTCTCCCCAGCTACCGCAACCCTCGGGCCGTTGCGAACGCCGTCGTTGTCGCGCTAATTCCGCCAGCTCAGTTGACCGACCCTACGGGTTATAAAGCCGTAGTGGCCGTGGACTCGTTCGCTCCATACCCCTTCGCATGCTCCCCGTTCCTCGCGTCATCATCGGTGAGAGAGAGACCCGTCGCAGGCGAATCCAGGCCTGTCGACGACCGGACTCGGGGTGTGGAACTCAGGGGCCTCTCTCGGCCGTAAGGAAGGCAGCTGCGACCGTTTTGCGGAGGATTAGCCACCGACATCGCCTGAATTCATCACCGTCGATTCAGCGCCGCCGCGGATCGCCTCTTGCCGTGGCCAGACACCACCACCAGACAATAGCCGGTAACTTACTTCCCATCTAGTTCGCGAGGCTATTCCCTTCATTTAGCACTAGAACAATTAGAGTTTTGTGCTCGGAATCACTAGGCAGGGAGTGCTCACCGGCGCAAATTCGACCGCTGGGGCGGCGCCGCCATCGGGCACCGTCGGGCGAGGAGGTTAGCGTCGGGGCCGTCCGATTCATTTTGGATGGTTCTGATTAAATGCTACATACCGGTTGGAATCAGAGTGATCTGGGACTTCGATTCCATATCCTACGGTTGAGGGGAGAGCGGGTGACTTATCCAGGGCTAATCTAATCAGGGCGCCTCATTTCCGATCGTACGACCAGTATAAGTTCATACCCCTTCGCGGGTACATTTTACAAATGAGACCTTATGATTTTAGAAAATAGAACCCACCGTCCATCCGCGCGTTAGGACTGTGTCTGTGGGGTTTTTGCGAGTTGGCCCCTGACCTTTCTAGTTATTGAGGCGTAATCCAGAGAAGGGAAAATCAGAATAAATGAATTAGAAAATGCATTTTTAATACAAAAACAATTCCTAGAACTTATTTAATTCATAGAAAATCCATTTTTAGTCCAAATTAATCCATTCCAGTTTCTAAAATTTTGTAATATTATTATTTATCACCTAGAGTCTCTGTTTTGACATGAAAACAGTAGTAAAATTAATTCCTCGCTTAATCATATATCAAGCACATTAAACCTTTGGAAATTTATAATTTAAAATCCATAACTCCAAAATTAATAGTTCCTATTCCTAGGAACTTATTTTAATGTGTAGATTTTTATTGTGTATTTTATTTACATGTTTGGTTTGATGTTAATTTTTGCTATACTATGTATGTATTGTGTTGATGCGAGTAGATGAGCAAGCTACTATGGATCCTGAGGTTCAGCAGATAGAAGTTGCTGAGCAGGAGCTCATTGAAGGCAAGTTGTGCCCTTGATCACTTATTTTTACCCAGCCATGTTCTTATTATTCATAATGATCGGCATAGGTTAATTTTGATGGGATCCAATAGGTTACCCTAGTTTTGGCTATCTTTATAACTTGTTTTACCACTGAATATTTTTGGGTAGTACTTGCTATTGCTTTATGTAGTTTTGGGGTATGGAGATACACTATTCATGATTACACTTTTATTATCTGTTTATTATTACTGTTCATGTTAAGATCATTATGTTAATGGGAACATGGAGCGACCACACGAGAAAACAGTGCTACCACAAGGGTTTAATGAGACACTCTTGGCTGATTATCTAGGAAAGCTAGTGGATGACTACCTTACCCGAAAGGGGCAAGGGCAGTAGAGGAGTGGTCAGTGTAGGGAGGTCCTTGGGTTGATTTTGGTGCGATAGCGGTCAGGCGAGGGATCCCTGCACTGGAGCTTTCTATAAACTATAGTGGGTTTTCTGAAGCGAGTGGAACTTTGTAAAGGCCTCATAGTGTTACCCTGCCTCGCCTCCTCGGTAGAGGTGTATGAGATTAGTCGTCTTTTGGCAGATGTGTAACATGACTTATGGGTAAAGATACGCAACCTCTGTAGAGTGTAAAACTGGTATACTAGCCGTGCTCACGGTCATGAGCAGCTCGGACCCTCACATGATTAATCTATGGAATTAAAACTCAATTTGTTATTTGCATCGCATTGGGATTATTTTATTATTACCTTTATTTATTGTTACTAAGGTTTGGTATTTACTTGCACTTAGTAATTGCTAATAAAATTTGGACCAACTTATAAAAGCAATGCTCAGCTTCAACCTTTATTTTATTGATCAGCCTTACACTTCACTTGAACTCCCACCTTTGGTGAGCTCAAGCACACTATTCCCCACAACTTGTTGAGCTATGAACGTATGTGAGCTCACTCTTGCTGTCTCACACCCCCCATAGGAGAAGAATAGGTGGTCGAAGAGAAGCCGCCTAACACTGAGGCTTTCGACTTGATCTAGGTGGCGTCTCCCAGTCAGCTTTGTGGCACCAGGGAATAATAATTAGTTCGTTTTATTTTATCATTTATTTTGTAAGACTTCCGCTATGTAATAAGTACATTTATGATATTTATGATATTTATCTCTATGCACTTTGTTATTATGTGTGTTATTCTTCCTTGGCGCACATATGAGAGGCACCCGACTTTATCCCTTAAATCCGGGTGTGACAGCAGTCAAGTACAGGAGAGAGCCAATCATGCTCCTGTACGCCTTCTGGTCCACGGGTTCGCCATCCTCATCAGTGTCAAGTGTCATCGAGGTGGACATGGACGGCGAAAGAGGCTTGCCCTCGCCCATGTCGAACTTCTTCAGGACATCCTTTGTATACTTGCCTTGATGTACAAAGGTCCCATCTTGAGTCTGCTTGATTTGCATCCCAAGAAAGAAATTCAACTCGCCCATCATGCTCATATCAAATTCCCTGCTCATAAGATCTGAAAATCTAGACACAAGAGCATTAGAAGAACCACCAAAGATATCATCCACGTAAATCTAGACTAAAAGGGTGTCGCTATATGTTTGAGGAGAAAAAGAGTTTTGTCCACAGAGCCCATTTTAAAACCCTTAGAAAGTAGAAAAGATTTCAAACGCTCATACCAGGCTCTAGGGGCTTGTTTCAAACCTTACAAAGCTTTTTAGAGTTTAAAAACGTGGTTTGGAAACTTGGAACTCTCAAAACCAGGGGGCTGCCTAACATATACCTCTTCCTCTATATACCCATTTAAAAAGGCACTTTTGACATCCATTTGAAAAAGCTTAAAACCCTTTGAAGCAGCAAAGGCTAAAAGGATCCTAATGGCCTCTAAACGGGCAATAGGGGCAAAAGTCTCCTCATAATCAATTCCCTCTTTTTAGCAATACCCTTTGGAAACCAACCTCGCCTTGTTTCTCACTACCAAACCATCCTCACTTTGTTTGTTTTTGAAAACCTATTTTGTACCGATGGGATGGCAGTTAGAATGAGGTGGCACCAAAACCCAAACCTGATTTCTTTCAAAATTTTCAAGCTCCTCATGCATAGCATTAACCCAGTTAGGATCAGATAAAGCATGTCCAACATCTTGGGGCTCAAAAGTAGCAACAAAAGCTGAGTGAGCAAAATGAGAAATGTGCTGTGACCTAGAGCGAGTGACTTGCTCATGAAGCTCCCCGATCATCTGCTGAGGTGGATGACAGCACTGAATATGTTGTGGAGCCTCCCTTGAGGAAGTGGCCTCCCCTCAACAGCAGCTTCAACTCCTCCAGTCTCAACAGGAGCTGGCTTGAGCGGACCCCAAGTGGTGGAAGGAGTGGGGTCGGGTCCATCAGCCGTAGTAGTGGAAGCAGGCTCGACTGGGGCGGCCGGTGGAGTTGGCTTGAGAGCAACCCAATCGGCATCGTCATGCTCCTCCTCCATAAAGATGGTCTGTCCCATCTGATCTAGACCTGCAGGCTCAAAGACAGGGGATGGACAAGGTGCAGTCTCATCGAATGTAACCTCACAAGACTCCATAATGCGGTTAGTCTCTAGGTTAAGAACACGATAAGCATGAGAATGTAATGCATAACCTAGAAAAAACTCCATCAGAAGACCGGGACTCAAACTTGTCCAGATTACCTTGTTTTAGCACAAAGCATCTGCAGCCAAATACCCTGAAATGACTGACCTTGGGTGGCCGTCCAAATCGCAGCTCATAAGAAGTTTTGTTCAGAAAAGCCTGAAGAAAGATGCGATTGGACACATGGCAAGCAGTGTCGATCGCTTCGGCCTAGAAACACCTAGGAGTCCTATGCTCATCAAGCATTGTCCTGGCCATCTCAACAAGGGTCCAATTTTTGCGTTCAACAATACCACTCTACTGGGGCACATACGAAGAGGAAAACTGATGCTCGAGTCCCAAAGAAGCACAAAAGGTTGCAAATTGAGTATTTTTAAATTTTGTGCCATTGTCACTACGTATAGCTCTCATGGCATTTTTAGGAAACTCATTTTGCAACCGAAGAATCAAATCTCGAGCATGAGTAAAAGCCTCATCCTTCGCCGTCATAAAGAACACCCAAGAGTAGCAAGAGAAGTCGTCGACAACCACAAGCACATACCACTTCCCTCCAAAAGAGCAAACCCTGGCTGGACCAACAGTCCATATGAAGCAATTCGCCAGGATGCGAGGTCATCACCTTGGTGACCGGGGAATGGGAAGCAACAATCATTTTGCCATGACAACAAGGGTGACAGACAAGATCTTTCTCAAATTTTAATTTAGGCAATCCTTGGATGAGGTCAAGTGAGCTCAAACGACACAAAAGATCAAAGCTCAAGTGACCTAGCCTCCTATGCCACTTACAAAGAGAAGAGGAAGATCCTACCAACAAACATCGAGAAGGGCCAGAAGAATGTGAAAAATCAGCACTGAAAACTCGACCAAAAGAGGAATCTGGCAAATAAGATCCCCACGGGCATCCAAAACTCGAGACAAGCCCTTTTTAAAACGCACTTTCATAGTCATCCTCAAGAAGTTGCGAAACTAAAAGCAAATTGAAATGCAGATTCAAGACTAAAGCAATATCCTTGAGAATAAAGCTCTCGTTCACCCGAATGGTGCCATGAGAAACAACCTTGCCTCTTGACTTATCCCCGAATGTGATGTATTCCTTACCAATCACGGGGTCAAGGCTAGAGAACCATTTTGAGTTTCTGGTCATGTGGCGCGAACAACCGGAATCCATGAGCCACGTGTTCTGCAGGCCTCCATCCTGCATTAATAGTAAGACACGGGGTGAGAAAATGGCACAACACTGGGGTAAGTAAACTATGAAGAATACCAGCGATGTGGCATTTGCCCCTGAAAAGTGTTAGGGAAAACACCAAACATCCCCGGCCCCGAAGGGAAGCGATCACCACAAGAAGAAAATTGTGGTCCGCTGGGGAAGTATGAATCAAAACCTCTATCACATGGTCCTTGGCCATATGATACACGACCAGCATTCCGTCGGGCACGACCACCACATGGTCTCACTGCCCGAGACCAAGCAGCAAGAGGCAAAACACCTCTAGGCCTCCCAGGACGTATCTGAATAAGATGATCATGAACACCATGAGAGAGGCGGTTCATGTCCTTCTTGCTCGACTCAGAAACCAACCGCTCATCTCTCTTCCTCCTAAAGCAAAAGAAGCTAGATGCCCATCCCTCTCACAATATTCACAATGGTACCTCACCTCTCTCTTGGGTGGATTTTGTTTGTGGAAGGGGGCTTTCTTTTCGGATGACTGAGGGGCTCTAGGAAGGGGATCGCTAGAGATGTCGGGAAAGGTGTCAAGTGTGTTCCTAAGATGGTTAGGTTTTGGAAGCCACACTTGTTTCTGACGAGGATCTCTCATAGGTTCATCAATCACACCATCTCTCACAGGGGTGACAGGCTTAGTAGAGGTGGTTTTGATAAGCTTGGGAGTGGGTGAAGGTTTTGTAGGAAATAGGTGAAGCCTAAGAGGGGGTGAATTAGGACTTCTAAAACTTTTACTAAACTAGGCCACAAATAAACCCCTAGAGCAAAACCTATGCAAATAATCAAATTAGAATGTGCAAACTAGGTTTTGTCTAAGTGTTGCTATCTCTACTGCAATGGCTAAGTTTCAATCTACACTATATAAGCATAAAGACAAGATTGAAACTTAAATGCTTAATGTAAATGCGGAAGTTAAAGAGTGAGGTAGAGATGCAAACTCTTGTGGATGACGCTGGTATTTTTACCAAGGTATCCGGAACCGCGCAAGGTCCCATCTAATCCTCGTTGGTGCCCATACGCAAAGGGAAGCCCACGCGAGGGCCAAGCACCTTGGTCGAGTAACTCCATAGAGAGCCGCGGGCCTTCTCCAACACAAAAGTAGCCGTTGGAGGAAAGCTACAGCTTTCTGCGGTCACACCGGACAGTCCGATGGTGCACCGGACAGCATACTATTCCTTGTCCGGTGCACCTAGCCGTTAGTCTGTTAGAGCAGGTGACCATTGGTGCATAGACCTTTTCACACTAGACAGTCCGGACTTCACACCGGACAGTCCGGTGGTCTTCCCTCCGGGTGCCACCTGGAACTAGCCGTTGGGGCTGTGGTTCCTGGTGCACCGGACAGTCCGGCGTGTGGGCACCGGATAGTCCGGTGTGCCACCGGACACTCTGGTGCTCCACGCACAGACAGTCCATAGGCAACACACGTCTTCATTCTTGGACTTTTCTTGCATCCTCTTAATGTCTTCTTTTGAGGTGTTGCTTTCCTCAATTCCTTAGTCCAAGTAACTCTAGCATCCTGTAAACTACAAACACAATCACTAGGAAACTTATTAGTTCACAGATTGTGTTAATCATCAAACACCAAAACTCAATTAGCCAAATGGCCCGGGGTCCATTTTCCTTACAATCTCCCCCTTTTTGGTGATTGATGACAACACAACCAAAGCAAGCAAATAATACAAGTATTTGAATCAAAGAATGCAAACTACCTGCTAGGATGCATGTTTGTCCCCTCAACGTGATATTATGGACTTAAGCCTCCCCTAACTCCATAATTCACTAACTTCCTATTTGGTACCAAATAACCAAAACCACTTGAAAAGCCACTTGCAGATTTTAAAATTTTAAATTGGTGGTGTTTGGTGTTTGATACATTTTTCATTGCTTTGGTCCCTAAATTTCTCCCCTTTGGCATCAACCACCGAAAAGGAAGACATTAAAAGCATGTAGGAAGAAAATAAGACTTGCCCTCACAAAGAATTTGCCAAATGATACCAATTATAGGATACCAATTGAAACCGCTTGTAGGTTACCATCACATGATTACTCCCCCTAAATGTGTGTTCTCTTTTAGAAAGAAAATTTCTCCCCCTTTTTAGAGATGAAGAAATACTCCCCCTGACAGAGATCTTCTACTTAGGAAAAAGCATGTGAAAGTTAGAGGTGCAAGACATGGTTTGATTAGACTAACTTCGTTATGCATAGGTAACAGAATATGAGTTAACCATACATGCATGTATAGCAACATGGAAGTATAAGATATGAAAATATAGCCTAATCAAATATTGGAGAAGACATGTAAATGATATTAAATGTAGTATCAAAGATATCGATTGGAAATCAATGGCAGGCGTGGTGAGACATGAGAGTTCTTGGAGATTTTGCAGTAAAAGATTGTTGTCTTTCTCCGGGGACTTCATTTTCCTTATAATGAGACTATCACATGAAGTAGACTTGAAAAAGATATTAGTCTCAAAGTCTTAGATTATAGAGTAACCTCCCCCTGAAGGTGTGCTTACAAGTTTTGAATACTTGTAGGAGACATGCACTTTGATTTTATATCAAGAGGGACAAATTATCTATAATCCTAACTTTGGCACATATAAGTTAAATGATACACATAATATAAGAGTGTTTATCAGTTGTAGCATAAAAAATATCAATTGGTGTATCATTTACTACGGAGTGATAAAGAAGCTATGTGCCGTGCTTGAATAAATGTTTTAAACCATGTAGGTTTGCTTAAGTGTATGAATTAAAGACAAGCAATCCTACCATGAGATTTACCTAGTATGCATGTATTTTAAATAAAAGTAAATATAAATTGCAATACTAGGCATGAAAGGTACACTAGATATAAGATAAATAGATACGCATATCTAAAAGTAAGAAATACAAAAAATCTAGTCACCTTAGTCAAGGGTGGGGAAATTTGGGTCCAAAATTTTAATTAACCCACTTGGCAATAAACTTGATCCAATTTGATGTATCCCATGATATACATCCCAACTTTGCCAAGTCTCCAAATTTCTCGCTGTCCTTCGGACCACTCACTTCCCTTTCGGGATCCAAACCTTCTTGGTGCTTTTCATGGTTGAAATTATTTCCTTGGGCACCTAGATGCATTTGGCCTCCTTTCCTTTGTTGGCTTGCTTGTTTGCCTTGATTGCTATTACCTTTCCATTCTTTTTCTTCTTGATCAGATATGGTGTAGCGGTCTTTTTATCCACCTTTTTGATGTAGGTGTTGGATATTTTGCTTGTTGGCTTTTGCTTGAGCTTTTGCCTTTGCTTATCCCCGGTCATCGCCTTGCATTGGAAAGACTTATGTGTGGCAGAACCGCCCGAATTATTCTAGCTTAAGTGCCTAAGTCATGCCTCAAGGGTCGTAACACACTTAAATCGGAATAACCCGTCAGTCCCTCAGATCTAGTCTGATAAAGCCACTTAACCAGGATCAAATACCACAATCTCACACGAAGGTGAGTCACAGCAGAAACACAATAAAACAGGATACCTCAAATTGAGTACTGAATTATTACATAGATCGGAGTTTTTTTCAAGTAGTGGATAAAAGTTCACAAAATAAAATGCAGCGGATAATCGATGTCGTCGATAGCGAGGAAATGGGCAAGGCCTAGCCCACTACTCCTCCTGCTCCTCTCCCGTGGAAGCAGCATCCAACTCGACCGTCCAACCCGGTGGCAGGGTGGTAGGCCAAGTCACACCAACAACCATATCCTGCAGCGTACCTGCAAAATTATGCCACAAGCAAGGCTGAGTATACTAATACTCAGCTAGACTTACCCGGTGTGAGGAAACTACTCCTCTACCTCTAGACCATGCAGCTGTTTGGCTGAGGGGTTTGGTTTGCCAAAAGCACTAGCTGTATCTAAAATCAAGTTTTAGCTTTTCAATTTCTAGCATCATTAGATTAACTAAGTTTGATCTTTCTAAGCATACATGGTAACAAGCATTTAGTTCAATCAACAATTGTCTCATGTAACCTCATTTCACTTCTTACTCAATGTAGTACAAGGGGTCAAGCAGTCTCATTAGCTGCGAGAAGTAGACGATTCGAATTGGGTTTTATCCTTGCAAGGTAAACCTAAACACATGACATGTCAGGGTACTCCGACCCCACACATGTCAACCATCCCCATCGATTCCCCGATCACGGCCAGGGCTCACCGCCTTGGCATACAATGCTCCACTGACCCCGGCTACCGCCGTGCAGTGACTGCACTTGTACCCACCATAGCTAGCATGGGAGACCCAGTCTCAGGACGAGTGAGGGATAAAGTCCATGCCCGGCTTCACTCATGTACTAGGTTTATCGGTTACCATATTTCCCGACATGTGCTTAGTATGTTCAAACGCTTGACTCAGGTATCCACACATTAATCCTTAATCTTTTTCCCGTCTCATGAACAAGGCATCCTCCCTGGATCCAAGTGCATAGACCATTAGAGATCCCGTTATCAAGATGAATACAATCAATTCCTGACCTCGCGCGAGTGCTAGAAAAATCACTCGACTTCTACCAAGATCCTGATTAGCAAAGCAGCTACTCGACCTAGCATACTAGTATCCATCTCAAAAAGGATTTCTAAGTTCATGCAACTAGAGGTTTCAAGCAACTCCTACACTTAAGTGCACATTACAATCCTACAAGCATTAAGTGTAGTAAAGTAGCATATATAAATACAATTATGCATAAAAACCGGGGCTTGCCTTCAAATGCTGGGGCTACGGGGAGATCCTCAGTGGCAGTCTCGGGAGCTGGCTCCTGGTCCTCCTCTTGGACAGTTCCTTGCTCGGGGATGAGCACGTACTCTCCGTCAGCTGGATTGCAGTCTGATGAATGCAATAAGTAAGATATATGCATGACATGATAAGTGCTTTAGTAATTAGACTTGATGGTGAAAGAGTCACTTAATTTAGATAGGGTTCACTCTTGCTACTAGAGATTCTTGTGGTATATTTAATAATTTAGATCACGCTCAGTCAAATGAAGTGGTAAGTCTATCTCAGTGTTCCCCTGAATTCTTTTTAAAACCTTAGTGAAAATTCAATAGGATTTTTTAGTTGAACTTATTGAAGCGAGGTTTATTATTTTCCTTTCTTCATCTTATTTCCTTTATGCTTTTAAGATAGATTTGAACTACAAGTTATAGCAATAAATTTCCAAAATTTCTAGAAAAAAATACAGTGGCTTCTTACTGGTGTATAATCCTCTGTCTCAAAATTTAGGGTTTAAATAGTGAGTAGTTCTCTTTGGACAAAATTATTAAATATTAGGGCAGAAGGGGTGGTTTGAACTACAACTACCATTTAACAGAAGGTTATTCCTTAAGACAAATTTTTGCTGGCATCTAGATGCTATAACATGACTTTGTACAATATTCTAGCCATTAATACTTAACAGTCATTTTATTATGATTTTCCAAAGTTTCTAGCCAAAGGGGGTGCTTTCTACTACCACTATATTTGAAAAATATCAAACAACAGATTTCTAATTTTTCCTAGCTTCTATTTTGCGTAAGAGCAATCATTCTGAAGTTTGGCATCTTTTTGCTTAAGGGAAGGGGTGGTAGGAATTATTTGGATTAAATGACCCTTTTCATGAAGTATTGGCCATGGGTGTTATTTGGCATCTTTCAAATGGGTTTGCATTTTTCTCCGGTAGCCTGTCTCATTATTGATCTAGCAAAATTTTATTTGCTCATTATTGCATTATTTTTGGGTTGCTTATGATTTAATTGAAATATGCCCCAATATCAAGTTTTATTTGTTTACCCTACTTAAAATGATGGGCTAGGGTGGTTATCATTTTTGTAGTGGGGTTTTAGTGGTCACAAGTCCACTGGATTTTTATGACAAGTTTTGAAATTGTTTTCATAATTCTAATAATTGTTTTCTAGTTGGAATAATGCTAAACAAAACATTTCACTTTAATTCTGTTCTGAACTAGTGATCTTTTTATTTTTCCTACGTTCTTTGTTACTTAAGTAGGCTAGGAAAAACAATTGCACTTACTGTTCATTATCTATTAATGCCTTTCTGATTTTCCTAAGTTTAGGGCAAAAATGGATTTTAATAGATATTCCTACTTAAATTTTCAATACTGGGGTTCCCACTATTTTTAAACAATGTATAATTGAGGTTTAAACATCTACAAAATTTCTCAAGCCTAGCACAGAAGCATAACAAATTTTCTTTAATTAAACAAGGTTTGGTCAGTTTCTGTATTTAATTTTAAACTCTAAAAATTAGAACAGAAAGCATGGGGTTCAGTATTTTTAATTGACAGTCCATAATATTTAGAATCCAGCAAAATTGGTTTGACAATTTTTGGTTAAGTATTTCTCAAGTTATGAATTTCCTAAGTCTTCTGCTGAATAATAAAAGATTAAATCGAAATGGTTTAAAGAAAAATAGTTTTGCGCTGGGGTCCCTGGCGAAAGTTCTTAAAAGAATTACAAGCAGGTCCCTAGGGCACTATTCATTTGAGTCTACGGCTCTGCAGAAAACCCCCTAGGGTTTCTGGAAATCGAACCCGCGGTCTTGTCCCCAATTGAACAGTACCCACGGCGAAGAAAAGGGTGGAGGGGCTTACCGGTGGCGAGGCTGCTCCTGTGAGGTGGTCGAGGATGTAGGGGAGGTCTCGAGGATCACGGCGATGTGCGGGTCGCCGTCGGGGATGGTCGGAGTCGGCCAGTCCGCGTGCGTAGGCGGAGATGCTCGTCGGCCGCGAGGAATCCGGCCTACTCACGGCGCAATAGTTCAATCAAACGGGTCAGAGAGCTTCACTGGATGCTAGGGAAGACGTGGGTGCAAGGAATTTGAAAATGGCTTTCCAGAGAGCTCGGTCCACGCGCGGCGGCGGGCAACCGAAGTCCGGCGAGGGCGATCTCGGGCTTCCAGTGAAGTTCTGCCGGGTCCGAGGACTTGGGAAGCTTCACGGGCTAATGGCAAAGCTAACCGAGGGGTTGGTGCGGCTTGGGCGCGACTGGAGGGAGCTGGCCACGGTGGCCAAGGCTTGGAAAGCTTGGCGGGCAGTGGCGCGGCGTGCTCGGGGCAAATTCCGGTGATCTCTGGCTTGGGCAAGACTAGTGAGCACGCGGGGAGGGATGGCCGAGGCTCTGGGCTACTTTATAGGCACGGCGTGGTGCACAGGCGGCCGTGGACCGGCGAGCGCGCGCGGGCGGGCGTTGGGGAGCGCGGGTGCGCGAACGGGCGTGAACCGGGGGTGTCAGCCACAGTCGAACACGTGGAACCGTTGCCTCTGCCCAAGTTCTAACACCGATTCGGCGCAAATCTTCGCGAATTTTGGCAAGATCGCTATGAAGGATTTGTTCACCTGACATTGCTTTGTCTTTTGTGTATGGACGTCGCACGGTTTTAGGCTAGGGACAGGGAGTTGTAGCATCACCAAGGTGCCAGTGTCAGAACGCCTGGTCTCGAGGTCAAGCTGCGCCAAAACCGTGTCAAATGAATTTGGTTTGAGTTCAAAATTTTCCAGAGTGTGTTCAAGGGAATTTGGCACAACTTTGATATTTGGACTTCCTGGTTTTGAGTTTCGAAAAACAGAGAACGCAAAGGACCTTTGGAAAGGGTTCTGAAATTCAGAATTCTGAATTTCCCCCATGGGACCATGGTTCAAGGGCTGATTTGGGGATTTTGGAAAAACCAAATGGCCAAACTTTCTTACTATAATTTGTTAGTTATTTGGTGAGCTAAAACATTGTAATTTGGTCTTTTCTACAATTTGCATTTTCCCCAAAGATTTCTCCCAATTCCCCTTTATGCTTAATTTGCTCACTTAGGATTTATTAGGGTGTGAGATTTTTCTTCCCTTAAGGTTCATGACAAGATTAAGAAGAGTTTGAGAAGACTTATTATATATCTTTGTTCTTAATCTTTGATGTTCATTACTTTACTAGGTTTACATGTGATAATAGGTTGGGGTTAGCTTAAAGAAGAACCCTAGGTGACACTGAGGTGTCACAGCCTTCCCCCCTTAAAGGAATCTCGTCCCGAGATTCGGGTCGGAGTCCTACCGGGGTGAAGTGAAGGGTGAGACTTACTTGAAGTGGATACTTTCTTTATTTAGGCAAACTGCTCTTCTAATGTTATTCTCTTTGCAACTTCAGAAGGAAGTCCTTTAGAATTTTTTTTATAACTTATTCTTTTCAATTCAAGATTATATTACTGAATTTTAGATTCGAAGGGCAGGAGGAGGGGTTGGGCATGAATACGTACCAATTTCCTTAGGCAGATAATCAGGAAAGTTGGAACACAGAAATTCTTCAGTCTCCCAAGTAGACTCTTCCTCTGAGTGATTACTCCATTGGATCTTTTACATCTTGATTGATTTTGCCCGAGTTGATCTTTCTTTGCAATCCAGAATCTTGGAAGGGTACTCTTGGTACGATAGATCTGGTTCTATCTCCATTTCTGGTTCTGCTATGATCTCAACCGGTAATCGAACACACTTCTTCAGTTGAGATACATGGAACACACTGTGGATGGCAGACATTTTTGGAGGTAACTTCAACTTGTATGCCACGGGTCCACATGCTTCTATGATCTCATAAGGTCCAATGTAGCGAGGGGCTAACTTGCCTTTAATCCCAAACCTCTGCACTCCCTTGGTGGGTGATACCTTGAGATAAACGAAATCTCCCACCTCGAACTAGAGAGGTTTCCTTCTCTTATCATGGTAACTCTTTTGTCTGGCCTGAGCAGCTTCTAGATTCTTCCTGATTAGTTTGACCTTCCTTTCGGCTTTAGTCACTAAGTCGGGTCCAAAAACTTCTCTTTCTCCAGGCTGAGACCAATTGAGTGGTGTTCTGCATCTTCTCCCATAGAGAGCTTCGAAGGGTGCCATCTTTAGGCTGGATTGATAACTGTTGTTATAAGCAAACTCTACCAAGGAGAGGTTCTTGTCCCAGTTCTTGCCACAATTGATTGCACAAGCTCTCAGCATATCTTCAAGAATTTGATTTACCCTCTCAGTTTGACCATCAGTCTGTGGGTGGTAAGCCGAACTTCTGATTAGCTTGGTTCTCAAAGACTCTTGCAGTTGTTCCCAAAATCTAGTAACAAATGGGGCTCCTCGGTCAGAAACAATGGTCCTGGGCAATCCATGCAAACACATGATCCGGTCAATGTACAACTCTGCATACTTTTGAGCCTTATCAGTGGTGTGCACTGGGAGAAAATGTGCCACTTTCATCAGTCGGTCCACAATAACCCAAATCGAATCATGATGACGAGAGGTGTTGGGCAGACCCACTATGAAATCCATGCTGATGTCATCCCATTTCCACGAAGGTATGGGCAGGGGCTGCAGGGCTCCGGCTGATTTCAAGTGGCTTGCCTTTATCCTCTGACAGGTGTCACATTCTGATACATATCGGGCTATCTCCCTCTTCATTCTGGTCCACCAATATAAGGGCTTCAGATCGTGGTACATTTTGGTGCTCCTTGGATGCATGGAGAATTTGGAGAGATAGGCCTCATCCAAGATTCTCTTCTTGAGATCCTCATTTTTAGGAACCACCAATCTGCTTTCAAACCATAAGACACCCTTTCCATCTTGGCGAAAACACTTATACTTCTCGGTCTCCTGATGGAGATTCTCCTTGATAATCTAGACTCCCTTGTCACTGAGCTGGGCCATGATGATCTGGTCTTGCAAAGCTGGCTCAACAGAAATGTGAGACAATGCACCAGAAGGAATTACTTCAATCTTCATCTTGCATAACTCATCGCACAAGGTGTCAATACGAGATTCTATCAGAACACAATTGCACTGCAACTTCCGACTCAAGGCATCTGCTACCACATTGGCCTTTCCTGGGTGATAATGTACCTCCAGGTCATAATCCTTGATCAGCTCTAGCCATCTTCTCTGTCTCATGTTGAGATCAGCCTGAGTAAAGATATACTTAAGGCTCTTATGATCAGTGAAGATGTTACAGTGGGTTCCCATTAAATAGTGCCTCCACATTTTTAATGCATGAACCACTGCTGCCAACTCAAGGTCATGAGTGGGATAATTCTGCTCATGAGGCCTGAGTGCTCTTGAGGCATAAGCAATGACTCGGTTGTCTTGCATCAAGACACAACCTAGTCCAGTGCCAGAAGCATCACAATACACATCAAATGGCTTGCTGCTGTCGGGTTGCGCTAATACTGGTGCTGTGGTCAGATGTTGCCTCAGTGCATGGAAGGCATCTTCGCACTTCTGACCCCAATCAAACTTGGCTTCTTTCTTCAACAGCTCAGTTAGGGGCTTCGCAATTCGAGAGAAATCTGGAATGAATCTTCGGTAATAACCGGCTAATCCTAGAAAACTCCGAATCTGAGGGATAGTTGTGGGTGGCTTCCAATTCATCACCTCTTGCACTTTATTAGGATCAACAGCTATGCCCACCTGAGAAATAGTGTGACCCAAGAATTTGATCTCCTTTAGCCAAAAATCACGTTTCGACAACTTGGCATAAAGGTGGTGCTCTCGCAGACATTGAAGCACTACATGCAAATGCCCGACAAGTTCTTCTTCGTTCTTTGAGTACACCAAGATATCATCGATGAAGACCACTACGAATTTGTCCAATTCAGGCATGAAAACAGAATTCATCAGATACATAAAATATGTTGGTGCATTTGTCAGCCCGAAAGACATCACCAAGAATTCATATAGCCCATATCTGGTTGAGAAAGCCGTCTTCGGAATATCACTTGCCCGTATCTTGATCTGATGATAGCCGGAGCGGAGATCTATCTTGGAAAACACATTGGCTTCGGCCAACTAATCGAAAAGAACATCAATACAAGGCAAAGGATACTTGTTCTTGATAGTCACCGCATTAAGAGGGCGGTAATCTATACACAGCCTCAAGCTTTCATCTTTCTTCTTCATGAACAAGGCTAGACATCCCTAAGGCGAAGTACTTGGGCGAATAAATCCCTTGTCCAGCAATTCTTGCAATTGCTTCTTCAACTCTGCCAACTCAGCGGGTGGCATCCGGTAAGGCTTCTTGGAAATAGGTGTCGTTCCTAGTTGCAACTCGATGGCAAACTTAATGTCCCGGTCTGGTGGCATTCCTGGCAATTCATCAGGAAAGACATTTGCATACTCACAGACCACTGGAATCTTCTTCAGAGGTAACTCTGTCATAGAGAAAGCACATGACTGAGTACAACCTTGGTTGGGTAGAATTAAGGTGAAACTCCCATAGAACGGGGAATTGACTTCCACGATGCGGCTGGCCACATTAAGCACTACTTGGTGCAGGTTCATCCAATTAGTGCCCAGAATAATATCCACGCTTTCCAAACCCAACACAAGAAGGGTGGTTTTGATAATGTGGCTTCCCAGTTGAATAGGCACACTTCGGATTAATCGGTTGGTTAAAGTTTTACCCCCAGGTGTGGTTATCATGAATGACTCTTTTGCATGACAGAAGGGCAATTTGCATTTAGCATTGAACTTCTGGCTAATGAAACTATGAGATGCACCAGAATCAAACAGAATTAATGCAGGTTGATTAAAAACTGAAAAGGTACCAGTCATGATGGGGCTCCCTCAGGTACTTCCTCCAGAGTAGTGAAGTTGAGCTTCCCTTGTCTGACTTGCACCTTCTGCTTCCTCCCCTTGTCTTGACTTGGTGCTAGCATCTGCCTCTGCTGATTCCTTGGACAATTCTTGGCATAGTGGCCCACATTTCCACAAGTGAAGCACTTGTTCCCATTGCCCTGGCGGAACTGCTGCTACTGAGGCTGATTGTTCCTTGGGGCGGGAACTGGAAAGTGGTTGGGTGCCGGCTGCTATTGCTGGGGTGGCCTGATCACCCATCTGCCTGCCTGCTGCTGAAAACCCCTGCTCTGATTGTGAGAAACAATCCTGAACCTCTTGGCCTGAGTGGATGGTGCTGCCATTGGTGCCTTTCTCTTCTTCTCTGCCCGGTGAGCTACAATGCAATCCTCCTGGGAGATGGCCAGATTGACCAACTCATTGAAGCTATCCGCCCGGACAGTGTTGAGTCGTTCCCGCAACTTGGTGTTGAGACCCCTGCGGAAGTGGTCTCTCTTCTCATCAGAATCAGCATGGTAACCTGCATACTGGCATAGGTCATTGAAGGCCTGAGCGTACTGCAAGACCGTGCGGGTTCCTTGGTTAAGTGCCAGAAATTCATTCAACTTGCGATCAAGAATTCCAGCTAGGATGTGGTGCCCTCTGAAAGCAGTCTTGAATTCCTCCCAAGACACTTCACGATCAGCGGGTAGCATAGCACAGAAGTGGTCCCACCATGTTTGAGCAGGGCCACGAAGCTGCTGCGTGGTGAAGCGAGCCTTAGCATCATCAGGGCAGTCTCCCGTGAGGAGGGGAAACTTGGACTCAATGACGCGAAGCCACACATCAGTGTCCAACGGATCCTCTGCCTTGGTGAACAGGGGTGGCTGCGTGCTCAGAAACTCCTGGTAGGTTGCCGCTGCCGGAGGTCGCTGATGCTGGCCTCCACCATGCTGCTAGGGGTGGGGCTGGCGCTGCAAGAGTTGTCGCAGAATCTCATTTTGCTGGGCCATCAGCTCCTGCACTGTGGGAGCTGGAGGAGGTGGCGGGGGAACCTGCTCGTTATGCCCGCGACGCTGCCTAGCTGCCATCTGAAAACAGAGATTGCCGCCAATGTTATCCCAACTCATAATTTCGAACAACAAGCTATTATCTCTTATGGGAAGGAAACACCATAATCATAATATTAGGTTCAAAATGAAGATAACAAGGTTACAACATCTCACAGATCATGAAAGTTCTCAAGAGTTACATCAATTAGGGGAAATACCCGTAAGCCTAGTCCAAAGTCTACCATTAACTAAGCTTGCGTAGGTTTTTATCCGCCTAAAATGTCAAAGCGACTGATCAACCCTGAGTGGTGGAAGCGACACTAGATGCGGGTGAAGGGGGCATCGCGAAGGTAGTCCCATTGGCACCAGGGGCTGGTCCTAACTCCTCGGGAGTCTCTTCTTCCTTGCTTCCGGCTTCATTGGCCACCATCTCCAAGTGGTGCATGTCCAAGTGGTCATTAGCTTCTTTGAGTTCCTGTTGCACATCATGGAGCTGGTTCTCCAAGGCATCAATAGTGTTGTCTCGGATCTCCACCTGCTGCTCCAAGGTGGTGATACGCTGGCTCAGCCTTTCCACCTGCAGATCCTTCTCCACCAACTCGGAGGACAAGTCGACCATAAAATCTTCTCGGCTATCCAGGGTGAGCTTGGTAGTTTGAGCGATGTTAGCAAGATGTGCCATAGCGTCGCTCTGAAGGGCCTGAAGGCGGTACAATGCACTCATGCACTGAACAGTGACCCTCCCAACCAAGTCAGGATACATTGCCCACACGTCCTTTACATGGCTCACGCGGTTACACCACATGGGGTCATCCTTCTTCTCAGCAGGGAAAAGTCCCAAGGGGTGCATCACCATCTCCAGGGGATGGTAGCCACAGAAAGTCGTTAGAGTCTTCATGGCTGCTGCTTCGGTGGTGTCGTCCGTCCTGAATCCAATTGTCTCGGAGTCAAGGGAACGCCAACCCGACTGAAGGGGATGAGCCTCCAAGGTCAGCCAGACTCGGCAACGAGGTACCCAATGCTCCTCATACAACTGCATCGTGTACAAAGGGGGCGTAGGGTAACCGGCGGAGTTAAGCACTTCCCACAAGATGGAAGGAAAGCCATCGTGAGAAAGGAAGTCAGAGCTGAAACGAGTGTCTACTCCGCTGGCGGGGGTGGGTGAATTCATCTATGGAAGGGTATCAGATGTAAAGATTATGGTGGAAAGAAGAATATAAAAGAGCCTGGATGGTTGAAAAGAAGTGGGTTAGCTTGAATTTTTACTTCTTTAATTCTTAATCCTTCAAATTTTATAATGCATGCATGCTGAAAAGAATAATGACTCCTCTCCGAAATAAAGGGTGCTCCTAGGGCATCCTTCAAAAATCTAAGTACTGGCCCACAGGGCCTACTTACTTAGCCACCTATTTCTCCCACTATCCCTAAGGCCTTTCGTCCTAGGTCTAGCGGTCTAGTCCTGACGATTCTTAGCAGTTTTCTAAGCAAGTTTTAAATTTTGAAAATTGGTATTCATGGTTTATTGTCCCTCTCTGTGGTGATATTTGCTCCGATACCAGCTGTGGCAGAACCGCCCGAATTATTCCAGCTTAAGTGCCTAAGTCACGCCTCAAGGGTCGTAACACACTTAAATCGGAATAACCCATCAGTCCCTCAGATCTAGTCTGATAAAGCCACTTAACCAGGATCAAATACCACAATCTCCTAAGTATTTCTCAAGTTATGAATTTCCTAAGTCTTCTGCTGAATAATAAAAGATTAAATCGAAATGGTTTAAAGAAAAATAGTTTTGCGCTGGGGTCCCTGGCGAAAGTTCTTAAAAGAATTACAAGCAGGTCCCTGGGGCACTATTCATTTGAGTCTACGGCTCTGCAGAAAACCCCCTAGGGTTTCTGGAAATCGAACCCGTGGTCCTGTCCCCAATTGAACAGTACCCGCAGCGAAGAAAAGGGTGGAGGGGCTTACCGACGGCGAGGCTGCTCCGGTGAGGTGGTCGAGGATGTAGGGGAGGTCTCGGGGATCACGGCGATGTGCGGGTCGCCGTCGGGGATGGTCGAAGTCGGCCGGTCCGCGTGCGCAGGCGGAGATGCTCGTCGGCGGCGAGGAATACGGCCTACTCACGGCGCAATAGTTCAATCAAACGGGTCAGAGAGCTTCACTGGATGCTAGGGAAGACGTGGGTGCAAGGAATTTGAAAATGGCTTACCGGAGAGCTCAGTCCACGCGCGGCGGCGGGCGACCGAAGTCCGACGACGGCGATCTCGGGCTTCCGGTGAAGTTCTGCCGGGTCCGAGGACTTGGGAAGCTTCACGGGCTAATGGCAAAGCTAACCGAGGGGTTGGTGCGGCTTGGGCGCGACTGGAGGGAGCTGGCCACGGCGGCCGAGGCGTGGAAAGCTTGGCGGGCGGTGGCGCGGCGCGCTCGGGGCAAATTTCGGTGATCTCTGGCTTGGGCAAGACTAGTGAGCACGCGGGGAGGGATGGCCGAGGCTCAGGGCTACTTTATAGGCACGGCACGGTGCACAGGCGGCCGTGGACCGGTGAGCGCGCGCGGGCGGGCGCTGGGGAGCGCGGGTGCGTGAACGGGCGTGAACCGGGGCTTTCAGCCACGGTCGAACACGTGGAACCGTTGCCTCTGCCCAAGTTCTAACGCCGATTGGGTGCAAATCTTCGCGAATTTGGGCAAGATCGCTGTGAAGGATTTGTTCATCTGACCTTGCTTTGTCTTTTATGTATGGACGTCACGTGGGTTTAGGCTAGGGACAGGGAGTTGTAGCGTTACCAAGGTGCCAGTGTCAGAACGCCTGGTCCCGAGGTCAAGCTGCGCCAAAACCGTGTCAAATGAATTTGGTTTGAGTTCAAAATTTTCTAGAGTGTGTTCAAGGGAATTTGGCACAACTTTGATATTTGGACTTCCTGGTTTTGAGTTTCGAAAAACAGAGAACGCAAAGGATCTTTGGAAAGGGTTCTGAAATTCAGAATTCTGAATTCTGAATTTCCCCCATGGGACCATGGTTCAAGGGCTGATTTGGGGATTTTGGAAAAACCAAATGGCCAAACTTTCTTACTATAATTTGTTAGTTATTTGGTGAGCTAAAACATTGTAATTTGGTCTTTTCTACAATTTGCATTTTCCCCAAAGATTTCTCCCAATTCCCCTTTATGCTTAATTTGCTCACTTAGGATTTATTAGGGTGTGAGATTTTTCTTCCCTTAAGGTTCATGACAAGATTAAGAAGAGTTTGAGAAGACTTATTATAAATCTTTGTTCTTAATCTTTGATGTTCATTCCTTTACTAGGTTTACATGTGATAATAGGTTGGGGTTAGCTTAAAGAAGAACCCTAGGTGACACTGAGGTGTCACATTATGGCCTTCCTTGTGGCATAACCTACAAATCACAGTTTCGCCCTCCATAGGCTTGTTCACTCCCACAGTGGTGTTATCCTGTGGAGGTCGGATTTGTTTGGCTTTGCCTTTCTTGTCATACAAAGCCTTGCCAAGGCGAGCCACTTCTTGCTTTAATTGTTCATTTTCCTTTGCAACCTCATCCGAACATGTTTCTACAACAATATTCTCAACAAGAACTTGGTTGTAGGGGTTAGAATCATCAATAAAATCAAAGCAAGAAGTAGAAGCTTCTTTCTTAATAATTTCAAGTATTTCAACTAAAGATGCTGTTGAGGTGCTACCTATGTTTTCTAGCTTAGTAGTTAGCTCATTATTATGTATGCTAAGAATTTCCATTTTCTCTAGCAAATTTTCAATAGCTTCTTGGGAGCTAGCTAACTTAGCCTTAAGTTTTTCATTCTTTTTAATAAGACCATCATCGGTAGCAGTGGATGGAACACTAGACTCTAATAGCTCAATTTTAGTAGATAGCTCACTATTTAAGTTTGCAAAAGTTTCAAATTTTTCTAGCAAACCTTTATAATCATTTTGAGAGCTAATCAACTTATTTTTCAATGTTTTACGTTGAGCTTTTTGCTTAGTGCAAACATCCTAGAAAAATTTAACGGCTTCCGCAAGTTCATCTATGGAGGGCATTCCTTCATCATCACTACTACTATCATCACTAGAGGATGGAATGCTCATTTTACCTCTCGCCATAAGGCATTTGTGTGACGATCGTGATGAGGACCGGTGGCTGCGCGTCCTTGGAGGTTCATCTTCACTTGAAGAATCATCCCAAGTTCTGACACTTGTTAGCACCTTTCCTTTGCTCCTCTCCTTTTTGGGTTCGGCCATAGTTGGACAGTTGTCCCTGAAGTGGCCCTTCTCCCCGCATGCGAAGCATCCTCTCTTTCTTTGCTTTTTCCTATCAATGTTAAAGAGAAGATCCTCTACCTGCAGGGGCACACCCATTAGATTAATCTTGCGGATCATCCCCATTACCTTTCCGACACGTCGGATTGTTTCTTCGTCCTCGAAGGATGATGTGCATGGTTGATTATCTTCATCATCATCACTTTCTTCTTCCTCCTCTTCTTCACTTGAGGAACTTGGAGTGGGAGCCTTCTTTTTGCCCTTCCTTTCATCACATGCAAAAGCATATGGCCTTGAGGAAGTTGGCTCCTCTCCCTGACACATTTTTCACGACATCTCAAAAGCCGCGATTTTCCCAATCACAATGGTTGGGTCATGGTACTCAAGTCCTCCATGTTGTGAAGGATGGTGATGATGCTCCTATATCTTTGTTGTGGTAGCAGCGAGATAATCTTCATCACAATGTCCGCATCACCTAGCTTATTAATGCCAATAGAGTTGAGCTCATTGATAATTAGATTCAAACGAGAATACATGTCTCTAACAAGCTCATCATCTTTCATAGCAAAAGAATTAAACTCATTTAAGACTAGGCAATGTT
The DNA here is from genome assembly GCA_029449295.1 of Zea luxurians. Taxonomy (NCBI): domain Eukaryota; kingdom Viridiplantae; phylum Streptophyta; class Magnoliopsida; order Poales; family Poaceae; genus Zea; species Zea luxurians. Next base: position 1,763,988 of record JAOPSE010000181.1, read on the forward strand.
TTTGCTCACGGACATTGGATGTGCCGTCATGGAGCTCATGCAATTTTAGCCAAATCTCATTAGCAGTTTTCAAGGTAAATACTTGATTAAAAATATCCATGCTAAGAGATTCATACAAGCAATTTTTGGATCTAGCATTTAAATGAATTTCTTTTTCCTCACTCGTGGTGGGTTTCTCAGGATTCTTAGGGGTTTTTATTCCGTCACGAGTGACTCTCCAAATGCCTAGATCAACGGCCTCTAGGTAACAAGCCATTCTAGCATAATAATATGGGAAGTTAGTGATGTCGAAGTGTGGTGGCCTATGGGTATCCATCCCTTCCTCTAAAAAGCATCGGCTCTTTTAGCGGTGAAGCTAAAATATTTCAAATGAGCCAAACCAGGCTCCGATACCACTTGTAGGAAACGGGTGACGCCTAAGAGGGGGGGTGAATTAGGACTTCTAAAACTTTTACTAAACTAGGACACAAATAAACCCCTAGAGCAAAACCTATGCAAATAATCAAATTAGAATGTGCAAACTAGGTTTTGTCTAAGTGTTGCTATCTCTACCGCAATGGCTAAGTTTCAATCTACACTATATAAGCATAAAGACAATATTGAAACTTAAATGCTTAATGTAAATGCGGAAGTTAAAGAGCGAGGTAGAGATGCAAACTCTCGTGGATGACGCCAGTATTTTTACCAAGGTATCCAGAACCGCGCAAGGTCCCGACTAATCCTTGTTGGTGCCCCTACACAAAGGGAAGCCCACGTGAGGGCCAAGCACCTTGGTCGAGTAACTCCGTAGAGAGCCACGGGCCTTCTCCACGCGCAAGTGGTGCTCCGCTTCTGGCTCCTCTCGGATGCTCCCCGCCATCTCCACTATCGAGCTTCTAGCCAAAATGCCGTGGGCCTCGTTCCCTCCAGTACACGGTGGCGGCCGTGACACAAACGCGGTTGTCACGGTCTCGCAAGACTCTCGCCCCACTCGGTACAATTACAACGGCTCGCGCAAGAGCCAAGGGGTTGTGTGGTTTTACAAAACTCACTCAACTAACTAGGTTCCACCTAGAGCAAGCGCTAATGTGGTCTAACTAACCTAAGCACTTCGCAAAGCACCTACGCTAATCACCTAGTGATTCTATTAAGCACTTGGGTGTTTGAGCACTTGGAAATGTCTACAATATGCCTTGGTATGTTGCTTGGGCTCCCACACCTGGAAATGGCCGGTTGGGGGTGTATTTATAGCCCCTAACACAAAAGTAGCCATTGGAGGAAAGTTGCTGCTTTCTGCGGTCACACTGGACAGACCGGTGATGCAGCTGACAGCGTACTGTTCCTTTCCGGTGCGCCTAGCCGTTGGTCTGTCAGAGCAGGTGACCGTTGGCGTGCAGACCTTTTCACACTGGACGGTCCGGACTTCACACCGGACAGTCCGGTGGTCTTCCCTTCGGGTGCCACCTGGAACTAGCCGTTGGGGCTGTGGTTCCTGGTGCACTGGACAGTCCGGCGTGTGGGCACCGGACAGTCCGGTGTGCCACCGGACAGTCCGGTGCTCCACGCATAGACAGTCCGCAGGCAACACACGTCTTCATTCTTGGACTTTTCTTGCATCTTCTTAATGTCTTATTTTGAGGTGTTGCTTTCCTCAATTCCTTAGTCCATGTAACTCTAGCATCCTATGAACTACAAACACAATCACTAGGAAACTTATTATTTCACAGATTGTGTTAATCATCAAACAGCAAAACTCAATTAGCCAAATGGCTCGGGGTCCATTTTCCTTACAATCTCCCCCTTTTTGGTGATTGATGACAACACAACCAAAGCAAGCAAATAATACAAGTACTTGAATCAAAGAATGCAAACTACCTGCTAGGATGCATGTTTGTCCCCTCAACATGATATTATGAACTTAAGCCTCCCCTAACTCCATAATTCACTAACTTCCTATTTGGGACCAAATAACCAAAACCACTTGAAAAGGCACTTGCAGATTTTAAAATTTTAAATTGGTGGTGTTTGATACATTTTTCATTGCTTTGGTCCCCAAATTTCTCCTCCTTTGGCATCAACCACCGAAAAGGAAGACATTAAAAGCATATAGGAAGAAAATAAGACTTGCCCTCACAAAGAATTTGCCAAATGATACCAATTGTAGGATACCAATTGAAACCGCTTGTAGGTTACCATCAAATGATTACTCCCCCTAAATGTGTGTTCTCTTTTAGAAAGAAAAATTCTCCCCTTTTTAGAGATGAAGAAATACTCCCCCTGACAGAGATCTTCTACTTAGGAAAAAGCTTGTGAAAGTTAGAGGTGCAAGACATGATTTGATTAGACTAACTTCGTTATGCATAGGTAACAGAATATGAGTTGACCATATATGCATGTATAGCAACATGGAAGTATAAGATATAAAAATATAGCCTAATCAAATATTGGAGAAGACATGTAAATGATATTAAATGTAGTATTAAAGATACCGATTGAAAGTCAATGGCAGGCGTGGTGAGACATGAGAGTTCTTGGAGATTTTGTAGTGGAAGATTGTTGTCTTTCTCCGGGGACTTCATTTTTCTTATAATGAGACTATCACATGAAGTAGACTTGAAAAAGATATTAGTCCCAAAGTCTTAGATTATAGAGTAACCTCCCCCTGAAGGTGTGCTTACAAGTTTAGAATACTTGTAGGAAACATGCACTTTGATTTTGTATCAAGAGGGACAAATTATCTATAATCCTAACTTTGGCACATATAAGTTAAATGATACACATAATATAAGAGTGTTTATCAGTTGTAGCATAAAAAATATCAATTGGTGTATCATTTACTATGGAGTGATAAAGAAGCTATGTGCCGTGCTTGAATAAACGTTTTAAACCATGTAGGTTTGCTTAAGTGTATGAATTAAAGACAAGCAATCCTACCATGAGATTTACCTAGTATGCATGCATTTTAAATAAAAGTAAATATTAATTGCAATACTAGGCATGAAAGGTACACTAGATATAAGGTAAATAGATACGCATATCTAAAAATAAGAAATACAAAAAATCTAGTCACCTTAGTCAAGGGTGGGGAAATTTGGGTCCAAAATTTTAATTAACCAACTTGGCAATAAACTTGATCCAATTTGATGTATCCCATGATATACATCCCAACTTTACCAAGTCTCTAAATTTTTCGTTGTCCTTCGGACCACTCACTTCCCTTTCGGGATCCAAACCTTCTTGGTGCTTTTCATGGTTGAAATTATTTCCTTTGGCACCTAGATGCATTTGGCCTCCTTTCCTTTGTTGGCTTGCTTGTTTGCCTTGATTGCTATTACCTTTCCATTCTTTTTCTTCTTGATCAGATATGGTGTAGCGGTCTATTTATCCACCTTTTTGATGTAGGTGTTGGATATTTTACTTATTAGCTTTTGCTTGAGCTTTTGCGTTTGCTTATCCCCGGTCATCGCCTTGCATTGGAAAGACTTACGGCCTTCCTTGTGGCATAACCTACAAATCACAGTTTCGCCCTCCATAGGCTTGTTCACTCCCACAGTGGTGTTATCCTGTGGAGGTCGGATTTGTTTGGCTTTGCCTTTCTTGTCATAAAAAGCCTTGCCAAGGCGAGCCACTTCTTGCTTTAATTGTTCATTTTCCTTTGCAACCTCATCCAAACATGTTTCTACAACAATATTCTCAACAAGAACTTGGTTGCAGGGGTTAGAATCATCAATTAAATCAAAGCAAGAAGTAGAAGCATCTTTCTTAATAATTTCAGGTATTTCAACTAAAGATGCTGCTGAGGTGCTACCTATGTTTTCTAGCTTAGTAGTTAGCTCATTATTATGTATGCTAAGAATTTCCATTTTCTCTAGCAAATTTTCAATAGCTTCTTGGGAGCTAGCTAACTTAGCCTTAAGTTTTTCATTCTTTTTAATAAGACCATCATCGGTAGCAGTGGATGGAACACTAGACTCTAATAGCTCAATTTTAGTTGATAGCTCACTATTTAAGTTTGCAAAAGTTTCAAATTTTTCTAGCAAACCTTTATAATCATTTTGAGAGCTAATCAACTTATTTTTCAATGTTTTAAGTTGAGCTTTTTTGCTTAGTGCAAACATCCTAGAAAAATTTAACGGCTTCCGCAAGTTCATCTATGGAGGGTGAAAGGATCACGATGCCCAAGAGCGGGGTGAATTGGGCTTTTCTAAAAATCAACACTAAAATAAAACCTAAGCAAGAGCTAAGCAAGAGCCCAACTTCACCCCAACAACTAGCACTAAGAAAATAATACTAGAAATACAACAATGCTAAGACAATACTTCAATTACTTGCTAAACAAATACACAATGTAAAGTGCTTGAATTTAGTGCGGAATGTAAAGCAAGGTTTAGAAGACTCCAATTTTTCCCGAGGTATCGAAGAGTCGGCACTCTCCACTAGTCCTCGTTGGAGCACCCGCGCAAGGGTATCGCTCCCCCTTGGTCCTCGCAAGAACCAAGTGCTCACTACGAGATGATCCTTTGCCACTCCGGGCGGTGGATCCCTCGAGATCGCTTACAAACTTGAGTCGGTCACCAACAAGATCTTCACGGTGATCACCGAGCTCCCAACGCCACCAAGCCGTCTAGGTGATGCCGATCACCAAGAGTAACAAGCCGTAGACTTACGCTTGACCAAGAGAAGCCTAATGCAAGTGGTGTGTGCTCTAGGTGGCTCTCGCTAGCGCTAATGAGGAACAAATGCGGGATTAAGATTTTCTAATCTCCTCACTAGGCTTTTGGTGCTTGCAATGCTCTAGCAATGTGCTGGAATTAATGTGGGCAGCAAGACATTGAATATGGTGGTTGGAGGGGGTATAAATAGCCCTCACCCACCAACTAGTCGTTACCATAACTTTTCTGCGCATGGGCGCACCGGACAGTCCGGTGCGCCACCGGTGCACCAACGGTGCGCCACCGGTGCGCCAACGGTCGTTTCCAACGGCTAGTTCTGACAGCTAGCCGTTGGGCTGATGGCACACCGGACAGTCCGGTGCACTGTCCGGTGCGCCACTAAAATTCATTTCGCAAACTGGCGCTCTCGGGTTTTTTACTCGGGGAAGCCTTCCCTAGGGCTAGCTCGGCCCCACCTAGTAGAGGGTGCACCGGACAGTCCGGTGCACACCAGACAGTTCGGTGCCCCAAAGCCAGAAACCCTATTTCTTGATTTTCAGCTGATTTTCAAATCGGTTTTCGTTCTAACTTGTGAGTGAGTTCTAGAGTGACACCTAGCACTATATGCGAGTGTGATTGTGCACCAACACTACACTAAAACTCTCTTGATCAAACTACTCATCGACAACCCCTCTTTATAGTACGACTAAAAGAGAATAAAAGACCTAACTAAATCACAAGTGTCCACATCTCCTTGACACTCGGACTCCGTAGTCCTTCACCTTTTGATTCGTCGTTTTAGCCGTCGCTTCGAGTTCTTATCTCTGGGATTGTTTTCACCGTTGTAGTACTTCTACCTGTAATGCGACCTAACTTACCATTTGTCTCTGCAAAACACACGTTAGTCACATATAACATTACGTTGTCATTAATCACTAAAACCAACCAGGGGCCTAGATGCTTTCAGAGGGCATTCCTTCATCATCACTACTACTATCATCACTAGAGGATGGAATGTTCATTTTACCTCTTGCCATAAGGCATTTGTGTGACGACCGTGATGAGCGTGATGAGGACCGGTGGCTGCGCGTCCTTGGAGGTTCATCTTCACTTGAAGAATCATCCCAAGTTCTGACACTTGTTAGCGCCTTGCCTTTGCTCCTCTCCTTTTTGGGTTCGGCCATAGTTGGACAGTTGTCCCTGAAGTGGCCCTTCTCCCCGCATGTGAAGCATCCTCTCTTTCTTTGCTTTTTCCTATCAATGTTAAAGAGAAGATCCTCTACCTGCAGGGGCACACCCATTAGATTAATCTTGTGGATCATCCCCATTACCTTTCTGACACGTCGGATTGTTTCTTCGTCCTCGGAGGATGATGTGCATGGTTGATTATCTTCATCATCATCACTTTCTTCTTCTTCCTCTTCTTCACTTGAGGAACTTGGAGTGGGAGCCTTCTTTTTGCCCTTCCTTTCATCACATGCAAAAGCATATGGCCTTGAGGAAGTTGGCTCCTCTCCTTGACACATTTTTCGCGACATCTCAAAAGCCACGATTTTCCCAATCACAATGGTCGGGGTCATGGTACTCAAGTCCTCCATGTTATGAAGGATGGTGATGATGCTCCCATATCTTTGTTGTAGTAGCAGGGAGATAATCTTCCTCACAATGTCCGCATCACCTAGCTTATTAATGCCAATAGAGTTGATCTCATTGATAATTAGATTCAAACGAGAATACATGTCTCTAACAAGCTCATCATCTTTCATAGCAAAAGAATTAAACTCATTTAAGACTAGGTAATGTTTTTGCTCACGGACATTGGATGTGCCGTCATGGAGCTCATGCAATTTTAGCCAAATCTCATTAGCAGTTTTCAAGGTAAATACTTGATTAAAAATATCCATGCTAAGAGATTCATACAAGCAATTTTTGGCTCTAGCATTTAAATGAAATTCTTTTTCCTCACTCGTGGTGGGTTTCTCGGAATTCTTAGGGGGTTTCATCCTGTCACGAGTGACTCTCCAAACGCCTAGATCAACGGCCTCTAGGTAACAAGCCATTCTAGCACTATAATATGGGAAGTTAGTGCCGTCGAAGTGTGGTGGCCTATGGGTATCCATCCCTTCCTCTAAAAAGCGTCGACTCTTTTAGCGGTGAAGCTAAAACGTTTCAAATGAGGCAAACCAGGCTCCGATACCACTTGTAGGAAACGGGTGACGCCTAAAGGTGGGTGAATTAGGACTTCTAAAACTTTTACTAAACTAGGCCACAAATGAACCCCTAGAGCAAAACCTATGCAAATAATCAAATTAGAATGTGCAAACTAGGTTTTGCCTAAGTGTTGCTATCTCTACCGTAATGGCTAAGTTTCAATCTACACTATATAAGCATAAAGACAAGATTGAAACTTAAATGCTTAATGTAAATGCGTAAGTTAAAGAGCGAGGTAGAGATGCAAACTCTCATGGATGACGTCGGTATTTTTACCGAGGTATCCGGAACCGCCTAACTAATTCTCGTTGGTGCCCCTACGCAAAGGGAAGCCCACACGAGGGCCAAGCACCTTGGTCGAGTAACTCCGTAGAGAGTCGCGGGCCTTCTCCACGTGCAAGTGGTGCTCCGCTTTCGGCTCCTCTCGGATGCTCCCTGCCGTCTCCACTATTGAGCTTCCAGTCGAAACGCCGTGGGCCTCGTTCCCTCCGGTACACGGTGGTGGCTGTGACATAAACGCGGTTATCACGATCACGCAAGACTCTCGCCCCACTCGGTACAATTACAACGGCTCGCGCAAGAGCCGAGGGGTTGTGTGGTTTTACAAAACTCACTCAACTAACTAGGGTTCACCTAGAGCAAGCGCTAATGTGGTCTAACTAACCTAAGCACTTCGCAAAGCACCTACGCTAATCACCGAGTGATTCTATTAAGCACTTGGGTGTTTGAGCACTTGGAAATGTCTACAATATGCTTTGGTATGTTGCTTGGGCAACCACACCTGGAAATGACCGGTTGGATGTGTATTTATAGCCCCCAACACAAAAGTAGCCGTTGGAGGAAAGCTGCTGCTTTCTGCGGTCACACTGGATAGTCCGGTGGTGCACCGGACAGCGTACTTTTCCTTGTCCGGCGCACCTAGCCGTTGGTCTGTCAGAGCAGGTGATCGTTGGCGCACATACCTTTTCACACTGGACAGTCCGGACTTCACACCGGACAGTCCGGTGGTCTTCCCTCCGGGTGCCACCTGGAACAAGCTGTTGGGGCTGTGGTTTCTGGTGCACCGAACAGTCCGGCGTGTGGGCACCGGACAGTCCGGTGTGCCACCGGATAGTCTGGTGCTCCACGCACAGACAGTCCACAGGCAACACACATCTTCATTCTTGGACTTTTCTTGGATCTTCTTAATGTCTTCTTTTGAGGTGTTGCTTTCCTCAATTCCTTAGTCCAAGTAACTCTAGCATCTTGTGAACTACAAACACAATCACTAGGAAACTTATTAGTTCATAGATTGTATTAATCATCAAACACCAAAACTCAATTAGCCAAATGGCCCGGGGTCCATTTTCCTTACAGGTTTCTCTGAAGGTGTCAAACCACTACACTCACCAACCTTCCCAAAGCAAGCGACACTCCCATCCTTAGTAGCAAAGCCTAACCCCGGTCCGCCAGTTCCCCTCTTGAACTGACTGACCATCATGCCCAACTAGGGCTCACTGCACAACACCCAACTCAAGATAGATCGAAGGTATATGTTTTCTTCCTCGATTCTTGTCTTCTCGTGTCTGTAGGACTCAAGGGCAAATTGCAGACCCTCACAAAGTGCACACTGATGAAAGCTCTCTTGTGGTTTTGGTGGTTTGGTTGACAACCCAATTAAAAGACTAACAAGTGTGCTAAGTGTTGAACAGGTGCTTAATGCAAAGCTAACAGGGTTCAACACAAGTGAACAAGTGTGATGGTCCAAAGACTGGATTATATATAGATAATGGACATCACAAGTAAGATGGACATTGCTTAAGTGAGACTCGGTGTGCGTAACTAAGAGACAACCGATCAAGCCAAGGATAGAGGCAAGAAGAGCTTCGAGGTACCGAGTGCACAGGAGAAGGTCAAGGAGACCAGGAACCCAAAGCCAGGGGTGAAGAAGAAGATTTGCAAAGTCAAGGTTGATCGAGTTAAGAAGAGTTATGGTGCATCAAGGATCACTACATAAGGACATGACTTACAACCAATGAGGTAACATCTACAATTATGTGGTGTAAGTCATAAGGCTCAAGATCAAGCTCGAGAAGTGAACAAGGGGGTTCGAGCTCAGATATGTCAATCTAGATCAAGTCAAGTTGACTTGATGGTTTAGAGTCCAACATCGACCTCAAACATGCCAAATTGGGTAAAACGATGAAGAAGGTGAAGTATGTAAGGTTTGAGTGTTCAACCATTTTGCATACACCTATTACTACAAGTTTGGTGCTTTGGTTTGCTCTCTAACTCTTTCTGTAGAGAAAGTGCCATTATGATCTCTGCTTGAGGAGAAACAGAAAAGCTAGGAGAAGAACAAGAAAGAGATAAGTTTCTAGGACTAAATCAATTGGATTATACTCTAAATGTGTTTGTTTAAGTCTCAGGAAAATCCTCCCAAAAGTTGAAGTCAAACAGAGAAAGAATGGAGGAAAAAGCACTTAGTGTGCTATTGGCTAGTGCATAGGACAGCAAATAGTAACTGTTCGGTGCACAGGACAGTGAATAGTAACCTGTACGGTGCACAGGACAGTGAATAGTTACTCTGTCTGGTGCACAGAACAGTGAATAGTAACCTGTCCGGTGCACAGGACAGTGAATAATAACATGTCCGGTGCACAGGACAGTGAATAGTAGCATGTCCATTGCGCCAACGGCTAGCTCTTCCTGAGAAGGAAACTGTCAATCAGACCCATTACTGTTCACTGTCCAGTGCGTCACCGGACAGTCCGGTGCACCCACAACCAGGGAAGGCTGGGATCTTCCAAGTGAAGCTCCAATGGCTCCTAGGCCCTTTGGAACTATAAAAGGGACACCTAGGCGCCTCCAACAAGCACACAAGAGCAGCCAACAAGTCCATACATCATTGGGATCAATTCTTTCTCTCCCTCTCTTGTGTATCTCTCTAGTTTGTGTAAAGGCGAAGTTATAAGCCTTTAGAGAGAGGGGAAGTGCTACTGAGATCTAGAGCAAAATCTTGAGCGTATTGTTACTCTGTCGGAGTGCTGTCGAGAAGATTGTAAGCAATCACAGCATCGCTGTAACTGATATCAACATAGTGGAAGGCTCTATCTGTCGCACTGACAGATCTGAGCAAACGAAGGAAGGAGTTGAGATAGACTCCAAGCCAAGGTGTGGCTAACTCCAACGAGGACTAGGCAAGCATTTCAGGCTTGGCCAAACCTCGGGATAAATCCCTGTGTCTATGTGCTCTGCTCTGTGCTATGTGCTGTTTCTCTGTCTTATTTGCTGGTTATACTTGCACTTCAATATTTATATGTGGTATAAGCTATCTTCGAAGTGCAGGGTATTTTAAGACAGGAACTTCAATTCTGCTGCAACCTACTTGAAGGGTCCTTCATTCCACTACGATCCAGCCTTCGAGTAGAGTAAGAATTTCTAGTTTTAAAGTGATAATTATTATTCGCCTATTCACCCCCCTCTAGGCAACATCCAGATCATGTTCCCGGGCATAGGGAACTTTTAATTGGTATCGGAGCTAGGCTCTCTAGTGTGGGCTTAGCCATCTGGAGATGACGATGTCATCACAAGAGGTAACTCTAGAACTTCTTCTAGGCGATGGTTCTAATTATAAATCTTGGTCTGTCTCTATTTATAATGCTTTCATGCATATTGATCCTGATTGGAGACAAATCTTTAGTAGAAGTATTTTTCCCTCTGATATTAGTAAAAAAACCTTCTAATGCTGAACTAAGATGTCTATCTCTCAATCACCATGCTTGCAACATCTTAGTTGACTCTCTTTCTAGAGGTGCTTATTTTGCTATCATGAGTAGTGATAGTGATTTAGTTGTAGCATCCGTCCTTGGACCTGCCACGTCGCTGGCTCATACGGTTGTTATGGAACAACGTGAATTGGCTGGCCACAAGTGCCAGCTCCTCATCTCCAAGGCTCTCCACCTGCTCCTCTGTAATAGACAACAAAGAAGATAGAGCAAACATAGCAGGTGAGGAGTTAGAAGCAGAACCACCTCCAGAGACCAGGGCCATGGTGGGTGCACTAGGGTTCTCAACCTTGGCCCGAGTCTGGTGGTCAATCTCTATGGACTTGAGCTTGTTGAAGAGCTCGTCCACGGTGAGAGTCTCGTAGTTGGGCGACTCGATGATTGTCGAGACCTTCACCTCCCAAACCCTCCAATCTAGAGCAAGTAATAATTTCAGCGCTCTCTCATGATCACTATAGGGTAGTTGTGCCTTGTTGGCACGCATCTTGTTCACAATTGACTAGAACCTGAAGAACATGGAATCAATGGTCTCTCCAGCCAACTGTGTGAAGTTCTCGTACTCTCGCATGTACGTCTCAAACAGTCTGGTCTTCACATGATCGTTGCCCTCATGGAATCTCTCGAGGGTAGACCAGATCTGATGAGCCATAGTCATATGTCCAGCTCGCTCAAACTCACCAAGCGAGAGACACGAGAACAAAGCGTTTTGAGCTTTGTTGTTCGAATCATGGAACTCCATTTGAATTGGAGTGATCCGGTCACTTGTAGCATCGAAAATCGCATCGAGGCAAATTTCCCAAACCCGGTAACTGATGCTCTGAAGATACGCAGACATGCGAATCTTCCAGTACGGGTAATTGGTCCCATCGAAGAACGGAGGTTTGCCAACACCTCGTTCTATGTCGCCTATGTGGATTTCGAATCGATTAGGGAAGGGAAATCCTTAACCGACTCCGATACCAATTGTAGGACCGGTAAGGTGACCAGAGGGGGGTGAATGGGAGCCAATCAGATTTTTTTTCTCCAAACACTGAAAATTAACACTTTTTTAGATAATGGAAAAATCATCCGACCTTGGCCTCAAATGAGGTTACGGCCAATTATTACAAGAGACGGTAGCATATTGCCAAAACTCCTCCTATGACCACATCAGAGAACACAAACTAGCTAAACCAAAGAACTTCAGCTACCGAACCATAGCTACTACATAGTTAAACACAACGCAGACCCCCATCCAAAATTGCAACATGAAGACTTTATTAACTCTTGGTCCTCCCTTCTAGGCTGAAGCTGAGACTAGAAGTGGCACCAATATGTTGCCCTGAAGGTCACCTGCACACATGATTTAGGAGATGAATTATTGAACATCACATCGTTCCTACTTAACCAAATAGCCCAACAAATTGTCGAAGCAGCGATTAAAAGTAAGTTGCGAACTCTAGGAAGCCTCCCATTCGCCCAAACCCCAAACAAATCATTAACATCCCGAGGAGGTCCCAACCTCGTGCTTATCTGAATCAACCACCAAATGAATGACACATACAAACAACTGAAAAACAGGTGCTTTATTGTCTCCGGTCTGCTACAAAAGCAACATATCTTATTACCATTCCAATGCCTCCTAGCCAAGTTATCCTTTGTTAATGTTACCCCTCTTTTGAGGTACCACATAAAAATCTTAATTTTCAAAGGAAGCCTAAGTTTCCAAAGGTCCTTATTATGCACCCCCATCCCATTGTTGAGAGATGCCAGATACAAAGACTTAACCGTAAACATCCCATTGGCGGTCAAGTTCCATCTGAATGAGTCCCTGTTTGAATTCAATTCGGTATGCGCTACAAGTGAGACCAAATGAAACCATTGGACCCTCAACTGTTGAGCCAAACCCCTACGAAAGGATATATTTAAGGGCACCGTGGAGAACACACAGGCAACAGTTGCGTTCTTCCTCCTCGCTAGGCTATAAAGAGACGAAAAACGAAGTTTTAACGCTCCCGACCCAAGCTAATCATACTCCCAGAAACGCATCTGGGACCCATCATGAATCACAAAGGTTCCTTTACTAATGAATGTGTCCTTAACTTTCATAAGGCCACTCTAGAAGTCTGAATCTGTGGCCCTACGCTGCGCTTGGGATAAGGTTCGATTGGCTAGATATTTATGTCTCAGTAATGATTGCCGCATCCCTTCTTCATTGAGAAGTTTATACAACCATTTGCTTAAGAGGCATTTATTATGAACCTCTAGATTCAAAATGCCTAGCCCGCCAATCTCCTTAGGTTGACAAATTACATCCCATCTAGCCAGCCTATATTTTTTCTTATGGCCCTCCCCTTGCTAGAAAAAACACGATCTGAAATAATCTATCTTCTCCAGCACTCCTTTTGGTACCACAAATAAAGACATCATAAACATCGCTAGACTGGTCAACACAGAATTAATTAATACGAGACACCCTCCTACTGACATAAGTTTTCCTTTCCAGCTGCTGAGCTTTTTCTCGAATTTGGCCTCCACTGTTTTCCAATCACCAATTGTCAACCTACGGTGGTGCATAGGAATCCCAAGATATCTGAAGGGCAGACCTCCACAACTACAACCAAACAACCATGTGTACCTCCCTTCATCCTCTTTTGCCTTCCCATAACAGAATACCTCACTCTTGTAAAAGTTTATTTTAAGACCAGATAACTGCTCAAAGGAACATAATATGAGCTTCATATTCGTTGCCTTTTCCAGATCGTGGTCCATAAAAAAATTATATCATCGGCGTATTGCAGAATGGAAAGCCCCCATCTACCAAATGCGGCACCAAGCCCTTGATCTGGCCATTTTCCTTTGCTCTATTAATCAAGGTAGCAAGCATGTCCACAACCAAGTTAAAGAGAATAGGAGACAGCGGGTCGCCTGCCTCACCCCTCTTTGAGTCTGGAAAAAAGGACCCATGTGATCATTAACTCTAACCGCAACATGGCCCCATTCATGAAAGACTCGATCCAACTACACCAGGTACTTGAAAAACCTTTAATACGAAGGGATTGTTGAACAAAGCTCCACTTCACCTTATCATACGCTTTCTCGAAGTCAATTTTGAAAATGACCCCATCTCTTTTCTTCGTATGGAGCTCATCAATAGTCTCATGTAAGACCACCAACCCCTCCATGATATTTCTTCCTGGTAGGAACGCAGTCTGCAGTGGACTGATTACATTCTGCGCAACCTCTGTGATCCTCTTAGTCGCCACCTTTGTGAAGATTTTGAAACTGGCATTTAGGAGACAAATCGGTCGGTATTGTTGAATCGAGATTGCCTCCCGACTCTTAGGAAGCAAAATGATAGTCCCAAAGTTGAGACTATACAAAGGGAGATTCCCTGTGTGGAACTCACAAAACAAAGCCATAAGATCATCTTTATTAACATCCCAACAGATTTGATAAAATTCCGCTGGGAATCCATTAGGACCTGGAGCCTTGTTATGTTCCATACTGAAAACCACCGCTTTAACTTCATCTTCTGAAAATGACTGAGTGAGCTTCTCGTTCTCATCTTGAGTAACTTGTATTATATCATCTCTAAGATCCTCATCCAGAATAAAAGACGTGCTTTCTGGGGGCTAAAGAGATTTTATAATAACCAGTTATATGACTTTTTAATTCTCCCTCGTCGTATAACATATGAACTCCATTCGTCATCTAGAAGATTCGATTCTTCTAGAATTTTCCATTGGCTATCATCTAAAAATATTTAGTATTACTATCCCCCTCGAGGAGCTCCTTGACCTTCGCTCTTTGATACCACTTTATTTCCTCATCCCGGAGTAGCTGAGCAAGCCTGTTCTGTAAGTAGTTGCGCAGATCCAGCTCCGAAGTACTCAATAGAACTACTTTAGCTCTCTTATCTAAATCATCAAGCTTAGATATGATCTCCTTTTTTTCCTTTTTCAACAACCCCGAAGTGTGCTTTGCCCAACCGCTTAAGTGTTGGCGTACCTTCCTAATCCTGGCTTGCCATTTCTCCAACGGAGTAGAACCTCTTGTCTCATTTACCCAAATATCTTTTACCATATCCACAAAACCATCCCGTAGAAACCATCCTAATTCAAACTTGAACGGAGGAATTGTTTGGGTGGTTACAACTCCTGTGCTAAGAAGCAGAGGAGTATGATCGGATATATTTCGCGACAAGGCATGTACCGAAGCTCTAGGGAATTTTCCCTCCCATTCTGTAGCTACCAAAATCCGATCCAATTTCTCATAAGTTGGATTATCCCTAGTATTAGCCCAGGTGTACCTTCGCCCCGACATATGCAATTCTCTCAGATCAAGACCATCAATTACCGCATTGAATAGGAATGGCCAACGATGATCAAATCTATCATTATTTTTCTCAGATGGAGATCGTAAAATATTAAAGTCTCCCCCAATGAGAATAGGTAAAGTTTCCGTATTGCCCAAATGGACTAGCTCAGAAAGGAATTCTTGTTTGAAGCAGTCCTAGGTAGGGCCATACACCGAGACAAGAGCCCATTTAAAACCATCTGCCTTATCATGCAAATTAAACTTAATAAAGAAATCCCCTTCTGTGATGGCACCAACATCAAAGACATCAGTGTCAATTCCTAACAACATCCCCCAGATCTACCATGAGGTTCTTTGCAATGCCAGATAAAATTTTTCCCAGCACACAAATTCCTTAGTAGATGATCTGGGAAGGATTTGCGGCCTGTTTCAGAGAGGGTGATAAAATTGAGACCGTGTTCTTTGGTCAGATCCGAAACGTATCTAAGTTTTTTTAAATCCTTGAACCCATTGTTGTTCCAAAACATTCCTTTCATTGGGAAACAGATAATTAATAATCAAACCCGGTCTCTTTTTAGAACACAACGAACCGTGACTAGATGGTTTTGTACAGACTGACTTAATCAGCCCATCAATGCCATCCATCTCTTCATGCATAATATCCACCACACAGATGATTTAAAATGAATGATCAAACTCTTCGTCTTCTACTACAACCTTTCTCATAAAACCAGATAAATCAGCTTTGTTGTTATGCACTAGCTGATCCTGAACTCTATTAATCTCTAATTTTTTCAACTGACCAATAGAGGAAGCAACTGAACTAGGATTAGAACCCGCTAAAATGCCAATATTTTTTAAAAGAATCAAGAATATAATTATCAGGTAAACCAATAAAGGAAACATTGTTACCTTTAGTCGGCTGATCGTCCAAGTTATATCCCGCTTTCAGCCTTTCTGCTCGAACAAGCGAGTCCTCACTCACCGAATTTGAGCGGCGTGTGCTACGACGCAGTTCTTGCACTTTTCCTGTCGCTGCCTTTGGGATACTACCCAACATTTCAATACTAGTAGCATTGACCGAGGAACTGCTGCCCTGAGATTGTTCCACATCCAGCTGTGTAGGGCCAGGAACAACATCAGGGAGACCGCACACCGATTTCCCACTGGTCGTGTTGTTGTTCAGCACTGAATCCGACACCTTGTTAATTGCCCCTGCTGAATCCTTTGGTGTTCCCTTCAAGCTCGACCCCTTATTCCCTCTTTCACCCATTTTGTGATCCTTGTTTTGATCCTAAAATTCATCATCATCTTTTTCCCCGAAATGATCCATATCCATCAGCAAAGGTTGGTCACCTTCAGCTTATGACTCCACCCTGAATTTCAGTTCATATAAGTAGTCTCCAATTACCACATCAACTACTTGCGGAATCAAATTTGGGTCAAGCACGACCACCTTCAACCTTGCCTTGTCAAACTTCCGAGTAAACAACATATCCACCTCTTTTGAGATGCCTAGCATAGAACCAACCACCCAGATTACCGAGTACTCTCTAAGTTCCTTAGGTAAACCAGTGAACTGTACCCAAGCCTTAGGCATCTCATATTTTATTTCCTCTCCTAGCCCCTCTTCCTTGACAAGCATCTGTGCACCAAATTTTGTATGAACTGTTCCCCATTCGATCATACGGTGAAGTTCACCCCTGGAAGGGAAACACATCGAGAACACATTGTTCCCCACACACTTCACACACCAGTCCCAATCAGCAGCCACCAACCTTTTCAGCTCATTCAAAATCTGCTCTTCATTCATGGAACCCTCCCACAATAGTCACTGTACCATTGCAGCCATCTTGCCTCTGCTTTACTGGATTGGGTTGGGGTGTGAAGTAAAACCCCAATCCCTCCACCGCATACCCGCAAGGTATTGCAAAAGTTTTGCAGGCACGAACCACCAGACATTTCGAAGTTAAGTGAGTTTTGACATCACACATTTCACAAAATAGCTCAATATTACAGTCACTCAACTGATGTCCTTTAGTTTTGCACCTGAAACAAAACAACACTTTCTCTTTTGAAATCGAAATCACAGAAGAACACACCTTGTCATCCAAGTGGGTCGGATTAGACAATTTTTTGATGGTCTCCAACTTTGAACTGTGTTGAGACCCAAGATTCGGACCCACTGAATTCCCCATCGAATTCGAAATGGGGTGGCTCTTCCCCACAGACTGTTACAGCAAGGAAACAATCTATTCCACAGTGCTATCTAGGACAGGCCTGGCAGCGCTACCGTTGCCAATTGCTGTTGTAATTGCCTGTTGGAGCAAGTCCACAGCGTTTGATACTTCAGGTGTCACCGAAGAAGTCCCTGATCCCCCCAGACCCTGTACAGTGACCATCACAGAGGAAGGCCCACCATTTGTAAACCTGCTGTGAACACCTCCACCCCTAGACTGAATTGGCAAAGTACGACCTTTGAAGAACCGACCACCGGCAGAACCACCTCTTCCACCACACCATGCACCAGGACGGCCATGTCCACCTCCCCGGTGTCCAAAGGGACGGCCTCCACCCCCATAGCCAGGATGGAACACCGGTTGGGATCCACCACGTCCATAGTCGGTATTCAGTCCCATACCAGCGACATGTCCTCCCGCGCCACCAAGCTGTTGATGACCGGCGGAAAAACCTACAGTGCCATCGGACTGATGCTGGCCACGACTGCCACCACGTCCACCAGTTTCACCAAACGGCGCCATTGCGTTCCTTGCAGCCTTGACGAAGGTGCTGGGTGCCAGACCCCGGGAGGAAATGCGTATCGCCCTGGCAGCAGAAGAACTGGTGCCTGAACGGGAGAACAGAGAAACCAACCTAGTCGTCGGCCTATAAGGAATCCTAGCACAGAGAATCATATGTTGGGCCCTCCCATTCCAACAGGGACAAGCACTAATTATGCCAACACTCCTTGATTCCAGCAAAGGATCCGCATGAGAATCCTAGAATATCGCCTGACTTCCATCCTTACCAAAATCCTTCGAATTCAAACCAATAGCCAGCCGCTCCACTGATACCGCTCCCACTGAAGACGTCTTCTTCAAACTTTGACCACGGCACCTTCCAGGAGAGCAGCGCCACTGCGCTTTTTCCAATGCATGTCCAACTATGAACTCCGGCGAACGTCGTGGCGATGGCAATTCGCCCTGCCATAGCTGTACCTTATTCCTACAAGAAGTGCACAGACTCGGAGAGTGTAAGCATGTACTCAACGTCGGTCCTGGTCGCGACCTGCATACACCGCTGACTCCCTCTCCTACCAGTTCAAGAGCTTCATTCCAATTAGATTTTGGTGGCACAGAAATGCAGTCAATTGGCTTGCCGCTAACACTAGACTGAGACCCATTCACAAGAGCAGAGAGCCGACCACCCTCTGGAGTCCACATGCTGGTTGCCGAACCGGCCCGATCACCAACCTCCTGATCTAGCTGAACCTGAAATTCGGTAAGCTCCGCTAGTGGGCGGACGACCACTGCGTCGGTAGGCGCCAGCATCTTCCGACGATGACCCTTCCGAACGTACGTAGCCAAGCATCGCCGTTGCATAGCGCAGAGATCGAAAAGCCACTGGAGGGAGACCGGCCGAGATGGCCGCCTCCCACTACTGGTACCCCACTCCAACGAGACAGGGAGAAGAGCACTTACCAGTCACGCCACGTGCCTTGCTGGGGCGTTTGCGTGGCTGCGCCTGCCTTGCCGCTTTAGCACGGAGCTCGCTCTGCTTCACGACGGCAGGCAGCGGAGCACAACGCGCGCCACGCGCGTGCAAGCGCCCGCCTTGCCGAAGCTGGCGCACGAGCTTCCAGTACGCGGCGAATCAGCGACAGGATTCTCCAATTAGTTGGAGCTTGGCCTGGGCCCGCGTGCTCCTGCATCACTAACTCGCTACTGGCCAGCGACCGGCGGCCGGGCCTCGCACTCCTGCTGCGAGCTCGTGGAGGAGACAAGGAGGTCGCCCACGCCCGCTTGCCGTGATTAACACTTTACTTCAATTGAGATGAAGTAAGTGCACAAACCATAAACACATTAGTAAACGAGTGATCTCATGATTACAAAACGTTCCTAATACTCACATGAGACCAGCAAAACAAACAGATCGCAAATCAGACACCAAAAAGTCTAAAACGGTCAAATACAGTATCGTCAACAAGTGATGTTTTCAGCAGTACAAAAATTTGTTCTTGAGTTCAAAACCGAACTAAACGAACTCCGGTTGATATAAAATTTAACACACACCTGAGAAAATACCTTTTCAAGATCTCCCCAAATTTTGAGCTCAATCCAACTTGTGAATCATCCGCAGATTTCAAAATACAGCAGAAATTGGGTTTTGTTGGGGTTTTCTATAAACGAGTTCAAACTGAGTTTTTCTCAAATCGCGACCAAAATCTGCAACAAATAGGTGTATGTAGTGGTCCGAAGAGTGCAACCCACCACCATTCAATCTCCAAACCAAATCCTCTCAAAGGTACCAAAGTCTTTCACCAACAACACAAGATTGGGAAAAGGAGAAACCAAGACTATAAAACTTCAGAAATTTCAGCAAGGGTACAAACTAAGATTTGAAGCCAAAGAGCCCTGTGGGCCGGACCGGCGACCCTTCCTCTGATTAAACTTGAAAATCAAGAACACAGTTGATGTACAAAATCACTGCGGAACCCTCGGCTCAACTGGTGTGTACTTAGAGAGAAAACTAGGAGCTCTAGAATGAGTGCTCAAAACAAATGGAAGCTATGGGATGCTGAACCAACCAGCCCTCCCCTCTATTTATAGAGGGTTATTCTCACTTCCTAAACTACCCCTATTTACATAGAGCCTATCCACTTCAACTGGTGTGAAATGGACCAACTCCTAGGTTTTCAATCCGACGACCACGTCCTTCACACGGAGTTGCTTCGCCTTGACACACCCTCCGCGATCATGTCATGTGCCGCCACCGGTTCCCTCTGGAACCGCCACCGCCGAGTTTTGAGGCCCAAACTCAGCAAAACCAGGCATCCATAGCGTTGGGTGGTTTTGAGGCCCAAACCACCAAACCTGCCGTGAGCACTGCACCTCGTGCACGTCCTCCACAATCAGACACGTGTCCCGCCAGTCCTCGACCACACCGGAAACACGGTCCACTCCACCACGTCCTCGCACAAGTGCGTGTCCTAGGTGTTAGCCACCGTGGTTGGTCACCTGGCTGCTCTGATCCGTCAGTCAAGACCTAGCACTCGCCCTTCACCGCTCCCGGTCCATCAGCACGAGCCCACTGACCTTCACCTCAGCCATCGACCACCGTTCCTGTGCTCCACAAATGCACACCACAAGTCGACTGACATGGTTGCACAAGCATAATCTCACACTCTGGTCAGTCCACTGACTACCCCAAAGTGCTACCCCGTTGATAATCACTCATCATCAACCCGAACCATAAGGGACAAGTCAACCTTGTGTTCGCACGAGTTCTGGAGCAGGAGTCTAGACCAGGTTGCAATTCGTTCTGACTTATTTCGCTTCTATTGGCCTTGTTGATCTGTTCAACACACCTGTAAATGCCACAAAATAAAAGGTTGTCAAGTTGTTTATGCAATGTACACTGCATAATCAGATTATTGGATTATTGCATAAGATGTAGTACCTCATGACACCATCAAGCATTCGATCCCCGCGCCGTCGTACTTGGACAACAACCACGAAGACGACTCAGTAGTAGGCCACTTCCGCGTCCCATGGTCAGATAGAATAGTGTGTTACAAAATTAATAGAGCCTAAGAATAATTTGATAATGCAGAATAAAACGTAAAGTTCAAATGTACTGGCAGATAATATCTATGACATAAGAACAGAACATATCTAGACTAACTCAAATAGATTAATGCACAAAAGAAAAACAAATAGAATTTCCACAAATAGATTAACACACAAACATGTTGAATGTAAGTTTCAAAATATTCACAAAAGTGGCAACAAATAGAATTTCCATAGTTGCACAAAAGGTAATTGGACCTACACAGACCGCTTTTATTTCGGGTAGGAACATAATGGAGGGAGTGGTAGTCTTATATGAGACTATTCATGAACTACATCAAAAATAGCAAAATGGGGGTAATTCTCAAAATAGACTTTGAGAAGGATTATGATAAAGTGAAGTGGAGTTTTGTTCAACAAACTTTGCGGATGAAAGGTTTCTCTGATAAATGGTGCTCTTGGATTAATGCTTTCATTACAGGTGGTCATGTGGCAATCAAAACAAATGATCAGATGGGCCAATTTTTTTAAACGAAAAAGGGGTTGTGACAAGGTGATCCCTTATCTCCTCTCTTGTTTAATATTGTAGTAGACATGTTGGCTATATTAACCAATAGAGCAAAACAAGAGGGTCAAATATCCGGCCTGGAGTCACATTTGGTGGATGGTGGCTTGTCAATTCTCCAATATGCAGATGACACCATTCTGTTTATGGAACACGATTTCGAGAAAACAGTGAATATGAAAATGCTTTTAGGTGCTTTTGAGCAGTTATCAGGTATCAAAACTAATTTCCACAAAAGTGAGGTTTATTGCTTTGGAGAAGCAAAAAATCAAGAACATCAATACACACAACTCTTTGGTTGCAGAAAACGGGATTACCCATTAGGTACTTAGGTTTACCAATCCATTATAGAGAATACTACTAGAAAAACAACAGCCCTAAGTCATTACTTCAAATACTTGCTAAACAATTTGAACAAAGTGAAATGCTCAAATTAAATGCGGAATGTAAAGCAAAGTTGAGAAGACTCCAATTTTTTGCCGAGGTATCGAAGAGTCAGCACTCTTCCCTAGTCCTCATTGAAGCACCCGCGCAAGGGTATCGCTCCCCCTTGGTCCTCGCAAGAACCAAGTGCTCAGTATGAGGTGATCCTTTGCCACTCCGACGTGGTGGATCCCTCACGATCACTTACAATCTTGAGCAGGGTCACCAACACATCCTTCGGGGTGATCACCGTGCTCCAAACACTACCAAGCCGTCTAGGTGATGTCGATCACCAAGAGTAACAAGCCATAGAGTTTCACTTGACCAAGAGAAGCCTAATCCATGTGGTGTGTGCTCTAGGTGGCTCTCACTTGCTCTAATGATGTCCTAACATGGGATTAAGATTTTGTAATCACCTCACTAGGCTTTGTGGTGCTTGCAATCTCTAGCAATGTGTGGGCTTTAATGTGGGCAGCAAGATACTCAATGAGGTAGGTGGAGGGGGTATAAATAGCTCCACCCACCAAACTAGCCATTACCTGGCTGCTCTGCGCATGGGCGCATCGGACAGTCCGGTGCGCCACCGGTGCGCCAACGGTCAGCTCCAATGGCTAGTTCTAACAGCTAGCCGTTGGGCTGATGATGCACCGGACAGTGAACAGTAGTTGTCCGATGCACACCAGACAGTCCGGTGAGATGGCTAAAATTCATTTTCCAAACTCGTTGCTCTCGGGTTTTCTCAGGGGCAGAGGCGTTGCCCCCAGGGCTGGCTGGCCCCACTGTTAGGGCACGCACCGAACAGTTCGGTGCCCCTAAGATAGAAACCCTAACTTCTTTTTCCTTTGGTTTTTCGAAACCTGAAATACGAGGATAGCGTAGGGGCATCTTACTATACTTCTTGCGCTCATGGCGCTTAGAAGTAGTCGACGACTCGGTGCCGGACGTGGAGGGTGACGAAGAGTCGGTCTCATAGTAGACCACTTTCTTCATCTTCTTCTTCTTGTCACCTCTCCGATGTGACTTGATGGAGGAAGAGGATTCCTCCTTATACTTGTTGCTGGACTCCCTTGAGAGAGTCCTCCCTGAGCTTGCGGGCTTTTTGCCAGTCACGATCTCCCTCTTGGCGTGATCTCCAGACATCACTTTGAGTTAGTTAGGCTCTTAATGAAGCACTGGCTCCGATACCAATTGAAAGTCGCCTAGAGGGGGTGAATAGGCAAAACCTAAAATTTATAAACTTAAACACACACTAAAGGCCAGGGTTAGCGTTAGATTTAAATTCAAGTCTGAAAGATTGTTTCTCTTGCTAGGAGTTGCTCAAAGAGTGCAGATGATGTATGGGAGCAAACTCAAATCAATACTAGCAAGGAAATGTTAGAGAGAGGAAAAAGGGCAAACAAATCAAGTGGGAATTAATGCGAGTGGACACGATGATTTGTTTTACCGAGGTTTGGTTCCAAAGAACCTAGTCCCCGTTGAGGAGGTCACAAAGACCGGGTCTATTTCAACACTTTCCCTCTCTCAAAGGTCACTTAGACCGAGTGAACCTTTTCCTTAATCTCACGGGTCACTAAGACCCCGCAAGGACCACCACACACTTGGTGTCTCTTGCTTCGATTACAAGTCACTTGAGAAATAGAAAGGAAAAAAAGAAAAGGCCAATCCAAGCGACAAGAGCAACAAAAGAACACAAGTAATCCTCTCACAAGCTCTAATGCACTAGAGTTGATTTTGGGGCTTTAAGTGGATTGATTGCTTTGATTGTGTCTTGGAGTGTTGGACTTTGATCTTGCAATGAATGAGAACTTAAAAATGCTTGGATGGGAGTGAATGAGGTGGTTGGGGGTATTTATAGCCTCCCAACCACTTCTAGTCATTGGCTGATTTCTGCTGGCGATGGGCGCACCGGACAGTCACTATGCACTGTCCGGTGCACGCCATGTCAGCGCGTCCGTTAGGGTTCGGAGCAGTTGATCGTTGGGAAGTCTTGTCATCTAACCGCACCGGACAGTCCGGTGCCCTCTGACTTCTGCGCTCTGACTTCTGCCGCGGCACTATAGCGCACTGTAGCTCTGCATAGTCGACTGTTGGCGCGTAGGGAGCTGTTGCTCCGCTGGCTCACCGGACAGTCCAGTGGCACACCGGACAGTCCGGTAAATTTTAGTGGAGTGCGCCTGGTGAATTCCCGAGAGCGGTTGTTTGAAGTTGCCCGGCCCTGGTGCACCGGATAGTGTCTGGTGCGCCAAAAATCAGCACTCACAAGTCCTTTGCTCCATTTTTTATTGTGCCCCTAACCGGATTTCTTTCTTGGTTTTTGTTAAACTTTATGCACCTGTAATAGATGAATTCTAGACAAACTAGTTAGTCCATGTGTTTATGTTGGTCGTCAACCATCAAAATTAATTATAGGAAATGGTTGACCCAATTTCCCTTTCACTTTCAAACGCTTAACACACGGTACCACACATTAATCCTTATTCCAGTTTCGTCTCGTAGACAAGGCATCCCCATGGATCCTTGTCCACTAACCATCATAATTACAGTATCAAAGGTGGATACAACCAATTTATGATCTTGCGCGAGTGCTAGAAAAATCACTTGACTTCTATCGAGATCCTGAATTAGCATAGCAGTTACTCAACCTGGCATACTAGTATCAATCTCAAAGGAAACCTGAGTTCATGCATCTAGGGTTTCAAACAATTCATACACTTAAGTGCACAATACAAGCCTACAAATATTAAGTGCAGTAAAATATCATATAAACAGTTATGCATAAAACTGGGGCTTGCCTTCAATTGCTGGGGCTGCAGGCAAATCCTCGATGGCAGGTTCGGGAGCTGCCTCCTGAACTTCTTTCTAGGCAACTCCTTACTCGGGGATGAGCACATATGCTCTGTTTGTGAGATTGTAATATAATGAATGCAATGCATAAGATACATGTACACTTATAATATGCAAGATGATAAACATGATGCAAGGTTGAATATCTTTTAAGTCTCTTAGTAATGTTAGGATTTTCCCTTTTTACTAACTGAGCCTCTTAGTGGTGCACTTAGTGGTTTTGGGTTAAAATGGTACCCAAAGGATAACAAGGGTGTTTTGAGACTTAATTCTTCTTCTAAGAATTCAGTGAATGTTCAACTAGTTTTTGGGTTTTAGTTATTAATGAATGTAGGTTGATCCTTGATTCCTCTACTCTAATTCCTTTATGCTTTTAATGGTGAATTGAACTACAACTGTTTCTTAGAAAATTCCAAAACTTCTACAAAAATTATAGTAGCTTATCTCTGGTTAAACTAGGATGTCCTAAAATTTTGGGGTCAAGACTAGTTAGGATCTGTTCTAGACAAAAACAACAAAAGCTAGGGCAAAGGGTTACTTTGCACTACACCTTCCATCTAGAAGTGACTTATGCCCTAAGAGTTATTTTTATGGAATTTAGATGTAATAACATGGTTCTGTACCAAAAGTTAGTTAGTAAAACTTAGTGGATATTTAGTTATGATTTTCTAAAGTTCTAGGGCTAGAAGGTGCTCATAACTAACTTTCTTTTTGAAAAATGCCAAACAACAGATTTAGTATTTTTCCTAATCTCTTTTTTGCACAAGATCAATCATTCCTACGGTTGGAGACTTTTCTTTTCAGGGAATGTTTTTTATGATTTTCTAAAGTTTTCTCTAAATCTCTCATGGGGTTGGGGAAACATATCTCATTGTTGCACTATGCCCTTTTTATATTTTCCTTGAAACCTTGTTACTTAAATATCATAGGAAAAAACTTGGTCTATTGTTTCACATTCTTAGGTCCTAATTTTATTTTCCAAAGAAATGGGCTGAATCCTAATTCTATTTATGAACTCTACTTAAATGAGGAAACTAGGGTGCATAATATTTTTGTATGGTCTTACTGTTGAGTAGGTATCTGCTAAAATTTTCCTAGCCATAGTACATTAGTTCTACTATATTTTCTTCTATTTTCACATATTACCTTATATCCTAAATAAAATCTAAACTTCCAGATAGTACTGGACTAGTGGGTTTTCTATTTTTGTTCTAAAGTTTACCTTTTCCAAAACCTAGCAAAACTGGTTCGACCAAATTTGGATAAATTTTGTCCAATTTATGCATTTTTAAAGTTTGTTGTTGATTTAATGAAGTAAATATTCAAAAAGAAAAAGAAAACATTCTTTCTCATGGGTCCCTGGTTTTCTTCCCCTTTTTCTCTTACGGATTAGTCCCTGGTGCATTATTCATCTGAGTCTAGGCCTTAACACTTAACCCCCTAGGTTTTCCTAGCATCTAACCCGCGGACCTCGGCCGAAGTAAACAGTAATCGTGGTGGAAAAGACGGTGGAGCGGCTTACCGGCGACAGTAGAGCTCCGACGAAGGTTTGCGTGAGATTAGGGAGCCTCTGGCGGTCACACCGATGTGCAGATCATCGTTGGAGGTGGCCGGAGTTGGTCTGGCCACGAGCTCAAGTGGTGGTGCTCATCGACGGCGCATGTACCGGCCAAATCACGGCGGTAGAGTTCAATCAAGCCGCACGTAAAGCTTCACTAGGTGGTAGGGAGTGTTTGTGTGCAAGGAATCGAAGAATGGCTTGTTGGATTACCTAGACCACAAACGCTGGTGGGCGGAGGAAGTCCGGCGAGGTGATTCGGTGTCTCCGGTGAAGTAGTGTTTGGTCTAAGGGTTTGGGAAGCTTCACTAGCCTTTGAGGAAGCTAATGGTGAAGCTAGACTGAGTGAAGAGGGGCTAGGGTGGTCAAACCATGGTGGCCGAAGCTTGGCGAGATTGCGGGTGGCACTGCGCTCGGTTTTCCGGCGATCACTAGCGTTCAGGCTTCGGCGAGGGCATGAAGCGTGTGGGAGAGCAAGGCCGAGGGGCTGGGCCATCTTATAGGTGAAGGCACGGGCACAGGCGCGGAGTTGGGCGCGCGGTTGTGCTGATCAAAGCTCGGGGCACGCGCGAGCGTGGACAGGGCGCGTTCTCGAGTGCAGGCCAAGGTCGAGCATGTGGCGGCTTGGTTCTGCCATTTTCCAAGCGCCTGTTTAGCTGCCCTAACATGCATATCTTGGAAAAGATCTCATGTATGGTCTTCACTAAGCCAAGCTCTACCTCTGCTGTTGAGAGTAGCCTAGAGGGGGGGTGAATAGGCTACACCTGAAATTTTTCACTAAAAAACTTCGAGATAGGTTAAATTAAAGTTGCACTGGTGCAAACCGATTCAGTTGATTTTGTTTACAACTGAACAAGTTTGAACCTGCTCAACTTAGATAAACAAATATTACGAAGTAGTGAAAGATTTTGCTAGAGACTTGCCCTACGCAAGATCTACTCGAATAGATAATATGAACCAACCAACAAATTTAAAGAGCTTAACAAGAACACACAAGAACACGTGATATAACCCGAGGTTCGGCAACCACCACAAAGGTGTCCTACTCCTCGTTGAGGAGCCCACAAAGGGCCGGGTCTTTTCCAACCCTAATCCTCCACAAGTCGACCACAAAGGTCAAGGCAATCTCTTCTCAAATATGCTCAAAGAGCGGGTGATACAAACTTCTTGGGGTCGTCCACAAATTTGGAGACTCCCAAGCAACCTCTAACCGTCAAGGAACACGAGGTTCCAAGAGTAACAAATCCACACAAGGTTAAGTTTGCAACGAGCTCAAGAACAAAGAGAATAGGAGAATCGAGATGAAAGTGACAGCGTGTTAGATCGAGTTCACCTCACACCAAGGATCCTTCAAGCGATTGAAGGAGATGCGATTGTGGGTGTGAAAGGTGAAATGAATGCACTTGTTGAGAGTTTGGTCAGCCAAGATTTCGTGGGAGAGGCAGAAGTAAATAAGAGAGAGAGTGTGAGGGTATATAAAGGATCCCCCAAAAGCTGGCAGCCGTTGGGAGAAAAGGGGTAAAAACCAGTTGAACCGGTTTACAAACTGGTTGAACCGGTTTCCACCAGGGAGAACCTGGTTCACTAACCTACTCAGCCAGAGACTCGACCGGAATCAAAACCGGTTGAGCCGTGAAAAAATCCGTTTGAACCGGTTTTCCCAAAAGATCTGCAACGACTTTTTTGACAGCACTGACTGTCAGACAGGTCAGAGCAGGGATGCAGAGGAACAGTCCCAAAACCGGTTGAACCGGTTTCAGGCCCGGTTGAACCGGTTTCCAGGGCTGAAAACCAAATTTTGAACTTTTTGAAGTGAACAAAGGTGGAACTTTTGTGGGAAGTGAAAAATGATTCTTCTCAAGGCATTCATGATCTGGAAAAGTGTTCTCTAAAATGATTTTGAAGGATTTTGAACTTAGCTCATTACAAAACTTACTTAACCATTGCGGATCCCTCTTAATTGAACGGCAAATCCTATAACTCAAGAATTATAAAAAGAGTACTGCCGTTGATTCCAAGCACTTGGAGCACGCCATTTGATGTAGAATTTTAAATCTGCTGTGCTTTACATTTTTATGCTCATAAGATCTGTGCTTCTCCTGTCTGTAGAAATACCGTGTACATGCTAGGAGCAAACTTGTTAGAAACTTTGTTTGTTTTGTTATTTAATCACCAAAACCCTCAATTAGGGTTGATTGCACTTACAATCTCCCCCTTTTTGGTGATTGATGCTAAACCAAACAAGAGTAGAGATAAAAATTGAAAATTAAGAACACTTGCGAGATAAAAGTATTTGTGTATGTGTAGCTCCCCCTAAATATGTGCATGAGTTTTGTGATATTAATATTGACTTGATATGTCAATTTGCAACATATTTAGAGAGAGTGAACAAACAACACAATACACAAAAATTAAGGGATGCAACACAATTATATAGGATGTGATGATAACAAGAGTAGTGTTACACAGACAAGCGCATTATTGCATAGCATAAGATATGAAAAGTTACTACTAGCTATTACAATAATGATATCACATCACAGCATTAAAAAGTTTGTGGCCTCTAAGCCAGCACCAGATGTATCTCGAGACAGACGAATAATTATTACAGACCAAATTGTTCATTACATAAATAAAGATGCAGCTAAGATAAGAAACCTTCTCCCCCTTTTTGGCAACAAGAACCAAAAAAGGAGAGAGCCACCAAGCCAAAGATCACCAGTTAGGAGGAGGATGATGCGGAGCAAAGAAATGATGTGCCAGGTGAGATGCAAATTGATCTTCCCCAGACTGATCTAGGGGAGGATAGCTTCCAGATGGATCCTGGGGCAGAGGGTGAGAGGAGGATTGACCCGGATCCCCTTGGTAGGGAGGCGGGGCAAACTGCTCGCGATCATCAAAGTAAGCTTCTTCTTCATCATCATCGTCAGCGGACATAAACGGCACCCCATAGGCCTTCTGGTGCCACTCATTGATCTCCGGGGGAGGCGGATGGAGAGGCACGTCAGGCGAGCGAGGGGCGAATGGCATGCCCATAGTGGAAGCTTGACGATGAAGATTGTCGTCAGTCTCCCGCTGACGCCTTGCCAGCTCATGCACATTAGCAGAAATATTTCGGCACATAGAGAAAAATGCCGCAATCCCATGGGCCAAGCGGGCACCCATCCCTCGGCCACGACCTTGACCACGACCACGACCACGTGGCATGGGAGATCTGCGGCCAGGGGAGGGACGCGAGGCACCGACAACAGCAGCAGCAGCAGCAGGACCAGCAGAAGGACTAGCAGAAGTACCAGCAAGAGTACGTGCACGAGCGCTGGAAGGGGCTTTCCTCAAGCGTCCTGCTGGATTGTTGGGATCAATCCAGAAGGGGTACAAGATTGATGTCTAGTACCTTTTTCATAACGGAACTGCGTCACAACTTCAATCATCTTCATTATGAAAGGTGCATGTAGACATCCTTTAAGTGGAAAGCAGGCAGCATGGATAATCTCCTGCCAGATCATATCAAAAATGTTGATACTCTCAGAACTGGTGGGCTTCATGAACGAGAGCAAAACCTTACTCTCTCCAAGAATATTCATCTGGTTACCCCCTTTGGGAATGAGGGTCATCCTGCTGAGAGAGTTGATATATCTGTAATATTTGTGCATGTTAGTGGACTCCCAATATTTTCCAGACTCAGAGAGATGAAGATCTCTGGCTTCATCTCTGGTGGGTTGGCGAAAATCATGTATTTTGATCTTGTCACCAGAGATGTCCTCATCAGTGAACCCAAGAATGTGAGCGAGCCGACGGTAGCTCACCTTGTACCAGCTGCCTTCGATGTAGAAATTAAGATAAGGAAAGTTGTAGGGACTTTCCTCATCGACCAGCTTGATCCATAGAGTGGAATAAAATTGGGCAATGACCTCATCATTCCAGTCATATTGAAAGGTCATTATATTCTTCATCTTCTTTCTTTCATAGGCCCTCAACGCCTGTGTCATCTCCGGGTCTCCAATAGCCTCACATCCTTCGCAGTTGATGTACCGTTGATGTAGTATGGGCTGATGCTTCTTGGGAAGGATTACTGAGTTGTAGAAATCCACATGCTGGAGAGTCCAGAAACGGTTCCCATCAATCCTGGCATCACGAATGCGCAGTGCAGGATTCTGAAAGCGGGTGTCCTGAAGAAGTGCAGAACCCACGCTGGCAGTAAAATCAGTTACTGGCTCATTGCCAGAACGACGGGCCTCCGCCTGGTGGAGGACCAACCCACGAATAATAGGGGCATGGGCAGGGGGAAGGTCAATCTCATCATCTTTCCCACCATCATCATCACTTGTTGCTTCCCATGCATGTGGATTTGTCGCGGGTCGAGACCGACCGGATGGATTCCGGGCCGTCCGACCGCGACCTCCATGAGACCCAGAGGCCTCACCACCCTGCATGACGTTGCCAGATCCTCGCCCACGTTTGGATCTGGAACGTGGGGGAGTATCTTCGTGAATCTCTTGTTCGTCAGAGGAGTCGGATTCAACAACAGAGGGATTCCTCCGATGCACCATCCTTAAAAAGAAAAGATAGAACCTATGATGAGCAAGGATCTTAACAAACACATTTGAGTAGAGACGCGTATGATATTGAGCATGCACTTCAACCATTCATGCGAGCGGTTCAACTTCAACGAACAATATCAAACCGCTAAACTCAAACAATGTTCGAGACAAACGAAGATAGTCTAAGTGTTGCAAGCACCTAAACTAAAATGTATCCTTGAAACGATACACTAGATAATCAAAAATGAGTGAGATCGAGTAAACAAAATGAAAAAGGGTAATACCTCGATCCGAAGTTTAAATCATAGAAATCCCAACAAGAGTGAGGGAGATGATGGAGGAAGCCGAGATGAACGAATCTCCAACAAAACTTCCAAAGAGTGGATGGCACAAATGGGTTTTGGAGTGGAGAGAGTGTGAAGGAGAGAGAGGAAAATGTGTAGGCGGTGTCGGCTGGGAAAGAGGAGCTGGTAAGAAGAGAAGGGAGAAAGGGGAGAGAAATAAGGAGGCACCGGCTGGTCAACAAGACAAAAACCGGTTCAACCGGTTATAAAACCGGTTCAACCGGTTTCCCATCAAACTGCGCAGAAAAAGTGGCTGACTGCACGGATTTTCTGCCACACTGACAGCGCAGTCTGCGAGACTGCGGCGCTGACAGACAGCACGGACACGGAGGCGGTCAAAACTGGTTCAACCGGTTTTTATACCGGTTCAACCGATTTTCACCAGGGGAAAACCGGTGGAGTGGCCTACTCAGCCGATTTACTCAACCTATTTTGAGATATTGCCCAGAAAGGCTATAAGAACACTTAGCAAATGTGACATGAGTAATTTTAATGATAAAAACAGTATTTCTCATGACAAATTGTGCATACAATCATTTTATATCCACCAAACTTGATCAAAATTTTAGTTTTTAAGACACGTTTCGAGAATCCAAGATGTTTAGCTCACTCCTAAGAAAGCAAAACCTAGTCTCATCAAGGGGTTTTGTGAAGATATCGGCTAGTTGATTTTCGGTGCTCACATGAAACAATTCGATATCTCCTTTGGCTTCGTGGTCTCTCAAGAAATGATGTCTAATGTCAATATGTTTGGTTCTAGAGTGTTGCACTGGATTGTTTGCAAGTTTTATGGCACTCTCATTGTCACACAATAGTGGAATCTTGTGAAACTCACAAACAAAATCTCTCAGGGTTTGCTTCATCCATAACAATTGTGCACAACATGCCCCAGCTGCTATGTACTCAGCTTCTGCAGTGGAAAGTGCAACACAATTTTGTTTCTTGGAACTCCATGACACTAAGGACCGCCCAAGGAATTGGCAAGTCCCAGTAGTGCTTTTTCGATCTACTTTGTAACCGGCATAATCTGAGTCAGAGTAGCCAAGCAAATCGAAAAGGGAGCCTTTAGGGTACCATAAGCCTAGGTTTTGGGTGTGCACTAAGTATCTTAGGATTCCCTTAACGGCAACAAGATGGCAATCTTTAGGATTTGCTTGAAAGCGTGCACACATGCAAACACTCAACATGATATCAGGTCTAGATGCACACAAATAAAGCAGTGATCCTATCATTGATCTATATAACTTTTGATCTACAGGTTTACCTTCTTCATTTAGGTCGAGATGTCCATTTGATGACATTGGAGTCTTGGCGTTCTTTGCCTTTTCCATGCCAAACTTCTTGAGCATATCTTGTGTATATTTGGTTTGGCATAGAAAGGTACCTTCCTTGAGTTGTTTGACTTGAAATCCCAGGAAGTATTTGAGCTCGCCCATCATAGACATCTCAAACCTGTTCGTCATCACTTTGCTAAACTCTTCACAAAATTTTTCATTAGTACTACCAAATATAATGTCATCGACATATATTTGGCACACAAATAATTCATCGTCAACTTTGCAAGTAAATAATGTAGAGTCAGCTTTTCCTATTGTAAACCCATTCTTAATTAAAAAATCTTTAAGGCAATCATACCAAGCTCTAGGGGCTTGTTTAAGCCCGTAGAGTGCCTTGTGAAGTAGATAGACATGATTTGGCTTCCTTGGATCTTCAAAGCCCGGCGGTTGCTCCACATAGACCCTCTCTTGTAGTGGTCCATTTAGAAACGCGCTCTTGACGTCCATTTGATATAACTTGAAATCATGGTTAGTAGCATAGGCAATTAATATTCTAATTGACTCTAACCTTGCTACAGGCGCATATGTTTCACCAAAATCAAGTCCTTCCACTTGAGTGTAGCCTTGGGCAACCAACCGTGCTTTATTTCTTGTAACCACGCCATGTTCATCTTGTTTGTTCCTAAAGACCCATTTTGTCCCAATCACATTTTGCTTGGGTCTTGGAACCAAGGACCAGACTTCATTCCGGGTGAAGTTGTTCAATTCCTCTTGCATGGCAATTATCCAATCCGGATCACCCAACGCTTCTTCAACCTTAAGTGGCTCAAGAGAGGAAACAAACGAGTAAAATTCACAAAAATTTGCTAAACAAGATCGAGTTGTTACCCCTCTCCTGATGCTACCCAGGATGTTGTCCACCGGATGATCTCTTTGAATAGTGTGATGGACTCGAGGATGAGGCACTGATGGTTGTCTTTGAATTTGTTCCTCCTCATCATCTACTTGATCAAGAGGCACTTCACCATCAACACTGTCACACCCGGGTTTTAGGGGTCCAAAACTCGGGCGCGAACATAATCACCAGGTGTGCTGGGACCAAGTCTCACACATATGATGAATCATGGCACAGGATCGAATGTCACATCTTTACTATATAACAGGAATTCTATATAAAATAAATAATTACATTTTAAGGAGACAACGGTCCAGCAACCCAAAGTTGACTGGGAGACGACGGCCTAGACCTCTCACGAACACATCAAAGCATCCTTCATGCGCCTCATCCTGCGGTACCTGTTCTTGACCTGTGGGGGGTGTGAGACAGCAAGAGTGAGCTCACATACGTTCATAGCTCAACAAGTTGTGGGGAATAATGTGTATGAACTCGCCAAAGGTGGGAGCTCACGTGAAGTGTAAGGCTTACCAAAGGAGGTGGTTAGAGCTGAGCATTGCTTTTAAAGTTGATCAAAATTTTATTAGCAATTACTAAGTATAAGTAAATACCAACCCAATTAAATAGTAGAACAAAAGTAATAACAAAACCTGCAATGCAATGCATATGACAAATTGAATTTAGTTCCATAAATTAATCATGTGAGGGTCCGAGCTGCTCATGACCGTGAGCACGGCTGATATACCAGTTTTACACTCTGCAGAGGTTGCGCATCTTTACCCACAAGTCATGTTACCCATCTGCCAAGGGATCGCGACTTCCCATACACCTCTACCGAGGAGGCGAGGCAGGGTAACACTACGAGGCCTTTACAAAGTTCCACTAGCTTCAGAAAACCCGCTACAGTTTATAGGAAGCTCCAATGCGGGGACCCCTCGCATGACCGACATCGCAGCAAAATCATCCCAAGGGCCTCCCTACACTGACCACTCCCCTACTGCCCTTGCCCCTTTCGGGTAAGGTAGTCTTCCACTAGCTTTCCTAATTAATCAGCCAAGGGCGTCCCATTAAACCCTTGTGGTAGCACTGTTTTCCTGGGTGGTCGCTCCATGTTCCAATTAACATAATGATCTTATCATGAACAATAATAATAAACAGATAATAAAAGTGTGATCATGAATAATGTATCTTCATACCCAAAACCACATAAAGCACTAGCAAGTACTACCCAAAAAGTTCAGTGGTAAACAAGGTATAAAGATAGACAAACTAGGGTAACCTATTGGGTCCCATCAAAATTAACCTATGCAGATCATTATGATTAATTAGAACATGAGTGGGTAAAAAGAAGTGATCAAGGGCACAACTTGCCTGAGACTCAAGATTCCCAGGTACCAACTTGCTCTTCAGGTTCTCGTGAACTCACCGCTAAACGTAGCAAACAGACATGGTATAGGCAAAATTAACATCACACCAAACATAAGAATAAACGGCGTAATAATAATCTACGTGTTACTACGAGGTCGTGGAAACAAGAACTACTAAGATCGGAGTTATGGTTAAGGAGTTATGATTTATAGAAGATCTATGTGATTAAAATATTAAGCTATATTATAAATTGGTTAGTGTAAATCATATGAGAGATTATTTTATAAATAATTATCTCAACTTTAATCTAAGTCATTATTTGATTAAAGATCATCTAGTCAAATTATAACCGTAAGATCATAATGCTATATTAATATTAAAGAAGTTAATCCAATATACATAGATTAATCCAATTAACATAGGATAAACAAATTAATTATTTAAAACATGTCTCATGATAAAATAAGGTTACCAAAGTGTAAATAATTTTATTACGAAACTAACACAACTAGAACGGGTCAATTCAGAGTTAAAATGGGGACGTTATGTATTTCTAAAGGTTTTATGTATTTGATACAATATTAATTAAGAGATTAATTTTAATATAGTTTTCATGTCAAACTAGAGACACTATGTGATAAGCAATATTATTACAAAATTATAGGAACTAGAATGGGATAAAAAGGAGTTAAAATGAATTTTATATGAATTTTACAAGTTGCTAGAATTGTTTTTGTATTAAAAATCAATTTCCATATGGTTTTTCTCAATTACCTCTGTTACAGGACTGCGCGCATACATAAACCAAAAGCCAGGGGGCTACCATGTAAGAATCCCGAGACTCAGCGCACAGCAACCACGGATCGCAGGTTAGTAACTAAAAATGTAAGGGTCTCTTACGTAAAAAGCCTGGACGAAGGGGTATGGTGAATTCCAGCCGCTCGGATTAGATCCAACGGCCCGGATTAGACCCCGAATCGGTATGGGAACGCGGCCATCGGATCAAAATCCGACCATCAGGATTTTATGAGCACAAAACCGCTCGCCACCCACCGATCGGCGATCAACGGTCCGTATTCATTTGACGAAGAGGTACCTTGGGGTCAAATCCCCTCCGTCGGCCAGAGATCAAACGGTGCCCAAGGCATCTTCCTTCCCCCGACCCTCAAGAATGACGACCAGAGAATCCACCGTGGCGGACGCCATGCCAGAGCACATGCATCGACGCCCAAGCTCTCCATGCTACCGCTGCGCGGGTACGGCAGCGCATGCAGCAGTCGCACGAGCTGGTCGGAGCGCAGGAGCACCCATCTTCTTCCTTTGCCCCGACCGGACACACAGTGGCAAGCTAGCCCACGGCGGCGCCCATGGTCAAGATTCACAGGTAGGCGCCCAAGATTTTTCCAAAGCGCTGTACAGGTAGCTTACGGGGCAGTACGGCGAATGCCATGAGATGGTTCTTACCGGTAGAAGAGGAGGTTAGCAGGTTCAACCATGGTGTTCAGTGGCCAACAATGGAGCTTTAGTCGACCCCCACCACGGCGATTATCCATCTGTTTCTCTCACTCGACCTCCCCTGCACTTCATGGTACTCTGGTGGTGGCTTCTATGATGCAGCCATGCATGCGAGGTCGACCTGCATCACTGGATTGAAGGGAGGATGACGAGGAGACATAGTGGGTCGGCGACTGGTGACTCGCCAGCAAAGTTGAGACAGGTACGTGGCCGGATCCATGCGGCGGCCCTGCCTCTTTCGGCATGGGTGGGGCGGCTGTTTTATAGGGCCATGACGGCGTCTAGTACGGGCAGGGTCAGCCGATGAACCAACCCCGATAAACGTGGCCTGGTTGTTGAGATTGATTTCAGACTTCATTGGTGGATACGAAGGAAGCTAACAAACTCCACAGCAGGTCGGCGACTAGCCAATCGTAACAGACATCTACGGAAAGAGGGACCTTCTGCTGTAGCGTGGGCCCCCAACGGCAGTGACTAGTGTTTGGATGGATGGACGAGGAAGGATGAAGAGGGATGAGGTGGGATTATTCTAACTTGACGCATGTTTGATTTGGAGGTCCAGAGTCAGGGTCAAGAAATATTCTTCAAAAATAGTGGATGAGGGCATCCCTCAAAAAATAAGGGACGGGGTCAACCCAGGGTTGATCCCGTCCCATCCCTCGTTGACACCGAACCAAACACATAAGTTCACGTGGTAAACTGCCATGCGAACCATAGCTGAATACTAGGTCCCATATGCCAGCCCCATGCGGTGAACAGAAGTGAACAAAATGAGTTGATTTGTTTGCTTGATGTCATGCTTATGTAATGCCGATATCATTTGCGGCAAGGGGAATAAAAAAAGAATAAAACTATGGGCTACCGTTATGTGGAGAAGGGGCTGGGCCGCGAGCGTCTAAAAAGTGTTGGGCTAATGCATGACAAGTTTTTTTTCTTTCTATTTCAATTTTCAAATTCCGTTCAAATCTAAGTTTGGTATTTTAAATTCATATGCACAATCGCAACGAAAGCCGAGCATGTACATGCAATATAATTAGATTAATTAATTTATTATCCTTTTTACACCAAACGTTAAAATATGTGATTCATCCACACTAAAAATACAAAATAGGTAATTTAAGGGAATTAGTTTCTAGTGTATAAAACTCTTTAGCGAATACATATAAATATATTTTTCAACAAAGGGGTAACTAAAATCATATAGGGATCCTTATATTAAATCTTTATTAGAAATCATATTTTTTTGAGATATAATTTTAGGAACTATTTTAATCAGAAATTTTAATTCAAAACCTTTGGAGAACTTTTCTTGTATTCTAAAATAAGATTTTGAGTGTTACAAACACTTTCATGTTCATCTTCTACCACCGTTGGCATCCTTTGGGGTTGATGATTTTCTTCAAGATTTGGATGACTTGAGGTTGATGGGTTTGCTTGGGTGGAGGATTTGTCACCCACCACCTTTGCACCCACATCAAAAACCTCATTGGTCATCTATAAAGTTCCTTCTTCATCATCCTTCTCTTGAGGTCTCACCTCACCTATTGCAAGTTTCTTTATGGCCTCACAAGGTGGTTCTTCATTTCCTGCAGTGCCATTAGAAACGTGCCCTTGCGAGCCATTAGACTCATCAAATGTCACGTCTATCGCTATTTCAACAAGACCGGTGGTATTGTTGAAAACGCGATATCCATGCGCATTTGATGCATAACCAAGCAAGAAACCCTTGTCCACTCTAGGAGCAAACTTTGAGCTCTTGACTTTCTTGTTAAGAATAAAGCACTTACAACCAAATACTCTAAAATAATCAACTTTAGGTTTGTTACCAGTGAGAAGTTCGTAGGCAGTCTTCTTGTAGATCTTGTGAAGATAGAGGCGGTTGATTGCATGACAGGCGGTGTTGACCGCCTCTGCCCAAAAGTTGTCAGGGGTCTTGTACTCATCCAACATGGTTCTAGCTGCTTCAATTAGAGTTCGGTTCTTCCTTTCCACAACACCATTTTGTTGTGGAGTGTAGGGAACCGAGAACTCATGTTTGATTCCTTCTTCCCCTAAGAATTCTTCGACACCTGTGTTCTTGAATTCTGTCCCATTATTACTTCTCACTTTCTTGATTTTGAGCTCAAACTCATTTTGAGCTCTTCTCATGAATTTCTTCAATGTTTCTTGAGTTTCACCTTTATCACTCAAAAAGAAAACCCAGGTGAAGCGAGAAAAATCATCAACAATGACTAAACCATACTTACTACCATCAATGCTGATGTAAGCCACAGGTCCGAAGAGATCCATGTGAAGAAGCTCCAATGGCCTTTTTGTTGTGACCACATTCTTTGTTTGATATGGGACTCCATGTTGCTTTCCTGCTTGGCATGCGCCACAAATCCTATCTTTCTCAAACACAACATTTGTTAGTCCAATAATGTGACTATCCTTTTGAAGTTTGGCCAAGTTCCTCATGCCAACATGAGCTAGCCGGCGATGCCAAAGCGAACCCTTGTCAGATTTTGCCACTAAACAAGTCTCAGGCGTCACTCTACTTGTTGTGAAATCAACAAGATAGAGTTTGCCCTTCAAGCGACCTGTAAAGGCAACAGAGGAATCCTCCCTTCTAAGGATCTTCACATCCACATCAGAAAATAAGCAATTATAACCCATTCCACAAAGTTGTGAAACGGACATCAAATTGTAGCTTAAAGAGTCTACCAATAAAACATTTGAAAGTGATTGTTGGTCAGAGATAGGAATTTTACCAATACCAATCACCTTACTCTTGCCACTATCTCCAAACACAATTTCTTGTGCTTCTTGAGTTAGTTGCAAGGAATGGAACATGTCTTCCTCCCTGGTCATGTGATTTGTACATCCACTGTCAAGCACCCAACTTGACCCACCAGAGGAGTAGACCTGCAAAACAAATTTAGGCTATGCTTTTAGGTACCCAAATTGAATTGGGTCCTGCAGTGTTAGTTATAGCCTTGGGTACCCACACACTTCTTTTCATGACTTTTCTTTTAGTGTAGGCACCCACATATTTGACAACCAATTTCCCTAAATCCCAAGTCAACATATAATCACAAAGATAAGAGTGAGAAATGGGAGCATTAAATTTTTCTCCACTTGTTGATGTCGCTT
Organism: Zea luxurians; assembly: GCA_029449295.1. Classification (NCBI taxonomy): domain Eukaryota; kingdom Viridiplantae; phylum Streptophyta; class Magnoliopsida; order Poales; family Poaceae; genus Zea; species Zea luxurians. The sequence continues at coordinate 1,803,147 of JAOPSE010000181.1, forward strand.
CCTTCACCTTACTCTTTGTGGAACTCAAGTTTACCTTTACTTGAGTTGACTTGTCATTTGAGGAGTGAATCCTCCCCAAGGCATCATATAGGGTGGTTCCCTCTATGAACTTGGGGGATCTCCACCCCTTATGCACTGTGCTAGGGTTTTCCTTGGATGAGTTGAACCCAAGCCCCCTTCTTCCATTATTGGGCTTTAGGGACTTGTACTTGGGTTCAATTTTCTTTAACCCATCATTGCTAGAGCATCTTTTCAATATTTCTTTGACCTTCACCTGTGGGCTCTTCTTCCTTGCATGGTTAGTTAGACAACAAGAAGCATGGTATTTGGCACAATGTTTGCAAAACGTATTATTTGAGGAGCTAGACTTAGATTCAATCAATAAAGATGAGGCATTGATGTTCTTGCAATTTTCAAGTTGCACTTGAAGTTCTTGATTTTGGACATTCAAGCTTAACATGCTTGTTTCAAGTGCATCCTTTTCATTTGCAAGATTAGCTATAGAGGTTTTCATATTGATTACTTCTTTTTCTTTATCCTCTATAGTTATCTTGACTAAAGATACTTCCTTAGTCAAGGCATCTAGCATTTCATCTTTATTGAGTAGCAATCCTTGAAGCTCTAGGTTTCTTTCCTTTTCAAGGATAAGCAAGTCTTCTTGAGCATCAAGAGTTGCTTTTCTTTTATCTAGCTTCTCCATTAATTTGATGATAACATTATATCCATTCAAGCCAAATTCCTTAATCATTTTATTTTTCATGGCAATTTGTTCATCATCATCATCATTTGGAAAATCATTATTAAATAAAGTTACCTTATCTCCTTTTGCCATGAGGCAAGTTGGAGTGTAGGAGTCGTCTTGTAGGTTGGTGAAGAGTTGCGAGCTTGAAGTAGATTGGATGGCAACGTTTGCCACCACTTCCTCTTCTTCGGAGCTAGAACTCTCTTCATCGGAGTTCCATTCTTCACCAATATGGGATTGACCATATTTCTTCTTCTTGAAATGTCCCTTGGTCTTGCCTCCCTTTTTGAACTTGTCCTTCTTGTATTCCTTCTTGGCTTCTTGTTCCTTTTTGTTAGGACAATCCGCTATGAAATGACCGATTTGGCCACATTCATAGCATGCCCTCCTCTTTCCTTTCCTTTGAAACTTGTCATTTTTCCTTACAAATTTCTTGAATGTTTTGATGAACATAGTTGTGTCTTCATCACTTGAGCTATCTTCATCACTTGATGTCTCGACCACTTTCTTTGCCTTGTGGTCTTTGTTCTTCTTGGGGGTGTCTTGTTCATTTGTGATCAAGGCATGAGAGTCTCTTGTCTTGATGGGTGCTTCTTCGGACTCGTGTTGTTGAATCTTTGCAAATAATTGATGAGGCGTCATATCCTCATAGTCATCACGATCCCTTATCATCCTTGCTAGACTCTTATCCTTTTCTTTGTATGCTCTCATGAATAGTCTTGTGACCTTGGAGTCACTCCAATCTTCACTTCCAAGCACTCTTATTTTGTTTACTAACACCATCAACCGATCAAAGAGTGATTGAAGCGACTCACCCTTAGTCCAATCATATCTAGCAAGCTCACTCTCCAAAGCTTCAACTCTATGTCTCTTAGCTTTGGGATCTCCTTCATGTGACATTTTAAGAATATTCCAAATGTCACGGGCATCTTATATTCCTTGAACTTTACGGTATTCTTCCGGACAAAGACTTCCTTTAATTATGCTCACCGCTTGAGCATTGCGATGAACCTCTTGCATCATTTCCGGAGTCATCTCTTCTCCTTGGGTGGGCTTATACATACCTACATTAACAATCTCCCAAAGACTAGGATGTACACCGATTAAATGCGACTTCATCTTATCGGCCCACTCGTCATAGTTCAACTCACTAAGAGTTGGTAACTTTCCAAGTGGGGCGGAAGAGAAGTTGGGAATAAAATTTCTAGAGTAATCGAATTGAACTTTACTAAATTCGTTACCTTTGCTTTTGGTAGATGATCCTTCGGTGTTGAGACTTACCTTGCTCAATACCTTTGACACCAAAAGATCCACTAGGTCGTCATTGTAATCAAATTTTCCCTTACCTTTATCTTCTTCGGCCTTTCTTATTGATTCTTCTTCTTCGGCCTTCTTCTTCGCATCTTCCTCTTTCATCTTGAGGAACATCCTCTCGGTAATCTTCATGGCGAGGTCGAGGACCTTGGGGTCCATTTCCTCACCAGAAGATGTGATGGGGATTTCCTCGAGGATAGGATCCACATGGTCCCGTTGAGTAGACATGATCGTTTCCTCACACGGTTAAGCGCAAACCAAGGTACGAACCTCTGATACCAATTGAAAGTAGCCTAGAGGGGGGGTGAATAGGCTACACCTGAAATTTTTCACAAAAAACTTCGAGATAGGTTAAATTAAAGTTGCACTGGTGCAAACCGGTTCAGTTGATTTTGTTTACAACTGAAAAAGTTTGAACCTGCTCAACTTAGATAAACAAATATTACGAAGTAGTGAAAGATTTTACTAGAGACTTGCCCTACGCAAGATCTACTCGAATAGATAATATGAACCAACCAACAAATTTAAAGAGCTTAACAAGAACACGCGATATAACCCGAGGTTCGGCAACCACCACAAAGGTGTCCTACTCCTCACTGAGGAGCCCACAAAGGGACGGGTCTTTTACAACCCTAATCCTCCACAAGCCGACCACAAAGGTCAAGGCAATCTCTTCTCAAATATGCTCAAAGAGCGGGTGATACAAACTTCTTGGGGTTGTCCACAAATTTGGAGACTCCCAAGCAACCTCTAACCGTCAAGGAACACGAGGTTCCAAGAGTAACAAATCCGCACAAGGTTAAGTTTGCAACAAGCTCAAGAACAAAGAGAATAGGAGAATCGAGATGAAAATGACAGCGTGTTAGATCGAGTTCACCTCACACCAAGGATCCTTCAAGCGATAGAAGGAGATGCGATTGCGGGTGTGAAAGGTGAAATGAATGCACTTGTTGAGAGTTTGGCCAGCCAAGATTTCGTGGGAGAGGCAGAAGTAAATGAGAGAGAGTGTGGGGGTATATAAAGGATCCCCCAAAAGCTGGCAGTCGTTGGGAGAAAAGGGGTAAAAACCGGTTGAACCGGTTTACAAACTGGTTGAACCGGTTTCCACCAGGGAGAACCCGGTTCACTAACCTACTCAGCCGGAGACTCAACCGGAATCAAAACCGGTTGAGCCGGGAAAAAATCCGATTGAACCAGTTTTCCCAAAAGATCTGCAACGACTTTTCTGATAGCACAGACTGTCAGACAGGTCAGAGCAGGGATGGCAGAGGAACAGTCCCAAAACCGGTTGAACCGGTTTCAGGCCCGGTTGAACCGGTTTCCAGGCCTGAAAACCAAATTTTGAAATTTTTGAAGTGAACAAAGGTGGAACTTTTGTGGGAAGTGAAAAATGATTCTTCTCAAGGCATTCATGATCTGGAAAAGTGTTCTCTAAAATGATTTTGAAGGATTTTGAACTTAGCTCATTGCAAAACTTACTTAACCATTGTGGATCCCTCTTAATTGAACGGCGAATCATATAACTCAAGAATTATAAAAAGAGTACTGCCATTGATTCCAAGCACTTGGAGCATGCCATTTGATGTAGAATTTTAAATCCGCTGTGCTTTACATTTTTATGCTCATAAGATCTGTGCTTCTCCTGTCTATAGAAATAATGTGTACATGCTAGGAGCAAACTTGTTAGAAACTTTGTTTGTTTTGTCATTTAATCACCAAAACCCTCAATTAGGGTTGATTGAACTTACAGCTGTGCAAGTTCCAAGTGTAGATGTGGTCAAGGTTAAAAGATCTTGGGGTGTCAAGTTGGCTATGTCAGCCGTGTCGCCCCGAGACAAATCTTAGGCCAAATCATGTCAAATGATTTTGGTTTGATCTCAAACTTTACCAGGGTGTGCCTAGGGTATTTTGGCGCCACTTTATCCATTGGACCATTTGGTTTTGAGTTTTGGAACTAGATGAACACGGTTGACCTTTGAAAAGGGCTGGAAAATGACTTAGAGAAAAGGCTGATTTTTCCTTTAAGCCCTCTACTTGAGTGATCATTTTGGGGCTTGTTGGGGGCCTTCGGCTTCCGAAGGTCCTCAAAAACATGATTTAACAATGTTTTCCAAGTGGAATATGTGAATAGGTATCTTCGGAATCGGGTCATGGGTATACAAGAATATGGTCAGTATGAAGCCTGAGCGAGACAGAAAGCGATTATGACGAAGGATAAGATGATCACGAAGTTGTGCGCAGAAAAGCTTCGGCATAATAGCAGAGAAAGGGAACCGACTTAAAGATGAAAAGGCAAATTAGACCCCGAAGAATTATTATAGAGTTATTGATGAATGTAAAGGGTACAAATGTAATTCCACACGGGCTGCATCCCTTTCCTATAAATAGATGAACAGTACTCCCGTACGGTAGAGGCTGACTTGGCATTCGCCTTTTATATCGCACCTGTACCTTTACTTTTCGTTAAACCAAAGGTACATTTATAATTTGTTATTCCGGATATGATAATGCTAATAAAAATAAGTTGGTGATATTATATATGTTATTCTTCATATTTCACATATGAATTCTTCATTATTATTTACCGTGCTTATGAAGATTTTTCCTTTGTAACCTTCGTCCAGAATTCATTATACCCAAAGGGTCATAATGCCTTGAAGGACGAAGGACTTTAGCATTTAACACATTTTATGTTGCCTTGTTCTTAACTCTTAGCTTTTGAGAACAAGTCCCCAACATTGGCGCCCACCTCCGGTGAACTCACTTCCATTTTTTGAGTTTTGAACACCTTCGACAAGCATCACCTTCGTCATGCCGCCAAAGAAAGCTTCAGCAACAGGGGCTGCCGCTCTGCAGCCGCTGGATCCCAATCAGGATGTCCTTTCTCTTAGGGAGGCCCAAAGCCAGAAGAGGAAGGCTACCAGTCCGACGCCTCCGGAGGATGACTTGCATCAAGAAATCCAAAACTTGGAGATGCTTTATCAATAGGTCCAACGGAAGAAGGAAAAGATGGCTCGTCTAGCTGACCTACAAAGGCAGATAGACGAAGCCTCTGAAGAAGTTCGTCAACTTGCTCAATATGACTAGAACCAAAGGCCTCCGCGCAGAGAGCTTCATCAGGAGGGCTTCTACGACGAGGACGATTGGTATGAGAATTTCCATCATGGAAATTTTGCTTTTGATGAGACTTCTCCTCTATCAACAGAACTGCAGGCTACACCTTGGCCCCAGTCTTACAAGCCACCCCAACTCCCCATGTACGATGGTCATTCAGACCCGAAGCAATTTTTGATGAGTTATGAAGCAACCATATCTTCGTATGGTGGCAATACCGCAGTCATGGCAAAGTCTTTCGTCATGGCTGTCAAGAGTGTTGCACAAACCTGGTACTCCTCTCTTCGGCCAGGAACAATCACCTCATGGCAAAAGCTGAAGGATATGCTGATAACCAGCTTCCAAGGGTTTCAAACGAAGTCGATCACTGCTGAAGCTTTATTCCAGTGCACCCAGGCCCACGAAGAATACCTTTAGGCGTATGTCCGAAGATTCCTGCGTCTGAGGGCACAAGCACCAACAGTGCCCAATGAAATTGTCATTGAGGCCATGATTAAGGGGCTTCGGCCAGGACCTTCTGCTCAATACTTTGCCAGGAAGCCTCCTCAAACTTTGGAGAAGCTGCTTCAGAAGATGGACGAGTATATTCGAGCTGACAATGACTTCCGCCAAAGAAGGGAGGAAGCATACAGGTTCTCTGAAATGACTAGGGGCTTCGGAGGAAGATTCCATCCAAGGCACGTCAGGTCAATTCACAACTCTGCTCAGAGTGATGATAGAGCGAGTCAACAGCAAAGACCGCAGTACTCCTTGCAAGCTTTAGGGCAGCAGCAAAGCTCTTTCCGGCCGCCAGCTCCAAGGGGCAGAGGCGCCAGGGGCTTCGGAGGAAGATTTGGGGATCAGCCAAGGAAAATTTATTGTCTATTCTGTGGTGAGGACAAGGGCCATACCACTAGGATGTGCCATGTTACCATCCAGAAGCAAAAGGAGATAGCAGAAGCTGCAGCACAACAGAGTCAGCCGAAGAAAGTCATGCATACTGCTTCGTACCATTCGCCTTACATTCTAGAATATGTAGGCAACCACCCTGCAGCTTCTGTTGCTTCGGCAAGCCAGCCCCAAGCATCTTGGCAACAGCCTCCACCTCCACCACCAACGCAACGCGGCCAGTAGCCAGAAGGGAGCCAGCACGTCACCTTCAACGGGACTTCAGAGAAGAGTCCGAAGCTCGCACAGTCAATAGCACTGTGCCAGAGTCGAAGCATATTTACTGACAAATATCCTACACCGACAGCAGTTTTTCGCATTCAATATTATTTTCTTTTTTTTAAGAAACACTTATGGGAGGTTTAAGTGCCCTTTGTCGTTTTTAATTTCTTGTAACAGTTTCGCTTTCTACCATAATGAAAATATATCTTCTCCACAGGCTTAAGTTGCCGAAGCATAAGAATTTATGGTGACAAGGAGGACCTTCGAATTGTTAAAAATTTTGTTCTAAGGAACACATCGTAATTTAGTCAAAGCAGCAAAAAGTCATTCCTAAGGGAACGCAGAGTAAGTTTTTTGCTCAAAAGTCGTTCCGAAGGGAATGCAGAGCTTACAGCGAAAAATAAACGCTGATTCCGCTGAAAGTAAAAGGCGAAGAAGCTCCTAAGGGAGGCTTACAGCGAAAAATAAACGCTGATTCCGCTGAAAGTAAAAGGCGAAGAAGCTTCTAAGGGAGGCTTACAGCGAAAAATAAATGCTGATTCCGCTGAAAGTAAAACGTCGACCTTCGGCAAATATCACTTTGCATAACATTACATCATTACATCATTTGCATAGCATAACATCATACATCATATTGCATCAACAATGCAAAGAAGGGGATCCCAGTATCGACATTCGAAAATTGTTTCGAGGAAAAGTGGCAAGGCACAAAAAATAGCTATTGAAGAGTTATGCTTTCGTCAAATGGAAACATCTATGGGTTATTAATTTTACGAGGATTGGTTACCGATCATATGAGAACACGGATATTATTTACGAAGCATGAAAAGAAGGGAAGGTGTTTTTTCGCCGAAGGCTCAAAAACGGTATGTATATGAATTTCATGCATCATAAAGAATAGAACCATAAATAGTTAATATATTACATTCAAAGTTACAAAATATTACACATGTTTCTCAACAAACATTATTGTCGGTGTTTCGAGACCGGGGGGTCCCTGAGCCGACGAGTGAAGTGTCGCCGCGTGCCCCAGCCCAGATGGGTCGACGCGAGGCCGAGCGCGAAGGGGGGAAAGCGAGGAGGCCGGAGATGGGCGTGAGAGAGGTGGAAATCCCGCGGCCTTCGTGTTCGTCCCGCGCCCAGGTCGGGTGCGCTTGCAGTAGGGGGTTACAAGCGTCCACACGGGGGAAGGAGCGAGCGGCCTTACGCGAGCGCCCGTCTCGTCCTCGTCCCCGTGCGGCCAACCCTCTCTAAGAGGGCCCTGGTCCTTCCTTTTATAAGTGCAAGGAGAGGATCCAGGTGTACAATGGGGGGTGTAGCAGAGTGCTACGTGTCTAGCGGAGGAGAGCTAGCGCCCTAAGTACACGCCATCGTGGCGGCCGGAGAGATTTTGGCGCCCGGTTTGTGTGATGTCGTGGCCGTCGGAGGAGCGCTGGAGCCTGGCGGAGGGACAGCTGTCCGGGCCGTCGAGTCCTTGCTGACGTCCTCTTGCTTCCGTAAGGGGGCCGAGAGCCACCATCGTCAGGGAGCGTGTGGGGCGCCATCATCGCCTATCTGGTGGAGCGAGCCAGATGGGACGCCGGTCTTGTTCCCCGTAGCCTGAGTCAGCCTGGAGTAGGGTAATGATGGCGCCTTCTGTTGACGTGGCCGGTCCGCGCCTTAGGTTGGGCGATGTGGAGGCTCCTCCGAGGTCGAGGTCGAGTCCGTCTTCCGTGGCCGAGGCCGAGTCCGAGCCCCTAGGTTGGGTGAGGCGGAGGCCGTTGGCTGAGGCCAGGGCGGAATTTGAGTCCTGGGGCCGGGCGAAGCGGAGTTCATCGTCTTCTGGAGCTAAGCCCAAGTCCGAGCCCTGGGTCGGGCGGAGCGGAGTTCGCCATCTTCCGGGGCTGAGCCCAAGTCCGAGCCCTGGGTCGGGCGGAACGGAGTTCACCGTCTTCCGGGGCTTAGCCCGAGTCCGAGCCCTGGGTCGGGCGAAGCGGAGTTCGCCGTCTTCCGGGGCTTAGCCCGAGTCCAAGCCCTGGGTCGGGCGGAGCGGAGTTCGCCATCTTCCGGGGCTTAGCCCGAGTCCGAGCCCTGGGTCGGGCGGAGCGGAGTTTCCTATGGTGCGTGCGACCGGGCCTGACTGCCTGTTCAGCCTCACTCTGTCAAGTGGCACCGCAGTCGGAGCGGTGCAGGCGGCGCTGTCTTTCTGACAGGCCGGTCAGTGGAGCGGCGAAGTGACGGCGGTCACTTCGGCTCTGTCAGCTGAGGGGCGCACGTTAGGATAAAGGTGTCAGGCCACCTTTGCATTAAATGCTCCTGCGATTTGGTCGGGGTTGCTTCTTGGCGAAGACAGGGCCTCGGGCGAGCCAGGAATGTGTTCGCCGCTGGAGGGGGGCCTCGGCCGAGGCAAAGATCCCCCGGGGTCGGCTGCCCTTGTCCGAGGCTAGGCTCGGGCGAGGCGTGATCGAGTCCCTCGAATGGACTGATCCCTGACTTGATCGCACCCATCAGGCCTTTGCAGCTTTGTGCTGATGGGGGTTACCAGCTGAGAATTAGGAGCCTTGAGGGCACCCCTAATTATGGTCCCCGACAGTAGCCCCCGAGCCTCGAAGGGAGTGTTAGCACTCGCTTGGAGGCTTTTGTCGCACTTTTTTGCAAGGGGGCCAGCCTTTCTCGGTTGCGTTTTGTTCCGGTGGGTGCGCGCGAGCGCACCCGCCGGGTGTAGCCCCCGAGGCCTCGGAGGAGTGGTTTGACTCCTCCGAGGTCTTAACGCTTCGCGCAATGCTTCGGCTGGTCTGGTCGTTCCCTCATGCGAGCTGGCCGTAGCCCGGGTGTACGGTCGGGTCCCAAGTTCTCGGGCTGGTATGTTGACGCTGTCAACGGTTTGGCCGGAACCGAGTTTGCGAGAGCAGCCCCCGAGCCTCTGCACAGGGCGAGAGGGCGATCAGGGACAGACTCGACTTTTTTACATACGCCCCTGTGTCGCCTTTCCGCAAGGAGGGGGGAGAGCGCCATGTTGCCCTCGGTGGGCGCCGAACATGGTGTCTCCGGTGAGCTGCAGGCGGGTGATCCGAGCGGACGTCCGTGCCCCATTCGTTAGGGGTCGACTAGAGGCCCAGAGGCGCGCCCAAAAGTACCTACAGGTGATCTGCCGGACCCGGTCCCCTGGCGACGGGGTCCGAGGGCTTGATGCCTCCCTCTGATGGGATTCCGTTACAAGATCGTTCCCGCTGGTCTCGGAAATGTCCTAGGGTACCTCGGGAGCGTAGCCCGAGCCTTGGTTATGTATCGAACGTACCCATGGTCATCCCTCGCTCTGTGTCTGAGGCGGCTGTGAACCCTTCGGGGGCCAGCCTTCGAACCTCTGATCAGTAGTGGGCGCGGAGCCCGAGTAGCCTGAGGCGGCCGTTGAACCGTTCCGAGGGGCCGGCCTTCGAACCTCTAACCAGTAGTGGGTGTGGAGCCCACGTGCTCTGAGGCGGCTGTTTAACCCTTCCGAGGGGCCAGCCTTCGAACCTCTGATCAGTAGGGAGGCTCGGAGCCTGGTTCCTTCACGGGGAAGGGTCCTTTTCAGGGTATCCCCCTTTCCCGGTCCTTGTTGCAAGAGAGAGAAAGAGGGAAAAAAGGAAAAGGATACGAAATCAAACGACACGGCGTACCTTTTTTGACGCGGTCATTATGGCGAAGGCGAAGCGTCGCTCGCTTCTCCTGCCAGAGGCGCCGCCTGTCCCGCCGTGGAGTTAATGCGACGGGGCGAGTGGTTCGCAGGGCAGCCGTTGCGCGTGCGCGAGCCATTCGAGGAACGGCTGTTTCGCTTCGTGTTTTTGAATCCCACGGCCGGTCCGGGCGGAACGTTGAACCGGTCTCGCCTTGGCCTTTATATACTCGGGGGAGGGTCTGGCGATGGTTCTTTGCTCCGCTTCCTGCTTCCCTCTTAGGTTTTCGCAACCTGAGAGACTTAGCCAGAGAAAAGGAAACCGCCCACCCTATCCTTTGTGCCGCCACCCCTTCTGCTCGGTGATGGCCGACCGGGTGACCATCATCTCGCCGCGCGACCCATGGCCTTTCTCCACAGTGACGGCGGGTGATCTGGAGGATCTTGTTGCTGAGGGTTTACTTCGCCCTCTCTCTGATGAGAGGCGGCCAGAATGGATTCCCCCGTGAGGGGAGCCGCTCCGTCCCCACCGCCGGGGTACATCGTGAGCTTCGTCTCCTTCCACGAGCGGGGATTTGGTGTGCCGGCGAGCCGCTTTATGCGGGCGATCCTGCACCACTACGGGGTGGAGTTGCACAACCTCAGCCCCAACTCCATCTCGCAGGCCGCCATCTTCATAGCGGTGTGCGAGGGGTACTTGGGGATCGCCCCCCACTGGGACTTGTGGACTCATCTCTTTTTCGCGGAGCTTTTCGCTTCACCGACGGGGGAGAGAAAGGTCCGCGCGGCAGTGCGGGCTGGCGGCTGCATCCTTCAGCTGAGGCAGTCGCGGGCCTCGCTGTACATTCCTGCCACCCTTGCGTCCTCGAACAAAGGGTGGCAGCGCCGGTGGTTCTACCTATGGAATGACAGCGAGTTGCTCCCATCGTTTTCCCAGCGAGTAGTCACCGTCGCCGCCGACGCTTGGTGCCACGGGACCCCGCACGAAAGACAGAAGAACCTCGAACCCCTTCTCAAGGCTTTGGAGGCGTTGCGGAAAGGGGGACTCATCGCCGCGGGAGTGATTGCCGCCATCCACCGCCGGAGGGTGCTTCCCTTGGCGGAGCGACGGTTGCCGCTCTGGGAGATGACACCGGAGGCTGATTTGGAGGGCTCACGGATGTCCTCGGATCCTCTTCCCTTCGATGTTCTCCGCGGGCGGGTGGCCGTCGCGTTGGGGAAACCAGACCCCAGCGCCTTCTCCCAGCCTTTGATGTGCCCTGACCAAGGGTGCGTGACTCTGGTGAGTGTCCGCTCCTTCCTCCCTCTTGCATCGGGTTGCCCCTGGTTCTTACGGTCAGGATTCCCATCCATCCTCAGGAGGTGGGGCGGCACAAGCCTTCCCTGCCACGGGTACCGCAGGATGCGGTGGACCGAGCAGCGCGGCGGGTTGCCGCAGAGGAGAAGAAGAAAAAGAAGGACGCGGAGAAGACCCAGGCCCGCGAGCGGATGCGGGCTCGGGACGCCTTGGAAAAGCTCCATCGTCGGTAGGAGAGGGAGGGGCTCCCGAGGGAGCCATCGCCGGAAACGCCTGATGACGATGACGATGATGAAGATGATGACGAGGAAGACGACATGGCTGCCCGCCTCGGCTTCAGCCCTGTCTTGAGGTTAGGCCAGGAGCCGTCAAGCCAGCCCCCGAGTGGGCTGATGTAGTCAGTCCCCGGAGTCGGGACACCGAGGTCCCGGCCCAAAGAGCGGGAGCAGACTGAGAGGGTGCCTGACTCCTCGGCTGGGGGAGTTGAGGCGACCCCGGGGAGCCAGGCCGAGGCGTCTGTTCCCCGAGAGACGTTGCCCGCGCCGGTAGCGCAGGAGAGCGACCCTCAGGCCACCGTGGTGGTGCCTGGGCAGCCCGCCCCCCGGGCATCCGAAGCGCCCAAAGCAAGGGTGGTGCCGATGCAGTCGGCGAAGTGGACCTCGGCGGTGGCTTCGGGGGTCGAGATCCGAGAGACCTCCCCTCAGGCACGGTTGATCATGGCCCGGAGCGGGTAAGTATCTTGGAGCGTCTTCGTCCCGGCTTTTCATTCGCATGTCCCGACCGTGATTTTTCTTTTCTCCTCAGCAAGCGGAGCCATGGCCTGACCGATCTGGCTCCCCGAAAGGCCCTTAAGACGGCGTCGGCTTCCGCAACCAGCGCCGCTCCGGGCCTCGCCGTTCAGCTGACCTTCTCGCAAGGCACTCAACAGCAGGGGGCTCAGGCGGCACCAGTCGCCGTGGAACGAGTTCCCGAGGCCGGCTCTTCTGCCAAGGCGGCCATCGTGCTAGGGGAGGTGGCTGACGCGGACGTGGCCCAGACCCCACCGGACGTGCCGGCGGTGCCGACACCTGCTGCTACTGAAGCCGCTGCTGTCACAATCGGGGAGCGACCTGTCGCTGCCGACGCTGAGACGGCCGAGGCGTCGGCGCTTGGTGCCTCGGAGGAGGGGGCATGGAGATGCGATCCGTCCCGCTGGGCGGCAGCCTTGTCGCTGTGCGGCGGGGCTCCGAGGGTCGGCGCCAGTTGCTCCGGTTCCGGACCCGCGAGGCCTCGGATCCCTTCTTCGTTCTCGACGATGAGCGGGAGGAGCAGTCCTGGGACGAGCTCTGCGAGTGTGCCGAAGCAACAGTGGGGTCGCTCTGGTCGTCGCTAGAGGTTTTCCGCAGGGACGTCCCCAAAATCCTCCAGGTAACGGTTTCAGGCATACCTTTTCTTTTTTGTGGCCAAGGCGTCTTTCGTAACGCCCCACTTCCTTTCCTCAGGATCTGACGGATCTAAGCGCTGCCAAGTCGTCGTTCATCCGCCATGAGGTCGACGTCTGGGGCTCGCTGCGATCCCTGAGGACCTCGCTCGCCGGGGCTACTGCGCGCCTCTCTCAGCAGGGCACCGAGGCGGCGGACCTTGGTTGCTCTGCACCGATCTGAGAGCCGAGGCGGCAGCTGCACGCGCGGAGGCGGCAGCGGCGCGCGCAGAAGTGCAACGACAGCAGTCGGAGTTCGACCAGATCGTCGATGAGCGGGACCAATCTCGGGAACGGGCTGTCGAGGCCGAAAGTCGGGTTAGAGCCCTTGCAGCCGACCTAGCCGTAGCCCAGGTCGCAGCCTCGGAGCAGCGTGCCCGAGCCGGAGGTACGCCTTGGCCACTTTCGATTTTCGTTTCAGCTTGTTTCCTCCGCTTGTGTTTGAGATATTTCGTTCTGGCTGTTCGCAGAACTCGAGTCCGCCCTTGATGAGTCCGCCAAGGCGCTTGCCGAGGCGTTTTCCGGGGCGGCCAAGCAGAGGGAGGCCGACCACGTGGCCATGTCCGAGGCCGTCTCGGACTTCTGCCGGGTCCTTGGCTCCGGCGACGTTCCCTCAGGAAGCTCCCCTCAAAGTCGCCTGCAGGCCTTGGGCGATCATGTGCGCGGCAGACTCTGCGAGGCGCTACACCACGGCGTCAGGCGGGCCTTCGCCGTGCTCGCTTCCCACTACGTCGTGGACCTGGAGCGGGTCAGCGAGGGGTATTGCCTTCCTGGCGAAGATGAAGCCGCCCTGGCAGAAGTCCAGAGGCTCGATGCGGCCGCCGCGGGTCCGAACGCGGTGCTGGCGACCACCTTCGAAGCAGAGATCCTCCCGCCTGCACCGTCGTCCGAAGCCGGGATGGACTTTGCCGAGGGTGGGGACAAAGCCGACGGCGCGGCTCCTTCCCGTGGCGACGCCTAACTCTGTTGGAACAGTTTCTGTTGGATGCACGTGTGTCTTTCTGCGGCCGTTGAGGCCTGAACACTTTATCACCGTTGCATGAAGTCGCGCTCCTTTCCCTTTCACTTTGCGTGTCTGGCCCCGCCTGTCAGTAGCAAGGTGGCTTCCCCAAGTAGGGGTCACTTTTCGTGGCGGGTGACGAGTGAGGTGTCCGTAACCCAGAGGCGTAGGAGTCCCTCGGCTCAGTCAACCTTGCCACTTACATGCACCCGCATTCGCTCCTTGGGGTCCTGCTTCCGACATAGCCGGGGGAACATCAAAGCCTTTTCGATTGAAAAATTTGACGCAGAGGGGTTTCCCCCTTTTTAGCCCCCGAGGGAGGGTCGGGCTCTTGCCGAGGCAAGGCTGACCCTTCCTTAATGACTAAAAACTTGCGTGGGGGCAAGGTAAGCGAACGACTTGAAAGCATCTTAAGGGTAGAGGCGACGTAGCTGCTAGACATCCGAAGTGTCGGTGCAGATCTCGCCTTGACTGTCGGCCAGTTCGTTTGTTCCGGGCTTCAGAACTTTGGCGATGACAAGCGGCCCTTCCCAGGGGTGCGTGTAGCCCCCGGGTGTCTCCAACGAGGGCTCGGGGTGCGGTGGTGGAGCTCCTTCCCATCGTCCAGCAAGACGAACGACTTGGCACGCCGCGCCAACCGCCGAGCCTTGGCTCTGTCGAGGGGTAGGTCTCCTCGGCGGAGATATTGCAGGTACGGGATCTGCTAGCTTCGATTAGGCACGACCCCGCCTCGCTCCTCCTCGACGCGCAGGGCCTCGCCCTCGGGTGCCGAGGGTGCTTCGGGCCGAGCTGAGGGTACCTCGGGCTCGGGCGTGCCGTCGATTTTGACGGAGGGTTGATGCAGGTCTCGGGAGCAGGCCTCCGGGGGAAGCATCATTCGTCCCGAGGCGGTATAGAGGCAGGCTCCTTTTGCCGAGGTGCGGGATGAAAAGGCTGAGGGCCGCAAGACATCCCATGACTCTCTGTACACCTCTCAAGTCCTTGATGGGCCCTATGCTGGTGATGGCTGCGATCTTCTCCGGGTTGGCTTCGATGCCCCGCTTGGAGATGATGAACCCCAAGAGCATGCCTCGGGGCACCCCGAAGACATACTTTTCGGGATTGGGCTTAACGCCTTTCGCCTCTTTGATGAACCCTCACACCGTTAGCTCGTGGTCCTCCTCGCCTATGGCTCTGCGCTTCACCTCGTCGAATCGGCGCAGAGGCCGCTTGACGGGTCGGGCTCCGGCTCGGATGTCCAGCGAGTGCTAGGCGACATCCCTCGGTATGTCGGGCATGTCCGAGGGGCTCCACGCGAAGACGTCAGCGTTCGCATGGAGAAAGTCGACGAGCACTGCTTCCTATTTGGGATCAAGCCCGGAGCCGATCCGGACTTGCTTGGAGGCGTCGCTGCTGAGGTCGAGGGGGACGGACTTAACCGTCTCCGCTGGCTCAAAGTTGCCGGCATGACGCTTCACGTCTGGCACCTCCTTAGAGAGGCTCTCCAGGTCGGCGATGAGGGCCTCGGACTCGGCGAGGGCCTCGGCGTACTCCATGCACTCCACGTCGCATTCGAACGCGTGTTTGTACGTAGGGCCGACGGTGATGACCCCGTTGGGGCCCGGCATCTTGAGCTTCAGGTAGGTGTAGTTGGGGACGGCCATGAACTTCGCGTAGCAGGGCCTCCCCAATACCGCGTGGTAGGTTCCTCGGAACCCGACCACCTCGAACGTCAGGGTCTCCCTTCGGAAGTTGGAGGGTGTTCCGAAGCAGACGGGAAGATCGAGTTGTCCGAGGGGCTAGACGCGCTTCCCACGGATGATCCCATGGAAAGGCGCAGCGCCCGCCCGGACCGAGGACAGATCGATACGCAGAAGCCCCAGGGGCTCAGCGTAGATGATGTTGAGGCTGCTGCCTCCGTCCATGAGGACCTTGGTGAGCCTGACGTCACCGATGACGGGGTCGACGACGAGCGGGTATTTCCCCGGGCTCGGCACATGGTCGGGGTGGTCGGCTTGGTCGAAGGTGATGGGCTTGTTGGACCAGTCTAGGTAGACTGGCGCCGCCACCTTCACCGAACAGACCTCCCGGCGCTCTTGCTTGCGGTGCCGAGCTGAGGCGTTTGCCGCTTGCCCGCCGTAGATCATGAAGCAGTCGCGGACCTCGGGGAACTCTCCTGCCTGGTGATCTTCCTTCTTGTCGTCATCGCGGGCCCTGCCACCCTCCGCGGGTGGCCCGGCCCTGTGGAAGTGGCGCCGAAGCATGACGCACTCCTCAAGGGTGTGCTTGGCGGGCCCCTGGTGATAGGGGCACGGCTCCTTGAGCATCTTGTCGAAGAGGTTGGGACCTCCGGGGGGTTTCCGAGGGTTCTTGTACTCGGCGGCGGCGACAAGGTCCGCGTCGGCGGCGTCGCGTTTCGCTTGCGACTTCTTCTTGCCCTTCTTCCTGGCGCCGCGCTGAGCTGACGCCTCGGGGGCATCTTCCGATGGGTGGCCCTGGGGCTGCTTGTCCTTCCGGAAGATAGCCTCGACCGCCTCCTGGCCGGAGGCAAACTTGGTGGCGATGTCCATCAGCTCGCTCGCCCTGGTGGGGGTCTTGAGAGCACCTAGAGGGGGGGTGAATAGGTGATCCTGTAACACTTAAAAACTTAGGCCACAAAAACTTGGTTAAGTGTTAGCACAATAACCGCCAAGTGGCTAGAGAGGAATCTTCAACAAAACACAATAACCAACAAGATCAATCACAGAGATGGCACGGTGGTTATCCCGTGGTTCGGCCAAGACCAATGCTTGCCTACTCCACGTTGTGGCGTCCCAACGGACGAGGGTTGCAATCAACCCCTCTCAAGCGGTCCAAAGACCCACTTGAATACCACGGTGTTTTGCTTTCTTTTCTCAATCCCGTTTGCGAGGAATCTCCACAACTTGGATCCTCTCGCCCTTACACTTGAAATTCACAAAGAAGCACAGAGCAAGGGAGGGATTAGCAACGCACTCAAGACAAGAAATCACAGCAACACCACGCACACAAGTCGCAACGAGAGCTCACAACACAACTCAATGAGTTCACCACTCAACTAGAGCTCTAATTGCTATCGCAAAGAATCAAAGGCGCGGAATCGATGTCTTGGTGCTTAGGAATGCTGTAGGAATGCTTGGTGTGCTCCTCCATGCGCCTAGGGGTCCCTTTTATAGCCCCAAGGCAGCTAGGAGCTGTTGAGAGCAATCTAGGAAGGCTGATCTTGCCTTCTATCGACTGGCGCACCGGACAGTCCGGTGCACACCGGACACTGTCCGGTGCCCGATTTCCTTCCATAAATGGCACAGTCGACCGTTGGCAGCTTGAGAGCCGTTGGTGCACCGGACATGTCCGGTGCACACCGGACAGACCGGTGCCCCCTTCTAGCCGTTGGCTCGGCCACGTGTCCCGCGCAGATCGTGCGGCCGACCGTTGGCCCTGCCGACCGTTGGCTCACCGGACAGTCCGGTGAATTATAGCCGTACGTCGACGATGAATTCCCGAGAGCGACGAGTTCGCCTGTGAACGGCCCACCGGACAGTCCGGTGCACCACCGGACAGTCCGGTGAATTATAGCCGTACACCACCGTCGAAGTCCCGAGAGCAGCCACTTTGCTCGAACCAGCTTGGCGCACCGGACACTGTCCGGTGCACCACCGGACAGTCCGGTGCTCCCAGACTGAGCAGATTCTTGGCTGCTCGAGCCAAGACATTTCCAATTGGATTTTTCCTGTTTCCAGCACTTAGACACAATACATTAGTCCATAAAACAATGTACTAAGTCTGAGAAACATACCTTAATCCTTGATTTGTACTTTGTCCACCTTTTTACACTTAGGCACTTGTGTTGGTCACTAAATCACCAAAATACTTAGAAATGGCCCAAGGGCACATTTCCCTTTCAATCTCCCCCTTTTTGGTGATTTATGCCAACACAACATAAAGCAAGTAGAACAAGTACAAAATCAATTCAAATAAGAACTCAAATTGTTTTGATTCAAATTTGACATATATGGATCATCCTTTGCCACCACTTGGTTTGTTTTTGCAACTCAAACTCAAATTTCTATCTCTAAGTCAAACACACATGTTAAGACATAAAGAGAGTCATTCCAAGAGAGATTCATTCAAGATTTCAAAAACTCCCCCTTTTTCCCATAATCAATACTTACAAGAAGCCAACTTTTGACAAGAGAGACAACAAAAGAGTTTTGACAAACCAAAAGCTCTATTCTACTATTTTCAAAATCTCTCAAGTGGTAGCTGATCCATTTATCGCTTTGGCCTTTATTTTCTCCCCCTTTGGCATCAAGCACCAAAACGGGATCAATCTTGGCCCTTAAACCCCATTGCCTCACCAAAATCTTCCAATAAGAACACAAAGGCAATAAGAATACATTAGATGAACTTGGAATAAGTTACCCTCTCATCGGAGTGCAGTGGAAGTCTTTCATGGTCCAAGTCCACCTTTTCCCTTTCAAACCTCCTTTGAGACTAAAACAAGCAAACTCAAGCATATGGTTAGTCTCAAAGGGTCAAGTTGTAGCACAGCTCCCCCTAAATATGTGCATCTCTTGCAAAAGGACTTGTGAGGTCCAGGGAGTGTTTGTACAACTTGAGCAACACAATAAGCAACACAATGCAGAATGAACATGATCAAAGGCATAAACACATGTATGCTACAATTCAATCCAAGTTCCGCGAATCTAAGATATTGAGCTCACTACGCAGCCTGCAAAAGGTCTTCTCATCTAGAGGCTTGGTAAAGATATCGGCTAGCTGGTTCTCGGTGCTAACATGAAACACTTCGATATCCCCCTTTTGCTGGTGGTCTCTCAAAAAGTGATGTCGGATGTCAATGTGCTTTGTGCGGCTGTGCTCAATAGGATTTTCCGCTATTCGGATAGCACTCTCATTATCACATAGGAGTGGGACTTTGCTCAGATTGTAGCCAAAGTCCCGGAGGGTTTGCCTCATCCAAAGTAGTTGCGCACAACACTGTCCTGCGGCAACGTACTCGGCCTCAGCGGTGGATAGGGCAACGGAGGTTTTTTCTTAGAGTTCCATGACACCAGGGACCTTCCTAAGAATTGCACGTCCCCGATGTACTCTTCCTATCGACCTTACATCCAGCATAGTCAGAATCTGAGTACCCAATCAAGTCAAAGTTAGACCCCTTTGGATACCAGATCCCGAAGCAAGGCGTAGCGACTAAATATCGAAGAATTCGCTTCACAGCCACTAAGTGACACTCCTTAGGATCGGATTGAAATCTAGCACACATGCATACGCTAAGCATAATATCCGGTCTACTAGCACATAAATAAAGCAAAGAACCTATCATGGACCGGTATGCTTTTTGATCAACGGACTTACCTCCTTTGTTGAGGTCGGTGTGTCCGTCAGTTCCCATCGGCGTCTTTGCGGGCTTGGCGTCCTTCATCCCAACCGCTTTAGCAAGTCTTGCGTGTACTTTGTTTGGGAGATGAAGGTGCCGTCCTTGAGTTGCTTCACTTGGAACCCAAGGAAGTAGTTCAACTCGCCCATCATCGACATCTCGAATTTCTGCGTCATCACCCTACTAAACTCTTCACAAGACTTTTGGTTAGTAGAACCAAATATTATGTCATCGACTTAAATTTGGCACACGAAAAGATCACCATCGCAAGTCTTAGTAAAAAGAGTTGGATCGGCTTTCCCAACCTTGAAAGCATTAGCAATTAAAAAGTCTCTAAGGCATTCATACCATGCTCTTGGGGCTTGCTTAAGTCCATAGAGCGCCTTAGAGAGCTTACACACGTGGTCGGGGTACCGTTCATCCTCGAAGCCAGGGGGTTGCTCCACGTACACCTCCTCCTTGATCGGCCCGTTGAGGAAAGCGCTCTTCACATCCATTTGGTACAACCCGAAAGAATGGTGAGCGGCATATGCTAGCAAGATACGAATTGATTCTAGCCTAGCCACAGGAGCAAAAGTCTCCTCAAAGTCCAAACCTGCGACTTGGGCATAACCTTTTGCCACAAGTCGAGCCTTGTTCCTCGTCACCACCCCGTGCTCGTCCTGTTTGTTACGGAACACCCACTTGGTTCCCACAACATTTTGCTTGGGGCGAGGCACCAGTGTCCAAACTTCATTGCGCTTGAAGTTGTTGAGTTCCTTCTGCATGGCCAACACCCAGTCCGGATCTAGCAAGGCCTCTTCTACCCTGAAAGGCTCAATAGAAGAGACAAAAGAGTAATACTCACAAAAATTAACTAATCTTGAACGAGTAGTTACTCCCTTGCTAATATCACCCAATATCTGGTCGACGGGATGATCCCTTTGAATCGTCGCTCGAACTTGGGTTGGAGGTGTCTGAGGTGCTTCTTCCTCTTCAATTTGAACATCCTGTGCTCCCCCTTGATCATGCGCCTCCACTTGAGGTACCTGTTCGTCATCTTGAGTTGGGGGATGCACCATAGTTGAGGAAGACGGTTGATCTTGCTCCAATTGTTCCTGAGGTCGTACATCTCCAATCGCCATGGTGCGTATCGCGGCCGTTGGAACGTCTTCTTCATCTACATCATCAAGATCAACAACTTGCTCTCTTGGAGAGCCATTAGTCTCATCAAATACAACGTCGCTAGAGACTTCAACCAAACCCGATGATTTGTTGAAGACCCTATACGCCTTTGTATTTGAATCATAACCTAATAAAAACCCTTCTACAGCTTTGGGAGCAAATTTAGAGGTTCTACCTTTCTTCACAAGAATATAACACTTGCTCCCAAATACACGAAAATAAGACACATTGGGTTTGTTACCAGTCAGCAGCTCATATGAAGTCTTCTTGAGGAGGCGGTGAAGGTAGACCCTGTTGATGGCGTGGCAAGCCGTGTTCACGGCTTCTGACCAAAAACGCTCGGGGGTCTTGAACTCTCCAAGCATAGTCCTCGCCATATCAATGAGCATCCTGTTCTTCCTCTCTACCACACCATTTTGCTGAGGTGTGTAGGGAGCGGAGAACTCGTGCTTGATCCCCTCCTCCTCAAGGAACTCCTCCACTTGAAGGTTCTTGAACTCGGACCCATTGTCGCTCCTTACCTTCTTCACCTTGAGCTCAAACTCATTTTGAGCTCTCCTGAGGAAGCGCTTGAGGGTCCCTTGGGTTTCAGACTTATCCTGCAAAAAGAACACCCAAGTGAAGCGGGAAAAGTCATCAACAATAACTAGACCATACTTACTTCCTCCTATGCTCAGATAGGCGACGGGTCCGAAGAGGTCTATATGCAGCAGCTCCAGAGGTCTTGAAGTGGTCATCACATTCTTGCTGTGATGTGCTCCTCCCACCTGTTTCCCTGCTTGACAAGCTGCACAAGGTCTATCTTTTTCGAAATGAACATTGGTTAGACCTATCACGTGTTCTCCCTTTAGAAGCTTGTGGAGGTTCTTCATCCCCACATGTGCTAAGCGGCGATGCCACAACCAGCCCATGCAAGTCTTAGCCATTAAGCATGCATCTAGACCGGCCTCTTCTTTTGCAAAATCAACCAAATAAAGTTTGTCGTCTAGTACACCCTTAAAAGCTAGTGAACCATCACATCTTCTAAAGACAGACACATCTACATTTGTAAATAGACAATTATATCCAATATTACATAATTGACTAACAGATAGTAAATTATATCCAAGACTCTCAACTAAAAACACATTAGAGATAGTATGCTCATTTGATATTGCAATCTTGCCTAAACCTTTCACCTTGCCTTGGTTCCCATCACCGAATATGATTGAATCTTGGGAATCCTTATTCTTGACGTAGGAGGTGAACATCTTCTTCTCCCCCCGTCATATGGTTTGTGCATCCGCTGTCGATAATCCAGCTTGAACCCCCGGATGCATAAACCTGCAAGGCAAATTTAGGCTTGGGTCTTAGGTACCCAACTCTTGTTGGGTCCTACAAGGTTAGTCACAATTTCCTTAGGGACCCAAATGCAAGTTTTATCACCCTTGCATTTTGCCCCTAATTTCCTAGCAACTATCTTCCTATCCTTTCTACAAATAGCAAAGGAAGCATTTAAAGCATGACAAATTGTAGAGGGTCCATTCATAACTTTCCTAGGAGCATGAACAAAATTCTTTCTAGGCACATGATGAATATTTTTCCTAAGCATATCTCTACAATGCATATAGGAAGAACTGGAAGCATACATAGCATAAGAATCATAGGCATGTGGATCAAAAACATTACAACTCCTATGAGACTGTCTTCTATCATTGTACATAAAAGCATGGTTCTTTTTAGTACTACTTGCCATAGGGGCCTTCCCTTTCTCCTTGGCGGAGATGGGAGCCTTATGGCTTGTTAAGTTCTTGGCTTCCCTCTTGAAGCCAAGCTCATCCTTAATTGAGGGGTGTCTACCAATCGTATAGGCATCCCTAGCAAATTTTAGTTTATCAAAATCGCTTTTGCTAGCCTTAAGTTGGGCATTAAGACTAGCCATTTCATCATTTAACTTTGCAATAGAAGCTATGTGTTCACTCCAAGCATCAATATCAAAATCTTTACATCTATTGCAAATAACAACATTTTCTACACAAGTTGTTGATTTCCTAGCTATTTCTAACTTAGCATTCAAATCATCATTAATGCTCCTTAAGCTAGAAATTGTATCATGGCAAGAAGATAATTCACAAGAAAGCATTTCATTTCTTTTAACTTCTAAAGCATGAGATTTTTGTGCTTCTACAAATTTGTCATGTTCTTCATACAACAAATCTTCTTGTTTTTCTAGAAGCCTATTCTTATCATTCAAGGCATCAATTAATTCATTAATTTTATCTACCTTGGTTCTATCTAGGCCTTTAAATAGACATGAATAATCTATTTCATCCTCATCACTAGATTCATCCTCACTTGAAGAAGCATAAGTAGAGTCTCGAGTACATACCTTCTTCTCCCTTGCCATAAGGCATGTGTGACGCTCGTTGGGGAAGAGGGATGACTTGTTAAAGGCGGTGGCGGCGAGTCCTTCATTGTCGGAGTCGGAGGAGGAGCGTTCCGAATCCCACTCCTTGCCAAGATGTGCCTCGCCCTTTGCCTTCTTATAGTTTTTCTTCTTCTCCCTCTTGTTCCCTTGATCCTGATCACTATCATTGTCGGGACAGTTAGCAATAAAATGACCAAGCTTACCGCATTTGAAGCATGAGTACTTCCCCTTGACTTTGGTCTTGCTTGGCTGTCCCTTGCGACCCTTTAGCGTCGTCTTGAATCTCTTGATGATGAGGGCCATCTCTTCATCATTAAGTCCGGCCACCTCAATTTGTGCTACCTTGCTGGGTAACGCCTCTTTGCTCCTTGTTGCCTTGAGAGCAACGGGTTGAGGCTCATTGATTGGACTGTTTAGAGCGTCGTCCACGTACCTCGCCTCCTTGATCATCATTCGCCCGCTTACGAATTTTCCAAGGACTTCTTCGAGCGACATTTTGGTGTACCTGGGATTCTCACGAATATTATTCACCAAATGAGGATCAAGAATGGTAAAGGACCTTAGCATCAGTCGGACGACGTCGTGGTCCGTCCATCGCGTGCTTCCGTAGCTCCTTATTTTGTTGATAAGGGTCTTGAGCCGGTTGTATGTTTGTGTCAGCTCCTCGCCCCTTATCATCGCGAACCGTCCAAGCTCGCCCTCAACCAACTCCATCTTGGTGAGCAAGGTGACGTCGTTCCCCTCATGAGAAATCTTGAGGGTGTCCCAGATCTGCTTGGCGTTATCCAAGCCGCTCACTTTGTGGTATTCATCCCTGCACAATGAAGCTAGAAGAACAGTAGTAGCTTGTGCATTCTTATGAATTTGTTCATTAATGAACATGGGACTATCCGTACTATCAAAGTGCATTCCACTCTCTACAATATCCCATATGCTAGGATGGAGAGAGAATAAGTGACTACACATTTTGTGGCTCCAAAATCCGTAGTCCTCCCCATCAAAGTGTGGAGGCTTGCCGAGAGGAATGGAGAGCAAATGTGAATTTGAACTTTGCGGAATACGAGAGTAGTCAAAAGAAAAGTTCGAATTAACCGGTTTCCTTCTCTCGTAGTCGTTGTGGTCGTTGTCCTTTTGGGAAGAAGTAGACTCATCGCTGTCGTCGTAGTAGACGATCTCCTTGATGCGCCTTGTCTTCTTCTTCTTCCCTTCTTTCCGTCTATGGCCCGAGCCGGAGTCGGTAGGCTTGTCGTCCTTCGGCTCGTTGATGAAAGACTCCTTCTCTTTATCGTTGATCACGATTCCCTTCCCATTAGGATCCATCTCTTCGGGCGGTTAGTCCCTTTGTGAAGAGAACGGCTCTGATACCAATTGAGAGCACCTAGAGGGGGGGTGAATAGGTGATCCTGTAACACTTAAAAACTTAGGCCACAAAAACTTGGTTAAGTGTTAGCACAATAACCGCCAAGTGGCTAGAGAGGAATCTTCAACAAAACACAATAACCAACAAGATCAATCACAGAGATGGCACGGTGGTTATCTCGTGGTTCGGCCAAGACCAATGCTTGCCTACTCCACGTTGTGGCGTCCCAATGGATGAGGGTTGCAATCAACCCCTCTCAAGCGGTCCAAAGACCCACTTGAATACCACGGTGTTTTGCTTTCTTTTCTCAATCCCGTTTGCGAGGAATCTCCACAACTTGGAGCCTCTCGCCCTTACACTTGAAATTCACAAAGAAGCACAGAGCAAGGGAGGGATTAGCAACGCACTCAAGACAAGAAATCACAGCAACACCACGCACACAAGTCGCAACGAGAGCTCACAACACAACTCAATGAGTTCACCACTCAACTAGAGCTCTAATTGCTATCGCAAAGAATCAAAGGCGCGGAATCGATGCCTTGGTGCTTAGGAATGTTGTAGGAATGATTGGTGTGCTCCTCCATGTGCCTAGGGGTCCCTTTTATAGCCCCAAGGCAGCTAGGAGCCGTTGAGAGCAATCTAGGAAGGCTGATCTTGCCTTTTGTCGACTGGCGCACCGGACAGTCCGGTGCACACCGGACACTGTCCGGTGCCCGATTTCCTTCCGTAAATGGCACAGTCGACCGTTGGCAGCCTGAGAGCCGTTGGTGCACCGGACATGTCCGGTGCACACCGGACAGACCAGTGCCCCCTTCTAGCCGTTGGCTCGGCCACGTGTCCCGCGCAGATCGCGCGGCCGACCGTTGGCCCTGCCGACCGTTGGCTCACCGGACAGTCCGGTGAATTATAGCCGTACGTCGACGATGAATTCCCGAGAGCGACGAGTTCGCCTGTGAACGGCCCACCGGACAGTTCGGTGCACCACCGGACAGTCCGGTGAATTATAGCCGTACACCGCCGTCGAAGTCCCGAGAGCAGCCACTTTGCTCGAACCAGCCTGGCGCACCGGACACTGTCCGGTGCACCACCGGACAGTCCGGTGCTCCCAGACTGAGCAGATTCTTGGCTGCTCGAGCCAAGACATTTCCAATTGGATTTTTCCTGTTTCCAGCACTTAGACACAATACATTAGTCCATAAAACAATGTACTAAGTCTGAGAAACATACCTTAATCCTTGATTTGTACTTTGTCCACCTTTTTACACTTAGGCACTTGTGTTGGTCACTAAATCACCAAAATACTTAGAAATGGCCCAAGGGCACTTTTCCCTTTCAGACCCAGCTTGCTCACCAGGTCGCGGCAGGTGGTGCCGGCGAGGAACGCACCGATGACGTCCGAGTCGGTGATGTTGGGCAGCTCGGTGTGCTGCTTCGAGAATCACCGGATGTAGTCCCGGAGAGACTCTCCCGGCTGCTGTCGGCAGCTTCGGAGGTCCCAAGAATTCCCGGGGCGCACGTACGTGCCCTAGAAATTGCCGGTGAAAGCTTGGACTAGGTCATCCCAGTTGGAGATCTGCCCCGGAGGCAGGTGCTCCAACCAGGCGCGAGCGGTGTCGGAGAGGAACAGGGGGAGGTTGCGGATGATGAGGTTGTCATCGTTCGTTCCACCCAGTTGGCAGGCCAGACGGTAGTCCGCGAGCCACAGTTCCGGTCTCGTCTCCCCCGAGTACTTTGTGATAGTAGTCGGGGGTCGAAACCGGATCGGGAACGGCGCCCGTCGTATGGCCCGGCTGAAGGCCTGCGGACCGGGTGGTTCGGGCGAGGGACTCTGATCCTCCCCGCTGTCGTAGCGTCCCCCACGCCTGGGGTGGTAGCCTCGGCGCACCCTCTCGTCGAGGTGGGCCCGACGATCGCGGTGATGGTGCTCGTTGCCGAGGCGACCCGGGGCCGCAGGCGCTGTGTTGCGTGTGCGCCCGGTGTAGACCGAGGCTTCCCGCATGAATCGGGAAGTCGCGGCATGATGTTCCGAGGGGTACCCCTGCCTTCGGGAGGCGGAGCTCTCGGCCCGCCGGACCGCAGCGCCTTCCAGGAGATCCTTGAGCTCTCCCTGGATTCGCCGCCCCTCGGTGGTTGATGGCTCCGGCATCGCGCGGAGGAGCATTGCTACTGCAGCCAGGTTCCGGCCGACCCCACTGGATGCGGGTGGCGGCCTGACCCTGACATCGTCGGCGATGCGGTGCTGGAAGCCCTGGGGTAGATGACGCATTTCTCCGGCCGGAGGTTGGCCCGCCCATGCCTGCCCGACGTCCCGGCGGATTGGCTCGAGCGCTCCTGCTCCCTCGTCGAGCCTGGCCTGCACCCCGCGGATTTGCTCGAGTTGTGGGTCGTGACCCCCCGCCGGAACGGGGACCACAGCTAGCTCCCGCGGGATGTCAACGCGAGGCACCGGCCTAGGGAGATCACCGTCCTCCGGCATGCTGAGATGGTTGCCTTCGGAGGGACCCCCTAGATCGACGTGGAAACATTCGCGGCTCGGGCCGCAGTCCTCGTCGCCGAGGCTACGGCTACCGTCGGAACAGTCGGAAAGGCAGCAGTCGCATGCGGTCATGAAGCCCCGCATGGCACTAGGGTTGCCAAGTCCGGAGAAATCCCAACAGACGCTGGGCTCGTCGTCTTCCTCGGACCTAGAGGGCCCGTAGGTCGAGACATCCGTCAGCCGGTCCCAAGGTGACCGCATACAAAACCCCAGAGGGTTCGGATTCGCCTCTACGAGAGCGTCCGCCAAAGCAGAGCTGCTAGGCGGGTCGAGGCCAAATCTGAAAGGCGTGGGATGGGAATCGGTCGGTACCTCTTGGTCGACGGGCGGTGATGAGGTCACGTCGGGGGCTGACTGCACCGTCGTCTCAGGTACGAGGGCGACACCCAGCAAGCCTTTCGCGAGCGTGCTGGCATCGTCCGTTTGCTCGGGATTGACGTGTCGCGGGGAGACAGCGCTCGTCTTCGTTTCAAGCGCGAGGCCGATGCCCGGCGCGCCCCCCGTTGGAGTGCTGGCGTTGTCGACTCGCTCGATGGCCGACGAGGCGCCGCCTCCTGCTTGGCCTTGGTTGCCCCACCTCCTGCTTCTCCGTCGACGGGGAAGAGGACGGGGCGAGCTCGAAGGTTGTTCTTCCACCATGCGGGGAAGACGTCGTCGATCCCGCCGCCGGCGGGCAGACTGTCGGCCGCCACTGTCGCTGTCGCCCGGCGGTGGAAAGAGTATCATGTCGTAGCTGCCGTCGAGAAACATGAACTCAAGGCTCCCGAAACGGAGCACCGTCCCAGGCCAGAGAGGTTGCTGGAGACTACCCATCTGGAGCTTGACGGGAAGTTGTTCGTCAACACGCAGCAGGCCCCTACTTGGCACGCCAACTATCGGTGTTTCGAGACCGGGGGGTCCCTGAGCCAACGAGTGAAGTGTCACCGCGTGCCCCAGCCCAGATGGGTCGACGCGAGGCCGAGCGCGAAGGGGGGAAAGCGAGGAGGCCGGAGATGGGCGTGAGAGAGGTGGAAACCCCGCGGCCTTCGTGTTCGTCCCGCGCCCAGGTCGGGTGCGCTTGCAGTAGGGGGTTACAAGCGTCCACACGGAGGAAGGAGCGAGTGGCCTTACGCGAGCGCCCGTCTCGTCCTCGTCCCCGTGCGGCCAACCCTCTCTAAGAGGGCCCTGGTCCTTCCTTTTATAGGCGCAAGGAGAGGATCCAGGTGTACAATGGGGGGTGTAGCAGAGTGCTACGTGTCTAGCGGAGGAGAGCTAGCGCCCTAAGTACACGCCATCGTGGCGGCCGGAGAGATTTTGGCGCCCGGTTTGTGTGATGTCGTGGCCGTCGGAGGAGCGCTGGAGCTTGGCGGAGGGACAGCTGTCGGGGCCGTCGAGTCCTTGCTGACGTCCTCTTGCTTCCGTAAGGGGGCCGAGAGCCGCCATCGTTAGGGAGCGTGCGGGGCGCCATCATCGCCTATCTGGCGGAGCGAGCCAGATGGGACGCCGGTCTTGTTCCCCGTAGCCTGAGTCAGCCTGGAGTAGGGTAATGATGGCACCTTCTGTTGACGTGGCCGGTCCGCGCCCTAGGTTGGGCGATGTGGAGGCTCCCCCGAGGTCGAGGTCGAGTCCGTCTTCCGTGGCCGAGGTCGAGTCCGAGCCCCTAGGTCGGGCGAGGCGGAGGCCGTTGGCTGAGGCCAGGGCGGAATTTGAGTCCTGGGGCCGGGCGAAGCGGAGTTCATCGTCTTCTGGAGCTGAGTCCAAGTCCGAGCCCTGGGTCGGGCGGAGCGGAGTTCGCCGTCTTCCGGGGCTTAGCCCGAGTCCGAGCCCTGGGTCGGGCGGAGCGGAGTTCGCCGTCTTCCGGGGCTTAGCCCGAGTCCGAGCCCTGGGTCGGGCGGAGCGGAGTTCGCCGTCTTCCGGGGCTTAGCCCGAGTCCGAGCCCTGGGTCGGGCGGAGTGGAGTTTCCTATGGTGCGTGCGGCTGGGCCTGACTGCCTGTCAGCCTCACTCTGTCAAGTGGCACCGCAGTCGGAGCGGCGCAGGCGGCGCTATCTTTCTGACAGGCCGGTCAGTGGAGCGGTGAAGTGACGGCGGTCACTTCGGCTCTGTCAGCTGAGGGGCGCGCGTCAGGATAAAGGTGTCAGGCCACCTTTGCATTAAATGCTCCTGCGATTTAGTCGGGGTTGCTTCTTGGCGAAGACAGGGCCTCGGGCGAGCCGGGAACGTGTTCGCCGCTAGAGGGGGCCTCGGGCGAGGCGGAGATCCCCCGGGGTCGGCTGCCCTTGTACGAGGCTAGGCTCGGGCGAGGCGTGATCGAGTCCCTCGAATGGACTGATCCCTGACTTGATCGCACCCATCAGGCCTTTGCAGCTTTGTGCTGATGGGGGTTACCAGCTGAGAATTAGGAGCCTTGAGGGTACCCCTAATTATGGTCCCTGACAATTATATTCTAAATGTTTTTACAGCAGCATTTAATCTTCCCTTAGAACTACTTCTGCAGCTTCGTTTAGTAGCTGATCAACGACTTTATCCATGATGGCTTCGGCCATTTTTCTAATTTCGTCATCCCATTTTGCATGGGGGCCCGCAGATGGTTCAGTAGGTTCTGAGGGAGGAAAAGATACGGCTATATTACTATTATAGACCGTAAACAGGTTCGAAATCAAAAATTACAACAGAGCCAAAAACCACTAGTTAGTACCTATTTGCCCTTCGAGCTTCGCACTTTTCTCAGCGGCCTCTGCTACTTTTCTAGCGTCATGGATGCCTTTTTCGCTTCTTCGTATAATTTCTTGGGCCATTTCCCGGCCACCATTGTCCCAGATGTCGGTGAAAAATTTTCCACCGACCAGGCTTGCTTCGGCCGAGGGGTCTTTTATATCTTCGGAGGATAAAGCGGCTTCGGATTGTGCCAAAAACTTTACATGTTCACAGTCTTTCCTCTCCAAAATGGTAGCAATCTCCCTGGCACCCGAAAAGGCACATATGTCTCCGCGGCTATTCAAAATTTCTTCAAAGGCCTCAGCTTCGTGACTGATCCATTCGATTGGGCCCTCGGAGTCACCCTTTATGAAGTTCTCTTCACTTGAAAAAGCGCCAACGTTGGCGAAGCTGGTCTTTACTTTTTTAACACATTCTATATATTTCTCATAGCATCTTTTCCTAGATGCACGAAGCTCTTCAACGCTTTTTTCTAAATGGTTTGCCCATTGTTCACTGAGTTCTCGTTTCGTTTCTTCAAGTGTGCGTTCCTCTTTAGCTCTAGCCAGTTGTTTTCGGAGATCTTCAATTTCACGCCTCTGAGCCTCAGCTTGAACCTTAAAAGTAGCTTTGTCTTCCTTTATTCTATCTATCAATGAATGCAATATTTTATCTTTTTCGAGACCTTCGTTCCTTAATTCAATTACTTCGGAACGAAGGTTGCTCAGGGCCATAACACACCCTTCGTCTTCGGCATCTTTTTGGGCCCTGAGGGCATTGCTAAGTATAAGGCCCTGCAAAAAGAAAAATGTGTGTGCGTCAATAAATTTAAGCAAACGAAAAATTTTGGTTTCAAGAAAAAATAAGAAAATCTCATTCTCTGTACCTTTAAGCTATTATATGCCAGGCTGTCGGCTAGCTCGTTTTTTGACAGCACCGAGAGCCCGTCTTCCAGTGTTGGGAATCCGAAGCTCTTGCTCATCTCCCGACAGACAGAAATCTCCTTGCTGTCAGGGAGACAATACAAAAAGTCTTCTTCTCCACTGCCGTTGAATATCAACGCCCCCTTTGGATATTTCAATTTTTGGGCGTAAAACTGGGCCTCTTGCTGTTCTTTTTCAGTCAGTTTTTCCCCGAAGCATGATGAAGAATATAATCGAAGGTTTCGGAAGATGCTTCGGGGGCGGCAGTACCAGTTTCTTCAGCTGAAATTTGTTCTGTTATTTCTATTTTTTCGACTTCCAAGGATTTCACCTTGGTGGGCTCCGAAGGCCCAGCTTCAGTCTCAGACTGATGTTTTGAAGCTTCGGTATCAAATGCTTCAATATGTACTTCGGAAGATTCAACAGTTTTCTTCGGAGTTGTGCTTGAAGACTTAATTGTCTCCAAAACATCCAGCACATTTACCATCCTTTTTATTTTGGGGGTCACTGCTGGACCCTTTTGGCTTTTTGCCGCCTCAATTTTTGCTGAAGGACTTAGAACTTCTGATGTCTTGGTTTCTTCAGTCCTCGGTTCCTCTATTTTTTCCGTTGCCGGCACTTCGGCCGGCCCTTCAATATTTGGCAGGGGAGTTGGTTCTTTAGCTTCGGTGGCCGAAGAGGTCTCACCGGCAAACTCAGGCACTGTGGTCGGTTCAATATAACGTGGCCTGTGTGTGAGAACCTTTACCCTTTTTCTCTTCGGCGCCGGCTCGCTAGGAGCGGCTGAAGCAGCTTCCTTCGTAGAAGATGTATTCTTTCTTTTTTGACCCCGCGTTGGATAACGGTAGTCGGGGTAGACAAACCCAATTGCATCAAATACTCGGTTGAGTCTCTTTTTCTTTCGGCCTCCGAAGGCCGTTGATAGTGCAGTGTCTTCGGCCTTCGAGTATAATCCAAGCAATTCATCACTTACAGTCTCAATACTTTTTAGCCAGTCATCATCTGGCTCGACGAATTTATCTCCATATTGGAATGTGTATTTTAGCCTAACTAATCCACCTTCGTCAGTTTCTCTAACGGTCTCCTTCGGCATTTCCCACTTTTCTACAAGTGGCCATATTCTGAAGGCAATGTGTTCTTGGACCAAATCCCTTGTCTCAATAAAAGAGCAAACCACGCCGAAGGCTCTCTAGCACTCTTCGGCTACTTCATTCATTTCCACCTTCGGCCTCCGAAGGCCGAAGCGTTGCCAGACAGGGTGCATAATGATACCTTTAATATCTTCTCGTGCTTTCAAGTCATTCTTCACATAAAACCATTCCGTCATCCAGTCGCCGGGCCACCTCTTTCAAAAGGTTGGCACGGGACAGCTTGACCTAGACCGGGCGCCGAAGCTGTAGCAGCCAAAATTGTTGTGATACTGCTCTTTACCCCAGGGTTTTGTCTCATACAATAGCTCATGTATGTTGCAGAAACTTTTTGCATGTGGTTCTAAACCTTGGCTCCTCACGGCCCAGACGAAGATGCCCATTCTTATTATTGCTTCGGGAGTAAGTTGATGAAGGTAGATTTCAAATATCTTCAGTACTTCTACGACAAAACTGCTCAAGGGAAACCGCAGTCCAGCCTTTAAGAAGCTTCGGAAGATTACGACTTCATTCTCTTCGAGAGTAGGCACAGTCTTCTCCCCGTCATCTGCCCTCATAGTAGACATGTCTCGAAAGTACCTCCCCCTCATGTTATCAAGATGACTCTGTTTAATGCTCGATTTTCCGAAGACTGTGTGACTTGGTTGCCACAGACGATCTTCGGAGTCTTCACCCCCACTTTCTACATCATAGCTGTCACTGTCACCAGTGTCTTCAGATAAACCCTCCAAAATCTCCCTAGTGATCTTCTCTGTATTGGTCTTTGCTATTGATTGAAGAAACCCGAGATGCATCTCCTCAGAAAGGCTCAGCTTCGATTCAGCAACAGCTTTCTTATCTTCAGACATCTTCGTAAACGCTGAGAAAGTGCTCTCAAATCCGAAGCTTAAAAATTTAAAAAGCCAGGCAAGCGTTGTTGTGCACAGGCAAAAAGTCGAGTGAGCAAGAACAGATGGCAAGAAAGCGTGCCAAATAAACTAGTGGTAAGCTCTTATTTATACACCTAGTGCGATGAAAACTGGAGGGTCCCGCTTGTCAATGACTGTTGCTATTCTAGCAAAGGGAAGATGTTTTTTCGGACCTTCGGCTTAAGGCCTCCGTCCATGTCGCAATATGAATTTATCATTCTAGCAAATTAATATTGCGAGGGGCTACTGTTGGGGGCCTTCGGCTTCCGAAGGTCCTCAAAAACATGATTTAACAATGTTTTCCAAGTGGAATATGTGAACAGATATCTTCGGAATTGGGTCATGGGTATACAAGAATATGGTCAGTATGAAGCCTGAGCGAGACAGAAAGCGATTATGACGAAGGATAAGATGATCACGAAGCTGTGCGCAGAAAAGCTTCGGCATAATAGCAGAGAAAGGGAACCGACTTAAAGATGAAAAGGCAAATTAGACCCCGAAGAATTACTATAGAGTTATTGATGAATGTAAAGGGTACAAATGTAATTCCACACGGGCTGCGTCCCTTGCCTATAAATAGATGAACAGTACTCCCGTACGGTAGAGGCTGACTTGGCATTCGCCTTTTGTATCGCGCCTGTACCTTTACTTTTCGTTAAACCAAAGGTACATTTATAATTTGTTATTCTGGATATGATAATGCTAATAAAAATAAGTTGGTGATATTATATATGTTATTCTTCATATTTCACATATGAATTCTTCATTATTATTTACCGTGCTTACAAAGGTTTTTCCTTTGTAACCTTCGTCCGGAATTCATTATACCCAAAGGGTCATAATGCCTTGAAGGACGAAGGACTTTAGCATTTAACACATTGTATGTTGCCTTGTTCTTAACTCTTAGCATTTGAGAACAAGTCCCCAACATGGCTTTTGTAGAACCTTTTTCGGGTAACTTCCTTACTATATTTTGTAGATATTTTGGTGATCTGCAACTTTTATAATTAGTCCAATCCATGATAGGGTCATTTACATTGCCTTCTTACTTAGTCTCTGGTAATGTTTTATGTGTTCCAAGTGAGTAGACTTAGGGTTTTTAAGAACTTCTCTCCTTTTATATGCATGATAAGATTAAGGTAGACATTCTAAGATGATCAACACTTACTTAGAACTTGGTTGCCAAGTTTTAGGTGTCTTGGGTTTAATTAAACCACATATGATAACAAGTCAAGGGTGTGGTTGCAGAGTAGAAACCATGTGTAACACCTAGGGTGTTACAGTCATCACAATAAACAGAAAATGCATATTTACTTATAGTGTTTTCCACAAGTGATGGTGAGAAACACGAACAGATTGCACGAAGCGTTTTCCAGAAACATGATTCACCAACACTCGAGCAGAGAAGCGGCGGCGCAGAGACAGAGATGGAGAAGACGAGGCAGTTATGTTTTTCGTGTGTCCCTCGTCTCATAGACGTCTTCTTTAAATAGAGGGTTAGCCCTGACTAGATAACGATTCGATCTACTAAATTCTAGGAACTGCCCCCTGTAACCTCTCTATGTGCAACCGCTCGAAGATCTCGCACATAACGTGCGTGCCCATTACTCTCGGTTGACATGACGGTCTATTTGTGGTGTTCGATAACCAAATAAACAAAAGGCAAAAAATGATCTACTGTTTAGAACACGACGCAATTATGTGTCGTCGCAAATCACAAGTCACGCGATAATCACACGAAAAAACGTGAAATATGAGACTAAAGCCCATATAATCTCTATACACCACATTAGGCTACACACAAGTGGACCAAATTCCAATATGTGAATCAGTTAAGTGAAGGGAGCCTAAACTTAAGGCTTTTCCATGCCTTGCCGATAGACGTCTCATGGCTCGCTCACCGTTTGGTTCAGCTTCTAGGCGGCTTTTGGACGCCAGAAGCAGAAGCTGCAACCAAACGTAGAAATTTTCGCTTCGCTTCTGGGCGCCGCGCTTCAGTTAGAAGCCGACCGCCCACAGTCCGCAGGAAGCGGCCCACAGTTCGCTTCTGTTAGAAGCCCTCGCCCACTTCGCTAGGGTTTAGGCGACGCAACGCGCCTCCGCCGCCGCCAACCGAACGCGCCGCCGCTGCGCACCCAACGGACCGACGCCGGTCCATCTCCTCCCCGCAACGTCGTCTTCACAGGTACGGGTGACTCCTCGGCGAACTCGTCTTTCCAGACCGTTTGTTCTCCTCCCAGAGCCGTGTCTCATTCCTGTCTTCGCTAGGGTTCGTGCACCCACGTCGGTGCCTGAGACCCATCGCGAAGGAACCTCTTCCCCCGTCTTCGGAGGTACGTGTGCTCTCTCCTCCATCCGGGCCCTCTCATTCTCCACCTCCACCGCGGTGGAGACTTGACCGTTTACTGTCGCTAGGGTTGCCTCACTCACACCGGCGACGCTGCTCCGTCTTCCTCTGGTACCCCCCCCCCCATCGCGTAAGAATCTTCCTAGGTATGCTGTTGCTCGCCTCGATCCGGAGCCAGTAACTTGCGTTCATCTTAACGGTTATGCACGACGTACTAAATCAATTTTCCTTCAATGTCGCCTTCAGATTTCCGTATCAACTTGGGGTCTGCGTGTTCGGTTCCAAGATCAACAGCAGCCAAGGTAATATGATACACAAATTGTTGTGCACTTTACTGTCCACATGGGTGAAAAAATTTTTGTTTACGGTTTACTGGGATTACCATTGTTCTATTGTATAACTATTATTTCTGGAGTCATTACTTGTTAGTTTGTTTGTCACAACAACTATGTTGATGGTACGTGTTCATACTCTATTAGTTACTACCTCTATGTTAGCTTGAACCAAAGGTTGTCCATGTTAGAACGCAATTGATGTCAATACATGCAAGTTAGTAGATTGTCCCCTTGTTAGTTAACTAACCACCTAAATCCACATCAGATGGATTCAGCAGACTCCATAGTCGACAAGGCAATTGGAAGGATGCAAGAGATTGCGGATAAGATATTTTCCGTAGCTCGGGAAACAATCCGTCTAGGACGCGGGTTGACCTCATTTGAGGCTACCAAACTTCGTGTAGCATTGGAGGACATTGCTTGCATGCTTGAGCAAGACTCTCTGGTGTTGCAAGAGAATTTGGACAACGTGAACAATGTTGTAAACAACCCGGGTGACAGCAGTTACGAACCGTCAGCCTTGTCCTCACCACCCCCAGCTGACGAGTACCTTAGTCCAGATTGGGACTTTGCTGAGCACTTTGAAAACTTATGGGGTCTTGAATATGAGTCAGACCAGATGCCATCGTTTAGTGATAATGAAGTTTAAGTTAGTCCTTGTTACAGTCAGGTGTTAAGGTAACAGGGATAGATCAGCATGTTGCTTCATGCGCAGTTCTTAAGTGCTCCCTGTGCTTTTGTGTCCACCAGCACTTGAATTTCGTCAGTCTATATATGTAATTATGGCAAACGAATGTGACTCGTTATGGTACTACCTTATGTTATTATGGTCCCTTACCTGTTAATTTTGTTGTCGTAGTAACTGCACTTCAATATGTATTTTCAATCGTCTACACTTGTTTTGCACTAGATGGAGAAGTCTGGAAAATTGATTGCAAAGTGGGATAGTAGAGCAACAAAAATTTACACAGAAATTTGTGTAGAAGAGGTCAATGCACGGAACAGGCCACAACAATTTCTAAATGCCGAAGGGTATGCTAACCTCATAAGAAAGTTTAAGGAACGCACTGGTCGCACTTACACCAGGGATCAAATGAAGAATAGGTGGGACACCTTAAAGAGAATGTTCTCACAGTGGAAAACTTTTAATGAAAGGGCTACAGGTCTTGGTCGAGACCCTCATACTGGTTCAATCAGTGCTCCAGATGAGTGGTGGGCTAAGCAAAATGAAGTAAGTAGACTTTTTTTAATTTTTTAGATTAACAATAGTAATGGCCATCTCAAAGTAGGAAATACCATGTTGCTGCAGGCAATGTCAGGGTGTATTATGTTCAAAACAGCCCCCCTAGAGAATGAGGACGAGCTAAAGGTTATGTTTAGACCCATTGTCTGCACAAATGAAACAACCCTTGTTCCTGGCGTCGAGGATGCAAATTCATCATCTGATGATCATGTCGAAGCCACTTTAGGTGGGGGTGAAAACAGCACACCTGACCCATGCTCAAATGTGACTGGGAAGCATAAGGTGCGTCATGATTCTCCAAAACAAAAGAAGAAAAAAGATACGAGGGAAGAGTACATGAAACGCCTAGTGGAGGCTTTTGAGTCGCGTTCAATGACCACTAACAAGTCCATCACCTCTGCTGAGACCGACCCTGTCCGTGTTGAGGTTATTGCGCAGTTGCAACAAGTGATCGATGATGGTTCACCTGAAGGCAGCGACCTACATTTGTTTGCCACTCATCTGTTGATTGAGAAAAAGTATAGAGATGTATTTGCATCACTGAAGACCAAAGAAGGAAGGAACGCTTGGCTGCGTAGTGCTTTCGAGATACATGTTAAAAAGTCCACTTAGATGGTGGTCGTCCGACAACAGAGGCTGATGTTCACTATTATGTTGCTGTTCATGTTAGTCGTGTCACTATTATGAGTCTTGTCGTGTTACAAAATAAACATGTCGTACGCATAATTTTCCCTTTCGAACAATTTTGCAATTATTCGAGTTGAACATGTATTTGAATAATCAGAGTTGTATGTTTGTGAAGAATGTCAATGTGTGAACTTTCTGTCACCTATGGTACATGAATATGTGTCTTATATACTGTGCCTATACATGAATATGTGCCTGCTGTTTGTGTGCATGCAGATGGGTGACCCTGCTGCACACACATATGATCATGACACGGATGACAGAGATGCAGAATTGCTTGTTGCCCTATATGCTGTAGACATTTGGGGCAGACCTTCCAGTGAGGTTTCTAGAAGAACAATGGTTGAAACAAGTATTCAATGGGTTGAGCGAACTTTGGAGAATAGTAACGATTGCTTTGACATGTTTTGCATGCGACGTACTGTTTTTAGACGATTGCATGATACTTTGGTCGAAAGTTATGGTCTGCTTCCAAGCCGTGGTGTCAGTACTATGGAATCTCTAGGTATTTTCTTGTGGGCATGTGGGGGTCCACAATTATTTAAGCAGATAAGGAATAAGTTTGGTCACTCCTTGGAAACTATTAGTCACAAGTATAGTGAAGTACTTAATGCACTACATAAGATGTCAGCTGACGTAATCAAGCCCAAAGACCCAAATTTCATAGAGATTCATCCTCGTTTGCGAGAGGGGAGATTTTGGCCCCACTTCAAGGATTGCATAGGAGCAATTGATGGCACTCACTTTCCAGCGTCTGTCCCGGCCTCGGAGCAAGCCAAATATATTGATCGGCACGGTTACGCATCACAGAAAGTAATGGTCGTTTGTGACTTTGATATGAGGTTCACATTTGTTGTCACAGGTTGGCCAGGTTCAGTACATGACACTAGAGTGTTACAAGATACTTTGATAACTTATGCGTACAGGTTCCCCCATCCACCGGAAGGTAAATAAGTATGTTGTACTTTTGTATCATACGATATTTATTTATGTCTTAAGTATTGAACTTTATATTTCTGTTTGTGCAGGTAAATACTATCTTGTGGATTCAGGTTATCCAAATAGAAAGGGGTACCTTGCACCTTATAAGGGTCAGAAGTACCACATTTCAGAATGGCAAAATGCCAGGCAACCTATTGGGAGCAAAGAAGTATTCAACTATGCACACTCGTCGCTACGCAATGTTATAGAGCGATCTTTTGGTGTGCTTAAAATGAAGTGGAGAATTCTATTAAGTCTCCCTTCATTTTCGCTTAAGAAACAATCCAAGATAATTATTGCATGTATGACATTGCATAACTTCATTAGAGACAGTGCTCTACACGATAGAGACTTTAATGAACTATGACCTAATAGCCTTGGTCATGATGTATCTGTAGGTGAGAGTAGTAGTAGCACATCTGATGAGTTAGACATGAGTGCATTTCGAGATGGAATTGCTAATGCATTAGTGTCGTAGTTAAATATGTAAATGTAACGGTAGTTATGTTGTAATGAACTCTACTAATTATATGTAATGGCCTTTTATTGGTTCGGTGTTAATGTGTATAGTTTGTTGAAACAGAATCTGCAATCTGAGAATCTGTGTATCCAAACACCTAGATTCTAACGAACAGCTTTTCTGCACAGCTGGCGAACCAAACACCTAAATTCTAACCACCAGCTTTTCCGAACAGCCAGCTTTTCTCCATAACCAGCTTTTCAGAAAAGCTATTCAGAAAAAAGCCGAACCAAACACGCCCTATATCACATATCAGTAGATTTGGATAGAGTCTCGCTCCTAAAGGAAGAGTAGCGCGCTAGCGCGGCTCACTTCGCTTTTCGACGCGGAGCTCGCAGCTGTCGAAGCCTGCTTCAAAACTACAGGACGTGCGTTAGCACTTAGCACTACGGCTTTTCAACGTTTGACGGTCAACAACAGTGGTAAGAAGCTGAAAAAAAGGTAAATCGAACAGGCCAAGCGGTCTGGCGGAAGACTCCCACCCATTGAAACATTATTTTAAAGTTAATTTCTTATTTTTGTATCAGAAAGAATTTGAAGGAAACGCAGCTGAGTTTTTTTTAGAAAAAAGTTCAACAAAGACAGTGCTGAGT
The DNA here is from genome assembly GCA_029449295.1 of Zea luxurians. Lineage (NCBI taxonomy): Eukaryota > Viridiplantae > Streptophyta > Magnoliopsida > Poales > Poaceae > Zea > Zea luxurians. The sequence goes on from JAOPSE010000181.1 coordinate 1,842,078, forward strand.
TTCTACGATAGAACTACAACATTTACACAAATCCTTCCAGAACAGACGGTACATTGCACAGTAACACGTTACACCTGATGATATATCTGATAGAAACGAAGAAGTTGCAAAACAACCTGACATCAACTAAAGTCATTTTGGTAGCTTGATATGTTGCTACAGTTTACGTCTAAAACACAAGGGGCAATCTATATAATATTCTGTACTCTTTGTTGAACTTCTGAACTTAACTATTTTTTGTTACAGAAAATATGTTTTAGGCTTTACCATCTAGATTATATAATCTAGCTTAAATAAATTGAGAGATAAAGAAACAATATAGATTATTTGGTGAATTATGTAATACAGATATCTAGATTATGATAATCCATAAGCAGGTCAATAGGTGCCTTGATCCTAGATCCAGCGTTAGGCTATAACCAAACAGCTCCAGATTGTCCTTATTAATATCAACAGAATTAAGGAGTTGTGCCATTGTAATCTCCACCCAGCGGAGATGTTTTGTGCGTCGACAGTGTACACTGAGCCAGTCTTGTCATCCTCAATTTTAATGCTCGAGGAGCCTGAAACACAAAGAAACAAGTTCGGCATTTAACTCATCAAGATGACACGTGTCTCCCACTGTGAACTACACGAACTACGCAAACAAGGTGTTAGGCTATACTATAAGCTCAGATTTCTGCAGGGCAAAGGACAGCTATGATCAATTTGAAACTTACAGTTGTAGTCTGTCCATCCAATAACTTCTTTTTCCAAGTCATAAACTACTAGTTTGTTTGAGAGGACCAAGTCTGCGACAGAGCTCGTGAACTTTAGAAGCAAGTCAAGCAACATATAGAAGAAACAAGTATATCAATAATAGAACTGCTTGATCATACCTCCTAAGAGGACCATATCTTTCCCATCTTTAGTCTGTACACCACCATCCAGGAACCCCATACAGTATAAATCATTCTTGAAAACAAAAACAATACATTTAGAGTGTTAAACATAAACCTTCATAATAATGGTAACCTGTCTCACAGGATGACTGAACAAATGGTTGTCCACATTTAAGATACTAATTACTTAAAAAATATAGCTTTGGCAAAAATTGATTTGTAAGGATGAGCAGGGCCAGAACAAGTCAATACCAAACCTACTATAGATTAGATGACAAAGATAAAGATCAGATATAGATAGAAATCTAAAACCAGAATTTTAGGGTACAAGATGATTTCAAGTCACCCCCAATCTAAATTTGGACGAAGCATGGGCAATTTTGTCTTGTAGTGCACATACTCTTCCATCAAATATTTCTATTACCTTTTCTGCTCCTTCTAGTATTTGAAGAAATTTAATAAACAACTATATTTATTTATTCTGTCTTTCTATGATGGAATCCATTAAGCTTTTGGTAAACAAAACATAGAAAAACAGATTATTGCCACTTAAACATTTGGCTTGACACACTATTGTTGCTTATATTACTCAGCAAAAGCAGGGAGAAGATATGTTATCCTACCCTGTTCTGGAAAAGGTAATCATCTGGGTAAACATTCAGTGTAAGGTCTCCCTCAAAACTAAAGGTGATTACGGGAAATGCATCATCTATACTGCGAAAAGAATGGGGTGGAGTTAGAAATATACACAAACAATAATTTGTCAAACAAATAAGTCCATGCATGAGATGATCCCTGATTATAAATGTAAAAATGCATGAAGCAATATAATGTGTCCATATACCGAAAACATGAGTATAAGAACCACCATCAAATGTACCTTCCAGAAAATTGAAAACACACGAAGTCTTGATAATTATGTAAGGGCAGATCTTGGTACTTATCAAAGACCTAAAATTGGTCAAGAAAACATTATATGGCAGGTACAAATTGTTCTTCACTACAAAGATTGTTTCATACAGAAAATCTCGTACCGCAGCCAACAAAGTCCTATAAACTTCCCTCGGAAAATATGCCAGTGTTGTCCCACTGTCAATGATAGTGCCTTTACTGTCACCCGAATCAAAAGTACTTGTTGGAAGCTGAAGTGTAGCACCACCAACAGAAATTCCTTGCAGATTGACATTGTAGTGCGTCCTGTGTAAATTTTAATAAGGTTCCAGAAATTACACAGTGAACATCATTCATAAGATAGGAAATATCAACCGGTGTATATCGGTGGTAAGACACTGTTTGTCCTACTATAAACCAGTTACTGATACATGCGGAGAAGTAATTGAAGAGAATATTGGATTTACTATTTACATAGATCAATCTATGGACATGTATAACCCTATTTAACATATGGTCTTTTGAGGGGTCTTTAAAGGGTTAACTGAAAAAAGTACAAGAGACCAGTTTTTCGCGAAGAACCCGTCTCTATACAACTCTCTATACATATTGTTTTTTAGGCTCTTCGCTACACTTATGCTCTAGGGAGCTCAAGGTTGTATCGTGAAGTTTCATAGTTGTCTCTTATGCATAAAAAACCGTTCAAAGGGCTCAGGGTTGTACATGGGGGCGCACATGAAGAGTAAATCAAGGCATTTGCATTAAAAGCTATAAAGACAAGGACCTGGAACTCGGGACACTCAGTTATACAAGTATCTTAATATTACATTAAACAGATGAGACTAATGAGCATAAACCAACTTATGACAAACAATTCATGCATCAAGATCAAACTTTAATGAATCATGCCAAGAAAAGAGTCAAAACTTTTATGTCTATGACATACTGGTCAAAGCTTCTATATTCAGTACATTTCTTTCAATTTTTTAAGGAGATATATTTTGGATCAAATTTCAATGAACCATGACTAGGAAACATGCAAAGCTTTTATGCCTAGGAAATACTGTCAAAGCTTTGGGTGCTGGATCGGTCAACTCTCTTAACTATCAGATATATTAATAGAGAGCCTACTCCACTAGCTAATATTGAAGGCTTGACATTTTTTGCTTTTTTCAAAGAAAGAAATGTCATTCCACACTCCACACTTTGACCCTCATCATCATACAAATAAATCGATGGAATCAGCTCTTCCATGTAGAGAGAAGTATAAACAGCAGGTCACAGCAGAGCTGCAGCTGATAAGCCATGGCAAGGAAGACCACTGAATTTATCAAAGAAACTAACTAGCCGCCAACAAAGACTGCCAAGAGAGCAGCTGAAGGAACATTCGCACAAAGTAGACATGACGACGGAGAAAATAGATATGACGATGATGTAAACGGGGGGAAAACAGAACAGAGACCACATACACGTTGGGCACCAACGGCGTCGTCTTTACTTTGGGCTGTACCACATTCCCGATAGCGAAGATGCCACCACCACGCACAGTGTCCAAGCAGTGAGCAAAAATCTTCCTCACTCTACGAGCAGCAGCCAACTGCGATAGCATCGACGAATCCGACTGGCCGAACCCAAGAATCCCATCAAGGGCCTGGTTCGAGGATCCCAAATCCCCACCAAGCTGAGCACCACACCTGCAGAAGCAGGACGAGAAGAGAGGCAGAATTCACGGATGAGAGTACAAACGAGTGGTCCCCTGGCCAGGTGCAGGCACTTGTTCCAAAAGGCTCACCCAAAGGTGATGCTGGCATTGGACGTGGTGGTCTGGCCGTTGCCGGACACCTGGTTGTACTGCACGAAGTCTGTGACGTAGAAGCCGGTGGTTGTGCTCCCATCTCCGTAGGTGATCCTGAACTGGCACGGCGACGACGTCGAGGAGCACGTGGGGGGCACGCCGCCCGCGCTGTTGGCAACGCAGAACTCCTGCTCGCACCCCACCGTGGTCCCGCTCCCAGCCGGATCGTACTGCGTCAGCTCTATCTGCAACCAAACCAACGCGCAGGGAAGGACGATTCTTCACGACAAAAATCATCACCAAGCAGACAAGGACCAAAGGGACAAGCATGGCATGGGAGCATCGCGCATGGCCTGGTGCCCTGGTGTGGCCTAGCCATGGAGATGGTCAGATGGAGCAGTACCCCGAGGCCGCTCCTAGTGGGGCAGCCATCGCAGCGGATGCAGTTGACCCAGAGGATATCGCTGCCGGTGTCCACCTGCACGTAGTAGCCCTTGGGCGGCGAGCCGATCTCGATCCGGGTGTAGTACAGGCTGTGCTGCGAAGACCCCCAGTCAGACACGCCAAGAAAAGCATACTACTAACTACTGACCTATGGGGAAGCTGCAGCCAGAAAAGCAGCGCGCGCCGGCGAGGCTGATAGGTCACCTACCCGGTATCTGTGGGGAGCCCGACGCCGCCGAGGGCCAAGTCGACGGCGCCAAGTAGCCGGCCGTGGCGGCCGACGTCATGCCTCCGCAGCGCCGCGAGGTGCTCCGCCACACCCCGTCCTCCGTGGCGCGGGAACTTGCGGCGCACCTGGAAGACGCCGGTGGCGGACGCGCGCCCCACCGACAGCGCAAAGAGGAGGACGAGGAGCACCGAGAAGAAGCTGGAAGCGCGGGGCGCCGGCGCCATCGATCTGATCGGGCTATGGGTTTGCTTAGCCCGGAGGACACTCCAGAGTCCAGACAGCTAGCCGGGGTATGTGTATCCGCGTTCGGCGAAGACGCCGGCCGAAAAGGAGGAAAAGATGAGGAGGCCAAGTGAAAATTGAATCGGCGTTGCTTTCAACGGTCGGTGTTTAAACCAGCCATCTCCCACTCAGCCACTCCGATGTTTACTCGTGCGGTGCGATGGTTTACAATAATACTCACGTAAACTATGTACTAAAAAAATTTCAAGACTTTTTATTAATTGTCTCCGCTCTTTGTATAATATTTTTTGATTTGGCTAATTTATTTTATTGTTTACTCTATGCAATATATCATGGTACAGCACGACCAATGAAAATGAGTGATTAGAAGAGAGTTCACAACGACTGACTGAACGAACAGAGATTATAAAATGACATAATTCCACCATATAGAGACCAAATAAGATAAAGTTTGTGAGCTCAAGTTTCTAACGTTTAAAACCAATGAAAATGAGTGCTCCATATAAATTATGCTACTTCGTAGCAATTACTAACGTTTAAAACCAACAAATAACCTTTCATTTTACTGTTACTGTGACAAATCATTGTTGCTCCATCTAATTCAGCAACTTCAAACACCATGGAGTCCCTTGTGCCAATGTGGTCTCAGAAACGACCTAATGTTTGCAAGAGCCAAGAACGTCGTGCCGTGCTTAGGATGTAGCCTTGGCCTGTAGTGTTGGCCCGGCCAGACACGATTATATATTTTTTATTTTACAAAAAACATATATACAATTTATATTCAATATTAAAAATATCTGAGCATGATGTTCTAATGGTTAGACAGTTTCACCAGTGTCTCCCGCCCTTCTTCCATCAGGGCATAGGTTCGAACCCACCTCCTGGCCAGAGTTATGGCCCGCGGGCGTCTGGCCCGTGTCGGACCGCCGTTTGACCATCTATAGGCGTGCAACGGATTAATATAAAATAGTTGTGAGGGGTTATTTGTAAAAAGATGACATGAGACGACCGTTGAAACTGTCAAACTGGTGCTTTAAGTATAGTATAGACTTTCACATTTTAGGCCATCTCTAATCATTCCTCCCACATTTCTCATTCTATCTATACCTTTTATTATATTTTACTATATGTCTCTAAAAATATTATCTCCATATACAAGTATACTTTACTATATGTCTCTAAAAAATATTATCTCCATATACACGATGTATCTAACCATTCTTCATATACAGCTCCTTCTATATACTATAACTGAATTATTTAATATTTTTCATCAATTTTTTAAGTTTAACAAAATCCAAGACTATTTGTACTATGATAATACACATTTTTATCAGCCTACAAAACTTAAATAAGGTTAATATTGTAAATAAATAGAGTAATTAGAGAATATGGGGAGATTGAAACTCACTCCATATATGCATGGAGGAGCTTTCTCTCACCCCATATATGAGGCACTATGGGAGGAACCATTGGAGCGGTTGTCCCCCCATGGTACACTGTGTTGGGGGTGGGGTGGGGATGAAAACAGTCGATAAACGCTAAAATTGTTACCATTTTTATATTTTTTTATCGAAACGAAATTAAAAACCGTAACTCCGAAAACTAAAATGATATCGGTATTTTAGAAACATCGAAAACGAAAGTTCGACAAGGAAAATACACCGGTAATGATCGAACTCTAAAATATGACTGATAAACATATCAATATAAAAATATCTCACTATAACAAGTTCACAATATAACAAAGTTGACAAATATCACAAAGACAATAAGTTCACAATATAACAAGTTCATAAATATCACAAACTCATAATATAAAAGTTCACAAAGATCGCAATTTCATAATATAACAAGTTCAAAAAGATCACAAGTTTACAGACTCAAAGTTCACAGTTGACAAGTTCACAAATTCACAATATAATAGGGTTCACAATTCCGAGACACAAATTCTATAATTTCATACAAAAGGTTCATACATGCAAGATATATGGGTTTAACATGCAACAGTGTCCATCTAAGTGTTCATATGCTCATCTCAAATAAGAAAAAAAAAGCAAGTAAAAATAATATCCACTCATTTTAGCTGACATGGCATGCTTACTCGAGATTTTTTTCTGACATAAAGAGTTATCTTTTCGCAGTCTCGCAATGAAACCCTAGAATATAGTGTGTGAAAAAGGTCGGCTGTCGACTCTCAAGCATTATATATTACTAATACATAACATTTGTATAGAAAGGGTAGATTCGTTTGAGGGACCAAATCGTCAATCTCAATTACCTTACAACACCATCTACCCTAAAAAAATTCTCAATGCATTTAAAAAATACAAAAAGAAGTAACCCTCCTGTAGAGATTCTTTATTAGATCATAAAAACCTACTTTTCGAAGATCTCTTCCTTCTCTTCGAGATCGAACATCAATTGCAACGTTTCGATAGATAGCTTATTGGGATAGATGTAGATAAACAACCCCCTAGAAACGTATAGGAGGTTTTCTCATACGGCTCGAGAAAATGATTCGAATTTCTGTCTATAATGCAGATAAATAAAAATTCGATTATGACTTGCATTAATTTCCTTAAAGAAAAGAAAAAACAAATTTCATTTATACTCATGACTCAAGTTGGCTAATTTTTACTGACAAACTTCAAAAGAAAAAACCTTCGAAATTTTTTGAGTCGTCTCTAAACTCTTTTTTTATCTCATCTCGAACAAATTGATGTACAAGAGGTACGACAAATCACCTATGAGAGGAGAAATACCTGGCTGGACTGATTATGGTTTGTGATCGAGTTGTTGGTATGTTGGAAAATTCTGAAAAATTTCGAGACACAATTCCGGAAAAATACGAGAGAAATCGGTAACCAAAGGAAACGGTCGGTAAAACTGATTTCGTTTCCGAGACACAATTCAAAAAACTGATTTCGTTTTCGAACCGTTACCGTGAATCTAACTGAAAAAATCGAAATCGATTTTTGAAATATCAAAAAATAAATTCCTCTCAGCGGGGAGGGGTGGGGGTATTGTTGGACATGACCTTAGTCCATATACGTGGGGAGGGGTGGGGGTATCGTTGGACATAGACCTTAGTCCATATACATAGAGAATGTATGCTCTATTCTAGTCATCAGAGGCTTCCAGTAATCTCTCTATCCTACTTCATATTTTAAACTACAATCTTTCTATCTCAACTTTTGTCAGCCCGACCCTGATCTCAGTGCTACATCAATTTTTTACCAACTTTTATTTAAAATAAAACATGATGTTTTATTGAAGCAAAAAATCATATAAGCGATAATTAAATAAGTTAAAAGACCTTCAAGCATTTTCACTTTCAACAGACGGAGTGTCCTTATTGACCAAGCCAAATAATTTTTGGTGCCCTCTGGCTTGATATCATTTGGCATCAATTATATTTTCCATGTGAATCACACATCCTTTAAACCTTATGCTATCTCCAGTACTCATACCAATATTCAAACTCCACTCAACGAATAATAGAATCTACAGTACAAAACAATATTTTGGGTGACCTGGTGAACTGCTAGACACAGTTTTACTAGAACTTGGAGCCTTTTTTCCAGCAAGTAGTTCTACCAATTTTCCAAGCACTTGTATATTTTTCCCCATGATTTAATATTGCCATGGCGGATACATGACAGATACAGGACATCCAATACCTAGGCAAAAACATCGCATACATGACAGATACGGAACATCCAATACACTGTAAATACCAAACCAGCGGGCGGATAACCCGTACCTTTTCCCTGGCCCAGCCCTTAGCGTTTACCAGGCTCCAGGCTGACTGGTCGTGGGCCGTGGCCGAGCAACCGACCTGATCTCCATCACCAAGCGCACACTTGGCTGGCCTGGGCGCTAAGCCGCTAACGCGTAACGAGGCTAGAGCAACAGCCCGCCGCGCCGCACCGCACGGCGAGAAGATAAGACACTACCGGAATCGCCGTCTTTGTCGAGTGCTTGCCTTAAAAACACTTGGTAAAGAAGGCTCGACCTACAATACATCGGCAAAGCCTTCTATGTTGAGTACTTTTTCTCGGGCACTCGGCAAAGAGGTTTGCTGAGTACCAGACAACACTCGGCAAAGAAAAGCAGCCGTTACGGCGCCGGTTGACGGAGACAGCGTCTTTGCCGAGTGTCCCGGGTGACACTCGGCAAAGGAGTTATCTTTGCCGAGTGTCTGCCCGATAATACTCGGCAAAGAACCCACTAGAGAGGGTCCCCATGTCAGGTTCTTTGCCGAGTGCTAGGTACGGCACTCGGAAAAGCGTGCTTCTTTGCCGAGTGTCAGAGACATTACACTCGGCAAAGAACCCATACCGGTGCCCAGGTCTTAGTTGAAAGTAGCCTAGAGGGGGGGGTGAATAGGCTACACCTGAAAATTTTCACTAAAAACTTCGAAATATTGTTAAATCAAAGTTGCACAGGTGCAAATCGGTTCAGTCGATTTTAATCACAACTGAACAAGTTTGAACCCGCTCAACTCAAATTAGATAATCTATTTAACAAGTGTGAAGTAGTGAATAATACAACTGAAGATTTTCTCTACACAAAAGCTACTTAAATGAATAATATGAGCCAACCACAGAATATAAAGTGCTTGACAAGAACACACGAGAACACGCGATATAACCCGAGGTTCGGCAACCACCACAAAGGTGTCCTACTCCTCGTTGAGGAACCCACAAAGGGCCGGGTCTTTTCCAACCCTAATCCTCCACAAGCCGACCACAAAGGTCAAGGCAATCTCTTCTCAAATCTGCTCAAGGAGCGGGTGATACAAACTTCTTGGGGTCGTCCACAAATTTGGAGACTCCCAAGCAACCTCTAACCGTCAAGGAACACAAGGTTCCAAGAGTAACAAATCCGCACACGGTTAAGTTTGCAACGAGCTCAAGAACAAGAGAAAGGGAGAATCGAGATGAAAATGACAGCGAGTTCGATCGAGTTCACCTCACACCAAGGATCCTTCAAATGATTGAAGGTGATGCGATTGCGGGTGTGAAAGGTGAAATGAATGCTCTTGTTTGGAGGTTGGTCAGCTCAGAATTCGTGAGAGGGGCGAAGTAAATGAGAGAGAGAGTGTGAGGGGGTATATAAAGGATCCCCCAAAAGCTGGCAGCCGTTGGGAGAAAGTGGGCAAAAACCGGTTGAACCGGTTTCTAAACCGGTTGAACCGGTTTCCACCAGGAAGAAACCGGTCCACTGAGCTACTCAGCCGGACACTCGACCGGTTTCAAAACCGGCTGAGTAGGGACAAAAATAGGCTCAACCGAATTTTAAAATAAATCTGCTGCGACTTTTTCTGACAGCTCTGACTGTCAGATAGGTCAGAGCAGAGGTGGCAGGTGAACAGTACCGAAACCGGTTGAACCGGTTTCAGGACCGGTTGAACCGGTTTCAGGGGGCTGAAACCAAACTTTGAGAATTTTGAAGGGAACAAAAGGGGAGACTTTGGGGAAGTAAAATTTGTTTTTCTCAAGAGCATTCATGATCAAGGAAAATGATCTCCAAGGAGTTTTTCAAATCATTTTGAACTTGGCTCGTTCCAACTTACTTAACCGTTGCGGATCCCTCTTAATTGTACGGTGATTCCTATGACTCAAAAGTTATAAATTTTGCACCGCCGTTGTTTCTTGGCATTTTGAGCACGCCATTTGATGTGGAATTTTAAATCCGCTGTGCTATATATCTTTATGCTCGTAAGATCTGTGCTTCTCCTGTCTGTAGAAATACTGTGTACATACTAGAAGCAAACTTGTTAGATTCTTAGTTTGTTTTGTCATTAATCACCAAAACCCTCAATTAGGGTTGATTGCACTTACAATCTCCCCCTTTTTGGTGATTGATGCCAAAACAAACTATAATGGAAATAGGAATTAACAGTTAAAAGTACTTGCAATATAAAACCTTTTGTGTATGTGTAGCTCCCCCTAAATATGTGCATGAGTTTTGCGATATTAACATTGACTTGATATGTCAATTTGCAACATATTTAGAGAGAGAATAGTCAACACTATACACAACAAAGATGAGGTATGAAGCATAAATGAATAAAAAGTACAAGCACATTCAAGCTCATTATTGCATAGCATATGATATGAAAAGAAAAGTTCTACAGCTATTACAATAATGAGAGCTTGTCTCAACACATCATAAAGGTGTTTATGGCATTCAAGCCATGGAGTTTATGGCATTCAAGCCATGCATGCATCACATAGTTATTACAGACCAAGAGTTCATTACAAAAATAGGGGTACTGCATAATAAACTTTCTCCCCCTTTTTGGCATAAGAACCAAAAAGAGAGAGAACCGCCGAACGAAATGATCACCAGTGAGGAGGAGGATGATGAGGACCGAAGAAATGGTGCGCCAGGTCAGTGGCAAAGTGTTCCTCTCCAGACTGGGCCGGAGGAGGAGCACTGCCCGAAGGGTCCTGGGGCGGAGGATAAGACGACGATTGTCCCGGATCCCCATGATACGAGGGCGGGACAAACTGCTCTGGATCATCAACAAAAGTCTCTTCTTCTTCGATGTCATCAGCTGTAGAGAAAAGTACTCCATACGCCTGCTGGTACCACTCATTGATATCTGGAGGAGTAGGGTGGAGAGGTACATCAGGAGAGCGAGGAGCAAAGGGAGTACCCAACGCAGAAGCTTGACGACGCAGGTTGTCGTCGGTCTCCCTCTGACGGCGAGCCACCTCATGGACGTCTGCAGCTATATTGCGGCACATGGAGAAGAAGGTCGCAATCCCGTGGGCCAAACGGGCACCCATCCCACGACCACGACCTCGACCACGACCACGACCACGTGGTGTGGGAGATCCACGGCCAGGGGAAGAGCGCGAGGCACCAGCAGCAGCAGCAGCACCAGCACCAGCAGCAGCACCAGCACCAGCAGCAGCAGCAGCAGACGGACCCGCAGAGGCATGTCCACGAGAACTGGAAGGAGCTTTCCGAAGGCGCCCAGCTGGATTGTTGGGATCAATCCAGAAAGGGGTGTAGGACTGATGTCGGGTACCCTTGTCAAATCTGAACTGGGTCACGACCTCAATCATCTTCATAATGAAAGGAGCATGAAGACACCCCTTCAAAGGAAAGCAGGCAGCATGAATAATTTCCTGCCAAATCATGTCAAAGACATTTATCCTTTCTGAGCTGTTGGGCTTCATAAACGAGAGCAGGACCTTGCTCTCCCCAAGGATGTTCATCTGATTTCCCCCTTTAGGAATGAGGGTCATCCTGCAGAGGGAGTTGATATAACGATAATACTTATGAACATTGGTTGACTCCCAATACTTGCCAGACTCAGACAGATGAAGATCCTTGGCTTCTTCTCTTGTGGGCTGCCGGAAATCATGAATTTTGATCTTGTCTCCAGATATGTCCTCGTCAGAAAAGCCAAGAATGTGAGCAAATCGACGATAGCTCACTTTGTACCAACTACCTTCAATGAAAAAGTTCAGATATGGGTAGTTGTAGTGACTCTCCTCATCAGCAAGCTTTATCCAGAGAGTAGAATAAAATTGAGCAATGACTTCATCATTCCAGTCATACTGGAATGTCATGATCTCCTTCATCTGTTTCCTTTCACAGGCCCTCAGTGCCTGTGACATCTCTGGATCACCAATAGCTTCACAACCTTCCCAGTTAATAAATCGTTGATGCAGGATTGGTTGATGCTTCTTGGGAAGAATGACTGAGTTGTAGAAATCCACATGGTGAAGAGTCCAAAATCGATTTCCATCGATCCTGGCATCGCGAATACGCAATACAGGATTCTGGAAACGAAGATCCTGGAGAAGGGCCGAGCCTCCACTGGCAGTGAAGTCAGTGACTGGCTCATTGCCAGCACGCCGAGCTTCAGCACGGTGGAGGACCAAACCCCGAATCACCGGAGCATGGGCCGGGGGAAGATCAACATCATCGTCCTTCCCCCCATCATCATCACTGGCAGGCTCCCATGCCTGCGGATTTGCCGCAGGTCGAGACCGCCCGGAAGGGTTCCGAGACGTCCGACCGCGAGCATGTTGAGACCCGGAGGCCTCAGCACCTGGCAAGACATTGCCACTTCCGCGCCCTCGCTTGGATCGAGAGCGAGGAGGAGAATCTTCTCGGATTTCCTGGTCGTCCGAGGAGTCGGACTCGACCACCGATGGGTTCCTTCTTCGCACCAATCTAATAAATAAGAAATAGAACCTATGATGAGCAAGGATCAAACACGTTGGAGAAGAACCGCATAAGACATTGAGCATGCACTTCAACCGTTCATATGAGCGGTTCAACTACAGTGAACAACATCAAATAGCTAATCTCTAACAATGTTTGAGACAAAATGGGGATAATCTAAGTGTTGCAATCACTTAAACTAAAATGTACCCAATGAATGATACATAAGATAATCAAGAACGCGTAGGATCGAGTACAAGAAAATAACAAAGAGCAATACCTCGATCCGAAGATTTTGGGGCAAAAACTCCCAAGAAGATGGAGGAAGATGGTGGAGACACGCCAAGAAGAACGGATCTCCAACCACACTTCCAAACAAGTGAGGGCACGAGAGAGTGAGAAGGTGAGAGAGAGAACTGAGGGGACGGCGGCGGCTGGAAAAACAAGAGACTGAGAAGGGAAAAGGAGAGAGGGAGAGACATAAAAGGGAGAGGAGTCGGCCGCCAAAAAGTCGAAAACCGGTTCAACCGGTTTCAAAACCGGTTCAACCGGTTTCAAGTCAAACTGCGCAGTAAAAGCGCGCAGAAAACAGTGTTGACTGCGCGAAAATCCTGGCAGTCTGACAGCACAGACTGCAAAACTGACAGCGCAGACTGCGCAGCTGTCAGCGCAGACTGCGCACAGACTGACGGCACGACGGCCGAAACCGGTTCAACCGGTTTTTATACCGGTTCAACCGGTTTCCACCAGGGAGAAACCGGTTGAGTGGCCTACTCAGCCGGTTTACTCAACCAGTTTCCAGATATTGCCCGTAAGGGCTGTAATAGCACTTAGCAAATATGACATGAGATATTTTAAAGATAAAAGTGATATTTCTCATTTCAAATTGCTCAAACAATCAATTTTCAATCATCAAATTTTATCAAAATTTTAGTTATTAAGTCACGTTTCGAGAATCTAAGATATTTAGCTCACTCCTAAGGAAACAAAACCTAGTCTCATCAAGGGGTTTTGTGAAGATATCGGCTAGTTGATTTTCGGTGCTCACATGAAATAGTTCGATATCTCCTTTGGCTTCGTGGTCTCTCAAGAAATGGTGTCGAATGTCAATATGTTTAGTTCTAGAGTGTTGCACAGGGTTGTTTGCAAGTTTTATGGCACTCTCATTGTCACACAAAAGTGGAATTTTGTTAAACTCACAACCAAAGTCTCTAAGGGTTTGCTTCATCCATAGCAACTGTGCACAACATGCCCCAGCTGCTATGTACTCGGCTTCTGCAGTGGAAAGTGCAACACAATTTTGTTTCTTGGAACTCCATGACACTAAGGACCGCCCAAGGAATTGGCAAGTCCCAGTAGTGCTTTTTCGATCTACTTTGCAACCGGCATAATCTGAGTCAGAATAGCCAAGTAAATCGAAAAGGGAGCCTTTAGGATACCATAAGCCTAGGTTTTGGGTGTGGACTAAGTATCTTAGAATTCTCTTAACGGCTACAAGATGACAGTCTTTAGGATTTGCTTGAAAACGTGCACACATGCAAACACTCAACATTATATCAGGTCTAGATGCACATAAATAAAGCAGTGATCCTATCATTGATCTATATAATTTTTGATCTACAGGTTTACCTTCCTCATTTAGGTCAAGATGTCCATTTGATGACATTGGAGTCTTGGCGTGCTTTGCTTTTTCCATGCCAAACTTCTTGAGCATATCTTGAGTATATTTAGTTTGGCATAGAAAAGTACCTTCCTTGAGTTGTTTGACTTGAAATCCCAGGAAGTATTTAAGCTCGCCCATCATAGACATCTCAAACCTGTTTGTCATCACTTTGCTAAACTCTTTACAAAAGTTTTCATTAGTACTACCAAATATAATGTCATCAACATATATTTGGCACACAAATAATTCATTATCAACTTTTCGAGTAAATAAAGTAGAGTCAGCTTTTCCTATAGTAAACCCATTTTTAATTAAAAAATCTTTAAGACAGTCATACCAGGCTCTAGGGGCTTGTTTAAGCCCATAGAGTGCCTTGTGAAGAAGATAAACATGATTTGGCTTCTTTGGGTCTTCAAAGCCCGGTGGTTGCTCCACATATACTCTTTCTTGAAGTGGTCCATTTAGAAAAGCGCTCTTGACATCCATTTGGTATAACTTGAAATCATGGTTAGTAGCATAGGCAATTAATATTCTAATTGATTCTAACCTTGCTACCGGCGCATATGTTTCACCAAAGTCAAGTCCTTCCACTTGAGTATAGCCTTGGGCAACCAACCGTGCCTTGTTCCTTGTGACCACACCATGTTCATCTTGCTTGTTCCTAAAGACCCATTTAGTCCCAATCACATTTTGTTTGGGTCTTGGGACTAAGGACCAGACTTCATTCCTGGTGAAGTTGTTTAACTCTTCTTGCATGGCCATTATCCAATCCGGATCACCCAATGCTTCTTCAACCCTAAGTGGCTCAAGAGAGGAAACAAACGAGTAAAATTCACAAAAATTAGCTAAACGAGATCGAGTTGTTACCCCTCTCCTGATGCTACCCAAGATGTTGTCCACTGGATGGTCCCTTTGAATTGTTTGATGGACTCTTGGATGAGAAACTGATGGATGTCTTTGTATTTGCTCCTCCTCATCAATTGCTTGTTCAAGAGACACTTCACCATCAATGCTTTCATGTTCATTTTCTACCACTGTTGGCATTCTTTGATGATTTTCTTCGTTGCTTGGATGACTTGAGGTTGATGGGTTTGCTTGGGTGAACACATTGTCACTCACCACCCTTGCACCCACATCAACTACCTCATTGGTCATCCATAAGGTTCCTTCTTCATCATCTCTTTCTTGAGGTCTCACCTCACCTATTGCAAGTTTCTTTATAGCCTCACAAGGTAGTTCTTCATTTCCTGCAGTGTCATTAGAAACATGCCCTTGCGAGCCATTAGACTCATCAAATGTCACGTCTATCGCTATTTCAACAAGACCGGTGGTATTGTTGAAAACACGATATCCATGGGCATTTGATGCATAACCAAGCAAGAAGCCCTCGTCCACTCTAGGAGCAAACTTTGAGCTCTTGACTTTCTTGTTGAGAATAAAACATGTACAACCAAAAACTCTAAAGTAATCAACTTTGGGTTTGTTACCAGTGAGAAGCTCATAAGCAGTCTTTTTGTAGATCTTATGAAGATAAAGACGGTTGATTGCATGACAGGCGGTGTTGACCGCCTCTGCCCAGAAGTTGTCAGGTGTCTTGTATTCATCCAACATGGTTCTTGCAGCTTCAATTAGGGTTCGGTTCTTTCTTTCCACAACACCGTTTTGTTGTGGAGTGTAAGGCACCGAGAACTCATGTTTGATTCCCTCTTCTCCTAAGAATTCTTCAACACCTGTGTTCTTGAATTCCGTCCCATTATCGCTTCTCACTTTCTTGATTTTGAGCTCAAATTCATTTTGAGCTCTCCTCATGAATTTCTTCAAAATTTCTTGGGTTTCACCTTTGTCACTTAAAAAGAAAACCCAGGTAAATCGAGAAAAATCATCAACAATAACTAAACCATACTTACTACCACCAATGCTAATGTAGGCCACCGGTCCGAAGAGGTCCATGTGAAGGAGCTCCAATGGCCTCTTTGTTGTGACCACATTCTTTGATTGATGTGGGATTCCATGTTGCTTTCCTGCTTGGCATGCGCCACAAACCCTATCTTTCTCAAATACAACATTTGTTAGTCCAATGATGTGATTATCCTTTTGAAGTTTGGCCAAATTCCTCATACCGACATGGGCTAGCCGGCGATGCCAAAGCCAACCCTTGTCGGACTTTGCCACTAAACAAGTCTCAGGCGTCACTTTACTTGTTGTGAAATCAACAAGATAAAGCTTGCCCTTCAAGCGACCGGTAAAGGCAACTGAGGAGTCCTCCCTTCTAAGGATCTTCACATCCACATCCGAAAATAGGCAATTATAACCCATTCCACAAAGTTGTGAAACGGACAACAAGTTATAGCTTAAAGAATCTACTAATAAAACATTTGAAAGTGATTGTTGGTCTGAGATAGGAATTTTACCAATACCAATCACCTTACTTTTGCCACTATCTCCAAACACAATTTCTTGTGCTTCTTGAGTTAGTTGCAATGTATGAAACATGTCTTTCTCCCCGGTCATGTGATTTGTACATCCACTGTCAAGCACCCAACTTGACCCACCAGAGGAGTAGACCTGCAAAACAAGTTTAGGCTATGCTTTTAGGTACCCAAATTGAATTGGGTCCTACATTGTTAGTTATAGCCTTGGGTACCCACACACTTCTTTTCATTACTTTTCGTTTAGTGTAGGCACCCACATATTTCACAACCAATTTTCCTAAATCCCAAGTCAACATATAATCACAAAGATATGAATGGGAAATAGGAGCATTAAATTTTTGACCACTTGAGGATCCCACTTCCTTCATCTTACTCTTTGTGGAACTCAAGTTTACTTTTACCTGAGGTGACTTGTCATTTGAGGAGTGAATCCTCCCCAAGGCATCATATAGGGTGGTTCCCTCTATGAACTTAGGGAATCTCCACCCCTTATGCACTGTGCTAGGGTTTTCCTTGGATGAGTTGAACCCAAGCCCCCTTCTTCCATTGTTGGGCTTAAGAGACTTGTACTTGGGTTCAACTTTCTTTAACCCATCATTGCTAGAGCATCTTTTCAAAATTTCTTTGACCTTCACCTGTGGGCTATTTTTCCTTGCATGGTTAGTTAGACAACAAGAAGCATGATATTTGGCACAATGTTTGCAAGAATTATCATTTAAGCTAGACTTAGATTCAAGCACTAAAGATGAGGCATTGATGTTCTTGCAATTTTCAAGTTGCACTTGAAGTTCTTGTTTTTGAACATTCAAGCTTAATATGCTTGCTTCAAGTGCATTCTTTTCATTTGCAAGATTAGCTATAGAGGTTTTCATGTTAATTACTTCTTTATCTTTATTCTCTATAGTTATCTTGACTAAAGAAACTTCCTTAGTCAAGACATCTAGCATTTCATCTTTATTGTGAAGCAATTCTTGAAGCTCTAGGTTTCTTTCCTTTTCAAGGATAAGCAAGTCTTCTTGAGCATCAAGAGTTGCTTTTCTTTTATCTAGCTTCTCCATTAATTTGGTGATCACATTGTATCCATTCAAGCCAAATTCTTTAATCATTTTATTTTTCATGGCAATTTGTTCATCATCATCATCATTTGAAAAATCATCACTAAATAAAGTTACCTTATCTCCTTTTGCCATGAGGCAAGTTGGAGTGTAGAATTCGTCTTGTAGGTTGGTGAAGAGTTGCGAGCTTGATGTAGATTGGATGGCCACGTTTGCCACCACTTCCTCTTCCTCGGAGCTAGAACTCTCTTCATCGGAGTTCCATTCTTCACCAATATGGGCTTGACCATATTTCTTCTTCTTGAAGTATCCCTTGGTCTTGCCCCCCTTTTTGAACTTGTCCTTCTTGTATTCCTTCTTAGCTTCTTGTTCCTTCTTGTTAGGACAATCCGCTATGAAATGACCGGTTTGGCCACATTCATAGCATGCCCTCTTCTTTCCTTTCCTTTGGAACTTGTCATTTTTCCTTACAAATTTCTTGAATGTTTTGATGAACATAGCAGTGTCTTCATCACTTGAGCTATCTTCATCACTTGAGGTCTCGACCACCTTCTTTGCTTTGTGGTCTTTGTTCTTCTTGGTGTTGTCTTGTTCATTAGTGATCAACGCATGAGAATCCCTTGACTTGATAGGGGCTTCTTCGGACTCATGTTGTTGAATCTTTGCAAATAATTGATGAGGCGTCATATCCTCATAGTCATCACGATCCCTAATCATCCTTGCAAGACTCTTATCCTTTTCTTTATAAGCTCTCATGAACAATCTTGTGACCTTGGAGTCACTCCAATCTTCACTTCCAAGAACTCTTATTTTGTTGACCAACACCATCAACCGATCAAAGAGTGATTGAAGCGATTCACCCTTTATCCAATCATATCTTGCAAGCTCACTTTCCAAAGCCTCAACTCTATGTCTTTTAGCTTTGGGATCTCCTTCGTGTGACATTTTAAGAATGTTCCAAATGTCACGGGCATCTTCTCTTCCTTGAACTTTCCGGTATTCTTCCGGAGAAAGACTTCCTTTGATTATGCTCACTGCTTGAGCATTTCGATGAACCTCTTGCATCATCTCCGGAGTCATCTCTTCTCCTTGGGCGGGCTTATACATACCTACATTAACAATCTCCCAAAGACTAGGATGCACACCGATTAAATGCGACTTCATCTTGTCGGCCCACTCATCGTAGTTCAACTCACTAAGAGTTGGTAACTTTCCAAGTGGGGCGGAAGAGAAGTTGGGAATAAAATTTCTAGAGTAATCGAATTGAACTTTGCTAAAGTCATTACCTTTGCTTTTGGTAGATGATCCTTCAGTGTTGAGACTTACCTTGCTCAATACCTTAGACACCAAAAGATTCACTAGATCATCATTATAATCAAATGTTCCCTTACCTTTGTCTTCTTCGGCCTTTCTTCTTGATTCTTCTTCTTCGGCCTTTTTCTTAGCATCTTCCTCTTTCATCTTGAGGAACATCCTCTCGGCAATCTTCATGGCGAGGTCGAGGATCTTGGGGTCCACTTCCTCACCGGAGGATGTGACGGGAATATCCTCGAGGATAGGATCCACATGGTCCCGTTGAGTAGACATAATCGCTTCCTCACGCGGTTAAGCGTAAAATGAGGTACGAGGCTTTGATACCAATTGAAAGTAGCCTAGAGGGGGGGGTGAATAGGCTACACCTGAAAATTTTCACTAAAAACTTCGAAATATTGTTAAATCAAAGTTGCACAGGTGCAAATCGGTTCAGTCGATTTTAATCACAACTGAACAAGTTTGAACCCGCTCAACTCAAATTAGATAATCTATTTAACAAGTGTGAAGTAGTGAATAATACAACTGAAGATTTTCTCTACACAAAAGCTACTTAAATGAATAATATGAGCCAACCACAGAATATAAAGTGCTTGACAAGAACACACGAGAACACGCGATATAACCCGAGGTTCGGCAACCACCACAAAGGTGTCCTACTCCTCGTTGAGGAACCCACAAAGGGCCGGGTCTTTTCCAACCCTAATCCTCCACAAGCCGACCACAAAGGTCAAGGCAATCTCTTCTCAAATCTGCTCAAGGAGCGGGTGATACAAACTTCTTGGGGTCGTCCACAAATTTGGAGACTCCCAAGCAACCTCTAACCGTCAAGGAACACAAGGTTCCAAGAGTAACAAATCCGCACACGGTTAAGTTTGCAACGAGCTCAAGAACAAGAGAAAGGGAGAATCGAGATGAAAATGACAGCGAGTTCGATCGAGTTCACCTCACACCAAGGATCCTTCAAATGATTGAAGGTGATGCGATTGCGGGTGTGAAAGGTGAAATGAATGCTCTTGTTTGGAGGTTGGTCAGCTCAGAATTCGTGAGAGGGGCGAAGTAAATGAGAGAGAGAGTGTGAGGGGGTATATAAAGGATCCCCCAAAAGCTGGCAGCCGTTGGGAGAAAGTGGGCAAAAACCGGTTGAACCGGTTTCTAAACCGGTTGAACCGGTTTCCACCAGGAAGAAACCGGTCCACTGAGCTACTCAGCCGGACACTCGACCGGTTTCAAAACCGGCTGAGTAGGGACAAAAATAGGCTCAACCGAATTTTAAAATAAATCTGCTGCGACTTTTTCTGACAGCTCTGACTGTCAGATAGGTCAGAGCAGAGGTGGCAGGTGAACAGTACCGAAACCGGTTGAACCGGTTTCAGGACCGGTTGAACCGGTTTCAGGGGGCTGAAACCAAACTTTGAGAATTTTGAAGGGAACAAAAGGGGAGACTTTGGGGAAGTAAAATTTGTTTTTCTCAAGAGCATTCATGATCAAGGAAAATGATCTCCAAGGAGTTTTTCAAATCATTTTGAACTTGGCTCGTTCCAACTTACTTAACCGTTGCGGATCCCTCTTAATTGTACGGTGATTCCTATGACTCAAAAGTTATAAATTTTGCACCGCCGTTGTTTCTTGGCATTTTGAGCACGCCATTTGATGTGGAATTTTAAATCCGCTGTGCTATATATCTTTATGCTCGTAAGATCTGTGCTTCTCCTGTCTGTAGAAATACTGTGTACATACTAGAAGCAAACTTGTTAGATTCTTAGTTTGTTTTGTCATTAATCACCAAAACCCTCAATTAGGGTTGATTGCACTTACATTAGTTCTTTGCCGAGTGCTATGGTCTTGACACTCGGCAAAGAACCTCTTTGCCGAGTGTAACACTCGGCAAAGTGACCAGTAGGCACCTTTTTTATTTGTTTTTTATATTCCATCCACACAAACAAAAGATACCACATATACATCGCATATATCACATATATACATCACAGATATCATCACAAACATAAATAGCCAACACAAACATAAATATCCATCACAAACATAAGTGTTCAACACAAGTATCCAACACAAACATAAGTCTCATACGTCTCAAGCTCTGACATAAGTATCCAACACAAACATAAGTATTCAACATAAGTTCTGAAGTCTAAACACTGAAAACATAACACTCATGGAGGTGGGCAATTCGACTGGTGCTACGTTGGGCTGAACCCTTCCGGAGGGTTGTTGGATGACGCCCCAGATTGGCCCTGCATAGAGAAGAGATTGCATGTGTTATACTAGATGCATTACCAACATCTAACTACAATTTTGATACTCACAGGAGTATGGAAGAGAGCAGGGTCAACTGGAGGGAACAATGGAGGTGGCGGAGCGATGCCCTGTGCGGCGCCAAGGCTCTGCATGTACTGGAACATCTCCGCCATCCTCTGCTGATATGCCAGGTGAGCCTCCCACTCCGCCATAATCCTCGCCTCCATCTCGTGACGTTCCCTCCTCTCTTCTTCTAGTTGGGTCTGTAATATTACAAGCCAACGTTATAGTAACTCAAAGAGAAGGTATATAACTCAAGGAAGGACGAGTTACAGAAGCACTAACCTCGAGTTGTTGTATGCGATGTTGTGAGCTGTCGTGCCGAGGTCGTATGGCTGGACTCGAGCCCGTGCTCCTTGCTCTCACCTGAGACAGAGTGGGAGTGGAGGACGAGTCGATTGCGCAGTCGGCAATCCAGTATCGCCCATGTCTCTTGCCTCCTCCGACCCTCATGAGCACATCAGGGTCGATCGGCTCGGTGCTCGGATCATAGTCTGGGCCATGGACCTCCTGCGCCATGGCGGTGTAGTCATGAAGGCGGGTGTAGATGGCGGGGTTGGTGTAGGCCTCGGGCCCGTCATCCGGGTTGTAGGTGACGTCGGACGTCGCCTTGCCCTTATGGGCCATAGCATAGGCCGAGAAGGTGGAGCAAGGCTGGCCACCATGTGACGCCAACTGCAAGAAAACCAACGAGATAGTTAGAAATAATATCTAATCCAGTGCTATATACCTAAATAAAAAAGAGGGCGTACCCATGCTTCTGCATATTAGCCCAGACTCCGGCTGCCTTGGTGGTGGGAGGGACCTTGCATCATCATACGCCGTTCCCGGCTAGTGTTGTGGGCCTCGTCCCACTCAGCCGAACACCACCTATACTACATATTAACCTAATCACACACGTGCATAAATTTAACACAACAAGACTACGTATTAACCTAAGAGATCCACACGTATATAATTAACTCAATATTAAACCTAATCATTTCATATAAATTATACATTAGAACATAAAGCTTCTTAATTACAATATCACAAAACGAAAGCAAGCAATCACCTTGGTGGTTTGGTCGCGGGCGAGACGACGGGGCGCGGGCGAGACAACAGGTCGCGGGCGAGGCGGCGGGCGGGCGAGGGCACGGCGAGGGGCGCGACGGGGGCACGACGAGGGGCACGGCGGGGGCACGACAGGGGCACGGCAGGGGCACGGCGAGGGGCACGGCGGCGCGGGCGCGAGCGAGGGGCACGACGGCGCGGGTGTGGGCGAGGGGCATGGCGGGCGCGGGCGAGGGGCACGGCAAGGGGCACGGCGGCGCAGGCGCGGGCGTGGCGCGGAGCGAGGGCACGGCGGCGCGGAGGGCGTGAGCACGACGAGTGAGAGAGTGAGAGAGTGAGGAAGAAGAAGAACTTACTAGTGCTATGTACGAGTGCTTTGCCGAGTGCCCGTGATCTGTCACTCGGCAAAGATTTTTTTTAATTTTAAAATACGCTTTGCCGAGTGCTAGATCGGGGGCACTCGGCAAAGTAGCCTTTGTCGAGTGTCCCCTGGGCGACACTCGGCAAAGATTATTTTACAATTCTTTGCCGAGTGTCACCCACGGGACACTCGGCAAAGGCTACTTTGTCGAGTGTCATTTTTGGACACTCAGCAAAGTATATTTTTATTTTTTTATTTTTCCAACCAAAATTTTTGTGGTGTGTTCCTACATTATATAGACCTACATGTACCATTTTGAGACAATTAGAAAAGTGTTTTCTATAGCTAGTAGATTTAGTTCGTTTATTTGAATTTCTTCGAAAAAATCACATTTGAACTGCAAGTCACTCGAAACTTGAAAAACCGTGCATGCAAAAATGATATACATGCTACTTAGCACAAGTTACGACCGATTTTAGAAGCGGACCGGAAACTTCGAGCACCATGCTCACTCAACATGACCGTGAACTTGTCATCCAGCTGTTTAAAAATTTTATAAAACACAAACAAACTCAGAAAATTATGAAACTTGTCCACGTGTCATGATATCATATGTAGAGGTTGTGATAAATAATTTAGAATGTTTGGAGAAAGTTGTGGGACATTATGTGTAGAAACCTAAGAGAACTACACATAAAATCATAGAGTTTCAATGTGGATCTCTTAGGTTTGTACACATAGTGCATCACAGCTTTCTCGAAACTTTTTCAAATTTTTATCACAGTCTCTACATATGATATCATGACACGTGGACATGTTTCATGATTTTTTGACTTTGTTTGTATTTTATACAATTTTTAAACACCTGGATGACAAGTTCACGACCATGTTGAGTGAGCATGGTGCTCGAAGTTTTCGGTCCGCTCCTGAAATCGGTCGTAACTTGTGCTAAGTAGCATGGATATTATTTTTGCATGCACGGTTTTCCAAGTTTTGAGTGACCTGCAGTTCAAATCTGAATTTCCGAAGAAATTCAAATAAACGAACTAAATCTACTAGCTATAGAAAACATTGTTATAATTGTCCCAAAATAGTTCATGTAGGTCTACATAGTGTAGGAACATACCACAAAAGTTTGGTGGCCAAAAATAAAAAAAATGTTTTATCGAGTGTCCACAGAAGACATTCGGTAAAGACTCTTTTTGCCGAGTGCCACATATCTGGCACTCGGCAAAGAGAAGACTTTGTCGAGTGTCAGCTTTCGGTCCTTGGTAAAGACTGACAGCCGTCAGCTGTAGACGGCCGCTAACGACCCTTTGCCGAGAGCCATCTTTGCCGAGTGCTTGACGCTCGGCAAAACATTCTTTGCCGAGTGCTTCGCTGTGCCGAGTGTCCTGCACTCGGTAAATAAGCTCTTTACCGGGCGCAGGACTTTGCCGAATGCGCCTTTGCCGAGCGCCCAATAAAAAGCACTCGGCAAAGCCTCCGGCATTCGGCAAAAAGACCCGGATTCTGGTAGTGAGAGGACGCCAAGAAAAAAAACGGATACGAGAATCCGCTCGTTATCACCCTAGCTTGCTTCTTCTAGCTTCCACAACTGAAGAACGAAGTAGAGCATAGCAGCTGCTGCAGTGCCTTGTGCACCTGCAGTTCTACTCACGACTCACGAGTCTAAGGAACAGAGCCACTGCAAGGTTGCTCCAATAGCAGCAGCTAATATGCCTCGTGCAGTAATGCAGTTCAGCTCCTTACAAATCGACTCCTTCTACGACACAGCGCTAGCTACAGGAAGAGCACAAGCGCACGCAGCTCTGTCTCCTCTCGCGACTTGCCTCTCTCTCTCCTTCAGGTCCTCCGAGGTTGTTGTCTTTTCTCGCTCTACGACACACGCTCGCTTCCTTGTCGTTCTCCTGCTGCCGCCGCCGCTCCTAATCCATCGTCCACGCACAGCAGAGCTAGAGATGGCAATGGGTAACCGAAACCCGAAACCCGATAGGTTTTTATCCTATTAGAGTACGGGTTTGGGTCAATTTTCATACCTATGAGTTTGTTAATGGACATAAATGTATACCCGACGGGTTCATGGGTACGGGTTTGTTCCTATAGTATCCAAACTCGTGAACCCGTGAGTTTTTTAAACCCGACCAAACCTAGTGCATATTGTCATTTTATTTTATAAACTAACAACAAACTTGTTATCTACCTATTTACTTCCTAATTTTTATAAAATAGTGAATGTATAAGTAGTTGGTGATAGTGTTGCTTGCTTGCTATTATAGTTATTGCTAGCGTTATATATGTGGTGGATGTATAACTTAGTGCAAGGTAACTTGATTATACAACTTATTATTTGTAATTAATTCTCTCTACTAATATTTTTTGTACCAAATCATGAACTCGTTGATCATTACATAAATTTTGGACCATGATCTCATTAATCATTACGATACTTATTGATTATAAAAAGAATAAGCATATTGGAGATAAAAACCCGCGGGTAACCCGTGGGTACCCGCAAACCCGATGGGTACAGATTTGGGTAAAATTTCAAACCCGTCATGGGTACGGGTTTTTTAATGGGTGTAAATATTTTTTATGGGTACGGGTTTGGGATAGCAAAACCCGGCGGGTTTATACCCGTTGCCATCTCTAGCAGAGAGCACACGCCTTTGTACCGCACGTCCGCACTAATGGGCCAGGCCCAATACACGCATATACTACATACAACCCAACACTAGATGGTGCGTAGAAGCAAATTCTCCATAGCCAAGCAAATTTTTGTGAACATTATACAAACAAGATGACGGAAACATGGGAAAAACCGCATGATGCAGTGTTTTCGGTCCTGTCAGTGAGAAAAAAAAACAGGATAACCCCAACAACTGCTTCCTCGCGCTCCGAGCTCAAGATGCATGCTATGCTAAGGCTCCGCAAACCACTTGCTGGTCCGTTTCTCAACCTTCTTGGCAGCCAGATGTTCGGGAAGGAGGTCAGGCCAGTTCTTCCATGTCCATAGTGAAACTAACACAGGTGTGAAACTCCAATCTTTTTTTTTTCTTCTTTCTCTCGTATGGACGTTGTGCGCTACAGAGAAGCCCTAAATGAGTGTATCATTACGTACTCGAGCTGTGAAGACTGTGTAAGACCCATACGGACCCAACGAGTCTCAAAAAGATGTGGCAAAGGGATGATGCATGCTAGGTGGCGGCAATCCGGTGGCAGACTGGCAGAAGAACGGATGGGTGGCGCGCCGATATAGAGAGCGGTCCTTTCTCGTTCTTTGAGAGCATTATACGGTACCCATCTCATGCCAGCTAAATGAAATGAACCATCATCACGACCACGTCACGACTACTGATACGCTACAAGCATGTGCTGTAGTATGCAGTACGTGCTGTGTAACGTAACGCGTACAGAGACGGACTACTGTAGGGGCTCCACCAACCTCTGGAGTACGCGTGCAGAGCAGCGTTGAGCGGGAGAACCCGAGAAAGTAGAATCTGATGATGCACGCTTGCGCCATTGTGGCAGCGCTTTTTTTTTTTTGGTTTTGAAAAAGAAGACGGAGGAGGATGCGACGGCTGAGGAGAAAGAAAGCTCGGCGCGCACATGCCCCCCTAGCAGCAGGAGCAGGCACCTGCGTCCGTTCGCTGCTCGATAGGCAGAGGGCCCAACTGTAACAGATTCCCGCACTCGAGAGCTGTTCGGTCCGGCCTCTGTCAGCACTCAGCAGCAGCGGATCGGATCCGTTGCCCACGCCCACGCCCGCGGCCCGCCCGTGTGCGCGGACGGGAGGAGACACGCGCCGTTCGTTGGCTCTCCGTTCTCCATCCAGTCCACGCCTCCACCCCTGTCGCAGTCCCGTGTGCGTGGCGGGGATCGGTCACTCACGCCCCGGTAGGTTCTGTTCGTGTCCGTCATGCTCTGCTGCTGCTGCTGCTTCGCGCCGCCCCGTAGTGCAGAGCTGGTCCCTGCTCCCGCCTGGCGTGCCGGCCCAGCTACAAGCGTGACAGGAGACAGAGTGCTGCCGGAAAGTTTTGACAAATATTCGCTAGTTTGTTTCTGTACCTTTATGGGCCCACTTGTAAGAGAGCTAAACTCTATGCTATATAAGTCCGGAGCTCTTTACTGAGAGACTACGTCCTGATTGTTTCGGCTTTTCGCAGCTTCTGGCCACCAAAAGCTGCTGCAGACTGTCAAACACTCAGCTTTTCAGCCAGCTTCTATAAAATTTGTTTAGATAAAATTCATTCAAAATCAACATAAACATATAATCGGTTGAGTCGTCGTCACTTTATAGATCCTGAGTCTCAGGGACAACTTTATCTTCCTCCGCACGTAATCCTAATGATACTCAGATTCTCTACACAGCCAGATTCTCCCCACAGCTATACATGTACATGTGGGCCGGCCTGGCCCGACACGGCACAGGCCCACAAAAGCACGGCCCACAAACGCACATATCTAATTATGGGCCGTGCCGTGCCAGCACGTGTGCCCAGTCATCGGCCCACGGCACGGCCCACAATTAGTTATGTGTGCCAGGTCGGCCCAAATAGCCCAAAATACCTTAATATGCCAGACCGGCCCATATACATACAACAGTAATACATCAACAAAAAGTATAATATATATATATGACCAACATAAAACTAAGATGTTTTGTGGATGCACATTATAAACCTTTGGTCAGAAAGAAAAAAATATTACAACTAGCTCATAAATAATATTCAGTTCTCTGTTTAGTGTTTAATTGAGCACTATACATCCATACAGAATACATGTACAATGATCATCACTATTCACTATCCATATCTAGGTATTGGTTCTCGATGGCTTATTGAAGCTCTAGATTCTCCAAGTTATGCTAGTCATGTGGGCTTTGACGAACCTTAGTTAAATACTGAGTCTATATTTAGTGGGCCTCGGTGGGCCTTAGTTAAATGGGCCGTGCCAGGCCGGCCCGTGGGCTTGACATGAGGCCCAGGCATGACCCACAATGTGGGTCATGCCGGCCCAAGCCCACAATTAGGTTGGGCCGTGCCAGATATGGGCCGTGCCAAAAATTGTGTGCTTTGGGCCGGCCTATTAGGCACAGCATAAATGTACACCTATACCCACAGCTAGATTCTCGGAAAAGCTAGTGAGAAAAAAGCTGAACCAAACAGGCCCTACATCTGCTGCTTGTTGAAAAAACAGCTTATCTGAGAAGCTGTTGAAAAACAGCTTCTGCTTGTTGGCTGCTTTTAGTGTATTCTGAGAAGCAGCTGAACTGATAAGCTGCTGCAGAAGCTATCTGTTTGGCAGAACTTCTGCTTAAATTTATGAAGAAGCTGAAAATAAGCTGTGCCAAACAGGGTCTAAGCAAAAAAAGGAGAACAGAAATACGAAATATCGTGACCAACTTCTCTGTTACTGCCGTCTCTCAACTGCCGCGGCCACAGGCACGACGGTTGGTATAAAAGGCCACTTTTCTGGTGCGCGTTCTCGCCACCGTTGCGCTCGATCACAGCCGAAACAGGTCTAGGTTGGAAGATCCTATCATTTGCCGTGCGGAACCCGTGACGGCGGTCGATTTTTTCTTTCTTTCATCCATAAAATCCCTTACCACCTGATATGGTTTTGCGGGCAGTTCCAACACGGCGCCGCTGAAACCCTAGGTCCAAACTCGATTCGTTCTGGAGGCGATGGAGGCCGCTAGGAAGCAAGAGGCGGAGGAGCGTTGGACTTATGTCGCGGGGAGCATGGGATTTGTTGTTCACCGGAGCGAGAGATATCCAACGACTTCAAATCAGATGCAGATCAATCATGATTTGGGTGTCAAGGCGATGGAGCAAGCGTTGAAGGATCAGGCATGGCTCGCTCGGCACATCGCGGAGATGGGGGGAAGCCGTGACGGGAGATCGGGCCGTGGAAGATGAATCTGAGGTCCATTCTCGGGAGTCCATGGATCCTCGACAACCACCGCCTCGTTCTCCAGTTCGACCATTTCCGCAGTACCACGGTGATTATCACCAACCTCCGCGCCTGGGGGATGCATCATATGTTTCAAGAGGGACATCCGGGTTATCGTCCTGGTGCACCTAAGCTATCGTTGGGTTTGGCGGCAACAATGTGAAAATTTCTTTCGTTTTTACAATGTCCCTGAGTATTTGTGGGTCACATCGGCAACCATGCACATGAAGAGGAATGTTGGTCGATGGGTAAAAGTTCAGCAACTACAGGGTGGTCTGAACAATTGGGATCATTTTATCCAGGAAGTAGAGGCTAAGTTTGAGGCTTATGATTATGTTGAGGCGTTGAATTGAAAATCTGACAAACTGGATCCGTAGAGGAATTTCCTGCTGAGTTTGCCTCCCTGCAGTTTACTTTAGAAATGCATAATGTTGGGTTTGAGAAGATGTTCTTCATCACATAGTTTACTCGATGTCTTGTATCTGACATTTCAACAATTGTGCAATTCCATATTCCTCAAACCATGGAACAAGTTGTTCATATTGCAAAAATCCAAGAGACCTTGTTGGCCAAGAGTAAATACCGAGCCACCAAACTTTCTGCCTTCAAAGGGGTCGGACAATCTAGTGCACAAGAGGAACTGAAATCTTCTCTCACAGTCACCTCATAGTACAAAAATGAGTGATAGAATTGTGATTACTGTAGAGCCCACAATCTATGTTTCTATTGTGTCGAACCCTTTGATGCTAATCACCCAGCCAAATGCACCAAAAGACCATAGCCAGCTCTTCATGTTCTAGTGGTCAATGATTTGGATGTGCCATTAACCGATGAGGTGCTTAATTAGCTGGACATGGAAGACTCTCTAACCTCTGAGTTTTATCGACTTTCGATCAATGCTATGGAAGGCACCGATGAAGGGGATGCCCTCAAACTCCGTGCATTAGTTAAAAACAAGATCATGTTAATTCTAGTGGACAGTGGCAGCTATCATAGCTTTGTGAGGTCCTCTTTCTTAGCCACTTGTGCAATTCAGCATGATCCTTTGGCTCCTAAGCAAGTGAAAGTGGCAATTGGTGAGTTGTTGATCTTGGACCAACAAGTGAAGCAACTAGAATAATGGATTCAAGGATATGCATTCCGCACTAACATGATGGTGCTTGACCTAGGAGCTTATGATGTTATAGATTTGATTGGCTAGCACCTCACAGTCCCATGACATGTCACTTGGCTAACCGTACGATACAGTTTTCCAGTAAAGGGACCATAGTACAGTTACAAGACATTGCTCCCAAACCAGTTACTTTGAACAACAACACTTCTAACCAATTAGTTAAATGGTGAAACAGAAAGGGAAACAACTTCAGAATCAGATGCAGATCAATTAGGATTTGGGTGTCAAGGCGATGGAGCAAGTTTTGAAGGATCAGATGTTCCATGCTCAGCAGATCGCGAAGATGGGGGAAGCCATGACGACAGATCGGGTCGTGGAAGATGAATTTGAGGTCCATTCTCGAGAGTCCATGCATCCTCGGCAACCATTGCCTCATCCTCCGGTTTGACCATTTCCGCAGTACCACGGTGAGTATCATCAACCTCCACGCCCAGGGATGCATCATATGTTTCAAGAGGGACATCCGGGTTATCGTCCTGGTGCATCTAAGCTATCACTTCCTAAATTTGTTGGTCGGGATCCAAGAGTTTGGTGGCACCAGTGAAGATTTCTTTCATTTTTTACAATTTCCCTGAGTATTTATGGGTCACATAGGGGGGCGATGGGTCAAAGTTCAGCGATGACAAGGTGGTCTGAACAATTGGGATCATTTTATCTAGGAAGTAGAGGCTAAGTTTGGGGCTTATGATTATGTTCAGACGTTGAATGCACTATTGGAAATCCTACAGACTGGATCCGTAGAGGAATTTGCTGCTGAGTTTGCCTCACTGCAGTTTACTTTAGAAATTGTCACACCCGGATTTAATTGATAAAGCTGAGTGCGTCTCATATGTGCGCCAAAGAAGAACATCACATATAATGATAAAGTGTATAGAGATAAATGTCACAAATGTCACTATTACATAGCAGAAGTCTTACAAAAATAAATGAGAACAATAAAGCGAACTAAGTATTATTCCTCGGCGCCATCAAGCTGACTGGAAGACGCCACCTAGATAAGCTCGTACTCCCCGTTGTAAGGCTCCTCCTGGACCACCTGTTCTTCTCCTGTAGGGGGTTTATATATCGTAAGGGTGAGCTCACAAAAGATCATAACTCAACAAGTTGTGGGGAATAATGTGCATGAACTCACCAAAGGGTTAAAGCTCATGTGAAGTGTAAGACTGATCAACAAATAAGGGTTAAAGCTGAGCATTGCTTTTAATAAGTTGGTCAAATTTATTAGCAATTACTAAATGTAAGTAGATACCAAACTATAGTAATAATATATCAAAATTAATAATAAACCACAATGTGATGCAAATGACAAATTGAATTTAATTCCATAAATTAATTATGCGAGAGTCCTGAGTTGCTCATGACCGTGAGCAGCCGAGCACGGTTAGTATACTAGTTTTACACTCTGCAGAGGTTGTACCCTTTACCCACAAGTCATGTTAACCATTTGCCACGGGGTTGTACGGCCCCATACACCTCTACCAAGGAAGCAAGGCAGGGTAACACTACGAGGCCTTTACAAAGTTCCACTAGCTTCAGAAAACCCGCTACTGTTTCTAGGGAGCGCAAATGCAGGAATCCTCGTCTGACCGCCATCGCAGCAAAATCAACCCGATAACCTCCCTACACTGCCAACTCCCCTACTTCCCTTGCCCTTTCGGGTAAGGTAGACCTCCACTAGCTTTCCTAATTAGTCAGCCAAGAGCGTCCCATTCCACCCTTGTGGTGGCACGTGTATCTCAAGTTAAGCTCCATGTTCCAATTAACATAATAGTCTTATCATGAACATAAATAGAACAATAATAATAAAGAATGACCATGTGTAATAGTTATCTCAACACCTAAAATCATATATAGCAATAGCAAAGACTACCCAAAAGTTCAGGGGTAAACAAGGTGTAAAGATGACCAAACTAGGATGACCTATTGGGTCCCATCAAAATTAAGCCTATGCATGCCAAAATGATTATAGAGAATATTATTGGGTAAATAAAAGTGGTCAAGGGTACAACTTGCCTTCAATGAGCTCCTGCTCAGCAATTTTCACCTGCTAAACACTTGGGTCCTCGGTCACTTGCTCGTCTACTCGAAGCAATACAAACAAACATAGTATAGAAGAAATTAACATCACACCAAACAGAGAGGTATAATGCATGATAATATTCTATACATTGTAGCAAGATTGTAGGTTCGAGAGTCACTAAATTCAGAGTTACAGATTATAAGTTACGATTTTCTGAAGGTTTTATGTGTTTGGTACAAAAATAGCCAAGTGATTAATTTTAATCTTGGTTTTATGCTAAAACAGAGTTATTAAATGATAAACAATATTAAAACAAAATTAATGCAACTGAATGTGTTAAAAAGAAGTTAGAATGAATTTTATATGAATTAAACAAGATTTGGGAATTATTTTTACTCAAAAATCATTTTCTCCATTAATTCCTCTGATTTTCTAACTCCCTGGACTACGTGCACCAATAACAGGAAGTTCAGGGGTCCGCTTACAAATTTACAGGGCACATGTGTAATTCTTTTGTATAAGCAGTGGACCGCGGGTTCATTTACTAAAACTCTAGGGGCCCAACTGTAAGATGTCCCGGCCATAATGATATGAAGAGTTCTTGGCCGTCTGATCTATACCGAAGGGCTAAGATTAAATCTACCCATACCTCTAACCGGTACACGTAGATAACCGTTCGATCGATGATCAACGCATTAGATTTTAAAATGCCGCGACCTAACCCTGTCCACACGATCACCTATCGACGGTGTGATTAATACCTCTGAACCGAATTGTAGCCGATCAATGGATCTAGATCCAACGGCTCCCGTTGCACCTGAGTGAATCGGTACACCCATCTAATCTAGACTGCTCGAACCAGATCGAATGGTAGGAAACTCTCCCCTACCCGACAGTTTAGCCCGCCGCCGGTGCAGTGGCGCCATGGCTGGAGCACCCCAATCCCCGACATCGCACGCAAAGCTCCGATCCACGGAGTCCTACATGATGCTCTATGCAAGGGAAACACGATGATCGGTTACTCACCCCACAATGCGTCGCAGGGAGCTCTGGTCATGGTGAGCGGTGAATCTACGACTTTAGTTGGACACCGACGTGAAATTGGGTAGATTTACCACACCTGTTGCGCCGGCGCACCACCGTGCAGGGTCTTCCGGCTGCGATTGAGCCCCTCCGGTGATATCTAGGCGTGAAATGGCGAGAAGACCGCAACAGTGTTCGATCCTTCCTCACCGAGACTTCGGGCGGGGGCTGGGTTTCATATGATGGTAAAGGGGCGCGACGAGAGTAGCCGAGGGGATGCCATCCCACAATTTATGCGCAGGTGCGACAGCTGGGACCAATGGACCCCGAGTTATGCAGTGGAGGCTGCCCGAGCTATGGAGTCAGTTGTGCTGGGGTGGGAGGTCCGCAGTGAGGGGATTTCTACCAAGGCGGTCCCACTCGTCATCGGTACACGTGAGGCCAATTAGTAGCAGCGGACGAGACCAACAGGTGGGCACGCGCGACTATTGTCGGCGTAAGACTCGGGCGCGCCCGTGCCCAGTCTCTGGCAAAGGGCCCTAGCTGTCGGCGCGCTTACCCGGGGTTGGGGGTTGGGCCGCGCGGTAGGAAGAAGACTAGTGGGCCGACTGGGTGTGATTCAGCCCAACGCCTATTTTTTTCCTTTTCCTTTTATTTTCCTTTTCTTTTTCTTTTCTTTTTATTTTTGAATATCAAATTGGGATCCAAATTATGTGGTAAATTTGTACCTAGATTTAAATGTACCAATTAAACATGCTAGTACAAAAAGGGTACATTTATTTATATATTTTCTTCACCTTATATCTCGGGTTTCCCCTTCTCCTCTTTTCTTTTCTAATTCATTTTAAATTTCTAGATTGCAAATTGAGTTAAACCTCAATCTCATCATTAATGTGTTTTTGTTATTATCATTATTATTAAATGCACAAACAAATAAACTCCAAGATGATGCACTATTTCTTTTATCTCATACCCTTGTTAGTAGTCCATGTGACTTCATGATTTAAACATGCAAAAAGGAGAAAAACAACACAAGTAGTTTAATAGTCCTTTTATACTTCCCAATTTTGTACATTCTACAACTCCAATTACTTGGGTATTACAGAAATGCATAATGCTAGGTTTGAGAAGATGTTCTTCATCACACAGTTTACTCGAAGTCTTATATCTAACTTTTCAACAATTGTGCAACCCATATTCCTCAAACCATGGAACAAGCTCTTCATATTGCAAAAATCCATACTCAAGCCACATGAGCAAAATTACTCGACACATGACTTGGAACTAGTAGCCATAGTGCATGCCCTAAAAATATGGAGGCACTGCT
Organism: Zea luxurians; assembly: GCA_029449295.1. NCBI lineage: Eukaryota > Viridiplantae > Streptophyta > Magnoliopsida > Poales > Poaceae > Zea > Zea luxurians. The sequence continues at coordinate 1,876,447 of JAOPSE010000181.1, forward strand.
TGATCGGAAACAAGTGTGATGTGTTCACGGACCACAAAAGTCTGAAATACATCTTCACTCAGCCAGTTGAGACCTCCGTCAGCGAAGATGGTTAGAGCTGATCAAAGACTGTAACCTTTAAGTGCATTATCATCTAGGAAAAGCAAATGTAGTGGTGGACACCCTCAGTCGAAAGCCTTTCAAAAAGAAGGCAACATGTTTCCTTGATGATTGGAAGCAAGAGTCTGCTGAGCTTAATACTTGCTTGGGAGAAAGTGGTAGCATAGAAGTTCGACCATTGCTTGAAGACTGCATTGGCAAAGCTCACCTTCTAGATGTAGAAACAATGAGACTTGTGGAGAAGGCTAGCATGGAACAACCCTCAGACTTCAAAACAGATGAAAAAGGAACTCTCTAGTTTAAAAGATGCTTGTGCATGCCAAATGGAGAAGCACAAGAAATTCTACTAAATGAGGCCCACAATTTTCTTTATTGTATTTTTCTAGGATCCACCAAGATGTACCTGGACCTCAAACCACATACTGGTGAAAAGGAATGAAGGACATAGCTTAGCGTGTAGCACAATGTGACACATGCCAGCACACCAAGGCAGAGCATCAGAAACCTGCAGGATTGTTGCAACCTCTCCAAGTACCTGAATGAAAATGGGAAGAAATAGGCATGGATTTTGTGATCGACTACCCCGATCCCTAAAAGAAAATGACTCCATCTAGGTCATAATTGACCGCTTTACCAAGGTAGCTCACTTCATTCTAGTAAAGACTACCTACGGAGGAGCCACCCTTGCTCATTTGCATCTCAAATAAATAGTCAGACTGCATGGCATTCCGCTGAGAACAGTGTCAGGCAGAGGAACATAGTTCACCTTGAAGTTCTGGATGAGTTTGCAGCAAGCTATGGGCACCAAGTTAGATTTTAGCACTACCTACCACTCTCAGTTAGAAGGGCAAAAAGAAAGAGTTAATAATGTCCTCGAAGATCTGGTGAGAGCATGTGTTCTGACCTTAGGCAGAAATTGGGAATCTAGTTTACCGTATGCAGAGTTCTCTTACAACAACAGTTACCATGCCAGCATCAAGATGTTACCTTTCGAAGCTTTATATGGAAGGAGATGCCAAACCCCACTGATGTGGTCTAATGTGGGAGAAAAGACTAGATATGGCAATGGTGACCCGATCTTTGATTCCCCGTGGGCAATTTCTCCACTAGGGGATGGGGATGGGGAAGTTTCTTCCCCCATGAGGATGTAAACAAGGATAAATTATGCCCTAACGAGTAAACGAGGACGGGGATGGGGATGGGGAAGCATTCCCCATCCCTGTTCCCCGCGGGGACCCATTAAACTTACATGTGGCGATGTTTTCATGTAATAGTTAATTATAAAAATAAATAATTACATTGTCAAGAGATCACTCATTGTACAAATTTGTTTATTTTGATGTACAAATAATGATTTCTTAAATCTAACACTATGTATAAGTAACAATGTTTTGCACTAATAACATATAAAGTGTTTCGGTGTTTAGAGTCCGACCGCACACTCAAGGATACCCTTGCGGTGCTTTTGGGTAAGACGGTGTTGTTGATTGTAGCTCGATGGTTCGTGCTAGGAGCACGAGAGACAGAGAGAGACGATTTTCTGTAGGTTCGTGAGAGGACCTAGAGGGGGGGGGGGGTGAATAGGTGATCCTATAAAACTTGAAACTTAAGCCACAAAAACTTGGTTAAGCGTTAGCACAATAATTGCCAAGTGGCTAGAGAGGAGTCTCAACAAAACACAATAACCACAAGAGATCAATCACAGAGATGGCACGGTGGTTATCCCGTGGTTCGGCCAAGACCAATGCTTGCCTACTCCACGTTGTGGCGTCCCAACGGACGAGGGTTGCAATCAACCCCTCTCAAGCGGTCCAAAGACCCACTTGAATACCACAGTGTTTTGCTTGCTTTTCTTAATCCCGTTTGCGAGGAATCTCCACAACTTGGAGCCTCTCGCCCACTTTGTAAGGAAAATGGACCCCGGGCCATTTGGCTAATTGAGTTTTGGTGTTTGATGATTAACACAACCTGTGGACTAATATGTTTGCTAGTGTTTATAATTATAGTTCACAGGGTGCAAAGAGAATTGGACCAAGGCAATGAGGATGCAACACCTCAAAAGAAGACATAAAAAGATGCATAGGAGTCCAATACTCAAGAACAAAAGAAGCCCGAAGAAATCAGCAAAGGAATCCAAGAAACGGGCTGTCAGCCAGTGCCTGGTGGCGCACCGGACGTTGATGTCCGGTGTGCACCGGACTGTCCGGTGAGGCACCGGACAGTCTGCGCAGAGAGGCCGCAGACAGGCGCTCTCTGGCTGTAGCACCGGACTGTCCGGTGTGCACCGGACTGTCCGGTGTGCCAACGGGCAGACGGCAACAGTCGGATCCAACGGTCGACTGCTACAGGCGCCAACGGTCGGCTGACGTGGCGTGCACCGGACACTGCACAGTAGATGTCCGGTGGTGCACCGGACTGTCCGGTGCACCCGACGACAGAAAGCTGCTGCTTTCTGTCCAACGGCTAGTTTGGGGTGTGGAGGCTATAAATACCACCCCAACCGGCCATTCTCTAGTGTGGGAGCCCAAGCAACATACCAAGGCATATAGTGCACATTTCCAAGAGCTCAAACACCCAAGTGCTTAATAGAATCACTCGGTGATTAGCGTAGGTGCTTTGCGAAGTGCTTAGGTTAGTTAGACCGCTTTAGCGCTTGCTCTAGGTGAACCCTAGTTAGTTGAGTGAGTTTTGTAAAACCACACAACCCCTCGGCTCTTGCGTGAGTCGTTGTAATTGTACCGAGTGGGGCGAGAGTCTTGCGAGACTGTGACAACCGCGTTTGTGTCACGGCCGCCACCGTGTACCGGAGGGAACGAGGCCCGCGGCGTTTCGGCTGGAAGCTCGATAGTGGAGACGACGGGGAGCGTCCGAGAGGAGCCGGAAGCGAAGCACCACTTGCGCGTGGAGAAGGCCCGTGGCTCTCTACGGAGTTACTCGACCGTGGTGCTTGGCCCTCGCGTGGGCTTCCCTTTGCGTAGGGGCACCAACGAGGATTATTCGGAACCTTGCATGGTTCCGGATACCTCGGTAAAAATACCGGCGTCTTCCACGAGAGTTTGCTTCTCTACTTAGCTCTTTACATTCTGCATTTATATTAAGCATTTAAGTTTCAATCTTATTGTCATACTTATTTAGTGTAGATTGAAACTTAGCCTTTGCGGTAGAGATAGCAACACTTAGACAAAACCGAGTTTGCACATTCTAGTTTTGATTATTTGCATAGGTTTAGCTCTAGGGATTTAATTGTGGCCTAGTTTAGTAAAAGTTTTAGAATTCCTAATTCACCCCCCCTCTTAGGCATCACCCGTTTCCTACAAGTGGTATCAGAGGCCGGTTTGGCTCATTTGAAACGCTTTAGCTTCACCGCTAAAAAGAGCCGACGCTTTTTAGAGGAAGGGATGGATACCCATAGGCCACTACACTTCGACAGCACTAACTTCCCATATTATAGTGCTAGAATGGCTTCTTACCTAGAGACCGTTGATCTAGGTGTTTGGAGAGTCACTCGTGACGGGATGAAACCTCTCAAGAATCCCGAGAAACCCACCACGAGTGAGGAAAAAGAAATTCATTTAAATGCTAGAGCCAAAAATTGCTTGTATGAATCTCTTAGCATGGATATTTTTAATCAAGTATTTACCTTGAGAACTGCTAATGAGATTTGGCTAAAATTGCATGAGCTCCATGATGGCACATCCAATGTCCGTGAGCAAAAACATTGCCTAGTCTTGAATGAGTATAATTCTTTTGCTATGAAAGATGATGAGCTTGTTAGAGACATGTATTCTCGTTTGAATCTAATTATCAATGAGCTCAATTCTATTGGCATTAATAAGCTAGGTGATGCGGACATTGTGAGGAAGATTATCTCCCTGCTACCACAACAAAGATATGGGAGCATCATCACCATCCTTCACAACATGGAGGATTTGAGCAACATGACCCCGACCATTGTGATTGGGAAAATTGCGGCCTTTGAGATGTCGCGAAAAATGAGTCGGGGAGAGGAGCCAACTTCCTCAAGGCCATATGCTTTTGCATGTGATGAAAGGAAGGGCAAAAAGAAGGCTCCCACTCCAAGTTCCTCAAGTGAAGAAGAGGAAGAAGAAGAAAGTGATGATGATAAAGATAATCAACCATGCACATCATCCTCCGAGGATGAAGAAACAATCCGACGCGTCGGAAAGGTAATGAGGATGATCCGCAAGATTAATCTAATGGGTGTGCCCCTGCAGGTCGAGGATCTTCTCTTTAACATTGACAGGAAAAAGCAAAGGAAGAGAGGATGCTTCGCATGTGGGGAGAAGGGCCACTTCAGGGACAACTGTCCAAATATGGCCAAGCCCAAAAAGGAGAGGAGCAAAGGCAAGGCGCTAACAAGTGTTAGAACTTGGGATGATTCTTCAAGTGAAGATGAACCTCCAAGGATGCACAGCCACCGGTCCTCGTCACGATCATCACAGTCATCACACAAATGCCTTATGGCAAGAGGTAACAAAAGCATTCCATCCTCTAGTGATGAAAGTAGTAGTGATGATGAAGGTGATGGAAAGCCCTCTCTAGATGAGCTTGCGGAAGCCGTAGAATTTTTCTAGGATGTTTGCACTAAGCAAAAAGCTCAACTTAAAACTTTGAAAAATAAGTTGGTTAGCTCTCAAAATGATTACAAAGGTTTGCTAGAAAAATTTGAAACTTTTGCAAACTTAAATAGTGAGCTATCAACTAAAATTGAGCTATTAGAATCTAGTGCTCCATCCACTGCTACCGATGATAGCCTTATTAAAAAGAATGAAAAACTTAAGGCTAAGTTAGCTAGTTCCCAAGAAGCTATTGAAAATTTGCTAGAGAAAATGGAAATTCTTAGCGTACACAACAATGAGCTAACTACTAAGCTAGAAAACATTGGTAGCACCCCAGCAGCATCTTTAGTTGAAATACCTGAAATAATTAAGAAAGATACTTCTACTTCCTGCTTTGATTTAATTGATGATTCTAACCCCTGCAACCAAGTCGTTGTTGAGAATATTGTTGTAGAGACATGTACGGATGAGGTTGCAAAGGAAAATGAACAATTAAAGCAAGAAGTGGCTCGCCTTGGCAAGGCTTTGTATGACAAGAAAGGCAAAGCCAAACAAATCCAACCTCCACAGGATAACACCACTGCGGGAGTGAACAAGCCTATGGAGGGAGAAACTGTGATTTGTAGGCTATGCCACAAGGAAGGCCACAAGTCTTTCCAATGCAAGGCGATGACCGGGGATAAACAAAGACAAAAGCCATCAAGCAAAAGCCATCAAGCAAAATCTCAAACACCTACATCAAAAAGGTGAACAAAAAGGATGCTACACCATATTTGATCAAGAAGAAAAAGAACGGAAAGGTGATAGCAATCAAGGCCAACAAGCAAGCCAACAAAGGAAAGGGGGCCAAACGCATCTGGGTGCCATAGGAGATAATTTCAACCATGAAAAGCACCAAGAAGGTTTGGATCCCGAAAGGGAAGTGAGTGGACCGAAGGTCCTCGGGAAATTTGGAGACTTGGCTAAATTGGGATGTATATCATGGGATACATCATATTGGATCAAGTTTATTGCCAAGTGGGTTAGTGAAAATTTTGGACCCAAATTTCCCACCCATGACTAAGGTAACTAGTTTTATTGTATTTCTCATTTTTAGATATGCGTATCTATTTATCTTTTATCTAGTTTACCTTTCTTGCCTAGTATTACATTTGTTAAGTACTTTTGTTCAAAATCATGCATACTAGGTAAATCATATGGTAGGATTGCTAGTTTTTAAATTCATATACTTAAGCAAACCTACATGGCTTAAAATGTTTAGTTAAAGCACGACACATAGCTTTTATATCACTCCATAGTAAATGATGCATCAATTGAAAATTTTGATTTCTACAAAGTGTACATTTAACTTATATGTGCCAAAGTTTGGATTATGGATAATTTGCCCCTCTTGATATCAAATCAAAGTGCATGTCTCCTACAAGTATTCAAAACTTGTATGCACACCTTTAGGGGGAGGTTACTCTATAATCTAACACTTTGAGACTAACACTTTTTCAAGTCTATTTCATGTGATAGTCTCATTGTAAGGAAAATGAAGTCCCCGGAGAAAGACAACAATCTTCCACTGCAAAATCTCCAAGAACTCTCATGTCTCTCAAGCTCACCATTGACTTTCAATTGGTATCTTTTGAGACAACTTTCAGTATCATTTACATGTCTTCTCCTAAATTTGATTAGACTATATTTCATATCATATACTTCCATGTTGCAAAAAATGCATAAGTGGTTAACTCATATTCTGTTACCTATGCATAAGGGAAGTTAGTCTTTTCAAATCATGTCTTGCACCTCTAATTTTCACATGCTTTTTCCTAAGTAAAGAGAACACTCATTTAGGGGGAGTAATCATTTCAACTGGTATCATTCATATGGTTTAATTTAATATCCTTCTTGTGATATCATTTGATACAATTCTTGTTGAGGGCAAGCTTTTATTTACTTCCTACATGCTTTTAATGTCTTCCTTTTTGGTGGTTGATGCCAAAGGGGGAGAAGTTTAGGGACCAAAGCAATGAAAACTATATCAAACACCAAACACCACCAATTTAAAATTTTATATCTACAAATGGCTTTTCAAGTGGTTTTGGTTATTTGGTCCAAAAATAGGAAGTAAGTGAATTATGGAGTTAGGGGGAGGCTTAAGTCCATAATTTCACATTGTGGGGACAATCATGCATCTTAGCAAGTAGATTGCATATTTTAATTCAAATACTTGTATTATTTGCTTGCTTTGGTTGTGTTGTCATCAATCACCAAAAAGGGGGAGATTGTAAGGAAAATGGACCCCGGGCCATTTGGCTAATTGAGTTTTGGTGTTTGATGATTAACACGACCTGTGGACTAATATGTTTGCTAGTGTTTATAATTATAGTTCATAGGGTGCAAAGAGAATTGGACCAAGGCAATGAGGATGCAACACCTCAAAAGAAGACATAAAAAGATGCATAGGAGTCCAATACTCAAGAACAAAAGAAGCCCGAAGAAATCAGCAAAGGAATCCAAGAAACGGGCTGTCAGCCAGCGCCTGGTGGCGCACCGGACTGTCCGGTGAGGCACCGGACAGTCTGCGCAGAGAGGCCGCAGACAGGCGCTCTCTGGCTGTAGCACCGGACTGTCCGGTGTGCACCGGACTGTCCGGTGTGCCAACGGGCAGACGGCAACGGTCGGATCCAACGGTCGACTGCTACAGGCGCCAACGGTCGGCTGACGTGGCGTGCACCGGACACTGCACAGTAGATGTCCGGTGGTGCACCGGATTGTCCGGTGCACCCGACGACAGAAAGCTGCTGCTTTCTGTCCAACGGCTAGTTTGGGGTGTGGAGGCTATAAATACCACCCCAACCGGCCATTCTCTAGTGTGGGAGCCCAAGCAACATACCAAGGCATATAGTGCACATTTCCAAGAGCTCAAACACCCAAGTGCTTAATAGAATCACTCGGTGATTAGCGTAGGTGCTTTGCGAAGTGCTTAGGTTAGTTAGACCGCTTTAGCGCTTGCTCTAGGTGAACCCTAGTTAGTTGAGTGAGTTTTGTAAAACCACACAATCCCTCGGCTCTTGCGTGAGTCGTTGTAATTGTACCGAGTGGGGCGAGAGTCTTACGAGACCGTGACAACCGCGTTTGTGTCACGGCCGCCACCGTGTACCGGAGGGAACGAGGCCCGCGGCGTTTCGGCCGGAAGCTCGATAGTGGAGACGGCGGGGAGCGTCCGAGAGGAGCCGGAAGCGGAGCACCACTTGCGCGTGGAGAAGGCCCGTGGCTCTCTACGGAGTTACTCGACCGTGGTGCTTGGCCCTCGCGTGGGCTTCCCTTTGCGTAGGGGCACCAACAAGGATTAGTCGGAACCTTGCGTGGTTCCGGATACCTCAGTAAAAATACCGGCGTCTTCCACGAGAGTTTGCTTCTCTACTTAGCTCTTTACATTCCGCATTTATATTAAGCATTTAAGTTTCAATCTTATTGTCATACTTATTTAGTGTAGATTGAAACTTAGCCTTTGCGGTAGAGATAGCAACACTTAGACAAAACCGAGTTTGCACATTCTAGTTTTGATTATTTGCATAGGTTTTGCTCTAGGGATTTAATTGTGGCCTAGTTTAGTAAAAGTTTTAGAAGTCCTAATTCACCCCCCCTCTTAGGCGTCACCCGTTTCCTACACACTTGAAGTTCACAAAGAAGCACGGAGTAAGGAAGGGATTAGCAACTCACACAAGACACAGAGATTACATCAAATACGCACACACAAAATCCAGACTTAAGCTCAAAAGACTAGCACACTAGAACGGAGCTCAAATCACTAGAATGTGGAACAAGTGCGCAAGAATGGAGTGTGAGTGATCAAGAGTGCTCAAGGAATGCTTGGTGTGCTCCTCCATGCGCCTAGGGGTCCCTTTTATAGCCCCAAGGCAGCTAGGAGCCGTTGAGAGCAATCCTGGAAGGCAGATCTTGCCTTCTGTCGACTGGCGCACCGGACAGTCCGGTGCACCACTGGACACTGACCGGTGCAGATATCCTTCCTTATCTGGCGAAGCCGACCGTTGGAGTCTGAGAGCCGTTGGCGCACCGGACACTGTCCGATGCACACCGGACAGTCCGGTGCACCAATTTGACCGTTGGCTCGGCCACGCGTCACGCGCGGAATCCTCGGCCGACCGTTGCCTCGGCTGACTGTTGACTCACCAGACAGTCCGGTGCACCACCGGACAGACCGGTGAATTTTAGCCGTACGCCGTTAATCATCTCCCGAGAGCGACGAGTTTGCCTGTGAACGACCCACCGGACAGTCCGGTGCACCACCGGACCGACCGGTGAATTTTAGCCGTACACCGCCGTCGAAGTCCCGAGAGCAGCCTGTTCGCCAGAGCCAGCCTGGCGCACCGGACACTGTCCGGTGCACCCAGACCGAGCAGACTTTGGCTGAACAAAGCCATCTCATTTCTAATTCAATTTTTTTTCTGTTTCCAGCACTTAGACACAATACATTAGTCCATAAAACAATGTTCTAAGTCTAGAAACATACCTTTTGACAAGATTTGCACTTTGTCCACCACTTTGCATAGATTAGCATAAAAGCACTTGTGTTGGCACTCAATCACCAAAATACTTAGAAATGGCCCAAGGGCACATTTCCCTTTCAATCTCCCCCTTTTTGGTGATTTATGCCAACACAACATAAAGCAACTATAACAAGTGCAATATCAATGCAAATGAAAACCAAAAGTTGTTTTGAATCAATTTTGGCATATATGGATCATACTTTGCCACCACTTGGTTTGTTTTTGCAAATCAAACTCAAATTCCTATCTCTAAGTCAAATCCACTTGTAGAGACATAAAGAGAGGTATTCCAAAGGAAATTGATCAAGGATTTCAAAAACTCCCCTTTTTTCCATAATCAACACTTCTCCCCACAAGAGGCCAACTTTTGACAAAAGAGACAATAAAAGAGTTTTGACAAACCAAAAGCTCTAATCTACTATTTTCAAAATTTCTCAAGTGGTAGCTGATCCATTTATTGCTTTGGCCTTTATTTTCTCCCCCTTTGGCATCAAGCACCAAAACAGGATCAATCTTGGCCCTAGAACCCCATTGCCTCACCAAAATCTTCAAATAAGAATACAAAGGCAATAAGAGTACATGAGATGAACTTGGAATAAGTTACCCTCTCATCGGAGTGCAGTGGAAGTCTTTCATGGTCCAAGTCCACCTTTTCCCTTTCAAACCTCCTTTGAGACTAAATCAAGCAAACTCAAGCAAACGGTTAGTCTCAAAGGGTCAAGTTGTAGCACAACTCCCCCTAAATATGTGCATCACTTGCAAAAAGGACTTGTGAGGTCTAGGGAATGTTTGTACAACTTGAGCACCACAAGTAAGCAACAAAATGCATAAGGAACATGATCAAAGGCATAAATACATGTATGCTATAAATCAATCCAAGTTCCGCGAATCTAGGACATTTAGCTCACTACGCGGCCCGCAAAAGGTCTTTTCATCTAAACGCTTAGTGAAGATATCGGCTAGCTGGTTCTCGGTGCTAACATGAAACACTTCGATATCTCCCTTTTGCTGGTGGTCTCTCAAAAAGTGATGCCGGATGTCAATGTGCTTTGTGCGGCTGTGCTCAACAGGATTTTCCGCTATTCGGATAGCACTCTCATTGTCACATAGGAGTGGGACTTTGCTCAGATTGTAGCCAAAGTCCCGGAGGGTTTGCCTCATCCAAAGTAGTTGCGCACAACACTGTCCTGCGGCAACGTACTCGACCTCAGCGGTGGATAGGGCAACAGAAGTTTGTTTCTTAGAGTTCCATGACACCAGGGACCTTCCTAAGAATTGGCACGTCCCCGATGTACTCTTCCTATCGACCTTACATCCAGCATAGTCAGAATCTAAATATCCAATCAAGTCAAAGTTAGATCCCTTTGGATACCAGATCCCGAAGCAAGGCGTAGCGATTAAATATCTAAGAATTCGCTTCAGGGCCACTAAGTGACACTCCTTAGGATCGGATTGAAATATAGCACACATGCATATGCTAAGCATAATATCCGGTCTACTAGCACATAAATAAAGCAAAGAACCTATCATGGACCGGTATGCTTTTTGATCAACGGACTTACCTCCTTTGTTGAGGTCGGTGTGTCCGTTAGTTCCCATCGGCGTCTTTGCGGGCTTGGCGTCCTTCATCCCAAACCGCTTTAGCAAGTCTTGCGTGTACTTAGTTTGGGAGATGAAAGTGCCGTCCTTGAGTTGCTTCACTTGGAACCCAAGGAAGTAGTTCAACTCGCCCATCATCAACATCTCGAATTTCTGCGTCATCACCCTGCTAAACTCTTCACAAGACTTTTGGTTAGTAGAACCAAATATTATGTCATCGAAATAAATTTGGCACACAAAAAGATCACCATCGGAAGTCTTAGTGAAAAGAGTTGGATCGGCTTTCCCAACCTTGAAAGCATTAGCAATTAAAAAGTCTCTAAGGCATTCATACCATGCTCTTGGGGCTTGCTTAAGTCCATAGAGCGCCTTAGAGAGCTTACACACGTGGTCGGGGTACCATTCATCCTCGAAGCCAGGGGGTTGCTCCACGTACACCTCCTCCTTGATCGGCCCGTTGAGGAAAGCGCTCTTCACATCCATTTGGTACAACCTGAAGGAATGGTGAGCGGCATATGCTAGCAAAATACGAATTGATTCTAGCCTAGCCACAGGAGCAAATGTCTCCTCAAAGTCCAAACCTGCGACTTGGGCATAACCTTTTGCCACAAGTTGAGCCTTGTTCCTTGTCACCACCCCGTGCTTGTCCTGTTTGTTGCGGAACACCCATTTGGTTCCCACAACATTTTGCTTGGGACGAGGCACCAGTGTCCAAACTTCATTGCGCTTGAAGTTGTTGAGTTCCTCCTGCATGGCCAACACCCAGTTCGGATCTAGCAAGGCCTCTTCTACCCTGAAAGGCTCAATAGAAGAGACAAAAGAGTAATGCTCACAAAATTAACTAATCTTGAACGAGTAGTTACTCCCTTGCTAATATCACCCAATATTTGGTCGACGGGATGATCCCTTTGAATCGTCGCTTGAACTTGGGTTGGAGGTGCCTGAGGTGCTTCTTCCTCCTCAACTTGAACATCCTGTGCTCCCCTTGATCATGCGCCTCTACTTGAGGTACCTGTTCGTCATCTTGGGTTGGGGGATACACCATAGTTGAGGAAGACTGTTGATCTTGCTCCAATTGTTCCTGAGGCCGCGCATCTCCAATCGCCATGGTGCGTATTGCGGCCGTTGGAACGTCTTCTTCATCTACATCATCAAGATCAACAACTTGCTCTCTTGGAGAGCCATTAGTCTCATCAAATACAACGTCGCTAGAGACTTCAACCAAACCCGATGATTTGTTGAAGACCCTATACGCCTTTGTATTGAGTCATAACCTAATAAAAAACCCTTCTACAGCTTTGGGAGCAAATTTAGAAGTTTTACCCTTCTTCACAAGAATATAACACTTGCTCCCAAATACACGAAAATAAGACACATTGGGTTCGTTACCAGTCAGCAGCTCATATGAAGTCTTCTTGAGGAGGCGGTGAAGATAGACCCTGTTGATGGCGTGGCAAGCCGTGTTCACGGCTTCCGACCAAAACGCTCGGGGATCTTAAACTCTCCAAGCATTATCCTCGCCATATCGATGAGCGTCCTGTTCTTCCTCTCTACCACACCATTTTGCTGTGGTGTGTAGGGAGCGGAGAACTCGTGCTTGATCCCCTCCTCCTTAAGGAACTCCTCCACTTGAAGATTCTTGAATTCGGACCTGTTGTCGCTCCTTATCTTCTTCACCTTGAGCTCAAACTCATTTTGAGCTCTCCTGAGGAAGCGCTTGAGGGTCCCTTGGGTTTCAGATTATCCTGCAAAAAGAATACCCAAGTGAAGCGGGAAAAATCATCAACTATAACAAGACCATACTTACTTCCTCCTATACTTAGATAGGCGACGGGTCCGAAGAGGTCCATATGAAGCATCTCCAAGGGTCTTGATGTGATCATCACATTTTGGTGTGATGAGAGCCCCCAACTGTTTTCCTGCTTGACAAGCTGCACAAGGTCTATCTTTTTCGAAGTGTACATTAGT